>CM031596.1:8790573-8793073 GCA_018398815.1 Conus ventricosus | reverse complement strand
TGGTGTGCTTCATGGCGCTGCCAACAGGAGGGAATGGTCTCCTGCAGGCCCACTAAGCCCCTCCAGTGGTGTGCTTCATGACGCTGCCAACAGGAGGGAATGGTCTCCTGCAGGCCCACTAAGCCCCTCCAGTGGTGTGCTTCATGGCGCTGCCAACAGGAGGGAATGGTCTCCTGCAGGCCCACTAAGCCCTCCATGTGGTGTGCTTCATGGCGCTGCCAACAGGAGGGAATGGTCTCCTGCAGGCCCACTAAGCCCCTCCAGTGGTGTGCTTCATGGCGCTGCCAACAGGAGGGAACGGTCTCCTGCAGGCCCACTAAGCCCCTCCAGTGGTGTGCTTCATGGCGCTGCCAACAGGAGGGAATGGTCTCCTGCAGGCCCACTAAGCCCCTCCAGTGGTGTGCTTCATGGCGCTGCCAACAGGAGGGAATGGTCTCCTGCAGGCCCACTAAGCCCCTCCAGTGGTGTGCTTCATGGCGCTGCCCCTCCAGTGGTGTGCTTCATGGCGCTGCCCTCCAGTGTGTGCTTCATGGCGCTGCCAACAGGAGGGAACGGTCTCCTGCAGGCCCACTAAGCCCCTCCAGTGGTGTGCTTCATGGCGCTGCCAACAGGAGGGAATGGTCTCCTGCAGGCCCACTAAGCCCCTCCAGTGGTGTGCTTCATGGAGGCCCACTAAGCCCCTCCCACAGCTTTACATTTCCGTCCTTATTGAGACACTTAGTGAAAGGGCAAACAAACAAGGCTTTACACATTTGTAATCCAATATTTTTGTTGCTGTAGTCTGAGCAGAGGCATGTATCAAACTTGTGTACTACTTAACTATGGAAAATTAACTTCCCAGAAAGTGATGACGTCATTTTTGCACAATATTGTGTTTGTTGTCATTGTTCTAATATTGCCTGACCACTTGCGTACAAGCTTTCATGCGGCATCTATGTTATCTACAAGAAAATAAACCCAGTCGAGTTTGGTATTAAAAGAATTGTTGGGAATTCGCCAATTCAGTCATCTCAATAGTGCAGATATATCACATTTTTCATGACAATAACTAATTATCAAACCTACAGCCCCATTTGTAATGGCCGCTCAACCATGCCGAACACACTGCTGCCAGACCAGCTATGCACAGATGACATTCAGTTGGCCGAATACAGTGCGGTTAGCTGGCTGGTGGGGACGGCCTGCAGAAAACACCCTTTCCCTGACCTGCATTCACAGCTTGGTCTCTGCAGCTGTAAACTCCCCTGCGACTCAAAACTAAGTAACTTGCTCTGAACAGCCGTGAGCTCCAGTGGTGTGCTTCATGGAGGCCCACTAAGCCCCTCCAGTGGTGTGCTTTATGGAGGCCCACTAAGCCCCTCCAGTGGTGTGCTTTATGGAGGCCCACTAAGCCCCTCCAGTGGTGTGCTTCATGGCGCTGCCAACAGGAGGGAACGGTCTCCTGCAGGCCCACTAAGCCCCTCCAGTGGTGTGCTTCATGGCGCTGCCAACAGGAGGGAATGGTCTCCTGCAGGCCACTAAGCCCCTCCAGTGGTGTGCTTCATGGCGCTGCCAACAGGAGGGAATGGTCTCCTGCAGGCCCACTAAGCCCCTCCAGTGGTGTGCTTCATGGCGCTGCCAACAGGAGGGAATGGTCTCCTGCAGGCCCACTAAGCCCCTCCGTGGTGTGCTTCATGGCGCTGCCAACAGGAGGGAATGGTCTCCTGCAGGCCCACTAAGCCCCTCCAGTGGTGTGCTTCATGGCGCTGCCAACAGGAGGGAATGGTCTCCTGCAGGCCCACTAAGCCCTCCAGTGGTGTGCTTCATGGCGCTGCCAACAGGAGGGAATGGTCTCCTGCAGGCCCACTAAGCCCCTCCAGTGGTGTGCTTCATGGCGCTGCCAACAGGAGGGAATGGTCTCCTGCAGGCCCACTAAGCCCCTCCAGTGGTGTGCTTCATGGCGCTGCCAACGGAACGAATGGTCTCCTGCAGGCCCACTAAGCCCCTCCAGTGGTGTGCTTCATGGCGCTGGGCCCAAAAGGAGGGAACGGTCTCTGCAGGCCCACTAAGCCCCTCCAGTGGTGTGCTTCATGGCGCTGCCAACAGGAGGGAACGGTCTCCTGCAGGCCCACTAAGCCCTCCAGTGGTGTGCTTCATGGCGCTGCCAACAGGAGGGAACGGTCTCCTGCAGGCCACTAAGCCCCTCCAGTGGTGTGCTTCATGGCGCTGCCAACAGGAGGGAACGGTCTCCTGCAGGCCCACTAAGCCCCTCCAGTGGTTTTGCTTCATGGCGCTGCCAACAGGAGGGAACGGTCTCCTGCAGGCCCACTAAGCCCCTCCGTGGTTGTGCTTCATGGCGCTGCCCCTCCAGTGGTGTGCTTCATGGCGCTGCCCCTCCAGTGGTGTGCTTCATGGCGCTGCCCCTCCAGTGGTGTGCTTCATGGCGCTGCCCCTCCAGTGGTGTGCTTCATGGCGCTGCCCCTCCAGTGGTGTGCTTCATGGCGCTGCCCTCCAGTGGTGT
>CM031596.1:8778073-8783073 GCA_018398815.1 Conus ventricosus | reverse complement strand
TATAGAAATGCCATTTGTGTGTGATAACCTTTCTATATACCAAATTTCATTAAAATCCACCTATATATAAGAAATAACGGCAGAATAACGGTTTTTAATGGTTGTTTAATCCATTTTCAGCATTACACCACTTACATATGGACAGAGGCTCCGATTTGTCACAAGATCATCCAAACCGCTTATAAATCGGCCAAGTACTTTCTGAGATATTCCATAAAGAAGAAAACCCGTTACAGGCCGTTACAACCGTTAGTAACGGCTATAACGGGGCAAACTAAAACATCAGGCATCATCCGTGACCCATAATGAACATACCTGCTAATTTTCATAAAGGTCGGCCAAGTACTTTCTGACATATTCCATAAAGAAGAAAAACCGTTTCAGGCCGTTACAGCCGTTAGTAACGGTTATAACGGTAAAACTAAAACATCGGGCATTATTCGTGACCCATAATGAACATACCTACAAATTTTCAGAAAGATCGGCCAAGTACTTTCTGAGATATTCCATAAAGAAGAAAAACCGTTACAGGCCGTTACAGCGTTAGTAACGGCTATAACGAGGTAAACTAAAACATCGGGCATCATCCGTGACCCATAATGAACGTAACTGCTCATTTTTACAAAGATCGGCCAAATACTTTCTGAGATATTCCGTAAAGAAGAAAAACCGTTACAGGCCGTTACAGCCGTTAGTAACGGCTAGAGCGGTAAACTAAAACATCGGGCATCATCCGTGGCCCATAATGAACATAGCTACAAATTTTCAGAAAGATCGGCCCAGTAGTTTTGTCTGGAGCGAGTGGAACACATTTTGACCATGGACACACAGACACACACACACACAGAGACACACAGACAGCATTTCTTCGTTCCCATTCTAAAGTATCCCTGTTCTATAAGAACTAGGAGTACAAAAAGACCCAAACAAACAAAACAAAAACACAAAACAAAAATCAAACACTAGCTTCATGCAGCCATTATTCCTCCCACAGGTGTCCAAACCAACCCCTTTCTACTAACCCACCTTTCTACTCCCTCCCCACCTCTTCCCCCACCCCCCGTCTCTCTCTCTCTTTCTCTCTCTCTCTCTCTCTCTCTCTCTCTCTCTCTCTCTCTCTCTCTCTCTCTCTCTCTCTCTGCCCGACTTCCCTAATATCATTTTGCAAACAAAAACTTGGATCCAGTAACTCAATTAAAATTCCCCTTCTTGCTGTACATGAAGTAGGTATGCACATAGCGCAATTAAAGAATAAAAAATCCATGGGTCCTGATAACATACCACATTTCTTCTCAAACTCGCTCTACCTTACATTGTTGAGTCTCTTACATACATATATAATCTATCCATTGAAACTAATGTTTTCCCTCAGGCGTTCAAAACGCCAAAGTAATCCCCTTTCCAAAATCAAATGATTTGTCGGATCTAAATAATTTCAGACCTATATCCTTACTATCGATTCTATCCAAACCCCTTGAAAGACACATACACACACACGTATCTCAGTTCATGGAGAAAAACAAACTATTTCACCCACTCCAATCTGGATTCCGATCTAATCACTCCTGCCACACAGCATTATCACGAATGTGTGACTCATGGCTTTCAAATATGAACCAATCACAAATGACAGGGGTTGTCTTTCTTGACTTCAAAAAGGCGTTTGATCTTGTTGATCATTCCATTCTTCTAAAGAAACTACTGTCTACTTGAACCATAAACCCCCACAATCTCATTATTCCAAGCATACTTGAACGATAGGACTCAGTATGTGGCGCTTAATGGGAAAACCTCCCTTCAGACTTTGTCAGACATGGAGTCCCACAGGGCTCTGTACTAGGCCCCCCACTATTCTGCATCTTCATCAATGATTTACCATTGTCCGTATCAGATGAAAAGGTCACGACAGATTTATTTGCTGATGACTCGTCGCTCCAAACGAATGGTAGTGATCTACAGACAATAGAAACTTCTCTCCAGGAAAGTCTAAACGACGTGTCAGACTGGTGTCATTCAAACTCAATGGTCATACACCCAGCCAAAACCAAATCTATGATTATAGCTACCCCCCAAAACACCAGTTAACTCCTCTTTGCCTAAAACTTCAGTTGAATGGCACTTCTATCGAGCAGGTAGATGAGCATCGTGTTTTAGGGTTAACGATAGATAAAGAATTGAAATGGCAATCTCATCTAAATAACTTATGCAAGGTAGTCTCAAAACACCTTTTCTGTTATCTCAATTAAAGCGCTACGTCAACAGTAATGTGCTTAAACTTTTCTTCAATGCACACATAATGTCACGTATAAATTACGCCTCAACAGTGTGGGACGGCAGCAGTGACGTCCACAAAAAAAGGCTGAATTCTCTCCATAGACGTACAGCAAAGCTACTCCATCCAGCTGTATCTCTAACAACAGACGAAAAACTAAAAGCGCTGAACATACTTCCTCTGAATAGGCAATTGGAATTCAACAAGGCATCATTTATGTTTACAATCTTGACAGATACTATGCCATGTTATATCAATGCCCTTTTTACAAGATCGAACAGCTTTTCTGGCTCGACGAAATTCCCTTTTTCCCTACCCACGCATTGATCTATACAAAACAAGCCTAGCTTACTCTGGACCATATGTCTGGAACTCACTTCCACCGAATCTACAAAACATGAATACTTTAAAACCTTTCAAGGAACATTTGCATAAACATTTTATGTCTCAGTAGTTAAATTATTCGATTACAATGATTAGCGTCCATTCGCTGAGTCTTCTGTGAACCATACTTTGGATAAATCGTCTCAACATAAAACCTACTCCGTTAAAATCGCTCATCCCCACTCCCACTCTGTCTACCATCCCTTTCTCCTCCCCCTACCTACCATTCTCTCTTCCCCACCCCCCTCTGACCTCTCTCTCTCTGTAGTTTTTGTTTGTTTGTTTGCTTGTAAGTTTCCTTTTGTTTTACCATCCCCCATCTCATTAGTGCTTTTATGAGCAGTTTGCTTATCATTGTAGAATTAGATTATCATGTTGCTATGTTGAATTGTCTGTATGAATGATATGTGCTGAAATAATGTATGCATGACAAGGACAGATTGTAAGACTAGGCTTTGGCCTAAAATCTTCATCCTTGGGTATTAAAAGATCAATCAATCAATCAATCAATCTCTCTCTCTCTCTCTCTCTTTCCTCTCTCTCTCTCTCTCTCTCTCTCTCTCTCTCTCTCTCTTGACCATCCCTTCCTCAATCTGCCCTCAAAAAGAGATAGAACACACACACACACACACACACACACACACACACACACAACACACACACACACACACACACACACACACACACACACACACACACACACACAATCAGGCTCAGCTGTGTTTAAATCAGCCTTCCTTCCTTTTCAAGGTTTAAGCTTACCCCCCCCCCCCCACACACACACACACACACACCGGCCCCATTTTCCCACCCGGCTCACACCCACATCTACCTCCTTCCTTGATTTTCCTTGACAAACTTCATTTTTGTAATCCCAGTTCGTATAGAACAGGGAGTACTTTAGAATGGGAACGAAGAAATGCTGTGTGTGTGTGTGTGTGTGTGTGTGTGGTGTGTGTGTGTGTGTGTGTGTGTGTGTGTGTGTGTGTGTGTGTGTGTGTGTGTGTGTGTGTGTGTGTGTGTGTGTGTGTGTCCGTGGTCAAAATGTGTTCCACTCGCTCCAGACAAAACTACTGTGCCGATCTTTCTGAAAATTTGTAGGTATGTTCATTATGGGCCACGGATGATGCCCGATGTTTTAGTTTACCGTTACAGCCGTTACTAACGGCTGTAACGGTCTGTAACGGTTTTTCTTCTTTATGGAATATGTCAGAAAGTACTTGGCCGACCTTTATGAAAATTAGCAGGTATGTTCATTATGGGTCACGGATGATGCCTGATGTTTTAGTTTGCCCCGTTATAGCCGTTACTAACGGTTTGAAACGGCCTGTAACGGTTTTTCTCATTTATGGAATATCTCAGAAAGTACTTGGCCGATTTATAAGCGGTTTGGATGATCTTGTGACAAATCGGAGCCTCTGTCCATATGTAAGTGGTGTAATGCTGAAATGGATTAAACAACCATTAAAAACCGTTACTCTGCCGTTATTTCTTATATATAGGTGGATTTTAATGAAATTTGGTATATAGAAAGGTTATCACACATACATGGCACTTCCATGTAGTGTTTCAAAATCTGACCGTTAAAAACCGTTATTCTTGACATATTGTCGGATTTGGATGAAATTTGGTATGTACACAGGCTTTAGCCCAGTGAGGACTAAAATACCGGTTTCAAAAGTGTATATCGGGTATATAACCGTTAAACCGTTATTTTGCCGTTATTTTTATATATTGGTGGGTTTTAATGAAATTTTGTATATAGAAAGGTCATCACACACAAATGGCATTTCCATGTAGTGTTTTCAAAATCTGACCGTTAAAAACCGTTATTCTTGACATATTGTCCAATTTGGATGAAATTTGGTATGTACACAGGCTTTAGCCCAGTGAGGACTAAAATGCCAGTTTCAAAAGTGTACATCGTTAAATAACCGTTAAAACCGTTATTTTGCCTTTATTTCTTATCTCACAAAGCACTTGGCCGATTTATAAGCGGTTTGGAAAACTGGGAGTACGTTTATATGCTTCGCACCTTGTTTTTTTTTACAACTCAGTATAAAGACCGAAGCACATGCAGACACGAAAATATCCAGGTTCTTGTGTATCTCGTTTTCAAATCATAATCAACAAACTAACGAAAGAAACACCGCCTCAGCTGATTTATCAAAATACCTGCTGCCACGTTGAACAGGTGAGACGAATCCATTTTCCATCACAGCCTTTGGACGAAAATGAATTTTGCAGATCCCAAACTTATTCGTCATGCTTGGGAGGTGAACAGTCAGGAACCGGTGCTGTGCACAGTGGCTGTGAAGGACCCTGGTCTGATAGTCATCAGCGA
>CM031596.1:8760573-8770573 GCA_018398815.1 Conus ventricosus | reverse complement strand
GGGGGGGGGGGGGGGGGAGGACACATGAACGGAATTAGGTACTGCTGCAACTGCAGGGGCAATTTAACTAAATGGGAAAAGCTTTTTTGTGATTCAACACAATAATCTGTCCTTCCCTGCAGACACTTAGGAAGCCACTCTCTGTTCCTGGCAGGAGATTGAAGGGGCTGAGGGTCAGTGCGTGATGCCAGATGGGTCACTGCGGGCTGAGGGTCAGTGCGTGATGCCAGATGGGTCACTGCGGGCTGAGGGTCAGTGCGTGATGCCAGATGGGTCACTGCTTCACGTCACAGCGGGCTGAGGGTCAGTGCGTGATGCCAGATGGGTCACTGCTTCATGTCACAGCGGGCTGAGGGTCAGTGCGTGATGCCAGATGGGTCACTGCTTCATGTCACAGCGGGCACTACACATCTGCACTTTACTGCCCTGAAAGGTACCGTGGTTTTCTTGGGGGACGGTACAATGGAGGAAGCGTCTGATGCCATTGGGGGACGGTACAGTGGAGGAAGCGTCTGATGCCATTGGGGGACGGTACAATGGAGGAAGCGTCTGATGCCTTGGGGGACGGTACAATGGAGGAAGCGTCTGATACCATTGGGGGACGGTACAATGGAGGAAGCGTCTGATGCCATTGGGGGACGGTACAATGGAGGAAGCGTCTGATGCCATTGGGGGACGGTACAGTGGAGGAAGCGTCTGATGCCATTGGGGGACGGTACAGTGGAGGAAGCGTCTGATGCCATTGGGGGACGGTACAGTGGAGGAAGCGTCTGATGCCATTGGGGGACGGTACAGTGGAGGAAGCGTCTGATGCCATTGGGGGACGGTACAGTGAGGAAGCGTCTGATGCCATTGGGGGACGGTACAGTGGAGGAAGCGTCTGATGCCATTGGAGGACGGTACAGTGGAGGAAGCGTCTGATGCCATTGGGGGACGGTACAGTGGAGGAAGCGTCTGATGCCATTGGGGGACGGTACAGTGGAGGAAGCGTCTGATGCCATTGGGGGACGGTACAGTGGAGGAAGCGTCTGATGCCATTGGGGGACGGTACAGTGGAGGAAGCGTCTGATGCCATTGGGGGACGGTACAGTGGAGGAAGCGTCTGATGCATTGGGGGACGGTACAATGGAGGAAGCGTCTGATGCCATTGGGGGACGGTACAGTGGAGGAAGCGTCTGATGCCATTGGGGGACGGTACAGTGGAGGAAGCGTCTGATGCCATTGGGGGACGGTACAATGGAGGAAGCGTCTGATGCCATTGGGGGACGGTACAGTGGAGGAAGCGTCTGATGCCATTGGGGGACGGTACAATGGAGGAAGCGTCTGATGCCATTGGGGGACGGTACAGTGGAGGAAGCGTCTGATTGCCATATCAAAGGTTAAAGTGGGGGACGGTACAGTGGAGGAAGCGTCTGATGCCATATCAAAGGTTAAAGTGGGGGACGGTACAATGGAGGAAGCGTCTGATGCCATATCAAAGGTTAAAGTGGGGGACGGTACAGTGGAGGAAGCGTCTGATGCCATATCAAAGGTTAAAGTGGGGGACGGTACAATGGAGGAAGCGTCTGATGCCATATCAAAGGTTAAAGTGGGGGACGGTACAATGGAGGAAGCGTCTGATGCCATATCAAAGGTTAAAGTGGGGGACGGTACAATGGAGGAAGCGTCTGATGCCATATCAAAGGTTAAGTGGGGGACGGTACAATGGAGGAAGCGTCTGATGCCATATCAAAGGTTAAAGTGGGGGACGGTACAATGGAGGAAGCGTCTGATGCCATATCAAAGGTTAAAGTGGGGGACGGTACAATGGAGGAAGCGTCTGATGCCATATCAAAGGTTAAAGTGGGGGACGGTACAATGGAGGAAGCGTCTGATGCCATATCAAAGGTTAAAGTGGGGGACGGTACAATGGAGGAAGCGTCTGATGCCATATCAAAGGTTAAAGTGGGGGACGGTACAATGGAGAAAGCGTCTGATGCCATATCAAAGGTTAAAGTGGGGGACGGTACAATGGAGGAAGCGTCTGATGCCATATCAAAGGTTAAAGTGGGGGACGGTACAGTGGAGGAAGCGTCTGATGCCATATCAAAGGTTAAAGTGGGGGACGGTACAATTGGAGGAAGCGTCTGATGCCATATCAAAGGTTAAAGTGGGGGACGGTACAATGGAGGAAGCGTCTGATGCCATATCAAAGGTTAAAGTGGGGGACGGTACAATGGAGGAAGCGTCTGATGCCATATCAAAGGTTAAAGTGGGGGACGGTACAATGGAGGAAGCGTCTGATGCCATATCAAAGGTTAAAGTGGGGGACGGTACAATGGAGGAAGCGTCTGATGCCATATCAAAGGTTAAAGTGGGGGACGGTACAATGGAGGAAGCGTCTGATGCCATATCAAAGGTTAAAGTGGGGGACGGTACAATGGAGGAAGCGTCTGATGCCATATCAAAGGTTAAAGTGGGGGACGGTACAATGGAGGAAGCGTCTGATGCCATATCAAAGGTTAAAGTGGGGGACGGTACAATGGAGGAAGCGTCTGATGCCATATCAAAGGTTAAAGTGGGGGACGGTACAATGGAGGAAGCGTCTGATGCCATATCAAAGGTTAAAGTGGGGGACGGTACAATGGAGGAAGCGTCTGATGCCATATCAAAGGTTAAAGTGGGGGACGGTACAATGGAGGAAGCGTCTGATGCCATATCAAAGGTTAAAGTGGGGGACGGTACAATGGAGGAAGCGTCTGATGCCATATCAAAGGTTAAAGTGGGGGACGGTACAATGGAGGAAGCGTCTGATGCCATATCAAAGGTTAAAGTGGGGGACGGTACAATGGAGGAAGCGTCTGATGCCATATCAAAGGTTAAAGTGGGGGACGGTACAATGGAGGAAGCGTCTGATGCCATATCAAAGGTTAAAGTGGGGGACGGTACAATGGAGGAAGCGTCTGATGCCATATCAAAGGTTAAAGTGGGGGACGGTACAATGGAGGAAGCGTCTGATGCCATATCAAAGGTTAAAGTGGGGGACGGTACAATGGAGGAAGCGTCTGATGCCATATCAAAGGTTAAAGTGGGGGACGGTACAGTGGAGGAAGCGTCTGATGCCATATCAAAGGTTAAAGTGGGGGACGGTACAGTGGAGGAAGCGTCTGATGCCATATCAAAGGTTAAAGTGGGGGACGGTACAGTGGAGGAAGCGTCTGATGCCATATCAAAGGTTAAAGTGGGGGACGGTACAGTGGAGGAAGCGTCTGATGCCATACCAAAGGTTAAAGTGGGGGACGGTACAATGGAGGAAGCGTCTGATGCCATATCAAAGGTTAAAGTGGGGGACGGTACAATGGAGGAAGCGTCTGATGCCATATCAAAGGTTAAAGTGGGGGACGGTACAATGGAGGAAGCGTCTGATGCCATATCAAAGGTTAAAGTGGGGGACGGTACAATGGAGGAAGCGTCTGATGCCATATCAAAGGTTAAAGTGGGGGACGGTACAAATGGAGGAAGCGTCTGATGCCATATCAAAGGTTAAAGTGGGGGACGGTACAATGGAGGAAGCGTCTGATGCCATATCAAAGGTTAAAGGTGGGGGACGGTACAATGGAGGAAGCGTCTGATGCCATATCAAAGGTTAAAGTGGGGGACGGTACAATGGAGGAAGCGTCTGATGCCATATCAAAGGTTAAAGTGGGGAACGGTACAATGGAGGAAGCGTCTGATGCCATATCAAAGGTTAAAGTGGGGGACGGTACAATGGAGGAAGCGTCTGATGCCATATCAAAGGTTAAAGTGGGGGACGGTACAATGGAGGAAGCGTCTGATGCCATATCAAAGGTTAAAGTGGGGGACGGTACAATGGAGGAAGCGTCTGATGCCATATCAAAGGTTAAAGTGGGGGACGGTACAATGGAGGAAGCGTCTGATGCCATATCAAAGGTTAAAGTGGGGGACGGTACAATGGAGGAAGCGTCTGATGCCATATCAAAGGTTAAAGTGGGGGACGGTACAGTGGAGGAAGCGTCTGATGCCATATCAAAGGTTAAAGTGGGGGACGGTACAATGGAGGAAGCGTCTGATGCCATATCAAAGGTTAAAGTGGGGGACGGTACAGTGGAGGAAGCGTCTGATGCCATATCAAAGGTTAAAGTGGGCGACGGTACAATGGAGGAAGCGTCTGATGCCATATCAAAGGTTAAAGTGGGGGACGGTACAGTGGAGGAAGCGTCTGATGCCATATCAAAGGTTAAAGTGGGGGACGGTACAATGGAGGAAGCGTCTGATGCCATATCAAAGGTTAAAGTGGGGGACGGTACAATGGAGGAAGCGTC
Source organism: Conus ventricosus (assembly GCA_018398815.1). Lineage (NCBI taxonomy): Eukaryota > Metazoa > Mollusca > Gastropoda > Neogastropoda > Conidae > Conus > Conus ventricosus. Next base: position 8,766,251 of record CM031596.1, on the reverse strand, counting down.
TGATGCCATATCAAAGGTTAAAGTGGGGGACGGTACAATGGAGGAAGCGTCTGATGCCATATCAAAGGTTAAAGTGGGGGACGGTACAATGGAGGAAGCGTCTGATGCCATATCAAAGGTTAAAGTGGGGGACGGTACAATGGAGGAAGCGTCTGATGCCATATCAAAGGTTAAAGTGGGGGACGGTACAATGGAGGAAGCGTCTGATGCCATATCAAAGGTTAAAGTGGGGGACGGTACAATGGAGGAAGCGTCTGATGCCATATCAAAGGTTAAAGTGGGGGACGGTACAATGGAGGAAGCGTCTGATGCCATATCAAAGGTTAAAGTGGGGGACGGTACAATGGAGGAAGCGTCTGATGCCATATCAAAGGTTAAAGTGGGGGACGGTACAATGGAGGAAGCGTCTGATGCCATATCAAAGGTTAAAGTGGGGGACGGTACAATGGAGGAAGCGTCTGATGCCATATCAAAGGTTAAAGTGGGGGACGGTACAATGGAGGAAGCGTCTGATGCCATATCAAAGGTTAAAGTGGGGGACGGTACAATGGAGGAAGCGTCTGATGCCATATCAAAGGTTAAAGTGGGGGACGGTACAATGGAGGAAGCGTCTGATGCCATATCAAAGGTTAAAGTGGGGGACGGTACAATGGAGGAAGCGTCTGATGCCATATCAAAGGTTAAAGTGGGGGACGGTACAATGGAGGAAGCGTCTGATGCCATATCAAAGGTTAAAGTGGGGGACGGTACAGTGGAGGAAGCGTCTGATGCCATATCAAAGGTTAAAGTGGGGGACGGTACAATGGAGGAAGCGTCTGATGCCATATCAAAGGTTAAAGTGGGGGACGGTACAATGGAGGAAGCGTCTGATGCCATATCAAAGGTTAAAGTGGGGGACGGTACAATGGAGGAAGCGTCTGATGCCATATCAAAGGTTAAAGTGGGGGACGGTACAATGGAGGAAGCGTCTGATGCCATATCAAAGGTTAAAGTGGGGGACGGTACAATGGAGGAAGCGTCTGATGCCATATCAAAGGTTAAAGTGGGGGACGGTACAATGGAGGAAGCGTCTGATGCCATATCAAAGGTTAAAGTGGGGGACGGTACAGTGGAGGAAGCGTCTGATGCCATATCAAAGGTTAAAGTGGGGGACGGTACAGTGGAGGAAGCGTCTGATGCCATATCAAAGGTTAAAGTGGGGGACGGTACAATGGAGGAAGCGTCTGATGCCATATCAAAGGTTAAAGTGGGGGACGGTACAGTGGAGGAAGCGTCTGATGCCATATCAAAGGTTAAAGTGGGCGACGGTACAATGGAGGAAGCGTCTGATGCCATATCAAAGGTTAAAGTGGGGGACGGTACAATGGAGGAAGCGTCTGATGCCATATCAAAGGTTAAAGTGGGGGACGGTACAATGGAGGAAGCGTCTGATGCCATATCAAAGGTTAAAGTGGGGGACGGTACAATGGAGGAAGCGTCTGATGCCATATCAAAGGTTAAAGTGGGGTACGGTACAATGGAGGAAGCGTCTGATGCCATATCAAAGGTTAAAGTGGGGGACGGTACAATGGAGGAAGCGTCTGATGCCATATCAAAGGTTAAAGTGGGGGACGGTACAATGGAGGAAGCGTCTGATGCCATATCAAAGGTTAAAGTGGGGGACGGTACAATGGAGGAAGCGTCTGATGCCATATCAAAGGTTAAAGTGGGGGACGGTACAATGGAGGAAGCGTCTGATGCCATATCAAAGGTTAAAGTGGGGGACGGTACAATGGAGGAAGCGTCTGATGCCATATCAAAGGTTAAAGTGGGGGACGGTACAATGGAGGAAGCGTCTGATGCCATATCAAAGGTTAAAGTGGGGGACGGTACAATGGAGGAAGCGTCTGATGCCATATCAAAGGTTTAAAGTGGGGGACGGTACAATGGAGGAAGCGTCTGATGCCATATCAAAGGTTAAAGTGGGGGACGGTACAATGGAGGAAGCGTCTGATGCCATATCAAGGTTAAAGTGGGGGACGGTACAATGGAGGAAGCGTCTGATGCCATATCAAAGGTTAAAGTGGGGGACGGTACAATGGAGGAAGCGTCTGATGCCATATCAAAGGTTAAAGTGGGGGACGGTACAATGGAGGAAGCGTCTGATGCCATATCAAAGGTTAAAGTGGGGGACGGTACAATGGAGGAAGCGTCTGATGCCATATCAAAGGTTTAAAGTGGGGGACGGTACAATGGAGGAAGCGTCTGATGCCATATCAAAGGTTAAAGTGGGGGACGGTACAATGGAGGAAGCGTCTGATGCCATATCAAAGGTTAAAGTGGGGGACGGTACAGTGGAGGAAGCGTCTGATGCCATATCAAAGGTTAAAGTGGGGGACGGTACAGTGGAGGAAGCGTCTGATGCCATATCAAAGGTTAAAGTGGGGGACGGTACAGTGGAGGAAGCGTCTGATGCCATATCAAAGGTTAAAGTGGGGGACGGTACAGTGGAGGAAGCGTCTGATGCCATATCAAAGGTTAAAGTGGGGGACGGTACAATGGAGGAAGCGTCTGATGCCATATCAAAGGTTAAAGTGGGGGACGGTACAATGGAGGAAGCGTCTGATGCCATATCAAAGGTTAAAGTGGGGGACGGTACAATGGAGGAAGCGTCTGATGCCATATCAAAGGTTAAAGTGGGGGACGGTACAATGGAGGAAGCGTCTGATGCCATATCAAAGGTTAAAGTGGGGGACGGTACAATGGAGGAAGCGTCTGATGCCATATCAAAGGTTAAAGTGGGGGACGGTACAATGGAGGAAGCGTCTGATGCCATATCAAAGGTTAAAGTGGGGGACGGTACAGTGGAGGAAGCGTCTGATGCCATATCAAAGGTTAAAGTGGGGGACGGTACAATGGAGGAAGCGTCTGATGCCATATCAAAGGTTAAAGTGGGGAACGGTACAATGGAGGAAGCGTCTGATGCCATATCAAAGGTTAAAGTGGGGGACGGTACAATGGAGGAAGCGTCTGATGCCATATCAAAGGTTAAAGTGGGGGACGGTACAATGGAGGAAGCGTCTGATGCCATATCAAAGGTTAAAGTGGGGGACGGTACAATGGAGGAAGCGTCTGATGCCATATCAAAGGTTAAAGTGGGGGACGGTACAATGGAGGAAGCGTCTGATGCCATATCAAAGGTTAAAGTGGGGGACGGTACAATGGAGGAAGCGTCTGATGCCATATCAAAGGTTAAAGTGGGGGACGGTACAGTGGAGGAAGCGTCTGATGCCATATCAAAGGTTAAAGTGGGGGACGGTACAATGGAGGAAGCGTCTGATGCCATATCAAAGGTTAAAGTGGGGGACGGTACAGTGGAGGAAGCGTCTGATGCCATATCAAAGGTTAAAGTGGGCGACGGTACAATGGAGGAAGCGTCTGATGCCATATCAAAGGTTTAAAGTGGGGGACGGTACAGTGGAGGAAGCGTCTGATGCCATATCAAAGGTTAAAGTGGGGGACGGTACAATGGAGGAAGCGTCTGATGCCATATCAAAGGTTAAAGTGGGGGACGGTACAATGGAGGAAGCGTCTGATGCCATATCAAAGGTTAAAGTGGGGGACGGTACAATGGAGGAAGCGTCTGATGCCATATCAAAGGTTAAAGTGGGGGACGGTACAATGGAGGAAGCGTCTGATGCCATATCAAAGGTTAAAGTGGGGGACGGTACAATGGAGGAAGCGTCTGATGCCATATCAAAGGTTAAAGTGGGGGACGGTACAATGGAGGAAGCGTCTGATGCTATATCAAAGGTTAAAGTGGGGGACGGTACAATGGAGGAAGCGTCTGATGCCATATCAAAGGTTAAAGTGGGGGACGGTACAATGGAGGAAGCGTCTGATGCCATATCAAAGGTTTAAGTGGGGGACGGTACAATGGAGGAAGCGTCTGATGCCATATCAAAGGTTAAAGTGGGGGACGGTACAATGGAGGAAGCGTCTGATGCCATATCAAAGGTTAAAGTGGGGGACGGTACAATGGAGGAAGCGTCTGATGCCATATCAAAGGTTAAAGTGGGGGACGGTACAATGGAGGAAGCGTCTGATGCCATATCAAAGGTTAAAGTGGGGGACGGTACAATGGAGGAAGCGTCTGATGCCATATCAAAGGTTAAAGTGGGGGACGGTACAATGGAGGAAGCGTCTGATGCCATATCAAAGGTTAAAGTGGGGGACGGTACAATGGAGGAAGCGTCTGATGCCATATCAAAGGTTAAAGTGGGGGACGGTACAATGGAGGAAGCGTCTGATGCCATATCAAAGGTTAAAGTGGGGGACGGTACAGTGGAGGAAGCGTCTGATGCCATATCAAAGGTTAAAGTGGGGGACGGTACAATGGAGGAAGCGTCTGATGCCATATCAAAGGTTAAAGTGGGGGACGGTACAATGGAGGAAGCGTCTGATGCCATATCAAAGGTTAAAGTGGGGGACGGTACAATGGAGGAAGCGTCTGATGCCATATCAAAGGTTAAAGTGGGGGACGGTACAATGGAGGAAGCGTCTGATGCCATATCAAAGGTTAAAGTGGGATTACAGAAAAACAATGTCTCAAGCATTCACTTTTATTATACAATGTTACTCCAGACTGAGAGGTCATAGGTTCGATTCCCATCACAGACGTTTATGTTTGTGGGATTTTACGACCCGCGACCGGCTCCTAGCTAGAGTTGAATATGGTATGGCGTCAGCTGGAACGCCTGGAACCACGCACGTGTTTCTGAGAGTGTTGCCCACATTTCCTGACGGAATGAGCGACGTGAGTGTAAGACCACTGGAGTAGCTCAGAAGATACGACAGAAAAAAAGGCAAAATTATTTCGCAAAACTGACATATACCGAATCAGAAACGATTGAAATAAAAAAGCCAACCTGACTGGGGTATTGACTCTTCATTTCCTCCAGCGGCACCGCAACAGGTCCCACGGGAGTCACGTGCTGATTGAAGAGAAATGCACGTGGCAGACGGACGGCCCCTGGTCATACGTGGCCTACCGACACGTACCACTGGACCCTTCAAACTCTGGTGTAAACACACCTTAAGGGGCTGGTGTCAACAGTAAACAGACCTTAAGGGGCTGGTGTGAACAGACCTTTAGGGGCTGGTGTGAACAGACCTTAAGGGGCTGGTGTGGACAGACCTTAAGGGGCTAGTGTGAACAGACCTTAAGGGGCTAGTGTGAACAGACCTTAAGGGGTTGGTGTACACAGACCTTAAGGGGCTGGTGTGAACAGACTTTAAGGGGCTGGTGTGAACAGACCTTAAGGGGCTGGTGTGAACAGACCTTAAGGGGCTGGTGTGAACAGACCTTAAGGGGCTGGTGTACACAGACCTTAAGGGGCTGGTGTGAACAGACTTTAAGGGGCTGGTGTGAACAGACCTTAAGGGGTTGGTGTACACAGACCTTAAGGGGCGGGTGTGAACAGTCCTTAAGGAGCCCGCAGGCATAGTTACGAGCTGTGAAAAAGCAGGAACCTTTTCTGCAGTGCTGCCAGCCTTCTGTTGCCTGCAGTGAAGTGTTTTTGTTATGCTTTTGCTGTGACTATGACTGTGTATGGGTGAGTGTGTGTGTGTGTGTGTGGGGGGGGGGGGGGGGGGGTACGCAGGTGTGTGTGTGTGTGTGTGTGTGTGTGTGTGTGTGT
>CM031596.1:8753073-8755573 GCA_018398815.1 Conus ventricosus | reverse complement strand
GACAGTGTGCAGTGAGACAGTGTGCAGTGAGACAGTGTGCGAGACAGTGTGCAGTGAGACAGTGTGCAGTGAGACAGTGTGCAGTGAGACAGTGTGCACGGAAGTTCATGTTGTGCGGCGCTGAGGGAGACGGGCACACTTCTTGTATGCGTCACTGCTGCATTCATGGGTGGACTAAGTGGACTGGGAGCCGGAATAGCTCAGTTGGTAGAGCGCCTGACTCGTTATCTTGGTGATCCTGGGGTTGCGGATTCGAACCTCCGCCGGGGCGTTTCGGTACAGGGAGATTTTTCCCTCGGAGTTAACATGGTTCTGACTCCTTTTCCCATACAGTCCTTCGAATGAGACTATAAACCGAGGTTCCGTGTGTGGACGCATGCATAGCATCTTGCACACACGTAAAATCCCATCACCAACTTTCGGAAGAGTAGGCCAGTTTGGCGTTGGTATGGATGACACGTTACACATAGCATGAGAAATGGAAAGAATGAAGGAAGTAAGGAAAATGAGTGATCGATATTGAATAATACTGACTGGACGACACGGGAAACGACTGAATGAAGCGCCAGCTGGCAGCTCTTCAGTCGGCACTACCCAGGTAGGCAGCCCATTGTGTAAACGAGTGTGGATTGTAAAGCGCTTAGAGCTTGGCCTCTAGCCGAGAATAGGCGCTATATAAGTATTCATTATTTATTATTATTATTATTATTATTATTATTATTATTATTATTATTATTATTATTATATTATTAAGCATCGTTTGCAGGACATACAGTGTCCTGCCCCCAGACAGGCCTACCAGTGTCAGGCCACTGCTGGACAAATCACACCTTTCGTCCTCAACAAAGCGACAGCTGTAAACACGTTCAGTCCGACCTACTGTTCCTTCCCCTGGCCAAAGAGAACATGTTTCAGACCTACTGTTCCTTCCCCTGGCCAAAGAGAACATGTTTCAGACCTACTGTTCCTTCCCCTGGCAAAGAGAACATGTTTCAGACCTACTGTTCCTTCCCCTGGCCAAAGAGAAACATGTTTTCAGTCAGGAACGGACTTGCTCAAGTAAGTTGAACAACACAAGACATTTTGGGGAAGGGGGGGGGGAGTGGGGGGAGTGGGGGCGGGGGGGGGGGGGGGGGGGGTTAAAAAAAATGACAGCCTTTCTGCCGTGAGGACAAAAACAGTTTTGTGTTTTTGCTGAGGATAATACCTAGCCTGGCCGCAAGTGAGAAAGGTGGGGCGTTTTGCCCGTCCTAACCAATGAATTTAATAGTGAACTTTGCACAGCATTTCACGAACACCCGTCTTGTAGTTCGACAGACAGTGAAGCTGATCATTTTCCTTCGGACGTTCATTCCTTTCAATTGATGTTAACCACGTACATTTAGTAATACACTACCGCAGTCATGCGTTTGCGTCCCTCTGCGGTAGACAGAGAGATTTTCCGTTTATATGCTTTTTAAGGCGTATGTTCATAGAAGGATATTACAGTCAGTTTGTGTATGTAAGTTCGTATGCCCGAAAGATATGGTTGATGGATTAAATATTTTCAAGTAGTAAAAGATTACAAGTCAAGTGTGTGTGTGTGTGTGTGTGTGTGTGTGTGTGTGTGTGTGTGTGTGTGTTGTGTGTGTGTGTGTGTGTGTGTGTGTGTGTGTGTGTGTGTGTGTGTGTGTGTGTGTGTGGGTGTGTGTGTGTGTGTGTGTGTGTGTGTGTGTGTGTGTGTGTGTGGAGAGAGAGAGAGAGAGAGAGAGAGAGAGAGAGAGAGAGAGAGAGGAGAGAGAGAGAGAGAGAGAGAGAGAGAGAGGATAAGAGAATGCTTTCGAGGAGAGAGAGCGAGCAAGCTTTGGTGAGAACTGAATTTTCCTGCATGCCAAAAATTATTCCCCTCCGCCTCTCTGGTGAAAGTCTATACAGCGAAAGTCTACCCGGCGAAAGTCCATGTTACCTCCGCCTCACTCCCACTCGCTGACCAGCGGCCTCATTCCCCCCCCCCCCCCCCCCCCCCCCCCCTCACAAAAAAAAAAATCAAATTCAGACGACGTACCGCTGGTTCCGGGTCTGTGTTGCTTGATTTGCGGGATAGGTATCGACCTGAATGATTACATGATTGCATAGCAGCGTTTTACACATCTTTATAAAAAAAAATGGCCCTCTCCCATATTCTTTACTTTTCTCCTCCTTCTTCTTCTCCTCCTCCTCCATCTCTCTCTCTCTCTCTCTCTCTCTCTCTCTCTCTCTCTCAGTTCTCCCAAGCACAGAGAAGAAGAAAACATTGTACGTTTATCGCATTATCGTGTTTAACTAAAATTTTGTTCTCTCTCTCTCTCTCTCTCTGAGAGAAAAAAAAAAACTATTCCTTTTCCTCTCTCTGAGTACCTTCCCTTGCCCGATTACCGGCAAAACGCGTCAGCTGCAAGTACAAATGTCTGCGGAGTACTTTCCAGAAAAGGTGGGCAGCCTCATGTCACACCACGTTACTTCCAGGCCAAACATACATTTA
>CM031596.1:8733073-8745573 GCA_018398815.1 Conus ventricosus | reverse complement strand
GTATTCAAACGACCACACTTAGTTGTATACACATAGACGGGATGCGTAGGCTTACCTGTTGAGTGCATGGTGTAAATTAGCAGCTGAGAGAGAGAGAGAGAGAGAGAGAGAGAGAGAGAGAGAGAGAGAGAGAGAGAGAGAGAATGCCTGCATACATCATCACGCGCATGCATGTCAAAACAGGTAGTGTAGACCCAATTACGTACACTGAACAACGAGTTTGCGTTTCTTTACGAAATAGACACAGACGCACACGCACATACACACACACACACACACACACACACACAAACACACACACACACACACACACACACACACACACACACACAACACACACACACACATTACGAATGCATAAATTTATGTGTTGAAAAACCTTATCATTAATTGTCTTTGCGTTTATCACATTGAAAATAAATCGAATAGAAAACCAACCACAAAACAAACAGTAAAAGATGTTGTTTTTTAAAAAGTAAAGATGAAGTTAAGTAAAAAAAAAAGTTGTTTTTATGCCCAGCATCTGGTCGCTTCTACGATAGTGAATGTCTGCGTCTCTTTGTAAATCCCAATCTCACTCGCCCCGATCTCTTCTTGTCTGTCTCTTTTCCAGTCTCCGTGTCGTCTGTCTGTCCGTCTGCCCCTCCCTCCCTTCCCTCACCACCACCAGTCCTCCTTCTCCTTCTCCTCCTCCTGCCTTTCTCTCTCTCTCTCTCTCTCTCTCTCTCTTCTCTCTCTCTTCTCTCTCTCTCTCTCTCACTCTCTCTCTCATTTGATTACCCAAGACTGCAACTGACCGTATTTCGGTATATTGATGTTTTTGTTGATGATGATGATGATCATGACAATGACGGTAATAAGGAAAATACTACACTGCTACTACTACTACTACTACTACTACTATACTACTACTACTTACTACTGATGATGAAAACCCAACAACAACAATAATAATGATAATAATAATGATGATGATAATAATAAAAAATAATAACGATGTCCAGGAAGAAGAAGAGAATATAACAAGAAAAAAAGAAAGAAAAAAAGAAAGAAAAAAAAGAGAAAGAAACAGACGAAGTAAGAGCAACAGCACGGGTAAAACGTCACACGGTTGTTATTTGTTTGTTTTTTTCGCTTCTCGTTTCTCCAAGTACCCAGTATTACCGACTTTTTTTAGGGGGCCCCGTTTATGTAGCCTTTGACAGATGCAGTGGATCATAGAGCAGTGCGGGCATACTGGGATGTTCCCCGCTGGTAGTATCAGCCTTTAGTTTCCAGTCTGGCATGTTTCCGGGCTTTCCCGGGACCCTTGATTCTGTACTGCTTGCTCTGGCACCGCCCGCTTTTCGGGGCCGGTAGTAGCAGGGGAAAGTGTTGTGTGTGTGATCACAAGTCGCCCGCTCTACCCCCCTTCCCCTTCTCCCAGGGTTTTCGTTTTTCCCCCTCCATCCACCCTCCCTGGGTTCCCTCTAGGCTTCTCGCATCCTCCACCCCCACCCTCCTGTCCCCTTAGCCTTCCTTCCTTTCCCTCTCTTCTCTTCTCCCCCCGTTCCGAACTATAGTGTGTGACTGCTCTGCCGTAGTTGGGTTTTCCGTCTCCCTTCGCGCCCTCTCTCCTCCAGTGCGAGATGGACAAGGCCGGGACACAGCCTGTCCGCCCACCCCCACTTCTCCACCTCGTCCCAAAATCGCTTCTTCGTGTCTCGTCCTCCTAACTCCCGGCACCTCCCCCCGCCGCCCCTCCACCCTCCACCACAACCCACCACCACCGCAGGACTTTTAAAGGTCGTGGGGGACCCCATCACGGCACCTCTCCGCTCAGTCCCCCACAAGAAAGGACACTCGCCAGCCGCTGCAGTGGACCGTCCTCGACTACTACCCTGTCGCCTCGCACGCGTTGTGCTGCTGCTGCTGCTGTGCTGCTGTGGCCGCTGCTCTCTGCACCCCATGGCCATGCATGTGCAGTGGCCAGCAAGTAGCGGGTTTCTGCCGTTCCTCCTTGTGCTGCAGCTGCTGCTGTGTTTTGTGCTGCTGCTACCTTCTGGCAACCCTGCCTGACAGCAGCATCCAGACCCGCGGCTCCAGAGAGCCCTGTAACGGGGCCCGGCCCCCCCGCTCAAGGTAAGACTTTTGCTTGTTGCTCTCACGTGGACTTGTTTTTGCTGACGAGTTTCCAAGGCTAGGGGTTTGACGCCAGTGGCTGACGAAAGAGCGAGGGGGGGGGGGGGGGGGGGGGGGGGGGGGAGGGGGGGGGGGGGGGGGGGGGGGGGGGGGGGGACAGGATTTGCTGCCTTGGGGTTTTGCTTGTTGATTTGACGCTCGCGCGCCTTTGCTGCTGCTGCTGTGCTGTTGTTGCTGCTGCTGTTGCTGCTGCTGCTCGAAGGTTGACTAGTTTTTTTTTTCTTTGTGAGGGAATAGGGTAAAGGGGGGGGGAAGTGGGGGAGATGGAGGGAGGGGCTGGCCTAATCCGTCAGTCTTGAAACTGTGTAATTCGGTCTAACCAAGGTCTTCCCCGAGTTTTGCCTTTGCGAGTGCTGTTTCTCTCCCCCAAACGTTAATTCCCACAATAACAAACCAAACAAGTTGGTTCTTTCCTCGCTTTCTTCCCCCCCCCCCCCCCCCCCCCCCCCCCCCCCCCCCCCCCCCCCCCTCGCTGCCCTTCTTTCCTCACACTTCTCCGTGTCACCTGCACTGCTATGATGGTGAGATCACCAAAGCGTGGTTTACAACTGATCATTGTCGAGACCAGAAGGCTACACAGGCAAATAAGTCGATTTTATCGCGTGAAAACCGCAGGGCGTGCTGTTATTGCTTTGGGGAATAGTTTGCATCGTGAGTTCATTTGCAAGGTTGGGCATTGTTCTTGGGATGAATTTTGCGTTACGAGTTTTCTAGCCAGGTATTATTCTCTGGTTTGGGCAATGTTTTTGAACTGGGAAAATTAGAACAAACCCGTCCGAAAAGTGCTAGACCGCCTGTAGCATGTGCACTTTTCTTCTTCTTCTTCTTCTCGTTGGACAGAGGGTGCACACACTGAAAAGCAATAAGAAGACAGCTCAGTTCCTCCAAAATAATTGAATGAATGACACACTCTTTCTGTTTATAGAGTCGCAAACGTTCATCTTGTATGTTTGTGTGCTTCCTCTCTCTCTCTTCTCTCTCTCTCTCTTTTCTCTCTCTCTCTCTCTCTCTCTCTCCCCTCTCTATCTATCTGTCTGTCTGTCTGTCTGTCTGTCTGTCTGTCTGTCTGTTTTTCCCTTTTCTCCCTCCTTCTTTCTTCCATCTCTCTCTCTCTCTCTCTCTCTCTCTCTCTTCCCCTCTCCTCTCTCTCTCTCTCTCTCTTTTTCTCGACGTTAATCTTGTATGTTGTATGCTTTCTCTCTCTCTCTCTCTCTCTCTTCTCTCTCTCCTTCTCTCTCTCTCTCTCTCTCTCTTCTCTCTCTCTTCCTCTCTCTCTGTTTTTCCTTCTCTCCCCCCTTCTCTCCCTCCCCTCTCTCTCTCTCTTTTCTCTTTTCTCTTCTCTCTCTCTCCTCTCTCTCTCTCTCTCTCTCTCTACGTTAATCTTGTATGTTGTGTGCTTCTCTCTCTCTCTCTCTCTCCTCTCCTCTCTTTTCTCTCTCTTTTCTCTCTGTCTGTCTCTCTCTCTCTCCCCCCTCCTTTCACTCTCTTCCTCTCTCTCTCTGTTTTTCCCTTTTCTCCCTCCTTCTCTCCCTCCTTCTCTTCCTCCATCTCTCTCTCTCTCTCTCTCTCTGTCTCTCTCTTCTCCCCCCTCTCTCTTTCACTCTCTCTCCTCTCTCTCTTGTTTTTCCTTCTCTCCCTCCTTCTCTCCCTCTTCTTTTCCCCCTCTCTTCTCTCTCTCTCTCTCTCTCTCTCTCTCTCTCTCTCTCTCTCTCTCTCCTCTCTCTTGTTTTCTTTCTCCTTCTTCTCTTCCTCCATCTCTCTCTCTCTCTGTCTGTCTGTCTCTCTTTTCCCCCCCTCTCTCTCTCTGTTTTTCCTTCTCTCCTCCTTCTCTCCTTCCTTCTCTTCCCCCATCTCTCCCTCTGTCTGTCTGTCTCTCTCTCTGTTCCGCAATCATTCCTACCTGTGCTGTTCCTTATTTTCCTTTTTTCTTTCTTTTCCACCCTTCTGTTACCAGAGCGTAATCTGTTCCTAGCTGGACAGAACTCTCGCTGCACTTTCCAGTCACGTGATTTAAAGCCCAGCCGACTACAAAGGTTACATCAGGGTGACAAGCAAGCTAAAAAAAACAAAAACAACAACAACAACTGAACTATGTGCAAATCAAAATATCCAAGACCGAAAACTCACAAAGCATACCAAGTGATCAAATCAGAGACTGATCTAAAACTAGATATTCCATTAAAACTTTTAAAGATTAAGAAACTGATCTTCGAGCAATTATCTGTCCTCCTCACTCTGCATTCACGGTTGGACATTGATGATTTTTAAAACTTAGTGAACGAATCCTCTCCTCTCCTCCTCCTCCTCCTCCTCCTTCTCCTCGTCTTTCTCCTCCTTCTCCTCCTTCCTCCTCCTCCTCCTCCCCTCCTCCTCCTCCTCCTCCTCCTCCTCCTCCTCCTCACCGCTCCTCCTCCTCCTCTTTCTGATTCTGCCGCTGTTTCAACTGTTCCTCCTCGTCCTCCTTCCTCAGTCCACCTATTCCTCTTTGTCCCCTTCTTCTTTCACTCCCTCCTTCTCTTTCTCCTTTTTTGTACTCCCAGTTCTTATAGAACAGGGAGTACTTTGCAATGGGAAAAGAAGAAATGCTGTCTGTGTGTCTGTCTGTGTGTCCGTGTGTCCGTGGTCAAAATGTGTTCCACTCGCTCCAAACAAAACTACTGGGCCCATCTTTCTGAAATTTTATAGGTATGTTCATTATGGGCCACGGATGATGCCCGATGTTTTAGTTTACCGCTATAGCCGTTACTAACGGCTGTAACGGCCTGTAACGGTTTTTCTTCTTTATGGAATATCTCAGAAAGTTCTTGGCCAATTTATAAGCGGTTTGGATGAACTTGTGACAAATCGGAGCCTCTGTCCATATGTAAGTAATGTAATGCTGAAAATGGATTAAACAACCGTTAAAAACCGTTATTCTGCCGTTATTTCTTATATGTAGGTGGATTTTAATGAAATTTGGTATATAGAAAGGTTATCACACACAAATGGCACTTCTATATAGTGTTTCTAAATTTGACCGTTTAAACACCGTTATTTTTGACATATTGTCCGATTTGGATGAAATTTGATATGTACACAGGCTTTAGCCCAGTGAGGACTAAAATACCGGTTTCAAAAGTGTATATCGGTTATATAACCGTTAAACCGTTATTTTGCCGTTATTTTTTTTTTTATATATTGGTGGGTTTTAATGAAATTTTGTATATAGAAAGGTTAGCACACACAAATGTCAATTCCATGTAGTGTTTCAAAATCTGACCGTTAAAAACCGTTGTTCTAGACATATTGTCCGATTTGGATGAAATTTGGTATGTACACAGGCTTTAGCCCAGTGAGGACTAAAATACCAGTTTCAAAAGTGTACATCGGTTAAATAACCGTTAAAACCGTTATTTTGCCTTTATTTATTATCTCACAAAGCACTTTTATATGTTTCGCATCTTGTCTTTTCTTTCCCATCCTCCTCCTTTTGCTTCTCTTCTCGCTACTCTCAATTTTCTCCCCTCCCTTCTCTTCCATCTTCCTTCTCCTCTTTCTTCTCTTCCTCTTTTCCGCCCTCTTCTCTTTTTCCGTTCTCATTCTTTCTCCCCCTCCTCCTCCTTCTCTTGTTTTTATTTTTTCACCTGTCCTCCTCGTCCTCCTATCCTATCTTCTTCCTCTTTCTCCTCCTGCTTCCCTCAGACCCTGCATGTCTTTCACCTGTCCTCCTCGTCCTCCTATCCTATCTTCTTCCTCTTTCTCCTCCTGCTTCCCCTCAGACCCTGCATGTCTTTCACCTGTCCTCCTCGTCCTCCTATCCTATCTTCTTCCTCTTTCTCCTCCTGCTTCCCCTCAGACCCTGCATGTCTTTCACCTGTCCTCCTCGTCCTCCTATCCTATCTTCTTCCTCTTTCTCCTCCTGCTTCCCCTCAGACCCTGCATGTCTTTCACCTGTCCTCCTCGTCCTCCTATCCTATCTTCTTCCTTTTCTCCTCCTGCTTCCCCTCAGACCCTGCATGTCTTTCGTTCTTCTGTCTTCTTCTCGCCCGTTCATGCTTGACACGGAAACTTTCGTGTTCAGTTTGAACCGAGTGTGGGTAACGATCGCAATGTTTGTCAGAATTCCGATGTGGTCGCTTACACTCACGCATCACTGGGAAACTCTGCGACTTCGGGAATTTATGCTCTGATTTGCTGAGAGGGGCAGAGTGAAAATGTTGCCGTGTATAATGGCGGAGGGGTGAAGGACAGACGAGAGAAGAGGAGGAAGAAGAGAGGGGGTGGTGGAGGCGGTGATGGTGGTGGTGTTATAATAGGGGGCGGGAAGTGGGGGGTGGGGGTGATATACTGAACTGGTTTGCATGTACCTGATCGGATTTATTTTTTCAGATAAACTGGATGATAGTGTATGTTATATTTCCTTTGAGAAAAACGGGCTGCCCTCCGCTGCTTCTCCCCCCCCCCCCCCCCCCCCCCCCCCCCACTTCCCCCCCACCCCCCCCCCCCCCCCCCCCCCTTTCTTCCCAACTTTATCCCCCATTACCTCTATTCCGCATTCCCCACTCCCCCCCCCCCTTACCAATCGAGTACCTCCATTTCTTTGCATTACTTTCCTTTTAGAAAATCATTTCTTTGGGCTTGTTTTCAGTGCTTTTGTTGACTTAAAATTTCTTTTTGTCTCGCGCGTGCGCGTGTGTGTATGTGTGTATTTGCATGCGTGTGTGTGTGCGTGTGTGCTGGCTGTTAAGCTGGTGTTTGTATGCATTTGTGTGTGTGTGCGTGTGTGCGTGCGCGCGCGCACGCGCTCGTGAGGATGTGTGTGTGTGTGTGTGGTGTGTGTGTGTGTGTGTGTGTGTATGTGTGTGTGTGTGATAATGCGTATCTAAAAGTGGGTTTTCACACAGATATTTGCCGTAGGCTGTTGATACGTGCGCTCAGTACATGGTCCCCACAGTATGCTGGTGTCTTGTCTCCTCTGACGGACTAGCAGACCATGGTCCCCACAGTATGCTGGTGTCTTGTCTCCTCTGACGGACTAGCAGACCATGGTCCCCACAGTATGCTGGTGTCTTGTCTCCTCTGACGGACTAGCAGACCATGGTCCCCACAGTATGGTGGTGTCTTGTCTCCTTTGACGGACTAGCATACAGACCATTGTCCCCACAGTATGGTGGTGTCTTGTCTCATGTGACGGACTAGCATGCAGACCATGGTCCCCACAGTATGCTGGTGTCTTGTCTCATGTGACGGACTAGCATGCAGACCATGGCCCCCACAGTATGGTGGTGTCTTGTCTCATGTGACGGACTAGCATGCAGACCATGGCCCCCACAGTATGGTGGTGTCTTGTCTCATGTGACGGACTAGCATACAGACCATGGTCCCCACAGTATGCTGGTGTCTTGTCTCCTCTGACGGACTAGCATGCAGACCATGGCCCCCACAGTATGGTGGTGTCTTGTCTCATGTGACGGACTAGCATGCAGACCATGGTCCCCACAGTATGCTGGTGTCTTGTCTCCTCTGACGGACTAGCATGCAGACCAACATTACAGGTATAGTGGTAGCGAAGGTGGAACAACACCAGTACTAATAAAAAACAGCAGAAAAACAAACAAATAGCAACTGGCACCGCCCAGTGACAGACTTGAACCATGGATTTGTGGCCTTGTCGTTTCCTAGGCAGATCACAGAGCGCGTTTTCTCACCGGGCTATCATCTCGCTAAATGAACACCCAGAGAGAGAGAGAGAGAGAGAGAGAGAGAGAGAGAGAGAGAGAGAGAGAGAGAGAGAGAGAGAGAGAGAGTTGATTGCCATGGAGAGAGAGAGAGAGAGAGAGAGAGAGAGAGAGAGAGAGAGAGAGAGAGAGAGAGAGCTGATTCCCATAACCCATGACTTGTCAGAAGGGGGTAAAATAAAACAAAGTAATTTGCATAAACATATAATCATTCCAATGAGAGAGAGAGAGAGAGAGAGGGAGAGAGAGAGAGAGAGAGAGAGAGAGAGAGAGAGGGAGGGAGGGGGGAGAGAGGAAATTCGAAGGCCGCCGATCAATTGCCATGTTGCACTTCGACAGTGATTGATCTGCGAGCTTTATTGAACTCTGGATCAAAAACGAGGGATTTCATGAGTGCCACAGCGCTTGTTTGGGTCTCCTGGTCAAAGGGAAAGGCAAGCTGGATATTTGTGCGTGTGTGAAAAATAATGTGCCATTCTATTCTTTTCATTTCATGATACTTTTTATAGAGCACCAACGACTATGTCAAAGCTGAAATTATACTTTAAAAAATAATAAAAAGAATGGGAGATAAATTTAGTTGAAAAAGAAGGTAAAAAGTCTGTAAATGCGAACTGATTCCTCAAACATATTCTTTAAACAACCCCCCCCTTTTTTTTTTTTTTTAAAGATGTGACTACCTCTTTAGAACTTTTGAACTTGAATTAAGTGAAAACTAGTTATTTTCACGTTAAAAAGAAAATAAGGAAAATTAAACACACAAACACGCGCACGCACACACGGACGCACACGCACGTGCGCTCGCGCACCCACTCGCATGTACGCAGGCTTTCTTTCTTTCTCTCTCTCTCTCTCTCTCTCTCTCTCTCTCTCTCTCTCTCTCTCTCTCTCTCTTCTCTCTCTCACACACACACACACACGCACGCACGCACGCACGCACGCACGCACGCACGCACGCACGCACGCACGCACGCACGCACGCACGCACACACACACACACACACACACACACACACACACACACACACACACACACACACACACACGCGCGCGCGCGCGCGCACATCAGATGCAATATTAAAAAAAGAGGGTGGGGGTGAGTCGGCATTCATGTATTCCTGAGTAAACTGTTGCGTCTGCCATAATCCAACATGCAGACTGTCGCCATGACCATTCATCGTAGGGAAGGGGGGCAACTGCCTCTCTCCTGCGTCACGAGCCGCAGCGTGATTGTTGCTATTTGAATGTCCGCCGTGCTATTTTGAGGGGCATTTTGTTTGGAATGCCCGGCGCTTCCAATCACTTCTCCCAGTGTCTTGATGCATGCAGGTATTTTGGGGTTTAATTCGGAATCTCCGTGTTCTGTTTTCTCTTTCTTTCTTTCTTTCTTTCTTTCTTTCTTCATATTTAGTCTCGAACGCACTCTCCCATCAATAATATCTCGGAGAGCTGTGTTTCTGAGGCGATCCAAGCAAATGATTATGATGATGAACAATTGTCAGTCTGTGTCGGCGCTGGCGTGATGAACGCTGACAAGGTTACTACTGCTTAAACAGTAGAAGTGACCAGTCTTGCTGTGGACATATTTGGATCTCCTTTTCCCTCCTTTATATGAAACCTCAAGGCTTAGGGATCGAATGTTTCCCTTTTTAGTGCATTGATTTTCTGGTATCATGTGGCGCAGTAGTTTTCAGTAAGTCTGCTTTTGTTTTTCGGTGTTTTCCCATACTAACATTCGTTGACGGCACTGGCAAAACAATGGGATGGTGGCGACTTACTCCCCCCCCCCCCCCCCCGCCCCATCTCCTTACCCTTTACTCCCCTCCCCTTTCCTCTCTTTCCGCCCCCCCCCCCTCCTCCTCTCTTCGTCCACCCCAGCGCCCCTAACCCCCTCCCATCTGGTCTTCTGGTGATGAGAATACAATTCGTACGTAGGTGGAATGTCTCAGTTAGGTAACACGGACATGACTGTATACGTTGCCAGGAGATGAACAGAAAAGCCGATATGAAAGACGCCTGTATGGCCTCGTGCGATTTAAGCTTTTCACTGGAACGCCGTCTTTCGAATTTATTTCCACAAGCTTTTGTTTTTGCTTTTCTGAAATAGATTAATAAAAGGCCTGTTCAGGAAAAAAAAAAAGTCAGAGGAAGAGAACGTCTCTTTCCGTTGCAAACAGAGTTATATTTCCTCAGTTAATAGGTCAAGCAAATAGATCTAGAGAGTCGAAGATTTGGTTTGAATCGCACGCCAGGATAACGATAGTGACTGCGTTCCAGGAGCATCGTGTCTTTCCCATGTCTTGGCAGTTTCTGTCTCTGGATGAACTGTAAATGACTGATATGGCGATGTCTGTGGTTGAACTGTAAAATTACTGATATGGCGATGTCTGTGGTTGAACTGTAAAATGACTGATGGGGCGATGTCTGTGGTTGAACTGTAAAATGGCTGATATGGCGATGTCTGTGGTTGAACTGTAAAATGACTGATGGGGCGATGTCTGTGGTTGAACTGTAAAATGACTGATATGGCGATGTCTGTGGTTGAACTGTAAAATGACTGATATGGCGATGTCTGTGGTTGAACTGTAAAATGACTGATGGGCGATGTCTGTGGTTGAACTGTAAAATGACTGATGGGGCGATGTCTGTGGTTGAACTGTAAAATGACTGATGGGGCGATGTCTGTGGTTGAACTGTAAAATGACTGATATGGCGATGTCTGTGGTTGAACTGTAAAATGACTGATGGGGCGATGTCTGTGGTTGAACTGTAAAATGACTGATGGGGCGATGTCTGTGGTTGAACTGTAAAATGACTGATGGGGCGATGTCTGTGGTTGAACTGTAAAATGACTGATGGGGCGATGTCTGTGGTTGAACTGTAAAATGACTGATGGGGCGATGTCTGTGGTTGAACTGTAAAATGACTGATGGGGCGATGTCTGTGGTTGAACTGTAAAATGACTGATGGGGCGATGTCTGTGGTTGAACTGTAAAATGACTGATGGGGCGATGTCTGTGGTTGAACTGTAAAATGACTGATGGGGCGATGTCTGTGGTTGAACTGTAAAATGACTGATGGGGCGATGTCTGTGGTTGAACTGTAAAATGACTGATGGGGCGATGTCTGTGGTTGAACTGTAAAATGACTGATGGGGCGATGTCTGTGGTTGAACTGTAAATGACTGATGGGGCGATGTCTGTGGTTGAACTGTAAAATGACTGATGGGGCGATGTCTGTGGTTGAACTGTAAAATGACTGATTGGGCGATGTCTGTGGTTGAACTGTAAAATGACTGATGGGGCGATGTCTGTGGTTGAACTGTAAAATGACTGATTGGGCGATGTCTGTGGTTGAACTGTAAAATGACTGATTGGGCGATGTCTGTGGTTGAACTGTAAAATGACTGATGGGGCAAAATTGCTTTGGGTGTGCCACCAGCAACATCTGTCCCATGAATAAAAAAAAGCGGGGTCACTCCCGCTGAATGCGGGACCGAATACAGATGACCTCCCTTGCAGATTTACGAATGTTGTTTATTGATGGAAGGTGTACTCACCTGGGAAAGTATTTCCCATGCGATTCTCCTTCCTATCAACTCACACCCCCTCCAGGTCTCGCCCTCCCTTCTCTCTTATTTTGAACCGGGCCCCAATCCTCTTTTTCCCACACTTTCTGGCCCTGTTCCATTGGAAGCGGTTTCTGAGGGCGGAGAGGTGGGGGATCGAAAAGGGGGGAGGAGGGGAGAGAAAGAAAAGAAAGCTGAACGGGAAAGCGTCATTTGGTTGTCGGCAAAACAATGAAATGTCATCATCAATTCTCGGAACCCCTTCTCCCGAAACTCTATTTGCGATGATATACTACTGTCTGTCTGTCTGTCTGTCTGTCTGTCTGTCTGTCTCTCTCTCTCTCTCTCTCTCTCTCTCTCTCTCTCTCTCTCTCTCTCTCTCTCTCTCTCTCTGTCTCTCTCTCTCTCTGTTGGCTGTGTACGTCCAAAATCCAGCATTAGTGTCCTTCTTTCAGTCCTGTCTGAAGAACTCGGTCCAGAGTGCCTTCTTGAACGGTCACATATTCTTCCAAAGAAATCGTCGATTGCGGTGTTCTGCAAGGCTCTGTTCTTGGACCACTTCTCTTTCGCACTGTCATGAATGGCCTGCCAGTGCACACATCACATAGCGATGTCATTTGTGACCTTTTGGCTCATGGTAGTGCCCTTCACTGTGGTGATACAGACATTACATGTGTACGATTATTGTCAGAGCAGAGTGTATTATTCAACAATATCCAAAGCCACATGGTCCTCAATTTGCACAGAACTAAATGTATGGTCTTCACATCCAGACAGCAACACTAACGACGGCATCTACTTTACGCCTTAAATGAAAACTAGATCGAGGGAGTATGCGAATATAGTGTTCTGAGCGTAACCATTGATGGAAATTTAAAACGGCAATCGCATATGAATAATGCTTGCAAACCATTGGCTCGCACTTTATTTTTGCGAAGTAAACTTAGATACTATGCTGACTTTTAACACGCGGAAGATATTTTTCGATGCCCATTGCCTTTCTCTGGAGTGGTGAAGACGATAATCACATCAGA
>CM031596.1:8710573-8728073 GCA_018398815.1 Conus ventricosus | reverse complement strand
TTTCTCTTATCCGTCATCTTCTGTGCCCATTAGTAACATTCTTCTTGCGCCTTTCGTTCCATCGTTTTCATAAAACAGCCTCAATCGCCACGAGACAACCCACCTGAGGAGGCCCTTCACTGCTGCCGAGTGACTTTAGGGGATTATTGATGGTCCTGTTCTGATCCAATATACGCGCCACCTATTAAGCCCCTTCACCTCACGCACCCCCCCCCCCCTCTCCCCTCCCCACCCTCCCCTTCTGACGGCCATAACGTCTTCGTCGCGCCGGACTCCCGAGTGGCTGGGCACCCCAGACTGTTCTTCTAAAATGTGTTTGTGACGAGCGTGGGTGGCCACGGTGATCTTTATTCCTTTAACAATAGGAAAGGGGGGGGGGGGGGGGGGGGGGGGTGGTGGTGGAGTACGTAACCTGGTACTGTTGGGGTTGAGTCAGCCACCCTGGCTTCGGATACAGACAGGCACGTGGGCGGGCGGTGTAATCAGTGAGGGAGACGGGATAGGAAATCTGCCCTTTTAGCGCAAATGGGCAGCCGTATCCTATCCCTTCCACTATTAACCCCCCGTGCTGCCCGCACAGACAGAGGGTGGCGAAACCAAGGAAGCGACAATTGGGGACAAGGAGGGGGTGGGGTGGGGGGGGGGGGGCTGAGACGGGGTGGTGGGAGCGGGGGTTGAGGTGGGGGGTGGGGGGGGGGGGGGACGAGGAAATCCTAGGATTCCCGTTAATTACGACCGTTGGGGACGCCGTACCTCCCGTGAAATGATTGCGGTGCTGAAAGGGTCATTGAGAAGACCACTTGTCCATGTTTGCTGCTGTCAAATTACAAGCCTGGCCAGCATGGTTGTCGCCCCTTCCCACCCCCACCCCCGCCCCCACCCCCAGACTCTCCCCATCACCCCAACCCCTTCCCTTCTCCTCGCCACTTTTCCTCACCTCCCCCATTGCCATCCCCAGGTCTTTTACTTTCGAGGACCAAAATAACACCAACGCCCCCCGTCCCCCCCCCCCCCCCCCCCACCCTCTCCATACTGCCCGCCCTCGCGCTCCCCTCCACCCCCTCTACCTTTCCGCATCCTTACCTTCCGCTCCTCCCTAGCTGTCCGCCATCCAATGTGAACTGTATGTGATACGAGCATTACGTCATGATGTCTGAGTGTGTCTTCCTCCCACGCAAGAGAGTGCCAGTTTCCGGCCATCGACCATGCGACCGAAGATTGCTCTGAAGTTTTTTGTTTTTATTTATTTCTTATCCCCCCCCCCCCCATCTCCCTCCAATCTCTATCTTACCCCCAACCCACCTCCACACCTCCGACCCCTGCGCCATAACTTCCCCCCTCACCGTTCTCCTCCCGTGCCTCCTGCCCCTCATTTCCTTTTTACCCTCCTCCCCTCTCTCTCTCTCTCTCTCTCTCTCTCTCTCTCTCTCTCTCTCTCTCTCTCTCTCTCTCTCCTTTTTTCCTTTTTTTGTCAAGTATATTCTGGAAGGGAGTGAGCGGATCGTTACAAACTGTGGATAATACAGAAGACATTAAAAGAGAGTGCCGCTGCTGCCGCGGTTTCTCCCAACTAGATGGTAATCGTTTGGGGAAATGGAAGGGATGCAGTCGAGCGGCGGGCGATAATGCCGGGTGACTGCGGGGCCAGGACGCAGTTATAGTCCCTGAACTGATTTTATGGAGGCGTATTAAGCAAAACCCTTGTCAGTCTGTCTGCCTGTTGGTATGCGAGTCTGTCTTCATGTAGGTCCGTCTGGCTGCTCGACAGGTTGCTTGACTTGTGTAAGTGTGTGTGTGTGTGTGTGTGTGTGTGTGTGTGTGTGTTTAAGGAGAAGAAGAGAAACATTGCATTGGGGAGCAAGAGCGGAAGAGGGAAAGCGAGTGGACACTATCATTCACGTCTACACTCGCTTGTTGGTTTCTTCTTTCTTTCAAACCAAAATAGGGCCGACCTATTAAGATACACAACAACGATAATCACAAGGATGAGACGTCATGGAAAATACATATGCTGAAAAACATAATCATACAACACATCACATCCAACACAGGTTCAAAACAGTGAATGCTAGAAGCATTGATTGGAAATAAATCATTCAAATCAGGCCAAGATGTGTATTAAGTGTTCATAATGAAACTGCAAAATTGTAGATTAAAAAAAAAGGGTTTTGATGGCCAAGAATATTTGAATATAGTCCATGCAGCACACAGATGTCATAAACATTAAGGTGCAATGATTTGAAACAAAATCCAAAGGCCACCCGTCGCGAACAGTAGGAGTTAAAAACACGTCTTGGTAACCGACAATGTTGAAATATTGCTCTTAAGACATAGGCATGATCATTATTGAGATGCGAGAACTTATTATGAAAGAAAATAAGCAAAAGGGTTATCTGTTTGGAACAGCCGCAGTCACGAACAGTCAAAAGTGTGGGTAATATAAGTATAGTGAACCGCGGTGTATTAATCCCAAAGACTCCTCCTTTGCGACTGGTAGGAGTTACAGACATTCAGATGTGTGGATAATGACCGTGGAATAAGTGCACATATAGTATGAACATCAGCAAAAAAAAACAAACAAACAAACAAACAAAAACAAACACACACACAAAAATAGACACACACACAGCCACCTCCCCGTTGCGAACGGCAGGAGTATGGACAGTCACACTGAAATGAATGATCATACAATTTTCGACGGTCAATGACCAGTTAGAAAATATAAATGTCTATAAGTCATTTCTTAAGCCGCACAGTCATCACGCAATTGTATGGAGGAAAAAAAACTGCTGCAAACCACAAATAATCATTGTCGAATTTATCTGATATTAACTGGATAAGTATAAATGATGTATAAGAATAACATAAATGAAGTATTTTCCTCTGAAACTCCAGTAATCTCACCTCGTCGTCCCCCATAGTATTAACCAATATTGTCATCTGTTTCAAAACTTGAGTTTCCTACGCCACAGGTCTTTGACACACACACACCCCACACACACACACACACACACACACACACACACAACACACACACACACACTCACACACACTCACACACATACACACACAAACACACACACACACACACACACACACACACACACACACACACACACACACACACTCACACACACACACACACACACACACACACACACACACACACATACACACACACACACACACACACACACAGCACACACACACACACACAGCACACACACACACACACACACACACACACACACACACACACACACACACACACACACACACAGTTTTGATTTAAATAGCTACTGGAAAACAACCCAATTCATCGATGATCGTGCGTTAGGGAGCTGAAGTTTCAGTACATATAGTCATTTTCCAAGAACGTAGCTGTAACCTGTTGCAGAGTTAAAAAAAAAAAAAGTTCGTTCAAAGCCGCAGGCACTGTAGTCTAGTGACCGAAGACCACAGATGGCGAAGACTGTCGCTGCCTCTGGCGCTGTACTGACGGGTTTGACAGTTTCCGATCTGTCAGTGCTCTGTCCATGTCTAGGGCGTTTAGTCTATACTAGGCGTTCGTCTGCACTAGAAACGTGGGGGTCCCACAAGCTCTCCAAGCGCTGGGTTTTATTCTGATGAATGCTGACCACTGTTGACGAGAAACAAAACGTTCACGACGTTATGATTTTGTCTGGGATGCGGGAGAGAAAGAAAAGGTGTCCCCTTCCGCAAGGGACGGATTTGGTGCGGCGCACGTTATTTTCATTGCTGACATGCCAGACGCTATGCTCATTTATGGCATTCAAAAAAACTGCTTGCTGACTCTGTTTTGTATGAAATCTGACACATTCTTGTCTTATGATTGATTTGTATTTCTCTCTCTCTCTCTCTCTCTCTCTCTCTCTCTCTCTCTCTTTCTCTCTCTCTCTCTCTCTCTCCCTCCCTCTCTCTTTCCCTCCCCCTCTCTCACTCTCTCTCATAATAGTTAAAATGTTATTAAGAATTTAGACATTACTTTGTTAAAGGCATCTAAGATCAGAGAAATTGTGACGTCTTAGTTGCTGGTATTGTTGTTTCCTGATAAATGATTTATTTCTTACATTTTATGTAAATGATTATGCTCTATTTCGCTTCAGATGGGCCAGTGGCTCTGCAGAATAAAAATCTGGCCTGAAGTATGAATCACTCTGTCTGTCTGTCTGTCTGTCTGTCTGTCTGTCTGTCTCTCTCTCTCTCTCTCTCTCTCTCTCTCTCTCTCTCTCTCTCTCTCTCTCTCTCTTCATAAACACAGCCGGTCAAGGAGATCATGAGAGCTGAATATCACCTGCGGACCTCTGTTGTCCATGACAGGTAGTCCTGGAGCCGACAACAGCACGAACGACTGGAAAACAATTCGCAGCTTCTGACGGGCATCAGACGACATTTCTGGCTCAGAAGTTCCCGGAATGGAGATTCTTATTTCTTTGCTTCTGACTGCTACCATTCCTGGTTACAGGTCATCAGCAAAGATTCTCCACACCTCTCTGTCCTCAGCCTCCACACCTCTCTGTCCTCAGCCTCCACACCTCTCTGTCCTCGGCCTCCACACCTCTCTGTCCTCAGCTCCACACTTCTCTGTCCTCAGCCTCCACACCTCTCTGTCCTCAGCCTCCACACCTCTCTGTCCTCCGCCTCCACACCTCTCTGTCCTCGGCCTCCACACCTCTCTGTCCTCAGCCTCCACACCTCTCTGCCCTCAGCCTCCACACCTCTCTGTCCTCAGCCTCCACACCTCTCTGTCCTCAGCCTCCACACCTCTCTGTCCTCAGCCTCCACACTCTCTGTCCTCAGCCTCCACACTTCTCTGTCTCTTCAGCCTCTACATCTCTCTGCCCTCAGCCTCCACACCTCTCTGTCCTGGCCTCCACACCTCTTTGTCCTCAGCCTCCACACCTCTCTGTCCTCGGCCTCCACACCTCTCTGTCCTCAGCCTCCACACCTCTCTGTCCTCAGCCTCCACACCTCTCTGTCCTCAGCCTCCACACGTCTCTGTCTCTTCAGCCTCCACACCTCTCTGCCTCAGCCTCCACACCTCTCTGCCCTCAGCGTCCACACCTCTCTGTCCTCAGCCTCCACACCTCTCTGTCCTCAGCCTTCACACCTCTCTGCCCTCAGCCACCACACCTCTCTGTCCTCAGTCTCCACACCTCTCTGTCCTCAGCCTCCACACCTCTCTGTCCTCGGCCTCCACACCTCTCTGTCCTCAGCATCCACACCTCTCTGTCCTCAGCCTCCACACCTCTCTGTCCTCAGCCTCCACACCTCTCTGTCCTCAGCCTCCACACCTCTCTGTCCTCAGCCTCCACACCTCTCTGTCCTCGGCCTCCACACCTCTCTGTCTTCAGCCTCCACACCTCTCTGTCCTCAGCCTCCACACCTCTCTGTCCTCAGCCTGCACACCTCTCTGTCTCTTCAGCCTCCACACCTCTGTCCTCAGCCTCCACACCTCTCTGTCCTCAGCCTCCACACCTCTCTGTCCTCAGCTTCCACACCTCTCTGTCCTCGGCCTCCACACCTCTCTGTCCTCGGCCTCCACACCTCTCTGCCCTCAGCCTCCACACCTCTCTGTCCTCAGCCTCCACACCTCTCTGTCCTCAGCCTCCACACCTCTCTGTCCTCAGCCTCCACACCTCTCTGCCTCAGCCTCCACACCTCTCTGTCCTCAGCCTCCACATCTCTCTGTCCTCAGCCTCCACACCTCTACACCTCTCTGTCCTCAGCCTCCACACCTCTCTGTCCTCAGCCTCCACACCTCTCTGCCCTCAGCCTCCACACCTCCCTGTCCTCAGCCTCCACACCTCTCTGTTCTCAGCCTCCACACCTCTCTGTCCTCAGCCTCCACACCTCTCTGCCCTCAGCCTCCACACCTCTCTGTCCTCAGCCTCCACATCTCTCTGTCCTCAGCCTCCACACCTCTACACCTCTCTGTCCTCAGCCTCCACACCTCTCTGTCCTCAGCCTCCACACCTCTCTGTCCTCAGCCTCCACACCTCTCTGTCTCTTCAGCCTCCACACCTCTCTGCCCTCAGCCTCCACACCTCTCTGTCCTCGGCCTCCACACCTCTCTGCCCTCAGCCTCCACACCTCTCTGTCCTCGGCCTCCACACCTCTCTGTCCTCAGCCTCCACCTCTCTGCCCTCGGCCTCCACACCTCTCTGTCCTCGGCCTCCACACCTCTCTGTCCTCAGCCTCCACACCTCTCTGTCCTCAGCCTCCACACCTCTCTGTCTCTTCAGCCTCCACACCTCTCTGTCCTCGGTCTCCACACCTCTCTGTCTTTCAGCCTCCACACCTCTCTGTCTCTTCAGCCTTTCTGTGCAGTGGAGTCCAGGACGCCGCGTCATCCTGGTGTCTTCTCCAAAGCCCCGACACTACGTGTGTGTCGATCGATCTCGTTTTCTCTTGTCTTGGGAATTCTAGGTCTGGATATCACTGGTGACACTGGTGGGAAGTTTGGCAGAGTGTGCGGTCGAATCGTCCCCAGCGTCTGTGAGCACCTGACGCTAACAGCTGACCGTAGGTTAACAGCAGTGCTCACTCTTGTGGATACAGCCTACTTGTCCTTTCCCACAGACGCGCGTATGGCACGTGTTGTCCGTCACAGAGCCATTTCCAGTTTGCGCGCGCCATCAACAAAATTCCCCGCGTGGGAAGATTCTGTTTACTTTATTTACCGGCCTACAGACTGTATTCATCGCTTTCTTTCTCATAGTGACCAGGGATAGCGCGGACACGGGCACTGACCTCTCGCTTTCTTTCTCATAGTGACCAGGGATAGCGCGGACCCAGGCACTGACCTCTCGCTTTCTTTCTCATAGTGACCAGGGATAGCGCGGACCCAGGCACTGACCTCTCGCTTTCTTTCTCATAGTGACCAGGGATAGCGCGGACACAGGCACTGACCTCTCGCTTTCTTTCTCATAGTGACCAGGGATAGCGCGGACACGGGCACTGACCTCGCGCTTTCTTTCTCACAGTGACCAGGGATAGCGCGGACACGGGCACTTACCCGGGTCTCATAGAACGCGCGCAAATCAGACGCTACGATGGCCTGCATTCATTCATCAGGAGGGGAAGGGGGCATTACTGTCTTTCATGACAGAATTCGTATTGTCTGTTTAAAACAACCTGTCTTTGTGGTGGATTCCGTACTCAGCATATTCATTGCAATACACATATTTAGGATTGATCGACGAAAGGGCAAAAACAACAACCGCAAAATGTTGTGTTTGGGACTGCTGTAAGGATACGGTTCTGGTGTTAGCATAGGGCGCCCACAAGCGTCTCTTCATTATTTCAGCATCTGTAAACGTCTTGTCAGTTCTCTGTCACAGGTCAGTGTTGACGAGGCTGGGCGCCAGCGTCGCTGGACGATCCTTATGGACAGGTTCTGATGAACATCTGTACTTTGTTAGATCGTCCTTGCTGTTGTTGTGCATGTCTGAATTGCTGCACAAAGGGACTGACCTGACTTAGGAGCAACTCTGGTGTAAATTTGATCAAATTTATCAAACCATGAAAACTGTCGAAAATTTATCCGAAATAACTACAGCCATTGAAATCACTGCATATCAAATCTGAAACGCTCTTTATGTGAATATATAATAGGCCTGTGTACCAAACGATCTTCAACTTGATTGACACTGTCGTGATGTTAGATATTGTGCAATATGCTGATGTCTACGGGGAAAGATAGCTTCGTGCATTAAAAGAAATGAAATAGAACAAAACTTATTTTGTTAGTTGTGAGAATTTTTCTCTCTGAAAAAACATTCAAGCATGTCACCTTATATCGTTTTTTTTTTTCACCGTCTGACATGAAATACTTTGAAAATACAGCTTCTGCTCTCCTTCCAGATTCAGTATTTTTTTTTTAGCAGTGTTTCAGAAGACAGGATGATCAAGAAAACAGTCATACAACGGTGTAGGAACCCGGCCGCAGGGTGGGAGGTTGGGGGACGAAGGGAGGTGTCCCGTCCTGCCCCTCTCCCCTCCTCCCTTGAAAAATCAGAGGATGAGCAATTATCTCTTTTGCCCGCTTCCACCCCCACCCCCAACCCCTCTCCCTCTGGCTCGTCCACCCCCACCCCCTCTCCCTCTCCCTCTGGCTCGTCCACCCCCACCCCCACCCCCTCTCCCTCTGGCTCGTCCACCCCCACCCCCACCCCCTCTCCCTCTGGCTCGTCCACCCCCACCCCACCCCCTCTCCCTCTGGCTCGTCCACCCCCCCCACCCCTCTCCCTCTGGCTCGTCCACCCCCACCCCCACCCCTCTCCCTCTGGCTCGTCCTCTTCCACCCCCACCCCACCCCCTCTCCCTCTGGCTCGTCCTCTTCCACCCCCACCCCCACCCCCTCTCCCTCTGGCTCGTCCACCCCCACCCCCACCCCCTCTCCCTCTGGCTCGTCCAAAACCAGTCAGAACTGCCTCTTCCACCCCACCCCAACCCCTCTCCCTCTGGCTCGTCCAAAACCAGTCAGAACTGCTCTTTCACCCCCACCCCCACCCCCAACCCCTCTCCCTCTGGCTCGTCCAAAACCAGTCAGAACTGCACTCTTCTACCCCCACCCCAACCCCTCTCCCTCTGGCTCGTCCAAAACCAGTCAGAACTGCCTCTTCCACCCCCACCCCCAACCCCTCTCCCTCTGGCTCGTCCAAAACCAGTCAGAACTGCCTCTTCCACCCCCCCCCAACCCCTCTCCTCTGGCTCGTCCAAAACCAGTCAGAACTGCCTCTTCCACCCCCACCCCCAACCCCTCTCCCTCTGGCTCGTCCACCCCACCCCAACCCCTCTCCTCTGGCTCGTCCAAAACCAGTCAGAACTGCCTCTTCCACCCCACCCCAACCCCTCTCCTCTGGCTCGTCCAAAACCAGTCAGAACTGCCTCTTCCACCCCACCCCCAACCCCTCTCCCTCTGGCTCGTCCACCCCACCCCAACCCCTCTCCCTCTGGCTCGTCCAAAACCAGTCAGAACTGCCTCTTCCACCCCCACCCCCAACCCCTCTCCCTCTGGCTCGTCCAAAACCAGTCAGAACTGCCTCTTCCACCCCCACCCCCAACCCTCTCCCTCTGGCTCGTCCACCCCACCCCAACCCCTCTCCCTCTGGCTCGTCCAAAACCAGTCAGAACTGCCTCTTCCACCCCCACCCCCACCCCAACCCTCTCCCTCTGGCTCGTCCAAAACCAGTCAGAACTGCCTCTTCCACCCCACCCCCAACCCTCTCCCTCTGGCTCGTCCAAAACCAGTCAGAACTGCCTCATCCACCCCACCCCAACCCCTCTCCCTCTGGCTCGTCCAAAACCAGTCAGAAACTGCCTCTTCCACCCCACCCCAACCCCTCTCCCTCTGGCTCGTCCACCCCCACCCCAACCCCTCTCCCTCTGGCTCGTCCAAAACCAGTCAGAACAAATCCTCGCCTCGCTGGACAAAGTGCTGAAGCTGTAGCTGACAGTGCCTGTGATGCCAAGAACCACAGAAAGTACTGAGGAAAGGCTTAGTTACGGAGTGCCCCCATTTGTCTTCATGTCACGTCACAGAGCAGAGCTCTCGCGGACAGAATACAGACCTAGCGGCGTTCAGTGATAACTGAGCAGACTCACTTGTCTCCAAGTCACTGAGCTCTCGCGGACAGAATACAGACCTAGCGGCGTTCAGTGATAACTGAGCAGACTCACTTGTCTCCAAGTCACTGAGCTCTCGCGGACAGAATACAGACCTAGCGGCGTTCAGTGATAACTGAGTAGACTCACTTGTCTCCAAGTCACTGAGCTCTCGCGGACAGAATACAGACCTAGCGGCGTTCAGTGATAACTGAGCAGACTC
This sequence comes from Conus ventricosus, assembly GCA_018398815.1. Lineage (NCBI taxonomy): Eukaryota > Metazoa > Mollusca > Gastropoda > Neogastropoda > Conidae > Conus > Conus ventricosus. The sequence goes on along the minus strand of CM031596.1, from coordinate 8,718,220 downwards.
ACTTGTCTCCAAGTCACTGAGCTCTCGCGGACAGAATACAGACCTAGCGGCGTTCAGTGATAACTGAGCAGACTCACTTGTCTCCAAGTCACTGAGGTCTCACGGACAGAATACAGACCTAGCGGCGTTCAGTGATAACTGAGCGGAGAACTAATTTGTCTCCACGTCACAGAGCAGCGCTCTCACGGACAGAATACAGACCGGGCGGCGTTGAGTGATAACTGAGCAGAGACTCCAATATGGTATGCTGTCATCAGGTATTTCAAGAGGAAGCAGGTTTTCTCAACTGGAAGCAGACTGCTTATGTGTCTGTGTCAAGATGTACTGTTCAGCAAGGGTGGGATCGGATGGGGGACGGGGGGAGGGGGGTTCTTGGTGACCCTCCCCTCCCCACCTTTTCTCCCATGTTATATCAAGTAGGGATAGATCTACACATGCATATTTGGCGAATAGACATGCTGTTATCTTGGCGGAGAGGCCTGCAGCTCATCTAAAGTCTGTACATTATATTCAGCATTCCGGGAGCTTCTCCCTCCAAACTTCCTATCCGGGGCTTTGCCCTGGACCCCACCAGAACCTTAGCGGCCACTGACCTCGCCTTTAGTCAGGGCACAAAACACAAATACAGACAAACAGACTCAGATTCACACAGACACACACAGACACACAGACACACACAGACACAGACACACACACACACACACACACACACACACACACACACACACACACACACACAGAAACACACACACACACACACACACACACACACACACACACACACACACACACACACACACACACACACACGCACATACACAAACACTCACCACACTACATCTCTCTGTCTGTCTTTCTTTCTCTCTCTCTCTCTCTCTCTCTCTCTCTCTCTCTCTCTCTCTCTCTCTCTCTCTCTCTCTCTCTTTCTAAGTCTCTCTCTCTCTGTCTCTCTCTCTCTCTGGCTGCTGATCATTGTTTCTCTCTTATTCCTTAGTTCAGTCTCTCTGCCACCCAAGACATTTTCCAATACAGTTAGCAATGCACAGACTTAGGGCTGACTTTGTTTAATTTCGGCTCAGACTGAACGATCTGAATAAATAACAAACGATAAGAAGACAGTGAAAAGACATTTCACTTTGTGGTCAAACAGAAGCCAGCTGTAGTATTTGTTTCTTTGTGGTATTTACCGACGAAAATATATTTTCAGAGATATACAATTCAACTCGTCCCATTTGACCTAAAACGCTTGTTAGCAAACGAGGTCATTAGTATAAAAAGAGACGTTAGCATTTATATCTATCACGCATCGGAAAAAAAGGAGAGTTTATGTTGTAACAATCCTTCAAGTTGGGAAATTTCACTCGTCCAATCAAACAGGAACGACGTGTGGAATTTAATCCCTTTTGTTTCCTTGTTTATGTTACACATGCTAGATCCAGTATTTACAGGCAGGAGACGAGACCTAACATTGAAATTTGTTCTCTCTCTCTCTCTCTCTCTCTCTCTCTCTCTCTCTCTCTCTCTGATAAAGGTTTAAATGCGTGCGTGCAAGTCGATGGGAGATAGGATGGATCAGTGTGCGTATGTGAAGGGAATGGTTGTTGTGTGAGAATGATTTTGTACTAGAACATACACAAGAAACATGAATGAGTGACGGAAATGGAAATATTTTCTTAATTTTGCTTAGTTGTATAGACACCTAATTTGCAGTTTTTCTTTTTGTTTTCTTTTCTCCGGATCCAGTTGTAACGGACTGAAAACCCTCTCTGCCCACTCAGCAAGTCGATCCGGTGTAACGGACTGAAAACCCTCTCTGCCCACTCAGCAAGTGGATCCGGTTGTAACGGACTGAAAACCCTCTCTGCCCACTCAGCAAGTGGATCCGGTTGTAACGGACTGAAAACCCTCTGTGCCCACTCAGCAAGTGGATCCGGTTGTAACGGACTGAAAACCCTCTCTGTCCACTGAGCAAGTGGATCCGGTTGTAACGGACTGAAAACCCTCTCTGTCCACGCAGCAAGTGGATCCGGTTGTAACGGACTGAAAACCCTCTCTGTCCACGCAGAACTGGATCCGGTTGTAACGGACTGAAAACCCCCTCTGTCCACTCAGCAAGTGGATCCGGTTGTAACGGACTGAAAACCCTCTCTGCCCACTCAGCAAGTGGATCCGGTTGTAACGGACTGAAAACCCTCTCTGTCCACTCAGCAAGTGGATCCGGTTGTAACGGACTGAAAACCCTCTCTGTCCACTCAGCAAGTGGATCCGGTTGTAACGGACTGAAAACCCTCTCTGTCCACGCAGCAAGTGGATCCGGTTGTAACGGACTGAAAACCCTCTCTGTCCACTCAGCAAGTGGATCCGGTTGTAACGAACTGAAAACTCTCTGTGCCCACTCAGCAAGTGGATCCGGTTGTAACGGACTGAAAACCCTCTGCCCACTCAGCAAGTGGATCCGGTTGTAACGGACTGAAAACCCTCTGTGCCCACTCAGCAAGTGGATCCGGTTGTAACGGACTGAAAACCCTCTCTGTCCACTCAGCAAGTGGATCCGGTTGTAACGGACTGAAAACCCTCTCTGTCCACGCAGCAAGTGGATCCGGTTGTAACGGACTGAAAACCCTCTCTGTCCACGCAGCAAGTGGATCCGGTTGTAACGGACTGAAAACCCTCTCTGTCCACTCAGCAAGTGGATCCGGTTTGTAACGGACTGAAAACCCTCTTTCCCACTCAGCAAGTGGATCCGGTTGTAACGGACTGAAAACCCTCTCTGCCCACTCAGCAGGTGGATCCGGTTGTAACGGACTGAAAACCTTCTGTGCCCACTCAGCAAGTGGATCCGGTTGTAACGGACTGAAAACCCTCTCTGTCCACTCAGCAAGTGGATCCGGTTGTAACGGACTGAAAACCCTCTCTGTCCACTCAGCAAGTGGATCCGGTTGTAACGGACTGAAAACCCTCTCTGTCCACTCAGCAAGTGGATCCGGTTGTAACGGACTGAAAACCCTCTGTGCCCGCTCAGCAGGTGGATCCGGTTGTAACGGACTGAAAACCCTCTGTGCCTACTCAGCAAGTGGATCCGGTTGTAACGGACTGAAAACCCTCTCTGTCCACTCAGCAAGTGGATCCTGTTGTAACGGACTGAAAACCCTCTCTGTCCACTCAGCAAGTGGATCCGGTTGTAACGGACTGAAACCCTCTCTGTCCACTCAGCAAGTGGATCCGGTTGTAACGGACTGAAAACCCTCTCTGTCCACTCAGCAAGTGGATCCGGTTGTAACGGACTGAAAACCCTCTGTGCCCACTCAGCAGGTGGATCCGGTTGTAACGGACTGAAAACCCTACTGTGCCCACTCAGCAAGTGGATCCGGTTGTAACGGACTGAAAACCTCTCTGTCCACTCAGCAAGTGGATCCTGTTGTAACGGACTGAAAACCCTCTCTGTCCACTCAGCAAGTGGATCCGGTTGTAACGGACTGAAAACCCTCTCTGTCCACTCAGCAAGTGGATCCGGTTGTAACGGACTGAAAACCCTCTCTGTCCACTCAGCAAGTGGATCCGGTTGTAACGGACTGAAAACCCTCTGTGCCCACTCAGCAAGTGGATCCGGTTGTAACGGACTGAAAAACCCCCTCTGTCCACTCAGCAAGTGGATCCGGTTGTAACGGACTGAAAACCCCCTCTGTCCACTCAGCAAGTGGATCAGGCTGTAACGGACTCTCTGTCCACTCTGCAGTAAATGCGTATCTGCTTCAGTGGAGGGAAGGTTCAGGGGCGGAGGGGGAGATGGGCCCCGTACGGCTTCCATCATGCCGTACCCTTGGGACGGTGACTCTTTAACAGTTTACAGCCCCTAAACGGGACCTATTTTTTTTTTTTTTCTAATTTGTTGTTTCGGCCGTAAATTCAGTCTATCGACCACGGCCACACAGACGCTGTGGTGATGGTTACACGGAAGCTTCTAACTACCAGACACACAACCTGTACCTCACTGACAGTAGTGATGCGGCACTTCTGTAACAGGGATGATGTGAACCGTTACACTACACTGCTGCACGATAGCGTATCCCTCCCCACCTCCCCCCTCCCCCCCCCCCCCTCCACACACACACAACGTTCTATACTTTTGCCCCTACTTTGATTCCGATTTGTCAGAATTTAGAAAGGATGCTTCAAAGTGCATATTCCAGGATGCCATGTCTCTCTTAAATTTTGTACGAATTCTTATGTTAAGCCCAGTTGGCTCAATCCTGTAATTGCTATTTCATGATCTTATTTTGTACAGTTGTTTGTTTTTTACTTTTGATGTCTATTTTTTTTTTTTTTACAGTTTAATTCTTACTTAGAGTTTCTCCTCATGACACATACACGCACACGCACGCACGCGGGCGCGCACTCACGTACGCACGCTGCACGCAAACACTCAAAAACACACACACACACACACACACACACACACACACACACACACACACACACACACACACACACACACCTTGTCTAATATCACATTTAGTGAAAAGACGTTAAATTGAAGAACAACAACAACACACACACACACAGAGGCGCGCGCACGCGTCCGCCCGCCCGACAGCTCGCTCGCACGCACGCAGGCACGCACGCAGGCACGCACGCACGCACGCACGCACGCACGCACACACACACACACACACACACACACACACACGACAGAAGATATTATCGTGCTCGAAAACCTCCAGATCCTTGATCAAGACAACTTTCGCCATAAGCAGGGCAAAAATCTGGTCAGGGCGACGGGAAACCGAATACGAGGAGGAGGACGAGGAGGAAGAAGAAGAAAAAGAAAAAGGAGAAGAAGAAGAAGAAGAAGAGGAAGAAGAAGAAGAGGAGGAGGAAGGACCAGTGACGAAGGTGGATGAGAGAAGGGCAGAGGAAGATGGCGAAAACAGACCGAACAGATAAAACCTAGAGATGCCAAGGTGTCGCGCCACGTGTGAAAATGATCTAGTTATTCGGGGGTGCCAATACCTGTGTTCCACCATGTTCCCATTCTTGCCCTGGCAGGCTGGCAGGCAAGGCGGCGGGGAGAGAGAGAGAGAGAGAGAGAGAGAGAGAGAGAGAGAGAGAGGGAAAAGGGACGAAGGGCGAGGGGTGGTGATGCGGACGGGAAGGGGGCGGGGTGGGGGGTGGGTGGGGGGGGGGGGGGGGGGGGAGCTGGTTTCCTGCCAAGTCGCTTGTCGTCGCCACGTGGAGACCAGAGAGTATGGGACCATATTAGCGTCAAAAACCCTAACCGGCACAAGACGGCCATAACGACGTCGCGAAAGCGGTAATTTCGCACGAAAAAAGCCATTATTTTCACGGGGTTTGATTCTGTCAAGATATCAGATAAATGGAAAAAAAACCCACAAAAAAACAAAAACAAAAACAAAACAAAAACCAAAAAACAACAACTAACAAACAACCCCCCCCCCCCCCCCCCCTCCCCAGCTTATGATCCTTTGAGGTGTGTGCTACACGGCGTTTTACTAGCTCCAGAGGAGCAGGGTCGGATCAGTGACATGAGAGAGGGGTTCCAAGGTTACAGGCAGGAGTGGGGTGAGGGTGGGGGTCGGAGGTCCTCCCTCAGTGGGGGGAAGGGGGAAACGTACCAAAAATACCACCCGGTTGTGGTGGGGGCAGGCCAGAAAGCCTGGATCCCCCACCCCACCCCCACCCCCTCCCTCTCGTCCAGTCCTGAGTCCTGTAATGATTATTAGTAGTTTGTTTGTTTTTGTCGTGAAAACACGTGTGACCTTTTTTTTTTTAATGAACGAAAAAGTGATAATATTACTTCTATCACGTGAGAATAGCAGTTTTTATGGCTGATGTTGTTGTATGTCAGCTCGTTTTCGTCTTTGTTTGTATATTTGGTTGGTTGGTTGTTTGCTTGGTGTGTATGTGTGTGTGTGTGTGTGTGTGTGTGTGTGTGTGTGTGTGTGTGTGTGGTGTGTCTGTGTGTGTGTGTGTGTGTGTGTGTGTGTGTGTGTGTGTGTGTGTGTGTGTCTGTGTGTGTGTCTGTGTTTGTGTGTGTGTGCACATGTTTATGGAGACGAGATGAAAGCTCCTTAAAGTTCTTATTGCAGACCAGCCGCCGTGGCGCAGTGGTCAGCGTCGCGGACTCCCGGCTGGGAGGTCGTGAGTTCGATTCCAATCAGTCGTGTGGGATTTTTCTGCCCCGTCCGGCTCCTTCCCGGAGTTAAGTTTGCTACGGACTCATTTGGGAAGATTGTGAGTCGAGTTTCATCCACTTAATGGATGCGTTTCTGAGAGTGTTGCTCAAATGTCCTGACCAACACTGCAGGTGTCTGTATCTCTCGGGCCTGGTTGACGCCGGAATATATTAAGAAAGGAAGCGTAGAGTACAGCCCTGTCATGCAGTCTCAGACCGGAATGGAAATCCGTAGCATCATCTTCATCATCCTCATTCTCATAGATCAGCATAGAAAAAGTCTCAACTTCTGTGGCCCTTCATGCCCTGCTCTCATGGTGACCTCAGGCTCGATGTCCTCTCCACGTCTGTGGCCTTGGTTTGGTTCCGACGGGGTCACCGGTATCGGCGAGTCCATGGGGGCTGTTGTTGGACGGACGTGGTGGCGCCCTCCGGAGGGAGAGCTCACTCACGCCGGCTCCGCGACTAAGCAATTATTGTCATCAGTAGGGGCTTAGTAGGTGGTGCTGCGTATGTTGGATCAGAACAGGCGCCACTGAACACCACCGAAGTGACTCGGCAGCAGCGCAGTGTCTCCTCCGGTGGGTTGCCTCTCGACGACATGACATTGGCTGCACCCTATGGATTGCCGGTGCAGGGGCTGCGGCGTGACTGACCGGGCTGTGGCTGTGGCTGTGGACGGGGTGTCGGAATGAGTGGCGTGACTGACCGGGCTGTGGCTGTGGACGGGGTGTCGGAATGAGCGGCGTGGGTGCACTGCCACCGAGGAGGCACAGAAGATGGAACAGCAGAAGAAAAAAAAAAGGTTGTTATAGGAGTTGACAACGTTAGGGAACTTGAAGACAAAGCAGTCGAACACAGCAACACGTGGTTATGAGAGCAGGTGGCCTCTGGAATTCGTCAGAGCTTTCCTGAGATACCCAAACCTTCGTTTGCTTGCCATCAGATTTCCTTTTGAAAATGAGAATTAAAAACAGTTTGTGTTCGCCTATACTTCAAAGTTTTCAGATATTTGAATGGACTCATAATTCGCCCCCCCCCCCTCCCCACTCTCTCTCTCTCTCTCTGTCTGTTTCTCTGTCTGTCTGTATGTCTGTCTGTCTGTCTGTCTGTTTGCCTGCCTGTGTGTGTGTGTGTGTGTGTGTGTGTGTGTGTGTGTGTGTGTGTTTGTGTGTGTGTTGGGGGGAGGAGGGGTGCGTGTGTGCATGTTTGCGTGCTTGTGTGCACCTTCGTAGCTGACCAGTCTGTAGAACGGTATACATATGTACACACAAGGCTTGTTTCTCGGAGATTTTAATGGTGTAAAGTGTAAAGCAATAAATATAACATTTGATGTCTACGACAAGCGTTTTGATCTGGATTTCATTCGTGGTGAGGGAAAGACAAAGTTGTCAACAACCTGCCCCAAGCTTCGGACCACATTCCATGTTTCACCATGTGTTGTTCCGTTAGTT
>CM031596.1:8660573-8698073 GCA_018398815.1 Conus ventricosus | reverse complement strand
TGTCGTCTGTCTGATACACGGCATTACCGGTGGTGGAGGGGGGGGGCAGGGTGCTGTTGTCTGTCTGTACACGGCATTACCAGGTGGTGGTGGTGGAGGGGGGGGGGGGGGGCTGTCGTCTGTCTAATAGGGGGGCACCTCTATATGCCCCCGTCCCTATATGCCCCGTCTCTATTTGCCCCCCGACCCTTATGCCCCCCTCTCTATATGCCCCCCCACCGTTATGCCCCGTCTCTACACATGGGACGTGACGTGACGTGACGTGGGCGTGACGTGACGTGACGTGACGTGACGTGACGTGACGTGACATGTGACGTGACATGACGTGACATGAAATAACATGATATGTGAATGAAATGACATGACATGTGACATGACGTGACATAACATGACATGTGACATGACATGTGACATGACATGACATGTGACATGACATGTGACATGAATGACATGTGACTGACATGACATGTGACATGACATGTGACATGACATTGACATGACATGACATGAAAGACATGTAACATGACATGACTGACTGTGACATGACATGACATGACTATGAATGAACATGACACATGCCATGTCAAGTGACAGACATGTCATGTGCCATGACAGACATGTGCATGACATGTCATGCGAATGACATGACATGTGACATGTGACATGACATGACATGACATGACATGACTGTGACATGACATGACATGACATGACATGACATGACATGACTTTACATGACATGTGACTTTACATGCCTTTACATGTGACATGACATGACATGACATGGGCATTTGATTTGACATGACATGACATGACATGGAATGTGACATGACATGACTGACATGTGACATGACATTTGACTTGACATGACTGACATTTGACTTGAATGACATGACCCTGACATGCGACATGACATGCGACATGACATGAGATGACATGAGACATGACATGACATGACATGAGACATGACATGACATGTCACATGACCCTGACATGTCACACGACATGAAATGTGACATGACATGACATGTGACATGAGATGAATGTGACATGATGTGACATGACATGATGTGACATGACATGATGTGACTGACATGACATGATGTGCCATGACATGTGACATGTCATGTGACATGTCATGTGACTTTTCATGTGACATATATGTGACATGACTGACATATGACATGACATGACATGTGACATGACATGACATGTGATGTGACATGACATGCATGTGGACTGACTGGCATGTGACATGACATGTGACATGTGAATGACATGTGACATGGCATGACATGACATGACTGACATGAGACTGGGAGGGGGCATATAGGCGGGGCATAGGAGGGGCAATATAGAGCGGGGCATATAGGACGGGGGCATTGGGAGGGGTCTGTCTGGGCCACGGCATTTTCCAGGTTGGGGGGGGGGGGGGGGGGGGGGGGGGGGGGGGGGGGGGGAGGGGGCTGTCGTCTGTTGACAACCCCCATTACCAGGTGGTGGAGGGGGGGAGGGGGGCTGTCGTCTGTCTGTACATTATTACAGGTGGGGGGGGGGGGGGGAGGGGGGGTGTCGTCTGTCTGATACACGGCGTTACCAGGTGGTGGGGGGGGGGGGAGGGGGGCTGTCGTCTGTTGATACTTATTACCAGGTGGGGGGGGGGGGGGGGGGGGGGGGGGCTGTCGTCTGTCTGATACACGCGTTACCAGGTGGTGGAGGGGAGAGGGGGGGGGGCTGTCGTCTGTCTGATACAAGGCGTTACCAGGTGGTGGTTGGGGGGGGGGGGGGGGTGTCGTCTGTTGATACACGGCGTTACCAGGTGGTGGTGGTGGGGGGGGTTGTCTTCTGTCTGATACACGGCGTTACCAGGTGGTGGAGGGGGGGGGGGGGGGGGTGTTCGTCTGTCTGATACACGGCGTTACCAGGTGGTGGAGGGGGGGGGGGGGTGTCGTCTTGTCTGATACACGGCATTACCAGGTGGTGGAGGGGGGGGGGGGGTGTCGTCTGTCTGATACACGGCGTTACCAGGTGGTGGAGGGGGGGGGGGGGGTGTCGTCTGTCTGATACACGGCGTTACCAGGTGGTGGAGGGGGGGGGGGGGTGTCGTCTGTCTGATACACGGCGTTACAGGTGGTGGAGGGGGGGGGGGTGGTTCGTCTGTCTGATACACGGCATTACCAGGTGGTGTGTGTGTGTGTCGGGGGGGGGGGGGGGGGGGGGGGGGGGGGGGGGGCTGTCGTCTGTGTGATACACGGCATTACAGGTGGTGGTGGTGGGGGGGGGGGGGGGGGGGCTGTCGTCTGTCTGATACACGGCATTACCAGGTGGTGGTGGGGGGGGGGGGGGGGGGGGTGTCGTCTGTCTGATACACGGCATTACCAGGTGGTGTGTGTGTGTGTCGGGGGGGGGGGGGGGGGGCGGGCTGTCGTCTGTGTGATACACGGCATTACCAGGTGGTGGTGGGGGGGGCTGTCGTCTGTCTGATACACGGCATTACCAGGTGGTGGGGGGGGGGGGGGGGGGGCTGTACGTCTGTTCTGATTGTACACGGCATTACCAGGTGGTGGGTGGGGGGGGGGGGGGGGGGGTGTCGTCTGTCTGATACACGGCATTACCAGGTGGTGGAGGGGGGGGGGGCCCAGGGTGCTGTTGTCTGTCTGTTACAACGGCATTACCAGGTGGTGGTGGTGGAGGGGGGGGGGGGGGCTGTCGTTGTCTAATAGGGGACACTCTATATGCCCCCGTCCCTATATGCCCCGTCTCTATATGCCCCCGACCGTTATGCCCCCGTCTCTATATGCCCCCCGACGTTATGCCCCCGTCTCTACACATGGACGTGACGTGACGTGACGTGACGTGACGTGACGTGACGTGACGTGACGTGACGTGACGTGACATGTGACGTGACATGACGTGACATGAAATAACATGATATGTGACATGAAATGACATGACATGTGACATGACGTGACATAACATGACATGTGACATGACATGTGGACATGACATGACATGTGACATGACATGTGACATGACATGACATGTGACATGACTGGACATGTGACATGACATGTGACATGACATTGACATGACATGACATGACATGACATGTAACATGACATGACATGACATGTGACATGACATGACATGACATATGACATGACATGACACATGCCATGTCAAGTGACATGACATGTCATGTGCCATGACATGACATGTGACATGACATGTCATGCGACATGACATGACATGTGACATGTGACATGACATGACATGACATGACATGAATGTGACATGACATGACATGACATGACATGACATGACATGACTGACATGACATGACATGTGACATGACATGCCATGACATGTGACATGACATGACATGACATGACATTTGATTTGACATGACATGACATGACATGACATGTGACATGACATGACATGACATGTGACATGACATTTGACTTGACATGACATGACATTTGACTTGCATGACATGACATGACATGCGACATGACATGCGACATGACATGAGACATGACATGAGACATGACATGACATGAATGAGGACATGACATGACATGTCACATGACATGACATGTCACACGACATGACATGTGACATGACATGACATGTGACATGAGATGACATGTGACATGATGTGACATGACATGATGTGACATGACATGATGTGACATGACATGACATGATGTGCCATGACATGTGACATGTCATGTGACATGTCATGTGACATGTCATGTGACATATATGTGACATGACATGACATATGACATGACATGACATGTGACATGACATGACATGTGATGTGACATGACATGACATGTGACATGACATGGCATGTGACATGACATGTGACATGTGACATGACATGTGACATGGCATGACATGACATGACATGACATGACATGACATGGGGACGGGGGCATATAGAGACGGGGGCATATAGGGACGGGCGGCATATAGAGACGGGGGCATATAGAGACGGGGGCATTATAGGGGACGGGGGCATATAGAGACGGGGGCATATAGCTACGCACCCAAATCCACGGCATTACCAGGTGGTGGAGGGGTCGGGGGTGTGGCTCTTTACACACACACACACCAACACACGCACGCACACACACACACACACACACACAACACACACACACACAACACACACACACTCACACACACACACACACAAACACGCGCGCCCGCGCGCGCGTGCGGTATCATTCCCGCAAGCTTCCCACCCCAGTTTTGTTTCATTTGTCCCATTGTTCGTATACCGTTCCCCCTTCCATTGTACCGCCCACTGCATCTCCTTCTGACTCTTTCCTGCCTCTCTACATTAACCTCCACCAAGTGTGCACGCACACTTTCAGAGACAGAGCAAGCTCTCCATTGGTATCATCACACACGTGCGTTCTCTCTCTCTCTCTCTCTCTCTCTCTCTCTCTCTCTCTCTCTCTCTCTCTCTCTCTCTCTCTGTCTCTCTCTCTCTCTCTCACACACACACACACACACACACACACACACACACACACACACACACACACACACACACACAACCACACCGCACACACACACACACACACACACACACACACACACACACACACACACACACACACACACAATATATATATATATATACACACACCGCACACACACACACACACACACACACACACACACACACACACACACACACACACACACACACACACACACACGTGAACAGTTTACGCAAAGACGGAGAGGCCTTGTTTAGGAAGGTTTGAAGCAGTTTTTTCCCCTCTCAGTAGCTGCTGCCTCATTTAAGTCACCTCACGTTATTTATAGCTCAGCCGACCACAGAGGTCACACCAAGGCTGCAACAAGCCAGTTAAGATCAGAACTAGGTGTGTGGGTATGGGAGTGTTGTAGCGTCAACAGAAGATGTTAGCTGTTGTGTTAAGGAGATAGCGAGAATAAGGAACAAAGTTATCATCGTTATTGTCACTGAGCACCACAACTACTTTCCTGAGGATCACAACTGTTTTTCGTTTTGTCACTGAGCACCACAACTACTTTCCTGAGGATCACAACTGTTTTTCGTTATTGTCACTGAGCACCACAAACTACTTTCCTGAGGATCACAACTGTTTTTCGTTATTGTCACTGAGCACCACAACTACTTTCCTGAGGATCACAACTGTTTTTCGTTATTGTCACTGAGCACCACAACTACTTTCCTGAGGATCACAACTGTTTTTCGTTATTGTCACTGAGCACCACAACTACTTTCCTGAGGATCACAACTGTTTTTCGTTATTGTCACTGAGCACCACAACTACTTTCCTGAGGATCACAACTGTTTTTCGTTATTGTCACTGAGCACCACAACTACTTTCCTGAGGATCACAACTGTTTTTCGTTATTGTCACTGAGCACCACAACTACTTTCCTGAGGATCACAACTGTTTTTCGTTATTGTCACTGAGCACCACAACTACTTTCCCGAGGATCACAACTGTTTTTCGTTATTGTCACTGAGCACCACAACTACTTTCCTGAGGATCACAACTGTTTTTCGTTATTGTCACTGAGCACCACAACTACTTTCCTGAGGATCACAACTGTTTTTCGCAGGACCGACCATAACTGTCTGTTTTTCCTCTTTTCATTCAAAACCAGGATGGCTGTCTAAGAACTGTTTTTCCTCTTTTCATTCAAAACCAGGATGGCTGTCTAAGAACTGTTTTTCCTCTTTTCATTCAAAACCAGGATGGCTGTCTAAGAAACTGTTTTTCCTCTTTTCATTCAAAACCAGGATGGCTGTCTAAGAACTGTTTTTCCTCTTTTCATTCAAAACCAGGATGGCTGTCTAAGAACTGTTTTTCCTCTTTTCATTCAAAACCAGGATGGCTGTCTAAGAACTGTTTTTCCTCTTTTCATTCAAAACCAGGATGGCTGTCTAAGAACTGTTTTTCCTCTTTTCATTCAAAACCAGGATGGCTGTCTAAGAACTGTTTTTCCTCTTTTCATTCAAAACCAGGATGGCTGTCTAAGAACTGTTTTTCCTCTTTTCATTCAAAACCAGGATGGCTGTCTAAGAACTGTTTTTCCTCTTTTCATTCAAAACCAGGATGGCTGTCTAAGAACTGTTTTTCCTCTTTTCATTCAAAACCAGGATGGCTGTCTCTATTTTCCATTGGATAATGACTATTATCCCTGTTGTTCTTTGGAAAAGGGGCAATGTCTTGACGAAAAGCGCGATTACGGGGAAATCAATCATGACACCAGTTATGATCGTTATTTTCCCTGACACAAGCACGTACGCGCTGACTGTATTACTGTGCAAACTGCCGGCTTGAATAGAGAAAACAACTGTGATCCCTAGGATCCTATTTTTGCTGTTTTATGTAAGGATGATTACAATTTCTCCCGCAAAGAAAATGGGGGGAAACTGTGATCTTTAGAGAGATATGAATAATGACAACTTTTCTTCAGAAAATAAGAGAAAATGGTTGTGATCCTAGGGGAAATAGGAAAATTAGTTATTATCCAGTGGAAAACAGTAGGAATCCTCAGGGATAACGACCGTGACACTGTTTTCACTAAGGATGGTACCTATTTCCACAAGAAAACAGATCAAATATATATTTTTGACTCGTAAAGCTAGTGTGCTCTCATAACGAAACAGTTGTAAGCTCAGGGGATCACGTTCTTCCCCTAGTCAAGCCAGCACAGCGCGTAGTAATACCAGTTGTGTCTTTGTCTAGGCGCCTTATTTCTCTCTTACTGCCATTTTCTCTGAGATGAAACCCGGCTTCCCCTGAAAAACATGGATAATCGTCATTATCCTAAGGAAACTATGGAAAATAATGGTAATCCTGCAGGAAACTGAGGTAAACAGGGGAAAGCGGTTGCGATCCCAAGGAAAAGAGTTGTGCTCCTAAAGAAGGACACTTGCGATCCCAAGCAAAACAGTGTAATCCTCAGGGAAGCCATTGTGATCCTCAGGAACAATAGGGGTAATGATTGTTTCCCCTATTTTCGCTTTTGCCTCATGGATAGCATCTGTTTTCATGAAGAAAAGGGTTTATAATGTCCTGAAAATGCTGCTATGCTTCCACACTTTATTCCACAGTCACCGGTTTTGAACACTCGCTATCTCAATAGTCGCTGCACAGGCGGTTCGGCATAGTAATGACAATTTTCCCTTTGTTATGTAGCTTCCATACCCACTTCTCCTACCCCCCCCCTCCTTCCCTTCCCAAGAAAAAAAAGGGGGGTGGGGATGGGGTGGGTGAATTGGGGGGGGCGGGGGGGGGGGGGGGGGGCGGAGGTGTGTGTGAAAGGAAATAAAAGCATCGTTCATCGTTCAGTGTCCTTTTTCCTCCCATTGAGGAAAGCCGCAGTCTCACTTACTACCGCCCTTACTTCCCTTTTCAATCACGTTAGGAAATCTCCGACGGACTATCGATAACGAAATTCCATGTGTCGGGAAGGGGAGGTGGTGGAGGTGGTGGTGGTGGTAGTGGGGGGGAGTTCTCCATTGAGCGCGGCCTGAGGACCCAGGGCTGTATGAAGACTCTGATGAATGAACAGCAGCGCGCTGCGCCGGCAGAAAAGACGTCGGAAATCCACGGCCAGGATTCAAACCACAGGGCCAAGGACTTCTTCGCTGATCATTCAGACGACGAATGTGCACAGGGTATGGATGCCAAACGCCAGAAACTCAACTTGACATCCGCAAAAGGAAAAGAGGAATGGGAGAAATTAGATGACAAAACAGTCCAAAAACTGGATGCGCTGATGGGAAAGAGCACACCGTCGCACAAGCTGGCAACATTTGGAGACGTTTTGTAAGGAACCTGTAGGGACGCATATGAAGTGAAACAATCAAAAGTGAAGATATCTAAAAAAAATTCCAGACATGACTGAGAGATGGATAACATCTGAAAGAGAAAGAAGTATTTCAAGAAACAGGTGAAAGTTGCCTCAGAAGCCGAAACGTAAGGACTGGAGAAGAGACGGAAAGACCTTTAAGCACAGCGCAGTGCTTTCAGCAAATCTGGATGAGCAAGGAGGAAGAGGAGGAGCGAAAAGAGGAAAAAACCCAAGAATGCCTCTTCAGACACCCCTTCCAGTTCACCAGGAAATTATTGGAGCAGCCAAAATCAGGGACATTCACAGTGGACAAAGAAAGCCTTGAGCACCATCTCAGGGAAACATACATCCGACTCTCAGAGTAAAGTCCCACATGAAAACCAGAGTTTTGTGCAGCATACAGTGCCAGAGAAGAAGTTCAGTGAAAAGTCATCCACAGTGGATGAGGAACAGAGAGTGGTTACAAAGCCAGAGCCAGATCTTCTCCTGGACCTGATGGATTGCCCAATCTGCTGTATAAGAAAGATCCTCATGTCCTGGAGCGGTGCCACAACCTGATTATATCAGCATGGAGGAACTTGAAGATCAGTGACCAATAGATGATAGCTGATGGAATGTGCATCCTCACTGATGGAATGTGCATCCTCACTGATGGAATGTGCATCCTCACTGATGGAATGTGCACCCTGAAAGAGCAACCACTGAAGTGACAGCTAACAGCTTAAACACAGTTAACTTCTGAACATGGAGAGGAAATCTTCTCTGTCATGGCAGCGACACATATTGAATACATGACGGAAAACGAGTATTTGGATGTATCTGTCCTGAAAGGAAGCACCCGTGATTTGGGAAGCAATCCAGAGCTAAGGCAGAGAAACGGGGATCTGGATGTGGTGTGTCTCGGTCTGACAAATGCATATGGATCAGTTCCACACAAGACCATGTATCATATCCTAAAGAACAGTCAAGAAATGCGGAGAAAGTACTTCCATTGATTTTCAGTGAGGTTTCCACAAAAGAATCCCAACACACTGATCAGTCTGGAAGTTGACATGGTAGTGGGTTTTGCAATTTCTCCCACACTGTGTTGGCAGTGGAGGTCATTTTGAAAGCTGCTATGAACCGTAGTAGTTCAGCAAACATCGGGAATTGATACCAAATGCTACCTCTGAAAGTCATCATGGATGACGCAACAGTGTTTCTCACGAAGCAAGATGAGACACGCAATATACAGAGCAGTTAGACCAGTTACATGCTTCATCACATTGAATTTCTGACCAAAGAATCACGAAGCCTCATCCTTCGGAAAGGAAGAGTAGCTCAACAATCACGTTCACTGTAGTCAACCAAGCCATTCCAACGGTAACAGAAGAAACCATTCACTGTAGTCAACCAAGCATTCCAACGGTAACAGAAGAAACTGTCAAGGGCCTTGGAAGATCGTGTGTTGACTCTTTGACAGACACAAATCAGGGAAAGAAAACCTACCAATGGCAGAAGAACGCATTCAGATAAGAGAGCAGTGTGGGGTTCTTGGCAAAAACAAGGGCTGGTGTCTGTAGTTCATGCTGGTCCCAAAGTTCCTCTGGCCTCTACTGATATGTGATGTTAGCGCTAGCACAGTGGGAAACAGTGGAGGCCAAAATCAACAAGTGCAACAAGTGCTCGGTGCACAACTTGGTCTCAGTGACGTTGCACTCGACTGCTGCCGAAAAAAGCTGAAACTTCGTCTAAAATCCATCCTCCGGGAGTACAAAGCGGGTAAAGTATGATTACTATGTCGAGGACTCCGGAGACAAAGTTGTGCGATCAGACCAGCCCAAGCTAAAGACTGACCGAAAATGGACAGTTCGGGAGGCAGTGGACGTGGCAATGGACAGTTCGGGAGGCAGTGGACGTGGCAATGGACAGTTCGGGAGGCAGTGGACGTGGCAAAGGAAAAACCTCAAGACCAGGGAAATAACAAGACGCACTCAAAGCCAGCAGACAGGGGCTGCGTCAACAGAAATAGATGTTGGTCAAAAGCCAAGGAAAGCAAAGAGAGATAACAGTAATAAGAGAGCTGAAGAAAGAAGAGGACGCCAAGAGAGTCCCAGAAGGCAGTCCAGCAAGGTCAACACGGGAAGCGAACTGTGTGGAAAACACGCCCCAAAGGTCTCAACTGGAATAATGTTTGGCAATATGTAGTAACCTTTGTCATGTAATGAGGAAGAGAGGCGGTTAGACCGTTTCACGCCAGCACTGTTTGTTATGTATTAATGGCAGGTGCCGGTTTCTCAGTTTCCAAAGAATCTTTCTTGTTGTGTAATAATAGTAATGATCAGTTGCTCCATTTCCAGTCAATGGTGTTTGTCATGTATTGATGGTAAGGACCAGTGCTCCTTTGCTGGTCGATACCGCGTATAATGCAATAATGGTAGAAGCCGGTTATTTTGCTTGTACTAAGTGTTGCTTGTTTCATGTTAAAGGTGGGAGCCAGTTATTCGGTCTCTAATCGGGGCTGCTTGTAAGATATTGATATTACGAGCCCATGAATCTGTTTCCGATCAGTACCGTTTCTAATCAATGCTGCTTGCTATGTGTTAGCGGTAATGGCCAGTTAGTTTGCTGCTTGCTGTGTGTTAGCGGTAATGGCCAGTTAGTCATGCTGCTTGCTGTGTGTTAGCGGTAATGGCCAGTTAGTTATGCTGCTTGCTGTGTGTTAGCGGTAATGGCCAGTTAGTTATGCTGCTTGCTATGTGTTAGCGGTAATGGCCAGTTAGTCATGCTGCTTCTGTGTGTTAGCGGTAATGGCCAGTTAGTTATGCTGCTTGCTGTGTGTTAGCGGTAATGGCCAGTTAGTCATGCTGCTTGCTGTGTGTTAGCGGTAATGGCCAGTTAGTCATGCTGCTTGCTGTGTGTTAGCGGTAATGGCCAGTTAGTCATGCTGCTTGCTATGTGTTAGCGGTAATGGCCAGTTAGTTATGCTGCTTGCTGTGTGTTAGCGGTAATGGCCAGTTAGTTATGCTGCTTGCTGTGTGTTAGCGGTAATGGCCAGTTAGTCATGCTGCTTGCTGTGTGTTAGCGGTAATGGCCAGTTAGTCATGCTGCTTGCTGTGTGTTAGCGGTAATGGCCAGTTAGTCATGCTGCTTGCTGTGTGTTAGCGGTAATGGCCAGTTAGTTATGCTGCTTGCTGTGTGTTAGCGGTAATGGCCAGTTAGTCATGCTGCTTGCTGTGTGTTAGCGGTAATGGCCAGTTAGTCATGCTGCTTGCTGTGTGTTAGCGGTAATGGCCAGTTAGTCATGCTGCTTGCTGTGTGTTAGCGGTAATGGCCAGTTAGTCATGCTGCTTGCTGTGTGTTAGCGGTAATGGCCAGTTAGTTATGCTGCTTGCTGTGTGTTAGCGGTAATGGCCAGTTAGTCATGCTGCTTGCTGTGTGTTAGCGGTAATGGCCAGTTAGTCATGCTGCTTGCTGTGTGTTAGCGGTAATGGCCAGTTAGTCATGCTGCTTGCTATGTGTTAGCGGTAATGGCCAGTTAGTCATGCTGCTTGCTGTGTGTTAGCGGGAATGGCCAGTTAGTCATGCTGCTTGCTGTGTGTTAGCGGTAATGGCCAGTTAGTCATGCTGCTTGCTGTGTGTTAGCGGTAATGGCCATTTAGTCATGCTGCTTGCTGTGGGGTTAGCGGTAATGGCCAGTTAGTTATGCTGCTTGCTGTGTGTTAGCGGAATGGCCAGTTAGTCATGCTGCTTGCTGTGTGTTAGCGGTAATGGCCAGTTAGTCATGCTGCTTGCTGTGTGTTAGCGTAATGGCCAGTTAGTCATGCTGCTTGCTGTGTGTTAGCGGTAATGGCCAGTTAGTTATTGCTGCATGCTGTGTGTTAGCGTAAATGGCCAGTTAGTTATGCTGCTTGCTATGTGTTAGCGGTAATGGCCAGTTAGTCATGCTGCTTGCTGTGTGTTAGCGGTAATGGCCAGTTAGTCATGCTGCTTGCTGTGTGTTAGCGGTAATGGCCAGTTAGTTATGCTGCTTGCTATGTGTTAGCGGTAATGGCCAGTTAGTTATGCTGCTTGCTGTGTGTTAGCGGGAATGGCCAGTTAGTTATGCTGCTTGCTATGTGTTAGCGGTAATGGCCAGTTAGTCATGCTGCTTGCTGTTGTTAGCGGTAATGGCCAGTTAGTCATGCTGCTTGCTGTGTGTTAGCGGGAATGGCCAGTTAGTCATGCTGCTTGCTATGTGTTAGCGGTAATGGCCAGTTAGTTATGCTGCTTGCTGTGTGTTTAGCGGTAATGGCCAGTTAGTTATGCTGCTTGCTGTGTGTTAGCGGTAATGGCCAGTTAGTCATGCTGCTTGCTGTGTGTTAGCGGTAATGGCCAGTTAGTCATGCTGCTTGCTGTGTGTTAGCGGTAATGGCCAGTTAGTCATGCTGCTTGCTGTGTGTTAGCGGTAATGGCCAGTTAGTTATGCTGCTTGCTGTGTGTTAGCGGTAATGGCCAGTTAGTCATGCTGCTTGCTGTGTGTTAGCGGTAATGGCCAGTTAGTCATGCTGCTTGCTGTGTGGGTTTGCGGTAATGGCCAGTTAGTCATGCTGCTTGCTGTGTGTTAGCGGTAATGGCCAGTTAGTCATGCTGCTTGCTGTGTGTTAGCGGTAATGCCAGTTAGTTATGCTGCTTGCTGTGTGTTAGCGGTAATGGCCAGTTAGTCATGCTGCTTGCTGTGTGTTAGCGGTAATGGCCAGTTAGTCATGCTGCTTGCTGTGTGTTAGCGGTAATGGCCAGTTAGTCATGCTGCTTGCTATGTGTTAGCGGTAATGGCCAGTTAGTCATGCTGCTTGCTGTGTGTTTAGCGGTAATGGCCAGTTAGTCATGCTGCTTGCTGGGGGTTAGCGGTAATGGCCAGTTAGTCATGCTGCTTGCTGTGTGTTAGCGGTAATGGCCAGTTAGTCATGCTGCTTGCTGTGTGTTAGCGGTAATGGCCAGTTAGTTATGCAGCTTGCTGTGTGTTAGCGGTAATGGCCAGTTAGTCATGCTGCTTGCTGTGTGTTAGCGGTAATGGCCAGTTAGTCATGCTGCTTGCTGTGTGTTAGCGGTAATGGCCAGTTAGTCATGCTGCTTGCGTGTGTTAGCGGTAATGGCCAGTTTGTTATGCTGCTTGCTGTGTGTTAGCGGTAATGGCCAGTTAGTTATGCTGCTTGCTATGTGTTAGCGGTAATGGCCAGTTAGTCATGCTGCTTGCTGTGTGTTAGCGGTAATGGCCAGTTTAGTCATGCTGCTTGCTGTGTGTTAGCGGTAATGGGCCCGTTAGTTATGCTGCTTGCTATGTGTTAGCGGTAATGGCCAGTTAGTTATGCTGCTTGCTGTGTGTTAGCGGTAATGGCCAGTTAGTTATGCTGCTTGCTATGTGTTAGCGGTAATGGCCAGTTAGTTATGCTGCTTGCTATGTGTTAGCGGTAATGGCCAGTTATCATGCTGCTTGCTATGTGTTAGCGGTAATGGCCAGTTAGTCATGCTGCTTGCTATGTGTTAGCGGTAATGGCCAGTTTAGTCATGCTGCTTGCTGTGTGTTAGCGGTAATGGCCAGTTAGTCATGCTGCTTGCTGTGTGTTAGCGGTAATGGCCAGTTAGTCATGCTGCTTGCTGTGTGTTAGCGGTAATGGCCAGTTAGTCATGCTGCTTGCTGTGTGTTAGCGGTAATGGCCAGTTAGTCATGCTGCTTGCTGTGTGTTAGCGGTAATGGCCAGTTAGTCATGCTGCTTGCTATGTGTTAGCGGTAATGGCCAGTTAGTCATGCTGCTTGCTGTGTGTTAGCGGTAATAGCCAGTTAGTCATGCTGCTTGCTGTTGTTTAGCGGGAATGGCCAGTTAGTCATGCTGCTTGCTATGTGTTAGCGGTAATGGCCAGTTAGTTATGCTGCTTGCTATGTTTTTAGCGGTAATGGCCAGTTAGTCATGCTGCTTGCTATGTGTTAGCGGTAATGGCCATTAGTTTTTGCTGCTTGCTATGTTTAGCGGTAATGGCCAGTTAGTTATGCTGCTTGCTATTGTGTTAGCGGTAATGGCCAGTTATTTATGCTGCTTGCTGTGTGTTAGCGGTAATGGCCAGTTAGTTATGCTGCTTGCTGTGTGTTAGCGGTAATGGCCAGTTAGTTATGCTGCTTGCTATGTGTTAGCGGTAATGGCCAGTTTAGTCATGCTGCTTGCTGTGTGTTAGCGGTAATGGCCAGTTAGTCATGCTGCTTGCTGTGTGTTGCGGTAATGGCCAGTTAGTTATGCTGCTTGCTATGTGTTAGCGGTAATGGCCAGTTAGTTATGCTGCTTGCTGTGTGTTAGCGGTAATGGCCAGTTAGTTATGCTGCTTGCTATGTGTTAGCGGTAATGGCCAGTTAGTTATGCTGCTTGCTATGTGTTAGCGGTAATGGCCAGTTAGTCATGCTGCTTGCTATGTGTTAGCGGTAATGGCCAGTTAGTCATGCTGCTTGCTATGTGTTAGCGGTAATGGCCAGTTAGTCATGCTGCTTGCTGTGTGTTAGCGGTAATGGCCAGTTAGTCATGCTGCTTGCTGTGTGTTAGCGGTAATGGCCAGTTAGTCATGCTGCTTGCTATGTGTTAGCGGTAATGGCCAGTTAGTCATGCTGCTTGCTGTGTGTTAGCGGTATGGCCAGTTAGTCATGCTGCTTGCTGTGTGTTAGCGGTAATGGCCAGTTAGTCATGCTGCTTGCTGTGTGTTAGCGGTAATGGCCAGTTAGTCATGCTGCTTGCTGTGTGTTAGCGGTAATGGCCAGTTAGTCATGCTGCTTGCTGTGTGGGTTTGCGGTAATGGCCAGTTAGTCATGCTGCTTGCTATGTTTAGCGGTAATGGCCAGTTAGTCATGCTGCTTGCTGTGTGTTAGCGGTAATGGCCAGTTAGTCATGCTGCTTGCTGTGTGTTAGCGGTAATGGCCAGTTAGTCATGCTGCTTGCTATGTGTTAGCGGTAATGGCCAGTTAGTTATGCTGCTTGCTATGTGTTAGCGGTAATGGCCAGTTAGTCATGCTGCTTGCTATGTGTTAGCGGTAATGGCCAGTTAGTTATGCTGCTTGCTATGTGTTAGCGGTAATGGCCAGTTAGTTATGCTGCTTGCTATGTGTTAGCGGTAATGGCCATTAGTTATGCTGCTTGCTGTGTGTTAGCGGTAATGGCCAGTTAGTTATGCTGCTTGCTATGTGTTAGCGGTAATGGCCAGTTAGTCATGCTGCTTGCTGTGTGTTAGCGGTAATGGCCAGTTAGTTATGCTGCTTGCTGTGTGTTAGCGGTAATGGCCAGTTAGTCATGCTGCTTGCTGTGTGTTAGCGTAATGGCCAGTTAGTCATGCTGCTTGCTATGTGTTAGCGGTAATGGCCAGTTATTTATGCTGCTTGCTATGTGTTAGCGGGAATGGCCAGTTAGTCATGCTGCTTGCTGTGTGTTAGCGGTAATGGCCAGTTAGTCATGCTGCTTGCTGTGTGTTAGCGGTAATGGCCAGTTAGTCATGCTGCTTGCTGTGTGTTAGCGGTAATGGCCAGTTAGTCATGCTGCTTGCTGTGTGTTAGCGGTAATGGCCAGTTAGTCATGCTGCTTGCTATGTGTTAGCGGTAATGGCCAGTTAGTTATGCTGCTTGCTGTGTGTTAGCGGTAATGGCCAGTTAGTCATGCTGCTTGCTATGTGTTAGCGGTAATGGCCAGTTAGTCATGCTGCTTGCTGTGTGTTAGCGGTAATGGCCAGTTAGTTATGCTGCTTGCTGTGTGTTAGCGGTAATGGCCAGTTAGTCATGCTGCTTGCTGTGTGTTAGCGGTAATGGCCGTTAGTTATGCTGCTTGCTGT
Organism: Conus ventricosus; assembly: GCA_018398815.1. Taxonomy (NCBI): domain Eukaryota; kingdom Metazoa; phylum Mollusca; class Gastropoda; order Neogastropoda; family Conidae; genus Conus; species Conus ventricosus. The sequence continues at coordinate 8,682,374 of CM031596.1, read as the reverse complement.
GTGTTAGCGGTAATGGGCCAGTTAGTCATGCTGCTTGCTGTGTGTTAGCGTAATGGCCAGTTAGTTATGCTGCTTGCTGTGTGTTAGCGGTAATGGCCAGTTAGTCATTTTGGAGTGGCTGGGAATAGATGACAAAGGATGTAAATAGAAAACACCGACTCCCAATCACCACCACATCACCCAGTTACACACTCTACTATACCACCACATCACCCAGTTTACACACTCCAATCACCACCACATCACCCAGTTACACACTCCAATCACCACCACATCACCCAGTTACACACTCCCAATTTACCACCACATCACCCAGTTACACACTCCCAATCACCACACATTTACCCAGTTACACACTCCCAATCACCACCACATACCCAGTTACACACTCCCAATCACCACCACATCACCCAGTTACACACTCCCAATCACCACCACATCACCCAGTTAACACACTCCAATCACCACCACATCACCCGTACACACTCCCAATCACCACCACATCACCCCGTTACACACTCCCAATCACCACCACTCACCCAGTTACACACTCCAATCACACCACATCACCAGTTACACACTCCCAATCACCACCACATCACCCAGTTACACACTCCCAATCACCACCACATCACCCAGTTACACACTCCCAATCACCACCACATCACCCAGTTACACACTCCCAATCACCACCACATCACCCAGTTACACACTCCCAATCACCACCACATCACCCAGTTACACACTCCCAATCACCACCACATCACCCAGTTACACACTCCCAATCACCACCACATCACCCAGTTACACACTCCCAATCACCACCACAAACACCCAGTTACACACTCCCAATCACCACCACATCACCCAGTTACACACTCCCAATCACCACCACATCACCCAGTTACACACTCCCAATCACCCCCCACATCACCCAGTTACACACTCCCAATCACCACCACATCACCCAGTTACACACTCCCAATCACCACCACATCACCCAGTTACACACTCCCAATCACCACCACATCACCCGTTACACACTCCCAATCACCACCACATCACCCAGTTTTCACACTCCCAATCACCACCACATCACCCAGTTACACACTCCCAATCACCACCACATCACCCAGTTACACACTCCCAATCACCACCACATCACCCAGTTACACACTCCCAATCACCACCACATCACCCAGTTACACACTCCCAATCACCACCACATCACCCCGTTACACACTCCCAATCACCACCCACATCACCCAGTTACACACTCCCAATCACCACCACATCACCCAGTTTACACACTCCCAATCACCACCACATCACCCAGTTACACACTCCCAATCACCACCACATCACCCAGTTACACACTCCCAATCACCACCACATCACCCAGTTACACACTCCCAATCACCACCACATCACCCAGTTACACACTCCCAATCACCACCACATCACCCAGTTACACACTCCCAATCACCACCACATCACCCAGTTACACACTCCCAATCACCACCACATCACCCAGTTACACACTACCAATCACCACCACATCACCCAGTTACACACTCCCAAACACCACCACATCACCCAGTTACACACTCCCAATCACCACCACATCACCCAGTTACACACTCCCAATCACCACCACATCACCCAGTTACACACTCCCAATCACCACCACATCACCCAGTTACACACTCCCAATCACCACCACATCACCCAGTTACACACTCCCAATCACCACCACATCACCCAGTTACACACTCCCAATCACCACCACATCACCCAGTTACACACTCTACTAAACCACCACATCACCAGTTACACACTCCCAATCACCACCACATCACCCAGTTACACACTCCCAATCACCACCACATCACCCAGTTACACACTCCCAATCACCACCACATCACCCAGTTACACACTCCCAATCACCACCACATCACCCAGTTACACACTCCCAATCACCACCACATCACCCAGTTACACACTCCCAATCACCACCACATCACCCAGTTACACACTCCCAATCACCACCACATCACCCAGTTACACACTCCCAATCACCACCACATCACCCAGTTACACACTCCCAATCACCACCACATCACCCAGTTACACACTCCCAATCACCACCACATCACCCAGTTACACACTCCCAATCACCACCACATCACCCCGTTACACACTCCCAATCACCACCACATCACCCAGTTACACACTCCCAATCACCACCACATCACCCAGTTTACACACTCCCAATCACCACCACATCACCCATTACACACTCCCCAAACACCACCACATCACCCAGTTACACACTCCCAATCACCACCACATCACCCAGTTACACACTCTACTAACCACCACATCACCCAGTTACACACTTCCCAATCACCACCACATCACCCAGTTACACACTCTACTAAACCACCACATCACCAGTTACACACTCAGGAAACCACCACATCACCCAGTTACACACTCTACTATACCACAAACAAAACAAAAATAGAACGCAACGGAACAAAACAAAACACAAAACAAAACATTTCCCAACACTGAAACTTATCTTGGGCCAATGGAAGTAATACCCGCTCGCTAAACTCCGGCCAAGGACTAAAAGGAAAGTGCTCGCAAAGAATCGCCTGGAATGTAGCGGGCCGCAGTACGAGAGGTATGTGTGCGTAAAAATTCCTCCGTTGTCTCCTCCCCCAGTCTCTCCTACACATTATGCCATGCCACGCGGGGGAGTCACGACTTTTCAGCGCCAACATTTGAGCGCACACATTTGAGCGCCGCACATATTGAGCGCCGCGACATTTCAGCGCCGCAATTTTACAGCGCCGGACATTTGAGCGCCGTAGGTGTCATTGTGTGCTGTTTTCTGAATAGTCGAAATTTAACAAAGTGAGTGTTATTTGATCCGTTATTTGCGTGTTTGTTTGTTTATGTGTGTATGTGTGTGTGCGTGTGCGTGTGCGTGTGTGTGTCTGTGTGTGTGTGTGTGTGCATTCCAAAAGTCAGTGTTATTGAAACGGGTGTAGTCTGTATCACACACACACACACACACACACACACACACACACACACACACACACACACCAGGGAGAAAAAAAAATTGCACACTTTTATTGACGACTGAACATGAACAACGGCCCGCGCTGGCACATTAAAATCACCGGGATGACTAAAAGCACTTAAATGATCTAAAACATGAAGGTGAAGGCCAGGCTTTCCATTGTGTCGAACAAGCCACGCTGGCCAGCATTGTATTGCACTATGATCCGTTTGGCACGCACGTGCAGGTCTCTGTACTTCCGGCGCTTGGGGCGGGAGCCTGGCCTCCAGAAGGCGGTGATGTCGGCCTGCACAAGGATCTGTTTCTTTCTTGAGCGCAGCGATAAGCCGCCACGGGCTGGGTGAATGCGCCCCGAGGAGGCCCTGGAAGGCGTGGTGAAACCCTTCAACGCTGTTGTTGGACTTAGCATTGTCCGTCAGGGTCCTTTCGTGAAGGTTCCACATCTGTACAGCAAACATCGGTTGATGGCGTGGTCCACGGCGACGAGGACGTCCAATATACGTGTCTTCGAAATAATTGAAGATCGGTTGGCCACGTGCGTCCCAGAAAGGCGATGTGGGATCAAACACAGTTTCGAATGCATGCTCAACGTCTGCAGAGGCAGGTAGGCGAGAGCTGGCAGCATTCTCATCAATTTTGCAAACTCTTCCTCATCTCTGTACACAGTTGCGAGTCCATGGTCTGAATGTGACGCCAGACATTCTGTGCCAGATGGAAGTGACAACCCGTCAGCTCTAATCCAGGGAAAGGTTCATCGAACGCTGAAACCGCGGCTCTTTCGAAGTCTGTCATCAACGTGCTTGGCGCAATGCCTGGTCTCAGCGTAACCAAAGCTTGGAGAAGTCTATCATATGTGGCACGTGACTTACTTGGAAGCAGGCAAAAACAACAGGAATTGTCGATCCCATGTAAAGCACATGAATCGAGTACACTTGAGTAAAGTACCCGGGCCACCTTGAATGTCCCATCTGCGAACCAGTCTTTCTGCTCCAACAACAACCGAAGACCATCAGGTGTGGCGAAAAGAAGAATCCTGTCCTCTCCTCGACCAGTCGTACGCCAGGAAAGTAGTTCCGTCTGAGAGAACCTGTCACACATATAAAAAAAATATTCTAAGTGTGTGTATGTGTGTATGTGTGTGTGTATGGTGTGTGTGTGTGTGTGTGTGTGTGTGTGTGCGTGTGTGTGTGTGTGTGTGTGTGTGTGTGTGTGTGTGTGTGTGTGAGAGAGAGGGGAGGAAATTCGGAAAATTCTGTCAGTCTGTCCTCTGTCCTTCTGTCTATCTGTGTGTGTGTGTGTGTGTGTGTGTGTGTGGTGTGTGTGTGTGTGTGTGTGTGTGTGTTGTGAGAGAGAGAGAGAGAGAGAGAGGGGGGGAGAGCGCGCACATGCCTGTACTGGCACACACACCTTACACACGCACACACACACACACACACACACACACACACACACACACACACACACACACACACACACTCACCTTCATGTCCTCTGGGATTTCACCAAGTTCTGCAAGCGTGGCTGGTAACCTGGGCAAGTTGTTGCGTTGCCGCTGTCGTTGAATAGACCTTGTCATGGAAAACTTGCTGGAAGACTTAGCACTGTAGCTTGAGATAATCCGTCGGGACATCCGCCAGAATTTTACGAGTGGCATCCCGCGTTGTGTGTGCTTGGGACTTCATGCGATTTAAGGCCTAATTGTCAGCCTCCACTTTTGGAAGATTTGGGGCATGCTGATGGTCTCCGATCTCGTGTACTACCTCCCCATTCCTTGTATGTATCCTGGCTTTGCAGAGTTTTTGGTCGCATCTCCAAAAGAGCAATTCGGATCTTTCCCTGCTCCTCTTGTCAAAGCGGAATGCATAGCCGCCAACAGTCAATTTTTCTTTATCTCTTTTGCTCAGGTACGTTCTGCCATCTTACCGCTAGTCTCAGTACAAGTGCTGTGGTTGAAACTAATACAGTGCTCTGCACTAGTACAATTAGCTGTGCGACAACAATTCACATCGCCTATTCCGTACGTGTGTGTGCGTGCCTGATGACATCGATGTGTGAGTTCATTCTCACTGCTAGTGGGAAAAAATCCCATATACCAGGTTACAGTGTGTGTGTGTGTGTGTTGTGGTGTGTGTGAGTTCATTTCTGTACTCGGCGCCCGGCCCGGCGCTCAAATGTCCGGCGCTGTAATGTGCGGCGCTGTAATGTCGCGGCGCTCAAATGTTGGCGCTCAATGTTGGCGCTCAAAAGACATGGAACCGATGGGGTGGATGGTCTCTTTTTCAGCCAATCGAGAGCGGCTGAGTCAATCGTAGGGTCCTCATTGGCTCAAAAGCTGCGGAACCATGGCAAGCGATCTCCAGATTCGACTTAGAGCGGCTGGTTGGGGAATCACCCTAGCGAGTGAACAACTGGTGTCTTGACAGATACCACAACAAGAAAGTAAAAAAAAAAAAAGGACAAATGAAACGAAGGCAACTGAGAATAGATATGAAATATTGAAGATAACTTATAATAAAAATGAGATGTTGAAGACAGCTTGCAACGAAAATGAAATGTTGAGGATATCTTATAGCAAAAATGAATGATTATTGAGGATAACTTATGAAAACGAAACATTGAAGATAACTTGAAATAAAAAGGAAGTTTTGCCACCAGATGAAGCGGTCTTAATCTCTGTTAACCAGCAGATCAAACAAAACACTCAGTGCTGCTAGTACTGTACTGATTGCTTTCTTCTGTTAGGTGTTGATTGATTTCTTATGGTTTGTTGTTGAGGGTGGTTCTATAAAGTTTGAGATAAAAGGTAAGTTTCACACAGGACAAAAATTGTAGAGACATAGTTTCTTTCATTCTTTTTCTTGGGGTAAGTTGGCGTGAAGGAGTGGATTATCGATAAATTGTTTACACTTGTCAGAAACTGATTGCATTAGGACATGCATTTTCTGACGCAACTGTCGATAATACATGATCAGAATGGGGCATAACTCGGTTTTCAATTTACGATTTGCATCATCTTCTCTGTGTTAAGTTAGGGAAAAAAGAAAAGGAAAAAAATGAAATAATCATGTGGACCGAGAAACTGCAGCGGGCCAGAGGACATTTAGAGACTCAAGATCGTTCGGAATTTTCATGTTTGTTTCTATCTGCAATAGTGACTGAAATATTAAGAAACTTCAGAGCGGGACCGTTGGGGCAATGGAGCACTATCAAAGTAAACTCTCCCCCAATCTTGGAATGAGGCGTTCGCTGTTCCGCCGGTTGCTTAATAATCACCTCAGAGCATCAAACCACTCGCTTTTCTCTTTGTTGATATAATAAGCATCGTGGAGACAAGTCTATTTCTTTGAAATTAAGCCAACGCGTTTTTATTTCTTTATAGAGTTTCTTCCTTCTGAGATAGATGGTGCTCGTAGACCGCAGAGGGGTGGGGAGCTGGGGCGAAATGTTGTTCCGCTAATTAGATACAAAAACAGAACCGGTGCTTCCGCACGTCTGACAAACTGCGCAAAACATGCCGCTACTAACGTAGCTCCTTTCTGTGTCAGGAACGGTGCGCACGTGCACTAACGTCGCCTTCTTGAGCCATTTCCTCCCAATTTAGTTCCCTGGTAGACGAAAACATTACGTAAATTTAGGTCCAGTGGGTGCAGCTAAATTCGTTTGTTGAAACTCTCAGCGCTCGCCAGGCCTTTCCAACTGTCGGCAGCAGGGCATATCCACGTATTGTGTTTATTTACACCGCTGCTGCGGTCGCACGTGCCGTGGGAACTTGCTGTTCGTGCAGGTGTCAGGGGTCTTGGGGGTGCCAGCTCTCAAGACAAGCTCAGCTGGGGGGTTGTGTGGTGGGCAGCTCTTCCCTTTGGACCCCGTCCAGTATACCAATGTCTTCCTTTCAGTCACTGAGCTCGATCGCCCCTTTTTTTGTGCGGGGTTTTTGCCGCTCGTGCTCCACATATTGACCTCACGACAATAAGACAAGCTGGGTGCAGAAAGTGAGATTTTATTTACAAGTTCTTTTACAAAGTTGTGACTATGTGGGATCAGGCCAGTTTGGTAGGTGGACGTGTTGTGGCCAGTTTGGTCGGTGGACGGTGTTGTGGCCAGTTTGGTAGGTGGACGGTGTTGTGGCCAGTTTGGTAGGTGGACGGTGTTGTGGCCAGTTTGGTAGGTGACGGTGTTGTGGCCAGTTTGGTAGGTGGACGGTGTTGTGGCCAGTTGGTAGGTGGACGGTGTTGTGGCCAGTTTGGTGGGTGGACGGTGTTGTGGCCAGTTTGGTGGGTGGACGGTGTTGTGGCCAGTTTGGTGGGTGGACGGTGTTCTCAGGCAGGGGAGTCAGCAGACACCAAATCACTTCCTCTATAGTCCAGCCGACCACGATGGCCCTACTGGAGCCGCTGCAGATATAGACGTTCCGACATCGTTGACGCTCGGAGCCAGACAAATCAAGGAAGAATCTGAAGAGTTGATATGAAGGAGATGTGGGGGAACAAGGTGTGGGGGTGGGGTGGGGGGCATGGAGGAAGTCTGACGGCGCGTGATGGATGGAGGGGACTGGGGACTGGCTGGTCAGGAGTGCCGGCCCACATGGTGCTGTGCTCTGACGACGGGGGTCGTTCCGCTGGCTGATGACAGACGCTGGGGAAGGCGGTTCAGCAGGTGCTGACATTGTGGTCCAGTTGTTTTCAGTCCACGCGTAACTTCCCGCCTCCCTGTCAACGTAAACAAACAAACAAACAAACAAACAAACAAACAAACACACAACAAGCAAGAGAAGAAGAAAGAAGAAGAAGAAAAGAAGAAGAAAAAAGGAAGATGAAGATGAAGAGGAGGAGGAGATGGAAGGAGAAGAAAAAGAAGAAAAAGAAGAAGAGGAGAGGAAGAGGAGGAGAGGAGGAGAAGAAGAAGAAGAAGAAGAAGAAGAAGAAGAAAAGAAGAAGAAGAAGAGGAGGAGGAGGAGGAAGGGGTATCATTTACAAAATGGATAACGGGCTCTTTTAGTGAATTGAAACACGTTTCTTGGACTTCTGTAAATGAGGTTTACCTAATGTTGTTTTTAACTTTGAGACAGAAAACTTTTTCCACTGTTTAAAGTAACAGCATTGCTAAGTGACAATTTCCCACTGTTTAAAGTAACAGCATAGCTAAGTGACAATTTCCCACTGTATAAAGTAACAGCATTGCTAAGTGACAATTTCCTACTGTTTAAAGTAACAGCATTGCTAAGTGACAATTTCCCACTGTTTAAAGTAACAGCATTGCTAAGTGACAATTTCCCACTCTTAAAGATACACCATTGCTAAGTGACAATTTCCCTATGTTTAAAATTAGAGTAACAGCATTGCTAAGTGACAATTTCCCACTGTTTAAAATTAGTGTAACAGCATTGCTAAGTGACAATTTCCCTCTGTTTAAAATTAGAGTAACAGCATTGCTAAGTGACAATTTCCGTCTGTTTAAAATTAGAGTAACAGCATTGCTAAGTGACAATTTCCCACTGTTTAAAGTAACAGCATTGCTAAGTGACAATTTCCCACTGTTTAAAATTAGAGTAACAGCATTGCTAAGTGACAATTTCCCACTGTTTAAAGTAACAGCATTGCTAAGTGACAATTTCCCACTGTTTAAAGTAACAGCATTGCTAAGTGACAATTTCCCACTGTTTAAAGTAACAGCATTGCTAAGTGACAATTTCCCACTGTTTAAAGTAACAGCATTGCTAAGTGACAATTTCCCACTGTTTAAAGTAACAGCATTGCTAAGTGACAATTTCCACTGTTTAAAGTAACAGCATTGCTAAGTTACAATTTCTCTTTCCTTCTTTTCCTGACACAGGACATTCCGTTTTGTGTCTTAAGAGAGAGAGAGAGAGAGAGAGAGAGAGAGAAGAGAGAGAGAGAGAGAGAGAGAGAGAAGAGAGAGAGAGGTCCCATTCCAAAAAAAAGAGCAAAATCTCTGTCTTTCTCTCTCTATCTCTCTCTCTCCTCCTCCCCTTCTCTCTCCTCTCTCTCTCTCTCCTTCTCCCTCTCTCTCTCTCTTCTCTCTCTCTCTCTCTCCCCTTCTCTCTCTCTCCTCTTCAATCTCTCTACCTCTCGCTATCTCTCTCCCCCCCTCTCTCTCTGTCTCTCTCGCTCTGTCTCTGTCTGACTGTCTATCTGCCTGTCTATCTGTGTGTGTGGTGTGTGTGTGTGTGTGGTGTGTGTGTGTGTGTGTGTGTGTGTGTGTGTGTGTGTGTGAGCCCATGCACAAAACGAACGGACCCCCCCGTCTCTCTCTCGCCTCTCTCTCTCTCTCTCTCTCTCTCTCTCCTCTCTCTCTCTCTCTCTCTCTCTCTTCACCCCCCCCCATTCTCTTTCTCTCTCTTTTTCTCTCTCTCCTCCCCCTCACCCCCCCTCTCTCTCTCATGTTGTGTACTCTACTGTTATTATCTAGGCGACCCTGTGGCCATCAGATAAGCCCTATAACCCCCTGCAAAGATCACCGCTGAGTGAAAAAGTGAGGGAGCAAGCATCTTGAGTGCAGATACAGAGGATGAATCATGCACGCGCGCACGCGCACGCACACACACACATGAGAGAGAGAGAGAGAGAGAGAGAGAGAGAGAGAGAGAGAGAGAGAGAGAGAGAGAGAGCCCCACGTTGATTAAATACGTTGCTCTGCACAGCTTGGTGCTTTATACAGCAGCTGCGTGAACTTTGACATCTGCGACTGAGTCAGATTCCTGCGTCCTTCTGTTTATTCCAGTTGTCTCTGGTCTGTCTGTCTGTCGGTCTGTCGGTCGGTCGGCCGGTCTCTCTGTCTGTGTCTATCTTTCTGTTTGTCTGTTTCTGTCTCTGTCTGTCGGTCTGTCTGTCTGCTTCTCTCTCCCTCTCTCTCTCGTTTCTGTCTCTGGCTCTGTCTGTCTGTCTGTCTGTCTGTCTGTCTGTCTGTCTGTCTGTCGGCCTGTCTCTCTTTCTCTCTCTGTCTCTCTCACTCTCTCTCTTTCTTTCTTCTTCTTCTCTCTGCTTCTGTGTAAGCGCAAGCGAAGTAAATAATAATGTATGATGGTAATAGTTGAGTAACTCTCTTTAAAGTCTTTAAAGCTTGCTTGGTGATCACCTGCGATAATACTTTCCTCTACCCACTTGTGCAGCCTGTTATTAATAATCATTCCAAAGAGTTTAGCACTAATATCAGTAACAGTTTGCCTCTTAAATCAGTTACAGTTTACTACTAGCATTAGTATCCCCTTATAATTGTTGGATTGTTAAGAATACCTTTTAAAAAAATGGCAAATAACTGATTCAGTCCGATTTTTCTAGAAACGTACCATTGTCAAATAATACATCAAACAATTTCAGAAAGAATTGCATTGCAGTTTTCTTAACAAAATTTCAGAAAGAATTGCATTGCAGTTTTCTTACAACAGGAAGTTATACGTAGCTTTTATAGATTTCGAAAAAAGTTGACTCCACTAAATAGAAATCTCCTCTGGCCAGTTTTGATTTTAAAAAAGTTATCAAAGGTAAACTCTATAAATGTATTGGAAGTATGTATGATAGAGTAAGAACCAACCAGAGTTCGTTGTGGAGCGAAACTTACTGACTATATCAATTATTCCAGAGGAGTCCAACAGGGAGATGCGTTCAGCCCTATGTTATTTTCTTTTTCTACGAGTTAACTTTTGATGTAATCAACAACGGTAAATATAGTGCTCGATGCTGTTGAATTGTTTATCCCTCTGTTACCCGATGATGTTCATTTGATGTCTGAAACTGCTATAAGATTGTAAACGCAATTGAATAGCTTGCACTTAGCTGCTGAATCACCGGAGTTGAAATTTAACATGGAAAAAAGCAGTATCATTGTATTTCGTAAAGGTGAATATTTTAAGTGTAAGAGAAAGGTAGGTGTACGATGGTACTCATATGTCAGTTGTCAATGCTTCTAAATATTGAAGTTGTATTATTCTCAACACGCTTGAGTTTTGTTAGTGCGTGTAAAGGCCTTTCAAGGCAAGGCGAAAAATGCTTTGCTTTGCATCATGAAAATGTTACATATCATTAATAACTCTTCATGTAGCTATCATAAAACTGATACTCAGGTTCAGTCGATTGTACAGTAAGGCCCTGAGCTACGGGGACCAGAAAAAGCGGTTGCCTGTTGTGAATCTATTCATATTTTTGCTCTGAAGAGGTTTGAAGGTGTGGATAGACGGACTCCAAATGATCTTATCTACGGTGAAACGGGCCGATTTACACTGCTTCTGCTGTCAGACACATCCCCTACCAAATGACCTTATCTACGGTGAAACGGGCCGATTTACACTGCTTCTGCTGTCAGACACATCCCCTACCAAATGACCTTATCTACGGTGAAACGGACCGATTTACATTGCTTCTGCTGTCAGACACATCCCCTACCAAATGACCTTATCTACGGTGAAACGGACCGATTTACACTGCTTCTGCTGTCAGACCCCCCCCCCCCCCCCCCCCCCCCCCCCGCTACCAAATGACCTTATCTACGGTGAAACGGACCGATTTACACAGCTTCTGCTGTCAGACACACCCCCTACCAAATGACCTTATGTACGGTGAAACGGACCGATTTACATTGCTTCTGCTGTCAGACACATCCCCTACCAAATGACCTTATGTACGGTGAAACGGACCGATTACATTGCTTCTGCTGTCAGACACCCCCCCCCCCCCCCCCCTACCAAATGACCTTATGTACGGTGAAACGGACCGATTTACACTGCTTCTGCTGTCAGACACATCCCCTACCAAATGACCTTATGTACGGTGAAACGAACCGATTTACACTGCTTCTGCTGTCAGACACATCCCCTACCGGCTTGAAGTGATACACATGGAAGACTTCAGAATTCCTCGTGAGGCGTACAATATGTTATATGACTTAGATACCAAAGGTAAACAAATAAATGGGTGACCAAAATGCGCCTTTGTCTGTTTGAATATGGATTTGGATTGCGTTGCTGAAACAAGAGGTTGGTGATATTAAAGAGTTAATACGTCTTTCCGGTAACGGCTGATTGATTGCAGATGGCAGAAATGGTCTAATCATATTCATAACAGTGACAGGTTTGATTTTTACAAAAACTTTTCCGATGTTCATGATCAGGAAACGTACTTAATTTTAGATATAGACGGGCACCTATAACACATAACAGCAACATTTAGATTAGGAACATCTACGTTAGCCATCCATTATTTTAGGTATCGAACATGTAATAATTATAATTTGCTTTGTCCTTTGTCTAAAGAATCAAAGGAAACTGAATTATCCTTCGTCCTGTACTGCCCAGCTATCATTACCATTAGCAAAAAGTTGATTAAATCCAGGTATTACAGATAACCATCTTAGTTTATATTGAGCGTAACTCTGTTCATCTACCTCTGCTGAAGTTGTTGGAAAAAAGTTTCATTGTTTTTATTCACAGCCTTTAATTATAGAGAAATTTTCATTTCTTGAAATCGCCTTGGAATTATTGTTTTTTCGTTCAGTAATTTGATTTCATTGATATAACTACTGTGCTTTGCGTGTTCACACACCGGTTCATTAGGGTCATGGCCTATATATGAATCAGTCATCTGAATCTCTCTCCCTGCCTGTCTGTCTGTCTGTCTGTCTGTCTGTCCTGCTCGTTCTGCGGCATTTCCATTCTTTTTTCATTCACAGAAGTTTTTTCAGCCCATTGCCTGTGTATTATTTACGCGAGTTGTGGTCATACTCTGTGGTTTAGTACAATATAGTAGATTTACAAGGACAGATTGAAAGACTAGGCAATGCCTAAAACCTTAAATCTTGGTAACAATGCTTTTATGTTATAAGTCGTGACTCTGTCTCTGTCTCAGTCTGTCTGTCTGTCAATTGCTCCCTCTCTGTTTTATTTTCTCCGTGCCTCTATTTCAACATTGTCTTTATAAACCATTCTCTCTGTCTGTCTGTCTGTCTGTCTGTCTGTCTGTCTTTCTCACACAATCGCACACGCATGCACCAAGCCACGCATGCACACACACGCACACACACACAGACACACAGACACACACACACACACACACACACACACACACACACACACACACACACACACACACACACACACACTCACTCACTCACTCACTCACTCACTCACGCGCCCACACATGTACATACATACATACATATTCACAAACACACACACACACACACACACACACACACACACACACACACACACACACACACACACACATAGAGGTTGACAATAGTAACTCCCCCCCCCCCCCCCCCACCAGGCGACACGGTGGTGGGACGTCAGCGAGCGGTGCCGACCCCATGGGGTGTATGTGGGACACAGGTCCATGGGGGGCCTGTCGGGCATGTCAGTGGGGGTCCCTCTCCTTGGCCCCGGTGTCAGTGTACAATCAGATTTCCTCTTGGCCTTTGGGTAAAGGAAAATCAGCCCAAGTATTGAACTCCCCTCCCCCCCCCCCCCCCCCCCCACCCGACTCTCCTGCAACGTTCTGTCCCTTCCCGATATACCCTCCTCCTCCCCCCCCCCCCCCCCCCCCCCCCCTTGAGCCTACTGCTTTTCCCCTCCCTCCCTGCTCCCTAATTCCACTACGCGACCCTTTTCGCCCTCTCTCTCTCTCTCTCTCTCTCTCTCCTCTCTCTCCTCTCTCTCTCTCCTCTCTCTGTCTGTCTCTGTCTCTCTGCCTCTCTCTGTCTGTCTCTGCCTCTCTCTCTCTCTCTCTCTCTCTCACCTATCTTCTTCTGTCTCTGAATCTGTCTGTCCGTGTCTATGTGTCTGTCTGTCTGTCTCTGTTTCTTTCTCTGTCTGTCTCTCTGTGTGACTGTCTCTCTCTTTTTTTTTGTTTCTTTTTTTTCTTTTTCTAAATTTTACCTCGCTAGCAACTTTACGCTCCCCCCCCCCCCCCCCCCCCCCCCCCCGTCCCCTCTGCCGTTACCTTCCACAGCAAGGGCAACACTCTCTCTGTCTCTGTCTCTATCTCTCTCTGCCTGTTCTGTTTCACTCCCCCCCCCCCCCCTCTCTCTCTCCTTCTCTCACCTATCTTCTCTGTCTCTGAATCTATCTATCTGTCCGTGTCTTTCTGTCTGTCTGTCTGTCTGTCTGTCTGTCTCTGTTTCTTTCTCTGTCTGTCTCTCTGTGTGTCCTGTGTCACTTTCTTGTTTCTTTTATTCTTTTCTTAATGTTACCTGGCTAAAACTTTACCCCCCCCCCCCCCTTCCCCCTGCCGTTACCTTCCACAGCAAGGTCAGCCCTGGTTTGACCATCGTGGTCGGCTGGCTTTAAATACCATAGCTTGACCTGATCCACTGCAAGGACCAAGTCGACCATGCACCGACTGCGTATCTCCAGGTAAGAGAAGATAATCTATTGACGGAAAGAAGCTCCACGAATAATTGCGAATCTTCTTGCCATCAAGTTGATTTTCTTCTCTTATCTTATTCGTGTGCTTTTCTATCAAAAGATTATCTTACCTGTGGTTAAATAAGCACTGCCAACTGAAACTGAAAGCATGTAATTGCTGATCTGTTGATATTGGAAATATGAATAATCTCTCTGTCTGTCTCTGTCCTTCTGCCTGTTTGTCTGTCTGCCTGTCTGTCTGTCCGTCTCTCTCTCTCTCCTCTCTCTCTCTCTCTCTCTCTCTCTCTCTCTCTCTCTTCTTATATTGACGAATTCTGTCCTGTTTACACAGTTCTCAACAGCCTCGTTTCGTCCACTAGGCTTTCTGTTTTTCTTCCCGTCACGTTTGCTTTGCCCAGACATATTTCGTTTGCTTTGCCCAGACATATTTCGTTTGCTTTGCCCAGACATATTTCGTTTGCTTTGCCCAGACATATTTCGTTTGCTTTGCCCAGACATATTTCGTTTGCTTTGCCCAGACATATTTCGTTTGCTTTGCCCAGACATATTTCGTTTGCTTTGCCCAGACATATTTCGTTTGCTTTGCCCAGACATATTTCGTTTGCTTTGCCCAGACATATTTCGTTTGCTTTGCCCAGACATATTTCGTTTGCTTTGCCCAGACATATTTCGTTTGCTTTGCCCAGACATATTTCGTTTGCTTTGCCCAGACATATTTCGTTTGCTTTGCCCAGACATATTTCGTTTGCTTTGCCCAGACATATTTCGTTTGCTTTGCCCAGACATATTTCGTTTGCTTTGCCCAGACATATTTCGTTTGCTTTGCCCAGACATATTTCGTTTGCTTTGCCCAGACATATTTCGTTTGCTTTGCCCAGACATATTTCGTTTGCTTTGCCCAGACATATTTCGTTTGCTTTGCCCAGACATATTTCGTTTGCTTTGCCCAGACATATTTCGTTTGCTTTGCCCAGACATATTTCGTTTGCTTTGCCCAGACATATTTCGTTTGCTTTGCCCAGACATATTTCGTTTGCTTTGCCCAGACATATTTCGTTTGCTTTGCCCAGACATATTTCGTTTGCTTTGCCCAGACATATTTCGTTTGCTTTGCCCAGACATATTTCGTTTGCTTCTTCGTCTGTCCATTAGAGTGCACGCACTTTTTTTTTAAGAGTTCAAACTCTATGGAACTTCGTTGATTCCTGTTGGAGGACTGGTTCACTGTGGACGTGTAGAATGGAGATTATTGTGAGGACCAAACAGTGAACAGTGCTGAAAATGGAGATCATTGTGTGGACCAAAAAGAGAACGTTAGTGAGAATGGAGATTTTTTTTTAAGGGGGGGGGGGGGGGGGGGGGAGGGGAGTTTCTTATCAGTTTATACAGAAGTGTTTCTTATCAGAACATAACCCGGGATCCGGTAGTAAGCCCGACTAGGTCTTCTGGGGGCAAAACCGCTGTCAGTGGCTGGTTGTGTTGATCTCGCCCCCACCCCTCTCCCCTCCTGGGGGAATTTTAAGGGTATAGAGCACGCGGTGTAGATGAGTTCCCCTTCGTGCCCCCTTCAACAATCTGTGAAGATGAAAGGCCAGGTTTTACTCGTATCTCTCTCTCTCTCTCCTCTCTCTCTCTCTCTCTCTCTCTCTCTCTCTCTCTCTCTCTCTCTCCTCTCTCTCTCTCTCTATGTGTGTGTGTGTGTGTGTGTGTGTGTGTGTGTGTGTGTGTGTGTGTGTCACGTCACACACACACACACACACACACACACGACACACACACACACACACACACACACACACACACACACCACACACACACACACACACACACACATACACACACACACACACAGACCATGTACCATCGTGTCAATTTGTGATTGTGTCCACGTGTTGTTGTGTCCGTGTACTCTGCGTCCACCTGCCATCGCATTCATGTGACATGCGTCCTGCCATTGTGTCCTGAGACATGCGACTACCTACCAATGTCTCCGTGTGATATGTGTCCTACTATTTTACTCATGTAATGTATGTACTAAAACTGTGTACATCAGACATGTGTTGTACCATTGTGTCCACGAGATATGTGTCCTCCCAGAGTGTCCATGTGACGTGCCACCTATCATTGTGTGTGTGAGACATGTGTCCTATGGGTGTGTCCGTGGGACATGTGTCCTACCAATGTGTCCATGAGATACGTGTCCGCTCACTGTTACATCCATGTGAGAGTGTGCCCACCTGACATTTGTTTTCATGTACCACACTGTCCACCTAAATCATTATAATCCAATTCCAATCACCGTGACGTAATTGAGGCACCATGATCAAACTGGGTTACTGATCAGTTACCTTTGTTTTGTTCTAGTTCACCTCATTTCAATTCTAGTGACCTTAAAGTCCCTTGGATATCATAATATGAGGTACTGGGGTCCAATTTGGTCTACTATGACCTGACTCGGGCCATCACGCCCCATTTGTTTTTTTTTTAATGAGTTTTGGTTCTCCTTTAATGTCTCATGGTACCCGGGACAAAATTGCACGTGGACACTATGGGTGGGTAGGAGGGTAGAGTTGGGAAGGGGTGGTGTGTCATACGGGAACAATGACTCGCTGACACAACGGCACGTGACCTGGTCATCAAGGAACTGGACAGAGAATATTAAGCAGAGAGACATGTACATACAAGCATTATGTACATGAAGACACACGTGAGTTCACGTCCATTCGCCTGTCTGTCTGTCTCTTTGTCTCCTCTGTTCTGCTGTGCTCTCAGCCCTATTTCTGTAGGCCTACCAGTTCACAGACTCGCTGATGTGTGTTCTCGAACACGTGGACTCGGGAGTGATTCAAAACCGCCGCCAGAAACACAGAGCAATGAAGGTCACAGACAGACAGAGGCAACAAGTCTGGAATCGCCGCCCTATATAAATAAACAATTTTCTATTTTTCTCGTCAATATAAGAAAAAAAAAAAGATCCCTCACAGATGCTGGCGGCAGCAGCATGTGCTCCCCCCCCCCCCCCCCTTCCCCTTTCTTCCTGATCCCCGCCGCCAATACCGTCCCTCCTTTCTCCAACCTTAACCCCACCCTGACTTCTCCCTTCACGACAGCTCCCTCCCCTACCATTCCTCTCCCCCTGCCATCACCCCCACCACCCGGCACCTGGTCTACTACCCCCACTCCCTCCATCCGTAACACAAACAATACGGAGGAACAGAAGTTTCCCAACACAATGTGTAAGTAGAAACAGTCGTCCCGGCTTTTCTCTGTAGTCTCATACCGCTCCCCGCCCCCTCCTCACCCCTCCCGCCCCTTTTACCTTATTCCCGCTACTGTTTTTCCGCACCCCTAACTTCCTCCCCCTTCCCCCTCCAGCCCACGTCCTCACCCCCCAGCACTGCGCAGTTGTGCTTTCGATGTCAACGGCAGGATGGGGGAGGTGGAGTGGGGTGGGGTGGGGCTGGGGGGGGGGGGGGGGGGATCGTTGTTGCATCATCATGAAGAGGCAGCAAGTTTGGGTGGTGGTGGTGGTGGTGGTGGTGGTAAGGAGTGGGGTAGGGTAGGGTAGGTAGGGGGGGGGGGGGACAGATCGGGCGCCTGTGCTGTTTGTTGAGTGAAGCTGGTGGAACAGGAGGAGGGACGGAGCTGAGCCTGCAGTCGTGGAGCAGAGTGGCGGAGAGATAAAGCTCGTGATAACGGCCTAGAGCCTCTAACCTTGACCTACAACTAACGCTACTACGACAGCTAACTTGGAGTTGGCTTCAAGCGAGCTTGTAGGAATATTTTATACAATCTTCGACAAACATCAGCTAAGAATACCAGCAAGAATACCTTTTCTTCATTGTGTAAGAACGGGTTTCTTTAATTGTTTGTACTTGTGTTGCCTCTTATATGACAGTGAGTGGATAACAAGAAACCTGCGAGACGACAGCCCTGTCCGCAGCATATGTCTTCTCTTAACAGACATGGGCAAGTGCGCCAGATTTCACTCTTTAGTCCATAACTTTCATTGAAGTCTCTGTAGATAGATGGCTAGACAGACAGAAAGGCAGACAGAAAGATAGACAGACAGATAGAAAGATAGACAGACAGACAGGCAGACGGTTATTGAAGAAACAGGGTTTCGGCGAGTTTTTGCTCCTATTCTGCATTTAAAACGACGACTTGTGGAGAGGATTAGTCATTTGCGTGTGAATCATTCTGCGAAGAAAGTGCATAAGACTGAGAATGTTTCTTTTTAAGTGTGTTAGGGGGAGCAAAAAGAAAGATCAGTCCATCATTAGAAAGACATTTTTTTCTGACCTTTAGTCCTCATGGATATGTACCGTGATCGTTTTGAAGACTTTAGATTTTAAAAGGAAAAGGCCCGAACAAAAGCAAAACCTCAATATATGATGCATGTCACTAACTGCATGTGATCTGCTGAACTGCAAAGGCCCACACAGTTCAGGACAGTTCATGTTGCTACCAGCCACACCGACCTCACAGGGCCACATCAGCTTGTCGCCTGGTCGAAAGCAACTCTCTACATAGATTGTTCGTTCGTTTTTTGTTACAACGTACACACAATTCGTTTAATCAGGTTTCCTTAAAAATACGTTAAAATAGCTTTTAAAATCTTTTTCAAAACAAATCTTAAATCAGACGAAAAATGCTTATCTCTTTCAGGAACTCAAAATTTACATCAGGTGGAACATCTCTAAACAAGGTTTTCATGAAATGTGCTGTAAAAGGTTTATGCCTGACATCATGTAAAATCCGACACAGTATGAGAACATGTTTTATAGTGAGTGGTACATCACAGGGAATGCACCACGGAGATTCTTCGCCGTTTGAAAGATGTGAATGAGTGTAAAAGGAGTGGCCCGTGTGGAATTTGCACAGAACTGTGTCTTCTTTACGGCCACCAATGGCACATGATCTCTATAGGGTTTTGATAAAATTGGAAGTTTAGTTCATCTACGTGTTGCAACTTCACCAAGCATCTTACGTCGTGCCACACTTCAGATTCTTTGGTTGACAAGTACTTTGTATTCCGCCAAATTGCAAACATTCTCGTTCACCACACTGTATTCTACTGCCTTGAAAAAGTCTGTACCTTCTGTGACATGCTACACAGACCATTTCTGGACAACCAAAGTGGGGAAGGCACAAACTGCCCTTTCTGATCTTTATGGGTCAGTTGAACCCTAAAAGCACGAGAGCGTTGCACATGCACGTGTGTGTGTGTGTGCTGGTGGCTGTGAAAGAAGTCCAATACAACATCAGCATTGTTCACTTCGATTGAACATGCTCTAAATAAAAATATACTTTCTCTGTCCCCTTTTGCAAGAATGTTTAGTGGTGTTTATATCGTGGGAATTTTAGTATCAACATCACATAAAAAAGGCTGCGTTTACAGGCTGCAATTAAGTACACGAGATATTCAACAGTCAACCAGTCTGAATCGAAACTTTCTAAGTATGGACCTTCTCCAAATTACAGTATTTAGTCTAAATCAGTCCAGCCCCAGAGTTATCGTGAGCAACACAGGCAGTTAAACAGCGCTGAGAGGTCGGCCAGCCCTGGCTCACCCTGCTCTTGGTATCTGCTGTGTGTGTACCCTACCAAGACATGCCTCAGCTAGGCTCTATGGTCAGCCGGCTCCTCTTGGTGGAACCAAAGATGTAGACGGGGCAGGATGAGTATCTTGCTTTACTTTCCCACTGTTCGCTTTGGCCGGAGTCCCTTTCACTACCGTAGACCGCTGATCACTTCCAGGATCACGGTCACCGCATGTCGTAAGGGAACGGTTCAAGTGATTGGGCCGCCTTCTCAGGTCACCACGGATGTCAGCTTGTGGTTGTCAATTGTTCAGCGAGGGGCAGCCCATCGCCCGCGCGTTGCCTTTGCCCGCGTGCAAATCATTATGTGTGTGCTTCAAACCTCACAGACTTACGCAACACCTTTGAATGTTGGCGAACAGCCAGCCAGCCCATAAACCGAAGCAAGACATAGTCAGTCAGATCGACAGAAGGCTGTTCTAGCCTTCAGCGTGCATAATGGAAGTCTAACTCGCGAAAGGCGAAAGTACTGTTCTTGCCCAGCTGTATCTGTAGTGTAGCGTCGTTTATCTTGACTGAGCATGCGTGAGCTGTGTGAGATACACAGTTGGGAGGTTCAAAGTGAAAGTTGGGAGATGGCAGAAGGCGATGGCCGGAAGGGGGGAGGAAGGGGGGCAGTCTTTGTAGGTAGCAACAAAGACATACTGTATAGTCTTTGGTGGGAGTTCGTGTATAGATGGCTTAGTAATGTCATTCACACAGTTTGAATGTTATGGCGTTTGTTTGGCTGTAGGGAAGCAATGGCAGAGGTTCTTTCCTTTACTGGTGGAGAACAAGAGAAAACGCCACTGCTTCACACTGTGGTACAATTTATCAACAATTTTTTTAGCAGTTTTTTTTTTAAAGTAAGGGTTGGTTTAGATTAGGGTTAAGATCAAGCATTCTGGAGCTGGAGTCTTTTCATACCATCGTGTAAGTTCCCATGTCTAATCTATAA
This sequence comes from Conus ventricosus, assembly GCA_018398815.1. Lineage (NCBI taxonomy): Eukaryota > Metazoa > Mollusca > Gastropoda > Neogastropoda > Conidae > Conus > Conus ventricosus. The sequence continues at coordinate 8,661,363 of CM031596.1, read as the reverse complement.
ACACTCTTCGAAGAAGCAAAGTCTAATGATAATGATTAAAAATGATAATGATAATAATGATAAAAACGTTTGCCTGCGAAGCCGATGATCGCGAGTTCAAACCACACATGGGTTCGGATTTCTTACACTGTCTGACCACTAAGCAGGAAATGGGTCCCCGACTGAGTTCAGGTCAGGTGAAGGGCGATGCAAGCAGAGGGAGAGGCTCCACCTTCTGTCAGGCCTTGCCCTAGACGCAGCAAACCTCTGACAGTTCACTGAGTTCAGGTCAGGTGAAGGGCGATGCAAGCAGAGGGAGAGGCTGCACCTTCTGTCAGGCCTTGCCCTAGACGCAGCAAACTTTTGACAGTTCATTGCCCCTAGGGCCAATTGGCTATGGGAACTTCCAGGAAGCGAATGCTTCTGCTGCTGCTGCTGTCGTGTTGTGAATGTAAAGATAGACAGCCAGACAGAAACCAGAGGAGGTAGGGAACATGCAGTGACGGAGGGGGCCCCCTATGGATCGGATGAAGTCGGGCTGAAATGCTTGTCAGATGTTTAGGAATTTCAGCTAAAGCGTCCGAAAGTTTGCAGCATCGGTAGATCCACAAAGGTGCTTGTGATGAACACAGTTCTATATTCAGATCCAGTTTTTGTTTTTTGATAAATAAAATGATACTGATGATAATGATGATGATACGAAAAGAAGGTAAGGTAAGGTATGGTAATGTTGCTTATAGCCCAGCCGACTGCAAAGGGCCACATCAGGGCTGCCACCGGGTTGAAGTCAACTCACAAGTCATTAAATAAA
>CM031596.1:8650573-8655573 GCA_018398815.1 Conus ventricosus | reverse complement strand
GTAGAGATTATAAATGTTTCTGTCTCCAAGATTGGTTGTCATGGTCTGCTGTAGATGAGTATATTTCTCATTGGTTGTCATGGTCTGCTGTTGATGAGTATATTTCTCATTGGTTGTCATCGTCTGCTGTAGATGAGTATATTTCTCATATATTTTTCTTTGATCATTTTCTTCTCCCTCCCCACCATCTGCTTTGATCTTTGCTGAGTCATAGCCCTGCACTGTTCCTGATTTGTTCTAAGTATTAAAAGCTAAAAGGTCGATTTCATTTTTGTGTGTGCGTGATCATTTGACAGTGCACAGGCTCAAACGTGTGACATTTTGCCGTGGATGTTTCATCGTCTGACATGCCTGGTATAAAAAGAACTGCCAAGTACTGTCTTTCTGAATTGCGCACGGCTGTTTGGGATGAGTGTTCCACATGAAAATGTTGCGATGTTGACCTTCACGTCAACAGATTGCCTTCTCTTGCAGGGATCAATGGGAATATTACCGAATTACTGTCGTGCGCTGCAGACCTAGTCATGCACACTGATTCTTCCTAAGGAATTTATGCAGAAGTACCTCCGCAGATGCTTTTACAATCATCGTCGCAGTAATGTAAGCAAGGAAACTGAATCAGGTTCTCACAGATGTAGAAAAAAGCATAGTGGGCTGATATACTCATCTTGCTATACAGTAAGCGCGCACCACACACACACACGCGCGCGCGCGCGAACGCCGAAATTTAGTTTTACATCACACTTAACGTGAATAGAAATAAAACTGAAGAACCACACATAAGACAGAAAGTCCACCGACTGAGACAGGAAGATAGACCAGTAGGTAGATAGATAGATAGATAGATAGATAGATAGATAGATAGATATAGATAGATGGATAGAGCGATAGATAGGTGGGTAGGTAGGTGGGCGGCTTCTGAACGCATGAAATAAAGATGGACCAATCATAAAACGGCATCCAACGAAAGACAACAGAAGGAAGAGCGATGGCACACCTTGGTGTCCTCCAAACAGCATCCCAACGACATTTAGCTACACTTTGTTGACAGTGCTTGTTGAGACTGTTCAACAAGAAACTTGGTTGGTGGCAAGTCGCCTTTTAGTTACTAACGAGATGCACTGAAGCAATGAAGTAAAAAATTCATTATGAATAAATTGCACTAAATGTGTGTGTGACTTAGAAGCTAGATAGACCACCTCTCTCTCGCTCTTCTGTTTTTTTAAATTGTGCTAGTGTAGTACGTGTAGGATTATAAATTGCTGTCTGTCTGTCTGTCTGTCTGTCTGTCTGTCTCTCTCTCTCTCTCTCTCTCTCCTCCTCTCCTCTCTCTCTCTCTCTCTCTCTCTCTCTCTCTCTCTCTCTCGGAAATGACAATGGTAACATAACGAAAGTGATTACAAAGAAAAAGAAAAAAAGACAGAACAAAAAGGTATTAGGCGGAAAAAAAGCTACAGTGAAGAAAAAAAAAGCGAGAGAAACTGAAAAGACAAAATAACTACTCGAAATTTTCTTGAGTTCCAATGAACGCTTAGTACTTGAATAACTACAGATGGATGGTCGAGTCTGAAGAAAAAGAAACACCCGAAGGTGCTGGGGAGGACCCAGAGAAGCACTGTCTTCACCTGCCTTTAGAGCAGTCCTGTACCACCCTTGGAGGCCTGCGCTGTGTTGACGATGGGTACAGGCACGCGCAGGACACTCCATTAAGATATCAAGGGACATAACTGCTCCTGAACAGAGGTAAATTAGACTACAGGATGCAGCTCATAACAGCCTTAAAGTAGCATCTCCATGGGTGTACCAGCCCGTATTTCATGACTGCAGAGCCACCGGCGAAAAACACCACCCTCCAGCTGCCGAGCACACCCCACAGACCAACCACCCCTGCCCACGGACAGATGAAGACAGTGCCACACCAGACACAGCCAAGCTTTCGCCATACGGTCTTATGTGCCCTCAAGAGAGAATCCAAGGTGTAGTCTTTCCCACTGTCAACAGGACTTTCCCTGTGGTCATGGGTCTTTCCTCACCGTCACTGGACCTTCTCCAGGGTCAGCCTAGTTAAGCAAAGAAGAAAAAGAAACACCCGAAGGTGCTGGGGAGGACCCAGAGAAGCACTGTCTTCACCTGCCTTTAGAGCAGTCCTGTACCACCCTGGAGGCCTGCGCGTGTTGACGATGGGTACGGCACGCGCAGGACACTCCATTAAGATATCAAGGGACATAACTGCTCCTGAACAGAGGAAATTAGACTACAGATGCAGCTCATAACAGCCTTAAAGTAGCACTCCATGGTGTACCATCCGTATTTCATGACTGCAGAGCCCACCGGCGAAAAACACCACCCTCCGCTGCCGAGCACACCCCACAGACCAACCCCCCTGCCCACGGACAGATGAAGACAGTGCCACTCCAGACACAGCCAAGCTTTCGCCATAACGGTCTTATGTGCCCTCAAGAGAGAATCCAAGTTGTAGTCTTTCCCACTGTCAACAGGACTTTCCCTGTGGTCAGTGGGTCTTTCCTCACCGTCACTGGACCTTTCTCCAGGTCAGCCTAGTTAAGGCAAAGAAGAAAAGAAACACCCGAAGGTGCTGGGGAGGACCCAGAGAAGCACTGTCTTCACCTGCCTTTAGAGCAGTCCTGTACCACCCTTGGAGGCCTGCGCTGTGTTGACGATGGGTACGGGCACGCGCAGGACACTCCATTAAGATATCAAGGGACATAACTGCTCCTGAACAGAGGTAAATTAGACTACAGGATGCAGCTCATAACAGCCTTAAAGTAGCATCTCCATGGGTGTACCAGCCCGTATTTCATGACTGCAGAGCCCACCGGCGAAAAACACCACCCTCCAGCTGCCGAGCACACCCCACAGACCCAACCACCCCTGCCCACGGACAGATGAAGACAGTGCCACTCCAGACACAGCCAAGCTTTCGCCATACGGTCTATGTGCCCTCAAGAGAGAATCCAAGGTTGTAGTCTTTCCCACTGTCAACAGGACTTTCCCTGTGGTCAGTGGGTCTTTCCTCACCGTCACTGGACCTTTCTCCAGGGTCAGCCTAGTTAAGGCAAAGAAGAAAAAGAAAACACCCGAAGGTGCTGGGGAGGACCCAGAGAAGCACTGTCTTCACCTGCCTTTAGAGCAGTCCTGTACCACCCTTGGAGGCCTGCGCTGTGTTGACGATGTGTACAGGCACGCGCAGGACACTCCATTAAGATATCAAGGGACATAACTGCTCCTGAACAGAGGTAAATTAGACTACAGGATGCAGCTCATAACAGCCTTGAAGTAGCATCTCCATGGGTGTACCAGCCCGTATTTCATGACTGGTATTTATGATGATGATGATTTGTGTGTTTGTGTGTGTGTGTGTGTGTGTGTGTGTGTGTGTGTGTGTGTGGAGTGTTACCCTAGATTGGAAATTGCGCGTGGTTGAAGTATACATGTAAGTGGAAGTGCATGAGTATTGTCCCTTTTCTCGTTGCTATTAGTATACTGCTATTTCAGAAATTGTTCCCCTTGGCACTAAAGCTGTAAAAAGCTAATGCCAATAAACATGTGTCAGTGTCAGTCAGTCTCTCTCTCTCTCTCTCTCTCTCTCTCTCTCTCTCTCTCTCTCTCTCTCTCTCTCTCTTATTGCGGGCACCACCTCTTCAGTGTGGGCTAAGGCCTAAATCTGAATAAATCGTATTCGTATTCGTGCTCTCTCTCTCTCACTCTCTCTCTCTATCTTCTCTCTCTCTCTCTCTCTCTCTCTCTCTCCTCTCCTCTCTCTCTCTCTCTCTCTCTCTGTTACACAAGAATATCCTGCCCACAATTCCCCGCGGGTCCATTCCCTGCGCACCTATGCCCGTGGACGTCGATTCTCCGCGAGCGATTACCTGCGAAAGCCATTCCCCGAGGTAAACTGGGTTTGAACGACACGACAGTTAACCGCCATCTACACCGCGCAGCACAACGAGGTGGCAGTGAATGGATTGTTGAAGCCATGATTCACTGACGAAGGGAGTTGAGCGGTTTGTGTTGTTTCAGGTGATCAGCGTGCAGTCACTGACGCATGGATGATTGGGGCACTGTGGGTCGCCTTCATTGCAAGCCAGCAACAGAGAATGGGGATGGGGCTGTTAACACAGCGAGGAAAACCGATCGTAACACCTGTACACTGTTGTCTCCCTCGCTGGTTATTTTCACACACACACACACACGCACACAAGTCAGTCATGATATGCATAGTTACCTGTTCTACTGCTTCAAATCATTTTGGGGATATTATTTTGTGTATTAGTATTATTCATGACATCTGAGGAAGACATATTTACCAAAAATGTACACTTTGTTTTGTATATTTATTTTGACTTTGCCTCCTTTATAATAATGCTGCAGTCTGTCGTCAAATGTGAAAAGTACGATATGCAAACTTACCACGAAGGAAATGGTCACAGGTCAAAGGTCACAGGTCAGCGCACATTTTCAACCGGAAGAAGAGGGTTTATGGGGGACCGAATTCACCGAAGAACGAAACTGTATAGTTGTGAAAGGACTCAAGATCTACCCACTCACCAAACTTGAAGTCATAGCATTCAGCGAATACATTTTACACCAAGATCACTTATTCTGTTTTTATGTAAGGAATGATGATGATAAGACAGATGAATAACTAGAGAAGGGAGTAAATTCGCAACTAAAACGACTTTAAAAAAAAAAAAAAAAAAAATTAAAAAACAAAACAAAACAAAGCAAACAAAATCAGTACAGCTTCGTGCCAAAGCATTGTCAACCTGTCAAAATGGCAGCATTATTGAGATTTACCAGTTGAGAAATTCAACTGTTTTCTCCAATCTTGTTTTAGAGATACAGATAGATGTGAAGAGGGGGAGGGGGGGGGGGGGGGGGGGCAAGTATCTCTACTTTTTGCCGGTTTGAGTTATATTGCTCATACCAAGGTGTTCACTTCTTCCGGTGGATCTGACTGGCTCCCTGTCTGCCTCCTG
>CM031596.1:8643073-8648073 GCA_018398815.1 Conus ventricosus | reverse complement strand
TCTCTGTCTCTGTCTGTCAGTCTGTCTGTCTCTCTGTCTCTCTCCCTCCGCCCTCTTTCTCTGTCTCTTTCTCTTTCTCTCCTTCCACTGCTTTTATATTGCTGGCGTGGAGTTCTTGTCCGGAACTTTTTTTTTTTTTCAATTTTTTCTTCCCTCCAGGCCTCCGCCGCCTCGTCCGCTGGTGGTGGTAGTGGTGGTGGTGGTGGTGGTGGTGTTGGTGGCGGAAGGGTTGTGAAGGGAGAATGGTGGGTGGGTGAAGGGTGGGGGGGGGAGGGGGAAGGGCCGCGCTGAAGGGCTGGAGCCGGCGCGGGGTCGGGGCTGCGAGAGAGAGAGAGAGAGGAGAGAGAGAGAGAGAGAGAGAGAGGGGGGAGGAGAGGGAGGGGGGGAGGGAGGCGCAGGCGGCAGGCAGGCAGGCAAAGCGAGGGAGTGGAGAGGGGAAAGGGAAGGAGAGGAGGTGGGGGGTGGGGGGGGGGGGGGGGGGGGGGGAGGGGATTGGAAGTTAGGCGACAGTGGAGAAGCGTGTGCTGCCTTTGACTTGACTAGCTAGGCCGGGTTGTTGGGTGGCTGGTGTCGGTGTGGTGGATGGCTTGTACCGAGGTTGAGTGGAGAAGAGAGGAGAGGGGTAGTCCTTCCCCAGTCAGTCGCCGGTCCGGCCCCCGCTGTGGTGGCGTTAGAGCAGTGGGCGCTGATGACGAGGGCCGCTGCCAGAGCATGCCCACAGCCACGACGGTGCTGGTGGCAGTTGTCAACTTGATCTTTGTGGCAGATCTGTTGCGGACGAAGCTGGCGATCACCCCCCACCACTACCTCCTCCTCCACCATCACCACCACCATCACCACGACCTCCAACCACCATCACCATCCTCTCCTCCCTTCCTCCTCCTCCTCCTCCTCCTCCTCCTTCTCCTACTCCCCATCCTCCTCCAACGTCCTCGTCCTCGTCGTACTCCTCCTCCTCCTTCGAACAACCCGATGGACGGGTGGGTCACGGGTTCAAGGTCATGGGCTGAGGGAGGTTCTTCGGCCGACCGCCGCCGCCGCCGGTGCTGCCGACGCCCGTATGTTGTCTGGTGACGTCAGTGATGACGAAGATTTGACGCTGGGCTCGGGCAGCGGGATGTACGTGCCGGACGTGGAGAGTGAGACCTCGCCGCACACCCTGGGGCTGCTGCAGGCTGTCAAAGGTAAGCCCCGTAGCTCGCCTAGCCATCCCGCATGCTGTGTTGCTTAGAAGCACGTGCAGGTCCCAGACTGTGTCAGCAGGGGAATGTGCAGGGCACACGCACACACACACACACACACACTCGCACGTGGTCACGCGGCACGTGCACCGTCGATGACGATGCTTGACACGTAACGTGTATGATATCTCTCCACACGTGCCAGTTAGTCACTAACGCTGTTACGTGTACCGAGAGATATTTCTCCACATTTGTTTGGCAATGACGCCGCACACCATTTTGGTTGTCAATGACTAGGTTTCCAACGTTACGTGTTCAGGTAGGCATATCTCAGCGCTTGCGTTGGTAATGGCTTTGTGTCCACGTTTTGTGCGAACACAAAGGCGAATCTCGCTGCACCGGCATACCGGTCCATCATATCTGTAAAAAAAAAAAGACATGAACGAGCACACAGACGGACCTTTCCACACGGGCATGTTGGCCACGATGTTCCAACTGTGCGCTCTTGGGGTATATCGATCTTGCCGTGCATGTCAGTGACTTGGTTTGACAAGTTCTCGTGTCTCTTTCTGTACGCTTGTCTATCGGTCTGTTTAAAACGTAACGTGCACGTAGATATAGCTGTCTGCACTCGCATGTGAACGGCTATGTTCGTTCGGTTTAAAAGTTAGCCGACCCGAGAGGGAGCCCATCAGGGCTGTAACCTTTGTTTCGACTTTAAAAAAAGATTACGTGGATACACAAAGGGGGAAAAAAGTCTGTTCCTGCATGTTCATGTTTTAAAGACGTAGCGTACTCGTTAAAAAAAAAAAAAGGTTCTTTTTCGTTTGCATGTCAATGTTTTACGCGTTTCATGAAAATCAAAGTCGTTTTCTACAACAGTGTGTCAATTGGCATGTTTAAAGCGGGTTACACCTGTTACACACAGATGTGGTTGCCTGTTCTGGCATGCCAGTGACTATGTTTGAAAAGTTAAGCGCACATATGCAAGGAGGTATCTAAATGTTGCCTGTCAGTGTGTGAAAAGACGTGAAAGGAACGTAACACGTAGTTCTCCGCTTTTTGTATATCAATGTTTAAAACAGTACGTGCACCTAGACGTAGTTCGCTGCACTTGCATGTCAAAGGCTATGTTTCAGACGTTATTTGAACATGGTAGTAATTCTTTGTACTTTTATGTCAATGTCAATGTTCAAAAAGCGACTTGCGCACAGAAGCGTCTGCGCTTGTATGACAATGAATATAATATAATCTTAGACGTTACGCACTTCTGCAAGTATTTCTCATACCTTTACATGCTAATTACTGTATCCAGAAATGCCAGGAACACTCAGGGATTTCTCACCTCACTTCACTTTCGTGCCAGTGATCACGCCTAGAATGTCACCAGCACACAAACATACCTCCATGTATATATAGCGTGTCATGACCATTCTGAAACGGGACCAGCTTACAGAGATAGATCTCTCAACAAGTACATGTCTATGGCCGTTTCAAAAACATGACTTGAACATAGAGAGAGCTGTTTGGAGTGGCATGTCTGTGGCCATGTCTAAAATGTTACCCCGGCAGAAAAAAACACACCCATCTCTCAACACGTGCATGCCAGTAACTGTTTACAACATCGCCAGCGCATAGACATAACTCTGTACAACGTGCGTGCCGAGACGATATAGAACAGTGAAAGCACTGGAAAATCTCTCCCTACACTTCCATGAGAGGGACTGTATAGTACATTACGAGCACATAGAAATATCTATGGACTCTTGCAATGTCAGTGACTGTGTACAACATTTCGAGCACTGATTCCGAAATATCTCTCTGCACGTGCATACCAGTGACTGTATAAGAACATTACAGTGCTGACACAGAAATATCCGATCTACACGTGCATGCTAGTGACTACAGAACATTACAGTGCTGACAGAAATATCCTACACGTGCTACCAGTGACTGTATAGAACATTACAGTGCTGACACAGAAAATATCCTTCTACACGTGCATACCAGTGACTGTATAGAACATTTACAGTGCTGACACAGAAATATCCTTCTACACGTGTTATACCAGTGACTGTATAGAACATTACAGTGCTGACACAGAAATATCCTTCTACACGTGCATACCAGTGACTACGAGCACACAGAACCAGTCTCCCGATCTCCAATTGCACCCTACTGACCATGGTCATAACGTCTCGCGGTCAGTATCTGCCTGCGGTGGCATTTCAGTGACCACGTTTGAGAGGTTACATGTGCTCAGAAGTGTCTGTCTGCGTTCGCATCAGACATGGATCTGTCTCCCATGCGTGTCAACGATGATGTTTGAGACGTCTAGGAGACATCTGTCTTTCCACACGCATGTCGTGACTATGTTTAAAGCGCCACATCTCTCTGCCTCTCTCTGTCTGTCTGTCTGTCTGTCTGTCTGTCTGTCGGTCTGTCTGTCTGTCTGTCTCTCTCTCTCTCTCTCTCTCTCTCTCTTCTCTCTCTCTCTCTCTCTCTCTCCCCCCCCCCCCCCCCCCCCCTCTCTCTCTCTTTCTCTCTTTCTACTCTTCGTGTCACTGACTTAGTTTAAAATGTTAAAACGTCTTAGAGATATATCTCTCTCAGCATGCATGTTAAGGGACTGTTTTAAACGTCTTACGGACATAATGTCTTCATATGCATGTCACTGACTGTCAAACGTCACCTGGATGTAGCGCTCCCAACACGCTGTCATTGACTATGTTTAAAATGTCACACAGACATCTCTGTCTGTCTGCCTGTCTGTTTTGTCTGTTTGTCTGTCTTCTTTTTCTTTTTCTTCCCCTCTCAGACACGAGCCAGTCATTTTTTAAAAAACGTCACACAGACATATATGTCTGTATTTCAGTGCATGTTAATGACATTTTTAAAACGTCACATAGATCTCTCCCTCTCTCTCTCTCCTCTCTCTCTCTCTCTCTCTCTCTCTCTCTCTCTCTCTCTCTCTCTCGATCTCTCCCCCCTTCACACCCACACACACACACCACACACACACCCACACCACACACAAAACACACACACACCACACACACCTCCCTTCAGAAGCATGTCAGTGACTCTTTAAATCGCTATGAGACATCTCTGTCGTCTGTCTGTCTCTCTTTCTCTCTTCTACATCACACACACGCACGCACGCACGCACGCACGCACGCATACATATCTCTTCAAAGCGGTCATTGACTTTAATTTCCATGCAAACTTCTCTCTCTCTCTCTCTCTCTCTTTTCCTCTCTCTTCTCTTTTTCCCCTCTCTCTCTCTCTTTTCTCTCTCTCGTAGAAAATCAAGGTCGGGACCGCGCATTGGCAAATGTGTAGCCACGAGACCTTCAATTGTCTCATCTTAGTTGTTGATCAATTTATCCATCAGCTTAAAATCATGCTTAGTGTGGTCTCAAAACTTAGCGGACGTGGTGTAGCGTATATGGACTAGTCCGCAAGAAAGTGACGCCTCCTTGATGAAACTGAAACTGTCATCTGTCTGCCTTATGTCTGTTTTCTGTTTGTCTGTCGTCTGCCTGTCTGTTTCTCTCTCCTCTCTCTCTCTCTCTCTCTCTCTCTCTCTCTCTCTCTCTCTCTCTCTCTCTCCTCTCCCCCCATGCACATCAGTGACATTTTAAAAACGTCTCAGGGACACATCTGTCCCCATTTCATGTCAATAAAACATCACATCGAGATATCTCACTCCGCATGCATTTCAACGACTTTAAAACAGCACACAGACATCTCTCCCTACGGTTCCTTAACTATGCTGGAAACGTAACTGCCACACACTTGTCACACGGTGGTTAAGTT
>CM031596.1:8615573-8635573 GCA_018398815.1 Conus ventricosus | reverse complement strand
TCCCCCCCCCCCCCCCCCACTCCATTTTCCCCCCATCCACCACATCTCCCATCTCTCGCCCCAACCCCCCGACCCCTCCCACACTTTTATTCACACTTCCGAAAGTTCTTTCCACATCCAGCCCCCCCTCCCCCCTCCCCCCCCCCACACACCTTTCCACCTCCACCCCTATCATCCACATTACCAGAGCATACTACATTACCCCCTTCCCTCTCGACCTCACTCTGCCTCTTCTTCTCCCCCATCTCCACGGACTCCCTCCCAGTCCCCCGGCCTCTCCGCCACTTGCTGTTGGCCGGGCTGTGGGTAACTTGGTGCTCCGCCACTTGCTGTTGGCCGGGCTGTGGGTAACTTGGTGCTCCGCCACTTGCTGTTGGCCGGGCTGTGGGTAACTTGGTGCTCCGCCACTTGCTGTTGGCCGGGCTGTGGGTAACTTGGTGCTCCGCCACTTGCTGTTGGCCGGGCTGTGGGTAACTTGGTGCTCCGCCACTTGCTGTTGGCCGGGCTGTGGGTAACTTGGTGCTCCGCCACTTGCTGTTGGCCGGGCTGTGGGTAACTTGGTGCTCCGCCACTTGCTGTTGGCCGGGCTGTGGGTAACTTGGTGCTCCGCCACTTGCTGTTGGCCGGGCTGTGGGTAACTTGGTGCTCCGCCACTTGCTGTTGGCCGGGCTGTGGGTAACTTGGTGCTCCGCCACTTGCTGTTGGCCGGGCTGTGGGTAACTTGGTGCTCCGCCACTTGCTGTTGGCCGGGCTGTGGGTAACTTGGTGCTCCGCCACTTGCTGTTGGCCGGGCTGTGGGTAACTTGGTGCTCCGCCACTTGCTGTTGGCCGGGCTGTGGGTAACTTGGTGCTCCGCCACTTGCTGTTGGCCGGGCTGTGGGTAACTTGGTGCTCCGCCACTTGCTGTTGGCCGGCTGTGGGTAACTTGGTGCTCCGCCACTTGCTGTTGGCCGGCTGTGGGTAACTTGGTGCTCCGCCACTTGCTGTTGGCCGGGCTGTGGGTAACTTGGTGCTCCGCCACTTGCTGTTGGCCGGGCTGTGGGTAACTTGGTGCTCCGCCACTTGCTGTTGGCCGGGCTGTGGGTAACTTGGTGCTCCGCCACTTGCTGTTGGCCGGGCTGTGGGTAACTTGGTGCTCCGCCACTTGCTGTTGGCCGGGCTGTGGGTAACTTGGTGCTCTGCCACTTGCTGTTGGCCGGGCTGTGGGTAACTTGGTGCTCCGCCACTTGCTGTTGGCCGGGCTGTGGGTAACTTGGTGCTCCGCCACTTGCTGTTGCCGGGCTGTGGGTAACTTGGTGCTCCGCCACTTGCTGTTGGCCGGGCTGTGGGTAACTTGGTGCTCCGCCACTTGCTGTTGGCCGGGCTGTGGGTAACTTGGTGCTCCGCCACTTGCTGTTGGCCGGGCTGTGGGTAACTTGGTGCTCCGCCACTTGCTGTTGGCCGGGCTGTGGGTAACTTGGTGCTCCGCCACTTGCTGTTGGCCGGGCTGTGGGTAACTTGGTGCTCCGCCACTTGCTGTTGGCCGGGCTGTGGGTAACTTGGTGCTCCGCCACTTGCTGTTGGCCGGGCTGTGGGTAACTTGGTGCTCCGCCACTTGCTGTTGGCCGGGCTGTGGGTAACTTGGTGCTCCGCCACTTGCTGTTGGCCGGGCTGTGGGTAACTTGGTGCTCCGCCACTTGCTGTTGGCCGGGCTGTGGGTAACTTGGTGCTCCGCCACTTGCTGTTGGCCGGGCTGTGGGTAACTTGGTGCTCCGCCACTTGCTGTTGGCCGGGCTGTGGGTAACTTGGTGCTCCGCCACTTGCTGTTGGCCGGGCTGTGGTAACTTGGTGCTCCGCCACTTGCTGTTGGCCGGGCTGTGGGTAACTTGGTGCTCCGCCACTTGCTGTTGGCCGGGCTGTGGGTAACTTGGTGCTCCGCCACTTGCTGTTGCCGGGCTGTGGGTAACTTGGTGCTCCGCCACTTGCTGTTGGCCGGGCTGTGGGTAACTTGGTGCTCCGCCACTTGCTGTTGGCCGGGCTGTGGGTAACTTGGTGCTCCGCCACTTGCTGTTGGCCGGGCTGTGGGTAACTTGGTGCTCCGCCACTTGCTGTTGGCCGGGCTGTGGGTAACTTGGTGCTCCGCCACTTGCTGTTGGCCGGCTGTGGGTAACTTGGTGCTCCGCCACTTGCTGTTGGCCGGGCTGTGGGTAACTTGGTGCTCCGCCACTTGCTGTTGGCCGGGCTGTGGGTAACTTGGTGCTCCGCCACTTGCTGTTGGCCGGGCTGTGGGTAACTTGGTGCTCCGCCACTTGCTGTTGGCCGGCTGTGGGTAACTTGGTGCTCCGCCACTTGCTGTTGGCCGGGCTGTGGGTAACTTGGTGCGCCAGTGGTTTAGAACGTTCACGTGACAGTATTTTGACGTGTTGCGCTGGCAGCTCAAGTCATTGGCCTACGGTAAACAAATTACCACTTCATTGGCTACGCCATCGTTTTCTTTCGCATAGTTTCAAAGCGTGCGCGCGCGCGCGCGTGCGTGCGTGCGTGCGTGCGTGCGTGCGTGTGCGTGTGCGTGTGTGTGTGTGTGTGTGTGTGTGCGTGCGTACAGTGGGGAAGAGGGGCAAGGGAAGTGGGGGGGTGGGGGGGTGGATTCCAGCCTACTGTGGGTTCCAATCACCTTGGCCCAGGCTGTAGCCGCCCTTCCTTCTTCCCCCCCCCCCCCCCCCCCCCCCCCCCCTCTCCACTCCCTCTTGCATCCGACTTTATGTAACCCATCTGATACCGTCACTCACCCCTACTACCCCCACACTGTCCTCGCCTAACTCTGCCCCCCCCCCCTCCACCTCACCACTCGGCTCTCCCCTTCCGTTCATCCTCTGTACCACCACCTTGACATTCATCAGTCTCTTTACCACCACATTGACGTTCATCAGTCTCTTTACCACCACCTTGACATTCATCAGTCTACCACCACATTGACATTCATCAGTCTCTTTACCACCACCTTGACATTCATCAGTCTCTTTACCATCACCTTGACATTCATCAGTCTCTTTACCACCACCTTGACATTCATCAGTCTCTTTACCACCACATTGACGTTCATCAGTCTCTTTACCACCACCTTGACATTCATCAGTCTCTTTACCACCACATTGAAATTCATCAGTCTCTTTTACCACCACCTTGACATTCATCAGTCTCTTTACCACCACATTGACATTCATAAGTCTCTTTACCACCACATTGACATTCATCAGTCTCTTTACCACTACCTTGACATGCATCACTCTACCACCACCTTGACATTCATCAGTCTCTTTACCACCACCTTTATATTCTTCAGTCTCTTTACCACCACCTTTACCTTCTCAGTCTCTTTACCACCACCTTTATATTCTTCAGTCTCTTTACCACCACCTTGACATTCATCAGTCTCTTTACCACCACCTTTACATTCTTCAGTCTCTTTACCACCATCTTTACATTCTTCAGTCTCTTTACCACCACCTTTATATTCTTCAGTCTCTTTACCACCACCTTTATATTCTTCAGTCTCTTTACCACCACCTTTACATTCTTCAGTCTCTTTACCACCATCTTTACATTCTTCAGTCTCTTTACCACCATCTTTACATTCTTCAGTCTCTTTACCACCACCTTTATATTCTTCAGTCTCTTTACCACCACCTTTACATTCTTCAGTCTCTTTATCACCACCTTTATATTCTTCAGTCTCTTTACCACCACCTTTACATTCTTCAGTCTCTTTACCACCACCTTTACATTCTTCAGTCTCTTTATCACCACCTTTACATTCTTCAGTCTCTTTATCACCACCTTTATATTCTTCAGTCTCTTTACCACCATATTGACATTCATCAGTCTCTTTACGACCACCTTGACATTCATCAGTCTCTTTGCCACCACCTTTCTCTTCATCAGTCTCTTTACCACCACCTTGACATTCATCAGTCTCTTTACCACCACCTTGACATTCATCAGTCTCTTTACCACCACCTTGACATTCATCAGTCTCTTTGCCATCACCTTGACATTCATCAGTCTCTTTACCACCACCTTGACATTCATCAGTCTCTTTACCACCACATTGACATTCATCAGTTGTTGTTTTTGAACTAAGACCTGGGAGAGAGAGAGAGAGAGAGAGAGAGAGAGAGAGAGAGAGAGAGAGAGAGAGAGAGAGAGAGAGAGAGAGGTGTTTTATTCAATGAAGGCTGTAGCCCCATTTGAAAGATGGTGATATCACAAATATAAAGCTAAACAAAGGCATAATAGATAATAAATGCCAACAGGCTGACAATTTTCCCCGAGTGAAGTGAAGTGGTTGTTCAGATGAGCATGTTTGTTTGTTTGTTTTTTGAGATTCCGTACTCAAATTTGCCCGTCTGTTAAAAAAACCTTTATGCAGACATGCGCACGGTTTCCTCAAAATGTGTTTGTTCTGATTTGGCACGAACAGGGATGCACGGAACAGACATGGATGTGTATCAAACTGACGAGGGATATTTGCTTTTCTCAGGTCACATAGAGCTGGACAACAAAGTAAAAGACGTATTTCATCTTCCATTGCGCCCTTACACACTGGACATGTTGAAGCGTTGTCTGGAAGCCTTGTGATACTGATTGCGATGTGCTGTCATATTACCGACCCTCAAGTCTGAACGGCGTCACGTGTCGCTAAACGTGTCTGTCTGCATTTAGGAGAAGATCGCTTTTACACCTTCAAGAGGATATAAAAGTACCGTACTTAGAGAATATTTCATTTTACTGCGTGTAATCTTCCCAGTTTTGCCACCTGCAGTCAACCAACCTTTGACGCAATTCATTTCAGAAATTCTTTTTAGTTTTTGCGCTCCGTAATTAATTAACCATACCATCCTAAAGCCATTTTGATATAACGTTTCACGAACATTCATAACACATATCTGTTTGCTGTTGGACTCTAGATTAACAAGATCCTAGACCCTATAAGCGTTTAGCGGCAAGCTACGTTTTTTTCTTTTTTCTTTTTTCTTTCCCATAGCCATTACCTAATGCATCTAATTTGGACTCAATATAAATAAGATGACGTCCCGTCTCCCCACAAACTAATAGGTGTTTTCGTATGATAGTTAACTGCAGACAAATGAATCTTTTCAAAATGTGTTAGTGCTTCATCTAATCTCCAACAATTCTCAAAAAAAATAAGATGACGTCCCGTCTCCCCACAAACTAATAGGTGTTTTCGTGTGATAGTTAACTGCAGACAAATGAATTTTTAGTATGTGTTACTGCTTCATCTGATCTCCACAATTCCGCGCCATTCATTCGATACTTAACTGCAGACAAATGAATGTTTTCACTATGTGTTACTGGTTCATCTAATCTTTTCACTATATGTTACTGCTTCATCTAATCTTTTCACTATGTGTTACGGCTTCATCTAATCTTTTCACTATGTGTTACTGCTTCATCTAATCTCCACAATGAATCTTTTCACTATGTGTGACTGCTTCATCTAATCTCCACAATGAATCTTTTCACTATGTGTGACTGCTTCATCTAATCTCCACAATGAATCTTTTCACTATGTGTGACTGCTTCATCTAATCTCCACAATGAATCTTTTCACTATGTGTGACTGCTTCATCTAATCTTCACAATTCCGCGCCATTCATTCGGAAGAGCAGGTGGGGTAGGATGGGGTGAATGGGGGGGGGGGGGGGGGGCGGTTCGGAAGAGCAGGTGGGGTAGGATGGGGTGGAGGGGGGGTTCGGAAGAGCAGTGGGGTAGGATGGGGTAGAGGGGGAGCGGTTCGGAAGAGCAGGTGGGGTAGGATGGGGTGGGGGGGGGGGGTTCGGAAGAGCAGGTAGGGTAGGATGGGGTGGAGGGGGGGTCGGAAGAGCAGGTGGGATAGGATGGGGTGGAGGGGGGGGGGGGTTCGAAGAGACAGGTGGGTAGGATGGGGTGGAGGGGGGGGTCGGAAGAGCAGGTGGGTAGGATGGGGTGGAGGGGGGAAGGGTCGGAAGAGCAGGTAGGGTAGGATGGGGTGGAGGGGGGGGGGGTCGGAAGAGCAGGTGGGGTAGAGGGGGGGGGGGGAGCGGTTCGGAAGAGCAGGTGGGGTAGGATGGGGTGGGGGGGGAGGGTCGGAAGAGCAGGTGGGGTAGGAGGGGGGAGGGGGGGGGGGGGGGGGGGGGGGGGTCGGAAGAGCAGGTGGGGTGGGATGGGGTGGAGGGAGGGAGGGTCGGGAAGAGCAGGGGTGGGGTAGGATGGGTGGGGGGGGGGGGGGTGGGGGGGAAGAGCAGGTGGGGTGGGATGGGGTGGAGGGGGGGGGGAAGTCGAAGAGCAGGTGGGGTAGGATGGGGTGGAGGGGAGCGGTTCGGAGAGCATGTGGGTAGGATGGGGTGGAGGGGGGGGGGGTCGGAAGAGCAGGAGGGGTAGGAGGGGGTGGAGGGAGGGGGTTCGGAAGAGCAGGTGGGGTGGGATGGGGTGGAGGGGAGGGGGCGGTTCGGAAGAGCAGGTGGGGTAGGATGGGGTGGAGGGGGGAGGCGGTTCGGGAAGAGCAGGGGGGGTAGGATGGGGTGGAGGGGAGGGGGCGGTTCGGAAGAGCAGGTGGGTAGGGGATGGGGGGAGGGGGGGAGGCGGTTCGGAAGAGCGGGTTTGGGTAGGATGGGGTGGGGGGGGGGGGGTTCGGAAGAGCAGGTGGGGTAGGGGGGTGGGGGGGAGGGGGGAGGGTCGGAAGAGCAGGTGGGGTGGGATGGGGTGGAGGGGGGGGGGGGGAGGGTCGGAGAGCAGGGGGGGTTTGGTGATGGGGGGGGGGTTGGGAAAGAGCCGGTGGGGTGGGTGGGGTGGGGGGGCGGTTCGGAAGAGAGGTGGGGGTGGGGTGGGGTGGGGGGGGGGGGGGGGGGGTTTTCTGAAGAGCAGGTGGGGTAGGATGGGGGGGAGGGGGGGGGTTCGGAAGAGCAGGTGGGGTGGGTGGGGTGGAGGGGGGGGGGCGGTTCGGAAGAGCAGGTGGGGTGGGATGGGGTGGAGGGGGGGGGGCGGTTCGGAGAGCAGGGGGGGGTATGGGGGGGGGGTTGGGAAAGAGCAGTGGGGTGGATGGGGTGGAGTGGGGTTCGGAAGGCAGGTGGGGTGGGCTGGGGTGGAGGAGGAGGGGTTTCGGAAGAGCAGGGGGGGTAGGATGGGGTGGAGGGGGGGGGGGTTCGGAAGAGCAGGTGGGGTAGGTGGGGTGGAGGGGGGGGGCGGTTGGGAAGAGCGGGTGGGGTAGGATGGGGTAGAGGGGGGGGGGCGGTTCGGAAGAGCAGGTGGGGGTGGGATGGGGGGAGGGGGGGGGGGCGGTTCGGAAGAGCGGGTTTGGGGTTAGGTGGGGGGAGGGGGGGGGGGGCGGTTCGGAAGAGAGGTGGGGTTAGGATTGGGTAGGGGTGGGGGGGGGGGGGGGCGGTTCGGAAGAGTAGGTGGGTAGGATGGGGTGGGGGGGGGGGGGCGGTTCGGAAGAGCAGGTGGGGTAGGATTGGGTAGAGGAGGGGGGGGGTGGGCGGTTCGGAAGAGCAGGTGGGGGGGGATGGGGTGGTTGGGTGGACATATGGGAAGAAGCGCTGACATCTGTTGTCTTCGCAAAAAAACCGCTGTTGACTTGGCACCAGCCACAGCCACATCCAGAAGGGCATGAGGGTCGGCGTTGAAAGAGAGGGAGAGGAGAAGGAAGAGTAAAGAACTCTGAAAGATGGATGGTAGGGGAGGGGGCTTTTCCATGCAACTTTCTGAAGTGAATGTACTTTTTTATTTTGAGTGAAAAGAAATAAATAACACAGCAACAACAAACAACGTCACAACCCGTAACAACAACAACAACACCAAAACCAACAACAAAGCTTTAAACAAAAGATAGATTAGAAAGAAGGGCGCAGACCCCCCGCCAAGGTCGAGCGGATCCTGCACCCCTGTGGATCCGGATTCTGCCCCCAAATAGGTTGGTTCTCCTGGGTCCGTCTTCCATCTGTAAGTAGACCAAATTTCGTGAACATGGGTTCCGTGGGTTTGGCGCTGTCTTGCTGACAAAGGGGGAGAAAACACCTCAACAGAGGTGTCTGCGGCAAAAAAACCGTCGTGGCAGCAGAGGTAAATAAACGAGTGTGTGGAGAGTGTACTTCACTGGTCTGAGGAACGAGAGGAAGGTCTGCCTTTTCCCTAAACTTCACGCGTGTGCGCGCACATACGCTATCTGTCTTTCTCTATCACACGCACACACACACACACATACACAAGCACGCCGCGCGCGCGCACGCACACACACACCCCGCACGCACGCACGCATGTACACACACACACACACTCATAAACGCACGCACGCACGCATGCACACACACACACACACTCATGCACACACACACACACACACACACACACACACACACACACACACACACACACACACACACACACACACGCACCCACGCACGCACGAACGCACCCATGCAGGTACGCACACACACACACACACACCCCACACACACACACACACACACACACACACACACACAGACACACACACACACACACACACACACACACACACACACACACACACACACACACCACTGCTCAGAATGCAGCAAAACAGTAGATAAGTTTCAGTTTTGAAACACCGGTATGACATGGAAAGAAATCCGAACAGCTCTCTTCCACGACATTCAACAGCAGTCTCTCACACCTCACAAGTGAGGTCATGTTGAAAGACTGTTTGTAGGTCAGTTTGCATCATCTAATTACAGCTCTTATTTAAAAAGAGAAGTTGCTGACCAGGTGATAATTTTTGTTGCATTTCATTTAATAGTGCTTTATAAACCGTGCTAGGAATGCTATGATAGATCAAGTTCGCTCTGATTGCGGACGATTACAGTATGCTCAGTCAGCCCACCGATACTCTCTCTCCCACCCTGTCTGTCTGTCTGTCTGTCTCTCTCTCTCTCTCTGTGTCTCTGTCTCTGTCTGTCTCTCTCTCTCTCTCTCTCTCTCTCTCTCTCTCTCTCTCTCTCTCTCTCACACACACACTCAACAGGCTGACTGACTGATGCCTCGCACAAATTAATCGTTTATGCATTTCTCGTTATCATTTACGAATACAGGGTGGAGAAATGAACGAACGAACAAACAAAACGAACTTAGAAATCTGCCTGCTCAGTATTTTGTCTATGGAACGATGTCCTCCGCCCGCCTGGATCCAGCAGCAACGTGTGGCGACCTATTTCGGGTTCCGCTGCACTGGCAAGTCTCTTTTCGACAATCCCAACATTCTCCCAAATTATGACGCTGCCAGAAGCAGTTTTCTTATTAGCTAAAAATATTCACCCTGCACACCCACCCTCCCTGCTCTCCCCCCCCCCCCCCCTTCTTCCCTTTCCCTCCCTCACCCACCTGTCGTGTTTTGGATTCCAGTGGTTATGTCTCCCGGGAGTCACGCACTCAAGTGACACAGTAATTCCGATTAACACACATCATATTTGCGGTGTATCTGACGCAGCAGGAAGACCACTGCAAACCACTCAGCGACCAGATTCTTGTGCAGTAAACTTGTTTTTCACTCTTCCACGCTAAACGATGCACCCACACGCTATCCTCCGCTCGTTTGGGCTGGGTTTTCATTTTCCCTCTTTCCTCTTTTGGTTAGGTTTCATTTTACCGTATCGGATCCTCGACAAGAGTTGCGCTACATCACGCACCAAACACATTGCGAAGTCTTTGAAACTGTCAGCAGGAGCTTCGTCAGCATAATTATCCACTCGGAAAGCACGTTGTCGTTGTGACCGCTTGTGTACACACTATTTATATGTGTGTTGTTGTGGGCAAACCCTAAGAAGGCAGGCTGACTGACTGGGAACAGAATGACCTCTGGAGCTCCCTGAAATGAACAGACTGGAGAACAGAAATCGTACACAGTGAAACTCTGATTATTATTTATTATTTATGCCCGTCGCCTCCCGGTGGAGCATAGTCCATCAACGACCCCTTCGCCATCGCACTCGGTTATGGGCTGTTCTGGTCCATTCCAGTCCAGTTTGTCCCTTGTTGTTTCAACTCCCGCCAGTGTCTCGACACTCCAGCTGTTTGACGAGGCCGCCTCTCTTACTTTTCCCAGCGGTTTCCCAGGTCAGGGCTTTGCTGTGGTGCTGGATGCCTGGCCTTCCTGAGGGTGTGACACAGATTCCCGCCCCACTCCTTCGCAGTATCTGCTTGGCCACTGGTTCCTAGTCCGCACGCTCCCACAGATCTTCGTTTCGGACCTTGTCCTGCCATCGATTTTTGTAGATGTGCACATCCAGACAGGTTGTTGAAGGAATGTCAGAATCTTTGTTGCATCGTCTGTGTTGTTCGCCACGTCTCGCATCCGTAGAGCAGAACGATTTCAACATTGGAGTTGAAGATGCGGAGCTTGGTTCTTTATGCTGATATCCTCCAAATGCCCAGATTTTCTTAGCATGACGAAAGCTGCTCTAGCCTTGGCCGATTCTGGCTGTGACGACTCGGTCCGTGCCTCCCTTTGGTCTACCACGCTTCCGCAGGTATAGAACGAAAGAACTCCACCACCTCCCTGATGGGCTCTCCATCGACTGTGACTGTGTGTTGGCATGGTGTTGATTATTCATCAGCTCGGTCTTCTTCCTACATTACTCTTGAGCCCCTTTCCCGGCGATGTGGTCTCCAAAGCCACAGTGGTCTGCCTGCATCTGGCTGTGGCTGTTGACAGGAAGCGCCAGGTCGTCAGCAAGTCAAGGGGTCGTCGAGCTGCGTCCAGAGTGTCCACTGTAATACCGTTGTTTCTGCCTGTTGTTAGTGGTGTCTCATGATCCAATCAAGACCAGAGGAAGAGGAAACGCGAACAGCAGCATCCCTGCCCGAACTCTAGTCTTCACCTCGAAACATTCGGACAGGGGCCGGTGGGCAATCCCGTGCAGTTCATGTCCTGGTATGTGCAACCGACATGAGGGAGATGAACATCTCGGGGACTCATCCGTAATTGCCTCCGCAGCTTCCACAGCATCTCTCTGTCCACACTGTCGAAAGCCTTACTCATAATCTAATGAAGTTGTTGTATAAAGGGGGAGTTCCACTCCAGCGACTGCTCCACGATGATGCGCAGATCTGGCGATCTGGTCGGCACATGATTTTTTCTGCCGAAGCCTGCCTGCTGGTCTCGGAGCTTGGGGTCTACAGCCTCTTTCATTCTCTCATCAGTAGAAACCCTGATTGAGAACCTTGCCTGGCTTGAAAGAAGCATGATCCATCGCTCGTAGTTGCTCAGTCCCAATGAGGTCTCCTTTCCTACGGCAGCTTGATATACGATTCCTTCCTTTCCCACTGAGCCGGTACTTCCTCCTTCTCCCAAGATCTTGCTGAAGAGGCTGTATAGCATTTGACAAAGCTGTCTCAAATGTCTGCTTTGATGGCTTCTTCTGCTGTATCTCGTCAAGGCCACTGCAGCCTTCCCATATTTCAGAGTCATGATGGCCTTCTTGATCTCTCCTTTGAGGGTTTGTCACAGCTGATGGGCGAGGTCTGACTCTGCAGGTGGGATTTCTGGTGGAGCGTCAGGGGAGGGCGGATCAGCAGCTCCTGAGAGTATCTGTTCTGCCCATCGTTTCAGCTGTTCCACGTTTGATTGTCAGCTGGTTTCCTTCCGTTCCTTGCCTTCACTGCTTGTCTGGTCAGCTGGAACTTACCCGTCCAGCTTCTTGGTCACCAGGATCACAGGTTCCTTCAGAATCCCTCTGTCCGTCTGCTGCCTCGGCTTGGCTGGCCAGGTCTTCAAAGCTTAGTCCCCTCTTGTCCTTCTTGATGCTCTTCTTACTTTTTTCCGTCGCTCTGTGTTCTCTTCCTAGTCCTTGCCCTAGCTGCTCTTGTTCGGCTCGTGTCAGACATGTAGCTTTACTTCTCTCTCCTTGTTTTTCCAACTTGTGGATGGTGTCCGCAGCAGAGACCATTCTTTGTGCTGGGCACCTCTCTTGCCAGGATCACTTCACATGTGTCATGCAGCGCTTCTTGCAGTGTTTTCCCACTGTGTTCTCGAGTCCGTCACATCACTGCTTCAATCAGCCTTGTAGGCGGCTGGAACCTTTGGAAAGGCTGCGATCTGGAATGCTGCTTGTGGTGGTCCCTGTTCCGAGAGCAGTCCGACATTGTACCTTGTACGTGGTTGTTGTTGGTTGGTGAATCTCTTGAAGGGCGAAGTCACACTGTTTGGTTAAAAGAAGGTGATGGACTGATGACAAACTCAGCACCTCTCATCACACGTACATCCTCCCATGAGTCTCCTGAATTGCGGCTTAATGCAGATGTGGTACCAATCTGGTATCATTCCGTGACATGGTTCGTTGATCTCCAAGTGGCCTTGAGGATGCGCTTGTGTGGGGAATATGCGTCCTCCTATCAACCAAAATCACCAGCTAGACATCAGGGCGCACAAGTCTGGCAAAACGCCGCACCATTCTCGTTCATCATCCCATTCCCATGTGTCCCCAAGATGTCACTCGTAGCCCTGTGTTTGTCCCTTCCATCTTTGGCTATAAAATATCCAGTCAGTACTGTTTAATGTCCTTTGCTCCTCTTTTGCTATCACTGTCTGTAGTTGCTGCCTGGTAGAAGTCATCTTTTCTTCCTTCTTTCAAGCATCATTGGTGGAGCAAAGCACTGGATTATGTTCAGCCTGATGTCATTCTCTTCGTGGTAACACTTGGACTGTGATGATGCGACACAGTTGAGCAGGTTCCCATCCGATAGTGCCCCTTGTTGCCTCCGGTGCCAAGCATCACACCAACACCCTCAGTGTGGGGGGCTTCCATCCTCTGTGTGTCCTGATACAGCAGCTGTTCTCCAGTGAAAGTCCTCAGCTGTCCTGATTGTAGCCACCTTGTCTCACTCAAGATCCTCGCACCTCCGATCTTGGAGTTTGTTCATCTCTCTCGTCGCAACTTGGATGGGTTTTCCTGTTTCAACAAACACCAGTCCTGAATGTTCCATGTGAGCTACTTTCCGTTGTTGTCCTGGGTTGTTAGAAGGAGTCGGCCTTAGCAGCTTACTTTCGGCTTTCACTGCACGCGTCATATGTCTCCGGGGATGGAGAACCCTTCATTGCCCATGGTGAATGCCTTTGGTTTTCATTGTCGTCCGATTCATCTGTAAACTCGTCGTCCTTTTTTTACAGGCCAGGGTTGATAAGCCCTACGCAAACCCCCCTTTATCCTCGGGCAGGGGTCCTGCCTTATCGCCATCTTACGACATGCATGGCAGGGCAGTGGGACTATTCATCAATGCCCAACCCCTGTTTTAAGCACAGTGAAAATACCGTGTAAAGAAAACAAAACACATTGAAACTTCTGTTTAGCACATTGAAATACTTGAGTAAAGAAAACCTAACACATTGAAACTTCTGTTTAGCACAATGAAAATACTTGAGTAAAATGAAAATACTTGAGTAAAATGAAAATACTTGAGTAAAGACAAAATAACACATTGAAACTTCTGTTTAGCACAATGAAAAGAATTGAGAACAGAAAAAATAAACGCATTGAAACTTCTGTTCAGCTTGGTTTATGGTCATAAACAGTCGCAGTTTGGTAGGAGTTCAAAAACAACAAAACTTCTCGATGTTGTTTTTCTTTGAAACACTGTTTTGGCAACACACAACGGGTCGAAACATACCTCATTCAATGAAAGTTAAGTTGAAGCGAAAAAAAAAAAAGGAGAAAAAAGAGTTACAATCAGAGTTGCCATCATTTGTTCGTTTTGAGTAATACAAAAATTTGGAGCCTGGTCTCTGTGCTTGTTAAAGTCAATACAAGAATACAAATCGACCTCTGCTGTATATGTCGCATCTGCTCCTTTCAAACTCATTAAAAAAGAGATCCGATCGTGATCGTAGTTTTGTTCCCTGCTTCCTTCTGTAAGTCATATGTGTCACATGATCAATCGAAACTCAAATGGACGGCAGATGTGTTGAGTCAGTATTGGGAATACCGTCGACCGCAGACATGGCCAGAGAACCATGAAAAAAGACATTGTGAACCCATAGATGTCATCCAGTACAGTTTGCCCGCATACCTGCACTGGGAGATCAGTGTTTTGAGCTCGTACGGCGGCACCCTCGCTTGTTACACTGGGAGAATCAGTCTGTATATGTGAAAAATGGATTAACAGCTTCCTAAACGCTAAGCAGGAAACTTGAACCAACTCTCCAGCAGATGACGCCTAGCAACTCTCCAGCAGAGGACGCCTAGCAACTCTCAAGCAGATGACGCCTAGCAACTCTCCTGCAGATGACGCCTGCAACTCTCTCCAGCAGATGTCGCCTAGCAACTCTCTCCAGTAGAGGACGCCTAGCAACTCTCCAGCAGAGGACGCCTAGCAACTCTCTCCAGCAGATGACGCCAAGCAACTCTCTCAAGTAGATGACGCCTAACAACTCTCTCCAGCAGATGACGCCTAACAACTCTCAGGCAGATGACGCCTAGCAACTCTCCAGCAGAGGACTCCTAGCAGCTCTCCCCAGCAGAGGACGCCCAGCAACTCTCTCCAGCAGAGGACTCCTAGCAACTCTCTCCAGCAGAGGACGCCTAGCAGCTCTCCAGCAGATGACGCCTAGCAACTCTCTCCAGCAGAGGACGCCTAGCAGCTCTCTCCAGCAGATGACGCTAAGCAACTCTCTCCAGCAGAGGACGTCTAGCAACTCTCCAGCAGATGACGCCTAGCAACTCTCTCCAGCAGATGACGCCTAGCAACTCTCCAGCAGATGACGCCGAGCAACTCTCTCCAGCAGAGGACGCCTAGCAACTCTCCCCAGCAGATGACGCCTAGCAACACTCTCCAGCAGATGACGCCTAGCAACTCTCTCCAGCAGAGGACGCCTAGCAACTCTCAGCAGAGGACGCCTAGCAACTCTGTCAGCAGATGACGCCTAGCAACTCTCTCCAGCAGAGGACGCCTAGCAACTCTCTCCAGCAGAGGACGCCTAACAACTCTCTCCAGCAGAGGACACCTAGCAACTCTCCAGCAGATGACGCCTAGCAACTCTCCAGCAGATGACGCCTAGCAACTCTCTCCAGCAGAGGACGCCTAGCAACTCTCTCGCCTAGCAACTCTCTCCAGCAGAGGACGCCTAGCAACTCTCTCCAGCAGAGGACGCCTGGCAACTCTCTCCAGCAGATGACGCCTAGCAACTCTCCAGCAGATGACGCCTAGCAACTCTCTCCAGCAGATGACGCCTAGCAACTCTCTCACCTAGCAACTCTCTCCAGCAGAGGACGCCTAGCAACTCTCTCCAGCAGAGGACGCCTAGCAACTCCCCAGCAGATGACGCCTAGCAACTCTCTCCAGCAGATGACGCCTGGCAACTCTCCAGCAGATGATGCCTAGCAATTCTCTCCAGCAGAGGACGGCTAGCAACTCTCTCCAGCAGATGACGCCTGGAAACTCTCCAGCAGAGGACGCCTAGCAACTCTCTCCAGCAGATGACGCCTGGCAACTCTCCAGCAGATGACGCCTGGCAACTCTCCAGCAGATGACGCCTAGCAATTCTCTCCAGCAGAGGACGCCTGGCAACTCTCTCCAGCAGAGGACGCCTAGCAACTCTCTCCAGCAGAGGACGCCTAGCAACTCTCCAGCAGAGGACGCCTAGCAACTCTCCAGCAAAGGACGCCTGGCAACTCTCTCCAGCGGAGGACGCTAGCAACTCTCTCCAGCGGAGGACGCCTAGCAACTCTCCAGCAGATGACGCCTAGCAACTCTCTCCAGCTGAGGACGTCTGGCAACTCTCCAGCAGATGACGCCTAGCACAGTATCGACCTGCACGCGTCCTGGCTGCCAGTAAAATGACACTTCCGGGTCACTTAGCCTTGGTTGGTTGATAATTCAAATTGCGCATATGCAAATTTTGGCTTCTTGTGTTTTCATCATGTTAATATTCTGTTGCATTTGTTCGTTTATATTCAGTGGGACACAATACCGGCTGGTTTCGTGGCTAAGAAACCCTAGGGCTCCAAAGTGGTCGATACCAATCTAAACTCGTCACTCGGCTTGACCTTGCTTTACGCACGCATTCAAGAAAACCAGTTTTACCACTGCGCTTCGCCTCAGCTGACTTCGTGCTGTGGGTTACCGTTCAGCTTTGTTCATTTCATATGCATTGACTTATTATTGCTCCGCGTGTTTTGAACACATAAATAATCCGTGTCCATCGAAACTGCGATTGAATTGGCGTCAGAGAGAACGGTCGCCATTTCAGAAGGGAAGTAAGCCGCAGGCTTGTGTCAATTATCTACTCCTGGGTCTGGAAAGTATTTCTCCTCGGGCAGCTGGAAGCAAATAAAGGTAAGGAGAGATAACCCGAATAGTTCACAGTTCTAATTGATCAATACTTTGCTCTAAATGTGGACAGGTTTGTGCCTTATACCACTATTTTCCCCACAAGCTACGAGTCCAACGAATCGCACGAATTGATAAATTTTAGAAATCGTAAGGAATCGTGGATTTTTGCAAATTTCTGTACAAAATCTTGACGTGTACGAATCGGTTACGAATTTTGTAAGATAGACTTAGGAATATTCGTGGGTTTCTGCTCAAATCGGCGGGAACCATATGAAGATTGCCAGAAATAACTACGATTTGCAAGAATCGCTTAGGAATACTTAACGAATGTTAAGATTCAGTCAAGAATAAGCTACGAATCTTCCAAAGGCATCACGAATCTGGTACGGTTATATTTAAATCGTGACTGTTCTTGGAAATTCGTGAAGTTTCCTCAATACAGTATACAAAGCCCTCATCCCTGCTGGGCCATCGGTTCCAAAATGGATTGCCAACGTAGAGCAGCTGTTGCTCTGGCCTGGAAACTGGGGTATGAACAGCAGCTGGTGATGAATAGAAGAGACTGGTTCGAAGAAGGAGAAGGGCCCCAGGTGGTGGTCAGACCAGGCTGACACCAGCGAGAAGACTAGAGTATGGGCACTATAGCAGACTGATGCAGGAGTCGAGGGTGGAAGATGAGAATGCCTTTGCCAACTATGTGAGAATGCCACCCCACCTGTTTGATGAGTTACTCAACAGGATCGGCATATTCATCCAGAGGAAAGATACCCACATGAGACCAGCCTTGATGCCGCAATGAAGCTGGCCATGACCCTGAGGCATCTGGCTACAGGAGACTGGTACCATACCTTCAGTATGACTTCAGATGTGGCTACAGCACTGTGGTAGCAGTGTGCAGTAAGTCTGTCAGGCCATCACACAGGAACGGAAGGATGAAGTCATGCCACTGCCACGGACCCAGGAGGACTGGAAGGCCATTGCCCAGCTGTTCCAAGACGGTGGAATGTTCCTCATGCCTGGAGGCCTTGGATGGCAAGCAATTGCTCTCAGGAAGCCACATAACTCAGGCAGTGTCTTCTACAATTACAAAGGCTTCTTCTCTGTGGTCCTTCTTGCCTTAGTGGATGCAGACTATAGTTCATCTGGATAGACACTGGTGGAGAAGGTCATCAATCCGACGGACAACTGTTGGTGCTTCAGAACAGGTGGAGTGCATCGACGACAACACCATGAACTTTCCTGACAGAGATCCTAGCCCTACGATGACAGAGACACACCCTACTTCATTCTGGGAGATGATGCTTTCCCCTAAGAACTTTTCTCATGAAACCCAATGGCAGGAGGGGTTGGACAATGAGATGATGGTGGCCAACTACAGATTTCCAGGGGCAGACGTGTGGTGGAGAATGCTTTCGGAATATTGGCCAACTGATTCAGATGCTTCCTGGGCACTATGGAACACGACCTGAAATAGTGCGGTTACATGGTTAACATGGACATTGCTGCAAATTCGTACCTGATTCTTACCCTTTTCGTAAATTCGTACACAGTTCTTAATTGTTTCTTTGATGCTTCGGCGTGCATTCGGGGCATTCTTGACAGATTCGTAGCAGATTCGTTGTCAAGACACCGCTTCACGATTCCCAGAATGAGTTAAGAATACATAGGAATCCCTACGAATCGATTAGGACTCAGTTACGATACATAAGAAATCACTACGATTTTGTTGAAATTGACTAAGATTTTTTTTATTCGGGAGTTCGTGGCCAAAAATTTGAACAACAAAACTTTGCCCCGAATTCCAGAATGCTCAAGAATTGCAAGAACTGACTAAGAACAAATGTGAATCAGTTACGAACTTCATGAAAACCCATTACGATTTAACCAAGAATCCCGGGGGGTTTTTCAATTCCTGGCCATTCGTAGGATTCGTAGCCTCTATGGAATAGTGGCAATACTTGAGCTAAGGGCATCAAACTGTTTTCTGGGGGACAAGGTTGATCCATACATGATCTAAAGGGCATCAAGCTGTTACTGTGGACAGGTTTGATCCATACATGAACTAAAGGGCATCAAGCTGTTAGTGTGGACAGGTTTGATCCATCCATGAGCTAAAGGGGACCAAGCTGTTAATGTTGACAGGTTTGATCCATGCATGAACTAAAGGGCATCAAGCTGTTACTGTGGACAGGTTTGATCCATACATGAACTAAAGGGCATCAAGCTGTTACTGTGGACAGGTTTGATCCATGCATGAACTAAAGGGCATCAAGCTGTTAGTTGGACAGGTTTGATCCATTCATGAACTAAAGGGCATCAAGCTGTTAGTGTGGACAGGTTTGATCCTTACTTGATCCAAAGGGCATCAAGCTGTTAATGTTGACAGGTTTGATCCATACATATGAACTAAAGGGCATCAAGCTGTTAGTGTGGACAGGTTTGATCAATACATGAGCTAAAGGGCATCAAGCTGTTACTGTTGACAGGTTTGATCCTTACCTGATCCAAAGGACATCAAGCTGTTAATGTTGACAGGTTTGATCCATACATGAACTAAAGGGCATCAAGCTGTTAGTGTGGACAGGTTTGATCCATACATGAACTAAAGGGCATCAAGCTGTTACTGTTAACAGGTTTGATCCATACATGAACTAAAGGCATCAAGCTGTTACTGTTAACAGGTTTGATCCATACATGAACTAAAGGGCATCAAGCTGTTAGTGTGGACAGGTTTGATCCTTACTTGATCCAAAGGGCATCAAGCTGTTAATGTAGACAAGTTTGATCCATACATGAACTAAAGGGCATCAAGCAGTTAATGTGGACAGGTTTGTTCCATACTTGAACTAAAGGGCATCAAGCTGTTAATGTAGACAAGTTTGATCCATACATGAACTAAAGGGCATCAAGCTGTTAGTGTGGACAGGTTTGATCCATACATGAGCTAAAGGGCATCAAGCTGTTACTGTTAACAGGTTTGATCCATACATGAACTAATAATAATAATAATGTTAATTGATAACTAAAGGGCATCAAGCTGTTAATGTGGACAGGTTTGATCCATACATGAACTAAGGGGCATCAAGTCTCAAAAGTTGCTTCGTTTGCAGGCGCTATCAGCGTCGCACACGAAAAGATGGGATTCACGTAAAGATGTTTAATTTTTTTTTCATCTTCTAATCGCAGCGGCATTGTATAAAAGAATTCAATTTTAAGCTTACGATGAAAA
Source organism: Conus ventricosus (assembly GCA_018398815.1). Lineage (NCBI taxonomy): Eukaryota > Metazoa > Mollusca > Gastropoda > Neogastropoda > Conidae > Conus > Conus ventricosus. The sequence continues at coordinate 8,616,009 of CM031596.1, read as the reverse complement.
CCAGGTTGTTGTTTTTTAACACACCTTGAATTCAGCTTAAACTATCCTTTGAGAGAGATTAATTGAATATGTCAGTAATATCACCGTCTATGTTTGCCTTGAGAAGCATTGAATAAAGTAGATAATGGCTCTTTTCCATGAGCAAGGCACAAGGTGTTCATTGTTCTATCCGTAGTGGTGTTTTCCTCAGTTTCAGTTTCACCAGTGCGCGCGGGCAGTTTGTATAGTAGAGCCAAATGGTTGATTCCTTGAGAGTCAAATGCGTAGAGGATAGAATTATATTCGTTGATAAACGTAAAGGACAAAGTGGAAGAGTACTTGGAAGAACAAAGACCTCTCCTGAGGTTGCATCGATTCTGGATCAGATCTTCTATTACTATACCGACAGATCCACGCCAAAATGTTAATGGCTTCGTTCTCGGGGCACATTCAGTCC
>CM031596.1:8608073-8610573 GCA_018398815.1 Conus ventricosus | reverse complement strand
GTGGGGCAGCTCTTTCTGTCCTACTATGGAGATAAAAGGGACAGTGGGGCAGCTCTTTCTGTCCTACTATGGAGATAAAAGGGACAGTCGGGCAGCTCTTACTGTCCTACTATGGAGATGAAAGGGACAGTCGGGCAGCTCTTACTGTTCTACTATGGAGTTGAAAGGGACAGTGGTGCAGATCTTGCTGTCCTACTATGGAGTTAAAAGGAACAGTGGTGCAGCTCTTACTGTCCTACTATGGAGATAAAAGGGACAGTCGGGCAGTTCTTACTGTCCTACTATGGAGATAAAAGGGACAGTGGGGCAGCTCTTACTGTCCTACTATGGAGATAAAAGGGACAGTCGGGCAGTTCTTACTGCCCTACTATGGAGATAAAAGGGACAGTCGGGCAGCTTTACTGTCCTCTTATGGGGGCAGAGAGAAGTCTGCAGAAAAGCTGGCTTTGAAAAGTCGCTGTAACAGATGTAATTGATATACCATAAAGAGCGCAGGCATTCATGAACAGGTGCCTCAGAAAATAGTTCCAGAAGCGCCGACCTGACAGACAGTATCAGCAGTATGGATTTTCGACATGGAACACGCCAACCTACCTGCCGAGGACGAGATCAAGTGAAGACACTGGAAAAGGGTTGATGGACACGCCGTCAGGAAGACACGCGTCAAACATCAGTTAACACACCTCGAAGTGGAATCCCCAAGAACAGCTGAAAACCGCTGGCGTCAAGACCCTAAAGCAGACCACAAACGAAGGGCATCCACCTGGGGACAGCTGGAGAGGACAGAGGGCGCCGGAGTAGGGGAGCATGTTAGTGTCTAAAGGCGATAACAGCTGGGTATTTGTCTTCAGTGAACAGCTACGATCCCCGAGGAAGATAGCGAAAAGAGGGAAAGCAGCCACTATCCTGAAGATCACAACTGTTTTCCTCGGGATCCCAACTGTGTTTTTTTCCCGCAGTTTTTCTTAGGATAAAAATTGTTTTACCTGTTTTCCATGAAGATCACGATTGCTTGCCCTATTTTCTCTTGGGACGATAATTGTTATCCTTGTTTTCATGCGGAGAATAGGTATTATCGCGCGAGGAAAACAAAAACAAAAACAAACAAAAAACGTTAACAGGCAAAACAGGCATGATCACTCTTCATCACGACAAGCGCAAAACGATCCAGCGAAAAGGGGGAATAGTTGTGATCCCGAGGACCCGAACTGTTTTCCTATTTTCGTTGTTGTGTTCCTGTCGAAAGTGGGGAGAACTGTTGTGATCCTAAAGAATAACACCAATGATAACTATTTCCGTAGCAAAAACACTTGTGAGCCTCCGTTTTATGATTACCTCGAAATTTGTATCTCAAAAGTGTGAGGAAATTCCAAGAACGTCAATGCGAACCAACAGTAATTTTTTGTAATTAACAGACTTGAGTAATTAGCTAATTTTCAAAACGGAGTGACTGAGGGCGGAGAACGAAGCCAAATTTAGAAAGAGAAGGGGTTAGTTACCGCCAAGGACACAGACAAACAAGGTACAGGACATGACACCAATTGATTAGCTAATTTTAGACGTGGTTCTGCATCAGTGATTTTTTTCTCTCACAAATATGTAGCTTATGATGTTGCATTATTAGGTATTAGATACTTCTTTTTTTTTATTCATTGCTATTATGTACTCAGTTATGCCACACTGGCTGCAGTTTGTAAAGAAGTTAATGTCAGTGAAGTGAGTCAGTATCAAACAAACAGAAAAAAAAAGAAGAAAAGAAAAGGAATGGAAGAGAGAGAGAGAGAGAGAGAGAGAAGGAGAGAGAGAGAGAGAGAGAGAGAGAGAGAGAGAGAGCAAAGCCAACAAACTAATAAATTTAGGCAGCGAACCTATACAGGTGGCATCCTTTCCTTACATTACGTTGACTCATCGTTTGTGCCTTTCAAAAAGGCGCGCGGGACAGAGGGGGTGGGGTGGGGGGTCATTTGTTTTAAAGCGCGCGTGCGCTTGAGTCTGCATGTGTGTGAAGTGAAAGGAATGAAAGAGAACGTGTGAAAGACGACACGAATGCGGCCAAGTGGACAAGGCGCCCGCCTAGGAAACCAGAGAATCCCAGGTTCGTAGACGTTCGAGTCTAGCGGCACTACGTCGGTGTTTTTGTCCTCTTTCCACAAGACTCTCAGTGGTGGCTTGTGTTCTAGTATTTCGGATAGGACCATGAACCGAAGGCTTGAGCCTAGTAGGCTGTCAGAGCACATAGGAAAAATTAAAAAAACCAAAACGCGGCAGCGAGGGAGTTGTCCTTTTCAAAAATCGGCTGGAAAAGTCCATTGTGATATCATGGAAAAATAGATGTGAACCAGTACGATTTAATCATATAATTGTGTAGGGAATCAGTGTTTGGTGCCTACCTTCCCATATTTTCGTTTTGTTTTGCTTTGCTTTTGCAGGAAAAATCCGTTTCTACAGGTAAAAAATAAAAACGAATCTGGTCGGAATTTCCTCACACCATAAGTTAGAA
>CM031596.1:8598073-8600573 GCA_018398815.1 Conus ventricosus | reverse complement strand
ATAAGACGGTCCATGCTAATAGTGGGGTTGTTAAATGATGTGAGAATGCACTTTCGGTTCGAAGCATAAACTGCATGTCAACCGATAGTTAAATTCCCGCTGATTACGAATTTTAAAAGAGGCAAGATTTATTTTCCCATTTAAAGAAAATATTTAGCTTTCAAAAGTCGAGTCAGAATGTCAAGGGGTTTCTGACCAGTGCGATGCGCCATAGACAGTTGTGCCACTTCCCGCCTCCTCAACCCCATCTCCTGACGTGCCCTTCACCTTCACTGACTTCAGCGGCAGTGCCAGAGTGCAGATCGCGCGCGCGGTGAGATGAGTAAGTGTAACGTTGGAATAGTGAAGAAAGAGATGAATTAGAGAGAGAGAGAAGAGAGAGAGAGAGAGAGAGAGAGAGAGAGAGAGAGAGTGAGTTAAGTTCAGGATGACAAAGACTGTATTAGTAGCTCATGTTTTATTTACAGTACTCACTCATGGCATAGATTTTTTTTACACATACACACACACACACAGAGTCACACACACACACACACACGCACACACACACACGCACACACCATGAGAAAGAAAAAAATTCACGTTCACTTTTCACCCGCGGGTCACAGATGAGCCTTCTTATCGCAGTGTATTGTATGGTCGTGCAGTTGAGTCAAACAATGGCAGCGCTCTTTTCTACATCACAAGAGCGTTAATCCAGACATTGTTGCTATGCGCGGGAATGAATTTAAATATGCTACTGTCTGATTCCGAATCACAAACATTATTTAAACAAAAGTATTTTCAACAGTGTCATGCCATGATCAAAGGTGATGGAGGTGCAGTCGGATTAACAACTAACCCAGCAGCTCTCCGTAGATGGATGGTTGCAGGGCCAGAAATCACCCGTTTCTGCACAGTTTTGAACAGCAAATATCTAGGCCATCAAGGATGATGGAACATCATGAGCAATCAGCAGCAATGCAGAACAATTTCATGGCAGATGTTCAGAAGCTTCTTGCTGTTTTTGAAGAAGCTGGCAGTCCATTTGAGGATGACAGTGGTGTTCTCTTTCCCATGGACACCAAAGTTGTCACAGATGTTTCAGCAGTGACAGCAGTTCGTGATGTCATCTCTATTGGGAAACAACAATATCATGATTTTGTTACTCAAAGACTCGTAGATAGGACTACTTCTGTAACATCACCGTTATCACGAAACAAACTGAGAATCTTTGTTCAGAAGAAAACAGCACAGAAAGCCAACATCACCTCTCTGCGCAGTGACTGCTCCTTGTTTTCAAGGTTGTACATTGCCTGTCAGACAAGGAAGGGGGATCTACCTGGATTCTTCCGTCACGAAAACCAGCCTACACCCCAGCGCTCAGCAGAAATGGAGATATTAGATCTGGGAAAAAGTCAGACCTCCTCAGATGTCTTGAAAGCACGAGCACTTGTAATCCCCTGTTTTAGAAGAACTTGGCGGGGACATGATGAGATCATGAACGATGCAGTATGTTCAGTTTTCGACATGACACAATCCGAAGCTGATGACATCCTTGGTGAAATGGATGAAGCCTTATGTATCGAGAGTGTCCAACTGGAAGAAGACATCCTAGCTGCATGCACATTGAACTCAACACAAGAGACAGGCAATTCTTCACATTCACAGAATGGACCTCTACAACTAGATGCCCTAATACTAGATGTGGCCTTCATCGTTCAGCTTCTGTCTCCAAAAACATCACGCACATTTCAAGAATATGCAGACTTAGTCTTTGTTCCCTATGTCTTTGCCCAGTTGAAGAACGTGACAAGACTGGATGTTGTTTGGGACATCTATCTTCCAGACAGCTTGAAATCATCCACAAGACAGAAGCGTGGCCATGGACAACGACGAAAAGTAACCCCGAGTTCTCCAATCCCAGCAAATTGGAAGAGTTTCCTGAGAAATGATGCAAACAAAGAAGATCTGTTTCAGTTTTAGCGAAGGAACTAGTTCATCTTAAAGTAGCTGGAAAAGTCATTGTCACCACATGTCAGGAGAAAGTTATGTGCTCTTCCACTGCTGTTGATTTGTCAAACATTGATGGGTGCAACCAAGAGGAGGCAGACACTCGTATGTTTCTTTACGCTGCTGACTGCATCCAGCAAGGACACAGCAGGATTTCAATCAGAACAGCAGACACTGACGTAGTTGTCCTGGCTATCTTCTTTGCTGTCAAAATCCAAGCTGAGGAGCTATGGGTTGCTTTTGGTTCTGGAAAACATTTTCATTACATTGCAGCACATACGATAGCTACCAGCCTTCCGTCCAAGAAAGTCCAGGCTTTGCCATTTTTTCATGCATTTACTGGTTGTGACACTGTCTCTTTCTTCTCAGGGAAAGGGAAAGTCTCAGCATGGACGACATGGGCAGCCTTTCCAGGTGTGACTGACTCTTTCCTACAAATAGCATCTGGAAAACAACTAACTGGGGACTGCTTCAACATGATTGAGAAGTTCGTTGTCTTGATGTATGA
>CM031596.1:8570573-8590573 GCA_018398815.1 Conus ventricosus | reverse complement strand
AGTGATTTTTTTTTTTTTTTTAGGGGGGGGGGGGGGCATTCTCGTACTTCGTGCATTACCAGCATCTGAGTAAAACTGTTATCTCTAGCTCTAAAATGCAGCAAAGAACTACATTAGGAATCCATTTCCTATCGAACAGGCACCCTGAATGTTGCTTTTCTTTAACGACAATGTAAAATTCTCTACAGGTGGTTCTACGTAGGATATATGTTTCAAAGTTGAGCTATGACTTCATGGATTTGGAGTCAACTTATTGTGTAATCTGAAGACAATAGTGTTCATGTTAAACATATTTTGCGCTATAACCTAAACTAGATTTAAATCGATTCTAGAATCTGAAGCTTCAAGCTGAAATATTGTTAACAATGAAACTTTTAATTCAAACACTCAGACGGTGAGAGCATCACGAATTGTGACCAAACGTATTCCGCAACAGTAGAAAACGAAACAAGCTAACAAATACACCCAAAGTGTTGCATACCAACCGCTTTACGTCTTGAAATTCGTTGAGTGTGAAATCGGATGTTTTCCCGCACTGCTCGTACGACAAAAACAGTGACATCTTTGTTCGCGAATGGAAGCTTTTGTAAGCCAAACTTTTCTCAAAATAAGAGCCTGTTCACGACTTCCATGCACACGAGAGAGAGAGAAGAGAGAGAGAGAGAGAGAGAGAGAGAGAGAGAGAGAGAGAGAGAGAGAGAGAGAGATGTGATATACTGATTGTGATGAGTTATTCTCTCTCTCTCTCTCTCTCTCTCTCTCTCTCTCTCTCTCTCTCTCTCCTCTCTCTCTCTCTTGTGTGTGTGTGTGTGTGTGTGTGTGTGTGTGTGTGTGTGTGTGTGTGTGCCTCGCTTCCCCGCTCTCTGTTACAGACAGGTCACTCCTTTCACACACATTCATGAGCTGTGTAAAAGGTTAGAACGCTCTGTGATGCCTAGCATGTGAAGACCTGCTCAGTATGAACTAGGTTCTTAGAGAGTATTTCAATGTGCATGACGTGGAAGTGAGATCCTGTCGACGACGTCAACTGATGTGGACCGAGGGCGGTAAGGGAAGGGGGAGGAAATCAGTAGCAGTTGGACTGTGGAACAAGGGCAAAGATGGTGACTCCTGGAGCATACAGGCGGAGCCCAGTCCGTTACGTTTTTTGGTTCATTTACACAGGAGACTAAGCATTGAGAGGACGTCCAGTGCCTGGCCGACCGCTTTGCAGCAGCCTGCAGACGTGTTAGCCCCACACCCAGTCTGGGCAAGACCCAGGCAATGTCCCAGCCCTTGCCATCCTAAGCCTCAGTGTTCCCTCCACCTGCACCGCCTGTTGTCAACACCACGGGGACCATCCTAAGCCTCAGTGTTCCCTCCACCTGCACCGCCTGTTGTCGTCAACACCACGAGGACCATCCTAAGCCTCAGTGTTCCCTCCACCTGCTCCGCCTGTTGTCGTCAACACCACGGGGACCATCCTAAGCCTCAGTGTTCCCTCCACCTGCACCGCCTGTTGTCGTCAACACCACGGGGACCAGGATCATGCACAGGTTCTGCTGTGGTGGCTACATCGTTAGCGGCAACGAAGCTCCGGACAGCAGAGGTGATTGCGCAAAATGGGGAAGGCCAGCGCTGCCTTCGGCTGGCTCACAAAGAAACTATGGGAAAATCATGGCATCAAACTCTCCAGAGGTCCTAGCGTATTGCTGCACTGCTGGTAGACCTGGATCACCTATTGACGACATATCCAGAAGTTGGAGCGAGTTTACTAGCTTTTCTTGCGTGAGGTCTGCAGTATCAAGTGGTTAGACAAAGCACACAAAGTTCGAATTCCAAGCATCGAGTGTCTGCTCATTGAGATTCACATGCAACAGACAGGACATACCTTTCGTGCAGAGAACAGCAGACTTCCAGAAATGTTCCTTTATGGGCAGCTGAAGCAGGAGCAAACGTCACCAAGAACGTCTCAGATGGTAAAGGACACACTGAAGCCCAGCCTCAAGAGCTTCAAGATAAACACAGTCCACGTGAACATACTGTCCTTGACAAACCCTGCTGGAGAAAGCTCAGTTCACAGAGACCTTTGAGATGAACACAGCGACCTTTGAGATGAACACAGCGACCTTTGAGATGAACACAGCGACCTTTGACTGGCATTCAGGCAATGGGGAACGGGAGCTGGAATTCTTAAAGTCTTATGGAGCTAGTTAGATTAATTGCATAATAATCTTCTTCTTCTCTTCTTCTTCTTCTTCTTCTTCTTCTTCTTCTTCTTCTTCTTCACGGGAGCTGGAATTCTTAAAGTCTTATGGAGCTAGTTAGTTTAATCGCATAATAATCTTCTTCTTCTTCTTCTTCTTCTTCTTCTTCTTCTTCTTCTTCTTCTTCTTCATGGGAGCTGGAATTCTTAAAGTCTTATGGAGCTAGTTAGATTAATCGCATAATAATCTTCTTCTTCTCTTCTTCGTCTTCTTCTTCTTACTTCTTCTTCTTCTTCTTCTTCTTCTTCTTCTTCTTCTTCTTCTTCTTCACGGGAGCTGGAATTCTTAAAGTCTTATGGAGCTAGTTAGATTAATCGCATAATAATCTTCTTCTTCTCTTCTTCGTCTTCTTCTTTCTTCTTCTCTTCTTCTTCTTCTTCACGGGAGCTGGAATTCTTAAAGTCTTATGGAGCTAGTTAGTTTAAACCCTCTAGGGCCGTGGGTGCCATTTATGGCACATCAAATTCAATTGACCAGCATTGTGGCTCAAGGGAACAACTGCCTCAATCTCATTATGACCAGACAAAACAGTGTTACTTTTCGAGTTACTTCCCTTAGATTTCCAATCCAACCTTTTACCTTACCACCAGCTTCCTGGTTCTCCATGCTTTCAACACGTGTTTGGAAGACTGCTGCACTGATGCTGTTTGCGCATTGATACAACGAAAGGTAAGCCTACTAGCCTTTCTTATGTTGATACATTACAAAAAAAAATGTGTTTCAGTTGCAATTTAGCACATTATCATTTACAAACAACTTAGAAATATTTCATATGAGTGCATGTAAAAAGCTAATTCCATATGTGGCACATCAGGCTTTGCCTTAAAAATCCAAGGGACACAACTCTGACTGCACGTTCCAGATATGGCACATTGGTCCTTAGAGGAAAAGGAGACCAATTTTAGCAGATTTTTCTGGCTTGTTTGTGAATAATTTTTATCTTTTCCGAACTGCAAAACACGCTTGTAAGTATGTATGTAAATAAAAATTAATCTTTAGAATGCTTTATTTCACATATGTTTTCCAATTTTCAATTATTCTGTCTGTGTGGTTATGTAAGTATGCAGTTATGTATTTAGTTGATTGAAATATAACATACTTCTGCTAAGGTTAAAGACTAAAAGTATGTATTCTAATCTGAAAAAAATAACAATGTATTGTTTATGTATATAGTAGGATATTTGTTTTATGAGAAAAACTTTTTTCTTTGTCTCTCTGTTTCTCTTTCTCTCACTCTGTCTCTCTCTATGTCTGTTTGCTAGTCTATCTCTCTAACAACTGTTAGCCTACTTTATTTTATATATTTATGATTTGTTTATGATTTGTGTGTGTGTGTGTGTGTGTGTGTGTGTGTGTGTGTGTGTGAGTGTATTAATTGTGTGTGTGTGTGTGTGTGTGTGTGTGTGTGTGTTGGGACTGTAAGCACTTAGGGCTTTTATTTAAGATTAAGCGCACTAAATATTCATTATTATTATTATTATTATTATTATTTATTTATTTATTTGCTTCTGTTTCAGAATGTCAACGTCCATACCTGTCACCAACGTCTGCCGGTTTATTGACCCCAACAACAGTGACTTCGAGGTCTCAGACAGCTCTGGGGATGAATGGCTGCCAGGCAACAACAAGTCAGACGAAGATGAAGAGGAGGCTGTTCAAAGAACAAGGAAGAAACGAAGAAACAGACCACAACAGTGTACGGACAATGACAGCGATGAGGACCTGCCTTTGGCACTAATTGTAAGCCGACGTCGAGTTGCTGCTGAAGATGATCTGCCCCTGGCAGATCAGCTGAGCACGGAATCGGACGATGATATTCCTCTGGCAAACCTGAAGAATTGCGCCTTACAGACTGTCACTGAAGAACAGATGGTGATGCTGGCCGGACAGAGATTGCTTCTTGACCTACCATACTCAGAAGTGAATACCAGTGTTGTTGTGCTGTGTGACGGATGAAACAAACAGTGCACAGATGAAGATACAGTTTGTCCGCTATACCAAACATAACTTTGTTGAGCCACAGCAATCATATCTTTTCTAGTCTGACATTTTCTCAAATGTGCATGCTGTTTTGCTGAAAGTGTTATTCTTTTTATGAAACTAGTCAATCATGGATTTCTCATTACCAGAATGTCAGATTTTTTTATGTTTTAAGTTGTGGTGCCATATATGGCACAATCCCAGTCGGGAAGACTAAGGCTCAAGGTGCCAGATTTGGCACATTCCATAACTTTAAAGTTTTTCAATTATTTCAATTTTTTCTTCACAATCATGATTCTTGACCCATTAAAACCTCTAATTTCAAATTTCAGAATTTTTGTTCAAGTATTAATATGTTCAGGCCCTAGAGGGTTAATCGCATAATAATCTTCTTCTTCTCTTCTTCTTCTTCTTCTATACCCCGTCTTCTTCTTTTTCTCCTATTCCCCATCTCCTTGTTCTTCTTCTCCTTCTTCTTTTTCTCTTATTCCCCGTCTTCTTCTTCTTCTTCTTCTTCTTCTTCTTCTTCTTCTTCTTCTTCTTCTTCCTCCTCCTCCTCTCCTATCCCCCTTCTTCTTCTTCTTCTTCTTCTGCATTCTCAGCCGTCTTAGATGACAGACCCGTTGTGTTGGGAGTTCCTCTTCCCATTGCAATGTCCTCTGTGACCGACTGTGTGGCTTAATGATAGACCTCCATTCCCCATATAATGATTATGAGGATCCATTCTGGTAAAGGGTCTGCCTGCTTTCCTGCCTGTGGGACCAACACAAGAACGCATCATCCAGTCGTCAGAAAAGCGGCCGTGCTCTCAATTGTAAGGAGAGGAGAAGGGGGGGGACTACCGTGAAAGAAAAACATGTCCCTCAAAGCTTTCGCTATGAGGACGTAAAACTCAACCATTACGCGAAGGGGGGAAAAGAGGAGCGGCAAAGGTAAGGGGGTGGGGTGTGGAGGGAGGGAGGGCGGGCGGGCGGCAGAAAAAGGAAGGGGCGGGCGGCAGAAAAAGGAAGGGGCGGAAAGGTAAAGACAGGTAGACGCAGCACAGATGGGCACACGAGCGTGATCGGCTGCTGTCCCCTTGAGGGCTTGGTGAAGTGACACCAGTTACAGCCCTTGCCAGTGTCCAAGGTCGTCGTCGTGACGCGGACTCCGTTGTGAGGCGCCACGCTAACAATAATAATCTTTAATGGCTTGCCGACGCTATGCTTGGCGCGTGCATCGCTCGTGCCGCGCACGCCCCTCCCCCCCCCCCCCCCCCCCCCCCCTCCGTGAGTGTCAGGGCCATACATAACGCCAGGCGGGGTAGGGAGAGGGATGGTGCGAGAGGGGGAAAGGTGTGGGGGTGGGGGTGAGGAAAGGGGGTGGGGTGGGATGGCAGGGCAGTCAGGCTTTAATTAACGCGTGCCAGACGACGGATATTCGTGTCAACTGTCAGCATAAAACTGGAAACTTAAACATTGTGACGTGACAGAGTGTGTCAGCATGAAACTTGCGGCCTCAGCGGGACATTTTTTTTAGAAAAGTCACTTGACCAATCAAAGAAGAAGAAGGAGGAGGAAAAGAAGAAGGAAATATCCAAGAATCAGTCATTTTCTTTGATTTAACTTTTTCTTTTCTTAATTCAGTGCACCCCTTTAAACTGTAGTGTGTGTGTGTGTGTGTGTGTGTGTGTGTGTGTGTGTGTGTGTGTGTGTGTGTGTGTGCGTGCGTGCGTGTGTGTGTGTGTGTGTGTGTGTGTGTGTGTGTGTGTGTGTGTGTGTGTGTGTGTGTGTGTGTGTGTGTTCAAATAGAATTCCACGACTGGATCCACTCTTAGTTATTCTTGAATGATATGGCATGGATAAACATTGTCAATCTGAACTACTTTTTAAAACACACACACACACACACACACTCACACTCTCTCTCTCTCTCTCTTCTCTCTCTCTCTCTCTGTCTCTCTCTGTCTCTCTCTGTGCGCGCGCGCGCGCGCGCGCGTGCATGTGCACGCGCTTGCGCTTATTTTCTCAATCAGAGAATGCTTATGTGTCCATCTGTCTACCTCCCACGGTTATTGGTAAATAAGATTCGGCACCCACCCTCGTCTTACCCCCCTCATCCCCATTCCCTTCCCTCGTCTCCCATTGGCTTGAAGTTGAAGTTGTTGGACTCTGTCCCATTTGTGGAACGTCGCCGTCTTTGATTAGTATTGGATACCTTTTAACCGAATATACAATGGCCGTAACTGTTGGTCCAACGGTAAAACAATTGAAGGCACACCACTTCACGCCACTGCTGCTTGTCCGAGCAGTTCGCCTTGCAACACATGCAGACAGAAAGTATACAGGAAAAAAAAAACACAAAAAAACCCCAACAACAACAAAAACGAGGAAACTTTCCCCCCATCCCCTACCCCAAGGAAGTTGCAGGCTTGCCCACGTTCCGTAAACTGACTGATCTATTCAGCAGCAGTAAGATAATGTACTAACAAAAATCGACATCTTTTCAAAAGTGGCGTATATGTTTGTTCTGGAACTCCTGGGCTCGTTGTTGTCGCCTGAGGAACCAAACATTGCCCAGCCCAGTGGAGCTTGGAGCTGGGGGGGGGGGGGGGGGGGGGGGGGGGGGGGGGCGGGGGGGGGGATTGGTGGAATCCTTGCCCAATACAGTGGGCTTGCCGTTGAAGACTGATGGAATGCAGAAGAAGAAAAGATCGTCAACAATGTCATCATTATCATTACTACGTAGAATATCCGTGCTTAATCTGAACAAAGCTCTAAGCACTTACAAATTCGTGCGGGGGGAGGGGGAGGGGGGGGGGGGAGGAGGGTGTGTAACACAAGTACAACAAATATGTATCAGTCATACAGAACGCAGACGAACACCAACAAAAACTGGCACCAACAACACTGGCACCAACAACACTGGCACCAACACACTGGTTCATAGTGCAGAAAAGCTGCACGAATGTCTGTTATACCTGTCATCGAGTGTCAACTGTCAATGTCTTGTGCATCTGTGACGTTGTGTAATTATGATGAGTGTTGTACACACCGGCAAAGAGATGAACTCTTTCTGTTGGCAGATGACGTTGTGTAATTATGATGAGTGTTGTACACACCGGCAAAGAGATAAACTCTTTCTGTTGGCAGATGACGGGCGCGGTCGGCCCCACTCCACCTGCTGCTTCATCGGCAAACTGGCCGCCTCCAGACATCTTCACTGTGTCGCCCAGTATCACGTGGACAAGCTGCACATGCGCAAGCCACCGGAAGTGACGCAAAATCGGCACGGTGCGCGCTCCCAGCCGCCTGGTAAAACTCCCGAGAACTGGGCCAGGGATTTTCGGCGATGCGTGCTTCAAAGACCTTTAGTGTTTCAGAAATGCTGCTACGGGTACGCCACAATCCAAAAGCAAACGGGACTGCGCTGGTATCCCATCGCAAGACAAGGATGGATCCTTAAAAAACCTTTTACCATTGTGGGATATTTTCGTTTTTAGGGACTACTGTTTTGCCCCATGCTTTTTTTTTTTTTTTTCCCAATTTTGTTTGTTTCTTTTTTTTGTTGGGTTTTGAAAATGAGCTATCAGCTTTGGGTTTTTCTTTTTAAATTTTCTGAATCGTTTTTTAAGAAATGAGGGATGATGTGAGAAAATGAATCATGTGTGATAAGACGGGCCCGTCGAGTAATCGGAAAAGCGGGTTCGTGGGTCCAGGGCAGAGAAGGGGAGTTCGGAAAAATTGGGCTTGGAAAAAGGATGGGAAGGGGAAAATTTATGGTGTATTTTTTTTTTCCCTTTAAATTTCATGAGTTCGGGTTCCACGATTTTTTGTATTGTGTGGTTTTTTGCCAAGTCTTGATTTAAAAGAAAAAAATCTTGTTCGGTTTTGTTCCTTTCCCTAAAGGCTGGGGAACTTGGGCGTTTGATTTTGACCCAACGATTGGGTTAGTTCTTGCCTCATGACTAGATGTCCAAACCCAATGGAAAATTTCAAAAAAGGGGGAGCGTGAAGTGGGTTGGGGTAAAGGAAAACGTTGAGGAGTTGCTTGGACCCCCGAAAAAAGTGCCGGGAAAGTGGGGAGGGACGGAAAATTAAGACGGGAAAGCTAGGGTTGCTTTTGGGGGAGAAGAATTCGATCATGTATTTGTTTTGATTGTGGATTGACGGGTTTCTTATACATACGGGTTTTTGTTGTTGTTTTTTTTCTTTTTTTTTTTTTTTTTTTTTTTTTTTTTTTTTTTTTTTTTTTTTAAAAATGCCCCTTATGTACTGATGTTGATCCCGTGACTTTGGTCTCTTGTTATCTTGTTTTAGCTTTTTGCCATGTGGTTGATTTCCCCCAGGGAGAAAATTATTGTTATCATTATTATTATTATTTTTTTTAAATTATATTAATTATTATTAGTATTAGTATTATATTATTTTTATTAATTGTTCATCTGTTTAATTTGGATTGGTGGGGTTCTTGTTCTTAGAAGAAAAGCTAAAGAAAGTGTGCTCAAGCTTCAGTTGCATTTTTTCGATTTAGGGCTTCATTTCTTCCAATGTTCTCCGGGTTCTGTTTCTAATGAAACTCAACCCCCCAAAAAAAAACCCCGGGGCCCATGGGGCCCAAAAAACACAGAGAAAGGAAACCCCAAAAAGAAAAAGTGGATTCCCGTAAAAAAAAAAACCAGGTCATTTGGGTTTCTTGAAAAGGGTTTTGGGGTTTTAAAAATGTAGTCGCTTTTTTTTTGTTTTTCCTTTTTTTGTAAATTTTTTGGCCGTTTTCCGGGCCCATCTTTTTCAGTAGTCTTTTGGTTCCCCATTGCAGGGCGATCCCAGTTCACATACCAAAACTTTAATGTGGCCCGGGCAAAATGCAAAAGTAAAAGGGCTGGGAAAAATGTGAGTAGATCATTTGACATATAATGGATGAAAAAAAAATATATACGTATTTTAATTTTTTTTTTACCCCAAAATGATATGAAAAAAAAAGGGGCAGGGGAAGTGGGGAATTCCCCCCAAAGAACCCCCCCTGAAATCCTTTAAATTTTTAATTTAAAACTGGGAAAAAAAAAACCCAAAAAGTTGTGCGCGAGTAATCGCGCGCCGCCGTCCGTGTGTGTGCGCGCGCGCGTGTTTTTTTACACACACACCCCCACACACACACACACACACACACACACAAAACACCCACACACACACACACCCCCCACACATGCTCACCCAAAAACACACACACTCACACAAAACACACTCACACCACACACATACTCAACACCCCAAGACACAAAACTACACACACCCACCCTCACCAACACCACACACACACACACACACACACACACCACCACACACACAAAAACACACACATTCGCACCACACCCACACACACACACAAACACACACACACCCACACACACACCCCCCACTCAAAAACATGCTTCACACACCCCACACACTCACACACCACCCCTCACATCCACAAATACTCACACCCCACAGACACAGAACCACACACCACACTCACTCTCTTCACACACACAAAACCACAACAAAACCACCACACACACACCCACACACACACACCCCACACCACAAAAGCGGTTATGTGGCAAAGAGAAAACAACGGGGAGGTGGGGGAGAAGGGTTCAGCCCCAGGGGGAACAGAGCGGTATGGGGAAAAGGGTTTGGCAGCTGGGAGGTGGAAAAGGGCTTTCATTCCCACGTGGTACAGGCGGTTTTGGAAAAGGTAGTCAGCGGGGGGAGGTGGAGAAGGCGTTCAGTCCCCCGTGGTACAGAGGGGTTTATGTGGCAAAGGCAGTCATTTGTAGTGGAAGACTTAAGTCGCTGTTTGCCCATTTGGGAAAATTCCCCCGCTCACCCCACACCCCATAGTGGAGGGAGAACGCCCTCGTTGGGCCCCAGATAACAAAAACGACCCGCACTTTGCGCGGTGTGGTGTGTGTGTGGGGGTGTTGTGTGTGTGTGTTTTTGTGTTTTGTGTGTGTGGTGGCCCCGCCCCGCGCGTGGTACATGCGCGCGCGCGCGGTGTGTGTGTGTGGTGTGTGTGTGGGGTGTGTGTGTGTGTGTGTTGTGTGTGTGTCTGCGGGTTTTTTTGTTCATATTGCTGATCCCCACCTGTAGCACACACGCGTCTTTCATTAAAAGGTGACACCCCAAATTATTCTTTGTCCTTTTTCAAAAAGTCGGTTTGAAAAAAAGGTTTATTGAAAAGAAGTTTCCCCAAATGGGTTTTATTGCAAATTCACGGGTTTTGAAAAAAATTTCAAATAGCGGGTTTTCCCTTTTCCTTTTTTTTTTTGTCCCCTAAAAAAAAGCGTTGAACAAAGAGAAAAGGGGTGTTTCTTTTTGTTTTTTTAGGACTTTTTAAGTTGTTATCTGGGATTTTGTTTTTTTCCATTTTGCCTTGGACATTTTTTCCGCCAAAATTTATCTGTCATCTTTAACTTTGCTTCTGTAATGGAAAGGGTAGATAAAATTTTTTTTTTTTTGTTGTAAACGTTTAGTGTCAGGGTTAGGGAAAGTATGTAGTCCCAAAATATTAAAAATGATGAATTTTTTTGGGCCCATCTCTTTAAAAGATAAGATTTGAATTTAAAATAAATTTTTCTTTCGTTTTTTTGAGATCGATCCTTGAGGGGATCAAATTTTAAATTAAAAAAAAAAAAAAAGAAAATTACGTTTTTAAAAAAGTGCTTTGGGAAAAAAGGATCAAAAACTGTTTGTAGTAACAAGTAGAAGGAGTCTTTTTGGGGCCCTTTCTCTGCATTTCCAGGTCGTTTTTTTTTTCTGTCATTGTCCTCCTCTTTTTCATATAACGGTGATAATATGTTTTCGTTTCTACAGAAACCCCATGGTGTAATTTTAAACACAAAACCCAAAAATGGAAGAAAAAAAATGAGACATCGTTTTTTGTATTGTGAAAAAAGGGAAAAGGGGAGGGGGGGGGGGGGGGGGGGGGGGGGAGTGGGGAAATAGCGTAGTGTGGTGTAGTAACCCTTTAATTACCTTTTAGAAAAGATGGGCCGTAACTGGGTGATTTTCCAGGTTTGTAAATGTAAGGGGTGTCAAAACACGGGGTGTTTAGTGTGTCAGCAAGGTGTCCCGTGTTTTCGACCCCCAGGATGTCAGTGTGTCAGGCACAGGGGTGTTTTAAGGGATCGAAAGGGGTGTAAATGTGTAGGGCACAGGATGTCAGTGTTGGGGGGACACAGGATTTCAGTGTATCAGACAAAAGGATGTCAGGTGTCAGACACAGGGGTGTCGTGGTCGGCCCCCAGGGTGTCGTGTAAACAGACACGGATGTAAGTGTGTCAGAAGCAGGATGTCGTGTGTCAGACCCCAGGATGTCAGTGAGACAGCACAGGATGTCAGTGTTTCGGGCACAGGTTTTCAGGTGTCGGGCAAGGGATGTCAGTGTGACAGGGGACAGGGTTTCGGGTGTCAGACACAGGATGTCAGTGTGTCGGGCACAGGATGTCAGTTTGTCAGCACTGGGGGTCAGTGTATCAGACCCAGGATGTCGTGTGTAAAACAAAGGATGTCAGGGGGTGTCAGCACAGGGATTTATTGACCTATGTGCTTATGACAAGGGCAGGGGAAATTTTTTCAAAAACCTCTTTGGGAAATAACGAAGATTGGGTAGTTTTAATTTTCTTTTGACAAACCCCTAGATACCCCAAAAACTTTTCATCGACATAAATTTTTAAACAATATTTGGGGGAAAAAAAGAAGAAAGGGGAAGAAATGTTTCTATTTTTGATCAAACAAAATATAAATTTAGTATACATTTCATCGACATAATTTAAAATTTAAACCCAAAATTTTGGTTTAAAAAAAAAAAAACAAAGCATGTGACATATGTCATTTGCTAAACATTTAGTTTTAAAAAGGGTTTTGTTTTTTTCAGAAATTTTTGGGTGATTTCGTTTTGCTTAGTTTTCCCTTGCGGTGGAAACAATGAATGGGATTTGAAAACTGGGTTTTTTGGTTTGGAAAAAATTTGTTTACTTTCTCGGCTCCTGGATTTTAAAAGGACACAAATTTGTATCGAACTCCATCTCCACGTTTTCATTTTTTCGGTTTGGGAAAATAGTAAAACTTGTTTCTTTTTGGGGGGTTTTGGAGGATAGGCGGTTTAAAGACCACAAGAGTACAAATTTAAAAGGCGCGGGTTTTTAAGGGTTTTTTTCATGGGGCAATGTTTTTAAAACCCTAATTTTCTTTTTTTAAACAGTTGTTTTTTTGAAAAATAAAAATCTTGGGGGGGTACGAACTCAGGGTAAAGGTTTTTGGTTTTTTTGTGGTCCTGGTTGTTTCTGCCAAGGCACTTACATTTTTTTTCACAAAAAAAGGAAAAAATTGGGGGGTACGTTCTAGCCCCATAACCCCCCTTACAAGTTCAATTGAAGTCGCCCTTTTTGACAGAAAAGTGAAATGATAGTTATTCTTTATGTTGACTCGTTTGAGAAATCTTTTTGCCCTGGTACTTGGGAGCATTGTTCTGTAATTTTGTACGAATTTTTTTTGAATCAAATATGATTGTTTTACCCTTTTTCCTGCTTTGTTCCAAAAAAAAATTGTCCGGGGGGGACATACACCAAACAAAATGGGCTATTTCATTCAGGTTAGAACCTTTTTTCATAAAGAAAACAAGTAAAAAAAAAAAAAAACAAAAACTCACTGCTATTTCATTGTGGGACAGCAAACCTCCATATAACAATATAGGGAGAATCATTCTACCAAGCAGCTCATATCTAATGTCAAAGATAATAAAAGGAATTTTACATTTTCTTGATAACCAGCAATGGCTCTTCAAGCTCGATCAAAATAATGTGTTTTTTTGTGCTGTATGGAACTTGTCATTGTAGTTAAGCTGTATTCCCAAGTTACTGAAGGCCAAATGCTACCTCGATATTTTGCCCTCTATTCTAAAAGATTGGATATTTTGGGTTTATTCCATTTCAAAACATAAAGGTCTTTAGTTTTGGAAACATTGATTCATAACCTCTAGTTCTCGCATCCTGCTCTGACGTATCTCTTGCTTCATTTCCTGATCAGGTCAAACCAGTAGTCTTGTTTGCAACGTATGTCTGTGGATCATTAGGATATATAGCAGAGAGTGAAAATGTTTACCTTGCCTAATCCTGTGAAACTCTAGGGGAAAAAACCCAGAAGTGATTTCCTACCTCAACAGCCGACATTACATTTCTGACTTGATTCACGTCCCTGATAACTTTAGTCCAATGACTCCAGAATGCAGAAGTTTCCCCCTATAGTAAAAATCTTATGAAAACGGTCAAACGCCTTTCCACACTCAACAAATAAAACCGTACAGACTTTTTTTCAACAAAAAGAAATCAAGAATGCAATGTATGTCAAGTGTAGTCTGCAGATGACTGATGTGACCTCAATCTGGCTCCTTCACAAACCAACAGGCCAGTCGTCTGCAGACCGACCGTTGACTGGGTATCCAGAGTGGTCCGGTCTGTGCAGCGGCTGGTTTACCCCTTCATTATTATCTTCTTGTTTGTGTGTGTGTGATACACACTTTAACACTCGTCTTGTTTCGTGGTCTGTGATGTTGCAGTTTTTTTCTTTTTTTTTTTTCTTTTCCGTATACTTTGACACTTCGGTATGACATTCCTTCTCTCTCTCTCTCTCTCTCTCTCTCTCTCTCCTCCTCCTCTCTCTCTCTTCTCTCCTCTCTCTCTCTCTCTCTCTCTCTCTCTCTCTCTCTCACACACACACACTCTCTCTCTTTCTCTCTCCGCTCTCTCTCTCTCTACTCTCTCCCTCTCTCTCTCTCTCTCTCTCTCTCTCCCTCTCTCTCTCTCTCTCTCTCTACTCTCTCTCTCTCTCTCTCTCCTCTCTGCTTGCTGTTATATCCATACAGTCAATCGTCACCGCTTTCAATGGTTCCTTAACAACACAAAAACCAAGTGCTATGTCCATATCTGAACAGCAAATACTTGTCATCTGGTATTCTGGGAACCACCTCTTTCCCCCGTCCCTCACCCCTCCTTCCTTAAACTATGCTGCTTTCTGAGTGTTTTTTTCCTTGTATTTTTGAATAGATTGTTGATTGATTATGTAATCATGTATGATTTTTGAAATGACATTCTGTGGTATGTTTTTAGGGGGTTGAATGTTTCTTTCTTTGTTTTCACTGTGTTTTAGTGTACACTGTGGTGATCATAATCTATTAAAGAAACATGTGTGTTAATACCGTTCGTAGAGACCGTGGAAAATGGAAACCCAGTTCAAACAGAAGCTTTCAAGTGATCATGTTCACACGACCGAGTAATGTATTATTAAGCAGCCCGAACAACAATGACAACTTGTTCTACAGTCTTTTTTGACCCACACAAAGCTGTTCCAAAGCGATAATCTGTCACTACTTCATTTGCTTATCAGAACACAAGAGTTATGAAGGTATCATGCTTTCCTTTACAGGTGTCAATCAGTCAATCCATAATTGAAAAAAAAAAAGAAATGAAGGGGAAAAAACTTGTTGATCATGACTCTCATGTTCATAACATCCATATTATGAATCAGTTTTGACGAGGCTGTAGGTGACAGCTCTAATATGAACCTGTGCTGTCGGCTGGTCTTATAAGCAAGACTTGAATGGAATGAAATGAGTTGCGCTTGAATTCCAGCCATATTCTATTGCAACTAAAGCTCCCACCCACTACACTGTCTGTGTTACTCATGTTTAGTCTCAGCACCAGAACTCGTTATTTTCTCTTGGGAAGTGTCCCCAATCTGGTTATATTACGCCTTTTCAAGCAGTGAGCTGCTTTCGAATTCTCTTGTCACTGTTCGCAGTGTTCTCTTATACCGGAGAATGTGATGTTTTTGTTCGTATACAGAGGTAGTTTAAAATCAGTTGAGTGAAAGAATATACAAATACATGACAGACAATCCTTCCAACACTCAATATGGAAATCAAAGCGTCGCTACATAATTTGTACTTCAAACAAAGGATAATACATAGTCTCTTCTGACCCCCCCCCCCCCCCCCCCCCCCCATTCCCTACCCTGTAGACAAACCAATGATAGTGAAGACCACTTTCCACCATGGTGCGTAGGCGACAGTTTGTTTTTCTTTTCAAACCAATGATAGTGAAGACCACTTTCCACCATGGTGCGTAGGCGACAGTTTGTTTTTCTTTTCAAACCAATGATAGTGAAGACCACTTTCCACCATGGTGCGTAGGCGACAGTTTGTTTTTCTTTTCAAACCAATGATAGTGAAGACCAATTTCCATTTTTTTTCCACCAATGGTGCGTAGGCGACAGTTTGTTTTTCTTTTAAACCAATGATAGTGAAGACCACTTTCCACCATGGTGCGTAGGCGACAGTTTGATTTTTTTTCCATTTTATTGTTTTTGTTGAATGGCGAGCGGTCAAGTTGCACGCATGTCATGGCCGAGTTGATAATGTATAATTATTTTCCTTTGCGCATGTTCTTTGTAGAAAACGTCACTAGGAACGGAATGCCCGGAGGACACCAACCTTGTCGATTCCCGCATGTTCATGCCATGTGTCATTACTGACACAAC
The DNA here is from genome assembly GCA_018398815.1 of Conus ventricosus. NCBI lineage: Eukaryota > Metazoa > Mollusca > Gastropoda > Neogastropoda > Conidae > Conus > Conus ventricosus. The sequence goes on along the minus strand of CM031596.1, from coordinate 8,574,789 downwards.
GAGGACACTGCTAGTTGTACCGCCAAACTGCTGGCTGTACTGCCCAACTGCTGGTTGTACTGCCCAACTGCTGGTTGTACTGCCCAACTGCTGGTTGTACTGCCAAACTGTTGGTTGTACTGCCCAACTGCTGGTTGTACTGCTAAACTGCTGGTTGTACTGCCCGGTTGTACTGCCCAACTGCTGGTTGTACTTCCAATCTGCTGGTTGTACTGCCCAACTGCTGGTTGTACTGCCCAACTGCTGGTTGTACTGCCCAACTGCTGGTTGTACTGCCCAACTGCTGGTTGTACTGCCCAACTGCTGGTTGTACTGCCCAACTGCTGGTTGTACTGCCAAACTGCTGGTTGTACTGCCCAACTGCTGGTTGTACTGCCCAACTGCTGGTTGTACTGCTAAACTGCTGGTTGTACTGCCTTGCCGTGGCTTCAGTGGCTTTGTTGGTGTGCTCTTTGGTTGGCTGGTTCTTCGTTTTGTTTTCTTGGCTGGTTTCTGTGAACGTTCGGTTGCTGATTGATTTGTCGGCGTCTTTGTGTGTCTCCTTTCTTTTCTTTGATGGCTCCTGTGGACTTCTTCATCGTCTTTGGATTTCTTTGTTTTCTTCTTTGTCTCTAGTTGCTTTTTTGTTTTTGTTTTGCTGGCTTGTGTGCTCTTCGTTTGTTTACATTTTTTCTTCTTCAGGAATTGTGTCTTGTTTCCTTTATTGGCGTCTGTTAATTTCGTTCATTATTATTATTATTATTATTATTATTATTATTATTGTTGTTGTTGTTGTTGTTGTTGTTGTTATTATCATTATTATTACTATTATTTTTATCATCATCATCATCATCAGCATCATCATCATCATCATCATCATCATCATCATCATTATCATTATGAATTTATCTGTTTATTCATTTATTTATATTATATTTTTTGCCACTTCGCGTCTCGCTTCTTGTTGTCTTTGCTGGCTTCTGTGAATCTGGTGTGTATACTTTGGTTAGCCTTTTTGTGTTTTGCTTCCCCCGCATTCGCCATACTCCCTCCCGTTCTTTCTGTCCCGTGGCATCGTGTAGGCTTTCCTGTGTCTTGTTCTGTTCCGTCATGTGTGTCATGCGTTTTGACTCTTCTGTGTCTTGTTCAGTTCCGTCATGTGTCATGCGTTTTGACTCTTCTGTGTCTTGTTCAGTTCCGTCATGTGTGTCATATGCGTTTTCACTGTGCTGTGTCTTGTTCTGTTCCGTCATGTGTCATGCGTTTTGACTCTTCTGTGTCTTGTTCTGTTCCGTCATGTGTCATGCGTTTTCACTGTGCTGTGTCTTGTTCTGTTCCGTCATGTGTCATGCGTTTTCACTGTGCTGTGTCTTGTTCTGTTCCATCATGTGTCATGTGTGTTGACGCTCCTGTGTCTTGTTCAGTTCCATCATGTGTCATGTGTGTTGACTCTTCTGTGTCTTGTTCTGTTCCATCATGTGTCACGTGCATTGGCTCTCTTGTGTCTTGTTCAGTTCCGTCATGGGTCATGTGTTTTTACTGTCCTGTGTCTTGTTCAGTTCCGTCATGTGTCACGTGCATTGGCTCTCTTGTGTCTTGTTCAGTTCCGTCATGTGTCATGTGTGTTGACGCTCCTGTGTCTTGTTCTGTTCCATCATGTGTCACGTGCATTGGCTCTCTTGTGTCTTGTTCAGTTCCGTCATGTGTCATGTGTGTTGACGCTCCTGTGTCTTGTTTTGTTCCACCATGTGTCACGTGCACTGGCTCTCGATTGTCTTCGTCTGTTGTGTCATGTGTTGTGTGGATTGGCTATCCTGCGTGTTGTCCTGTTTAAATCACGTGTCATGTATGCTGGTTGGACTGTGTCTTGCTCTATGCCACCATGTGTCATGTAAGCTGGTTGGCCTGTAACTTGTTCTGTTCCGTCAGGTGCCATGTGTGTTGGCTTGCATGTGTGTCCCTTCAAGTGTCATCAATACTGGCACTTCTGTTTCTTAATGTCTTTTTTGTTTGGGGCTTTCCTGTGTCTCGTTCGGATCCATCATGTGTGTTGGGATTTCTGTAGATTATGTTCCGTCGTGTGTCATGTCTGGTGGGTGTCCTGCGTCTTCTTCTGTTCCGTGTTGTTTCATGTGTGCTGGCTGTCCTGTGTCCTGCCCTGTCCTGTCCTGCCCTGCCCTGCCCTGCCCTGCCCTCCCCTGCCCTGCCCTGCCCTACCCTGCCCAGTCCTGTCGTGCCCTGCCCTGCCCTGCCCTGCCCTGCCCTGTCCTGCTCTGCCCTGTCCTGCTCTGTCCTACTCTGCCCTGTCCTGCTCTGTCCTGTCCTGCTCTGTCCTGTCCTGCTCTGCCCTGTCCTGCCCTGTCCTGCTCTGCCCTGTCCTCTGTCCTGGTCTGCCCTGTCCTGCCCTGCCCTGCCCTGCCCTGTCCTGCTCTGTCCTACTCTGCCCTGTCCTGCTCTGTCCTGGTCTGCCCTGTCCTGCCCTGCCCTGCTCTGCCCTGTCCTGCTCTGCCCTGTCCTGCTCTGTCCTACTCTGCCCTGTCCTGCCTGCCCTGCTCTGCCCTGTCCTGGTCTGCCCTGTCCTGCCCTGCCCTGCCCTGCCCTGCCCTGTCCTGCTCTGTCCTACTCTGCCCTGTTCTGCTCTGTCCTGGTCTGCCCTGTCCTGCTCTGTCCTGTCCTGTCCTGCCCTGCCCTGCCCTGTCCTGCTCTGTCCTGTCCTGCTCTGCCCTGTCTTGTCCTGACCTGTCCTGCCATGTCCTGCTCTGTCCTGCTCTGTCCTGGTCTGCCCTGTCCTGCTCTGTCCTGTCCTGCCCTGCCCTGTCCTGCTCTGCCCTGTCCTGCTCTGCCCTGTCCTGCTCTGCCCTGTCCTGTCCTGTCCTGCCCTGTCCTGCTCTGCCCCGTCCTGCTCTGTCCTGTCCTGTCATGTCCTGTCCTGTCCTGCTCTGCCCTGTCCTGCCCTGCCCTGCCCTGCCCTGCCCTGTCCTGCTCTGTCCTGCTCTGTCCTGTCCTGCCCTGTCCTGCTCTGTCCTGCCCTGTCCTGCCTGTCCTGCTCTGTCCTGCCTGTCCTGCTCTGCCCTGTCCTGCTCTGCCCTGTCCTGCTCTGTCCTCCTCTGCCCTGTCCTGCTGTGCCCTGTCCTGCTCTGCCCTGTCCTGCTCTGCCCTGTCCTGCTCTGCCCTGTCCTGCTCTGTCCTGCTCTGCTCTGTCCTGCTCTGCTCTGTCCTGCTCTGCCCTGTCCTGCTCTGCCCTGTCCTGCTCTGTCCTGTCCTGCTCTGTCCTGCTCTGCTCTGTCCTGCTCTGCTCTGTCCTGCTGTGCTCTGTCCTGCTCTGCCCTGTCCTGCTCTGCTCTGTCCTGCTCTGCCCTGTCCTGCTCTGCCCTGTCCTGCTCTGCTCTGTCCTGTCCTGCCTGTCCTGCTCTGTCCTGCTCTGCCCTGCTCTGCTCTGTCCTGTCCTGCCTGTCCTGCTCTGTCCTGCTCTGTCCTCATCTGCCCTGTCCTGCTCTGCTCTGTCCTGCCCTGTCCTGCTCTGCCCTGTCCTGCTCTGCCCTGTCCTGCTCTGTCCTGCTCTGCCCTGTCCTGCTCGGCCCTGTCCTGGTCTGCCCTGTCCTGCTCTGTCCTCCTCTGCCCTGTCCTGGTCTGCCCTGTCCTGCTCTGTCCTCCTCTGCCCTGTCCTGGTCTGCCCTGTCCTGCTCTGTCCTCCTCTGCCCTGTTCTGGTCTGCCCTGTCCTGCTGTGCCCTGTCCTGCTCTGTCCTGGTCTGCCCTGTCCTGCTCTGTCCTGCTCTGCCCTGTCCTGCTCTGCCCTGTCCTGCTCTGCCCTGTCCTGCTCTGTCCTGTCCTGCTCTGCCCTGTCCTGCTCTGCCTTGTCCTGCTCTGCCCTGTCCTGCTCTGTCCTGCTCTGCCCTGCTCTGTCCTGCTCTGCCCTGTCCTGCTCTGCCCTGCTCTGTCCTGCTCTGTCCTGTCCTGCTCTGCCCTGTCCTGCTCTGCCCTGTCCTGCTCTGCCCTGTCCTGCTCTGTCCTGCTCTGCCCTGCTCTGTCCTGCTCTGCCCTGTCCTGCTCTGTGCTGCTCTGCCCTGCTCTGCCCTGCTCTGTCCTGCTCTGCCCTGTCCTGCTCTGTCCTGCTCTGCCCTGCTCTGTCCTGCTCTGCCCTGCTCTGTCCTGCCCTGTCCCGTCCTGCACTGTGCTGCCCTGTCCCGTCCTGCACTGTGCTGCCCTTCCCTACCATGTGTGCTGGCTTGCCTGTAT
>CM031596.1:8555573-8563073 GCA_018398815.1 Conus ventricosus | reverse complement strand
GACAGAAAAGAAAGGGAGACAAAACACCGCATGAATAGCAGTCTTATCAATGACCCGTCACCAGGAAGTAGACAGGACTCGGTGTGCCACGAAGCCCAAGCATACATATCAATAAGCAGAGATAAAAGAGACAGATGACAAAACAAAGACGATGTTTCTTCAGCCTTGTCTCCCATTCAGACCATTTTCCTGGAATACCCCCTTCACCTTCAGTGCAAGCCAGATAACTTCTTGTCTTGATGAAATGAAGGTCAGAACTTAAATCTGTTTCTGATTATATACTGTCTTTATTTGTTTTTTGTTTTTTTTTAACCCACGCATTAAAAACATAGTAACGCTTTCATATTAGAGTATGACATGCTCATATCTTTCATACTGAAGCATAGCCTGCTGATACTTTTCCAACTGTCATCAGATTTCCTACAGGGCCACAGGAGATGGAACAGCCACAGAACCGGTTCCAGAGGCAACCCGAGACAAACACAACATCCACTGGCTCTTCGGTGCCACCCCTGACCTCTGCTTTACCTCAGTGTGGGCGACTGGCATTCCTGTCTGACTTTGATGCCAGTCAGACTAAATGTCTGTTTTACAATTCACTTGAAGCATCCCAGCTTGGCTCGCCAATCGCGTATGCACTCTGTCTATCAAAGCTCCCGGTTTTGTTTTTTTTGTTGTTTTTGGAGGAGGGGGGGGGGGGGGGGGGAGGAGGGGGGAGCAAAAAGCACTAATGGTCCTCTTCCCTCCATCCCCTCCGCTCTCTCTCCGCCTCCACCACTACCAGCCCCTCCCCATCCCCACCCCATCCCCACCCTCACCACACAATTCTCCGCCTCCACCACTACCAGCCCCTCCCCATCCCCACCCCATCCCCACCCTCACCACACAATTCTCCGCCTCCACCACTACCAGCCCCTCCCCATCCCCACCCCATCCCCACCCTCACCAAACAAATCACCGCAAAGGGAGATTTAAAAAAAAAATCGCACCCCATTTCCCACCCCATTTCTCTCTCTCTCTCTCTCCTCTCTCTCCTCTCTCTCTCTCTCTCCTCTCTCTCTCCTCTCTCTCTCCTCTCTTTCCCCTCTCTCTCTCACCTCTCTCTCTCTCTCTCTCTCCTCTCTCTCTCTCTCTCTCTCTCTCTCTCTCTCTCTCTCTCTCTCTCTCTCTCTCTCTCCCGACACCTCCATCTCCACTCTAACCCACAGCCTTACCTCCACTGTAAAAATGTTCCGGATTTCCTTCCCGCTTTATACAATGATACGTGATACAAGCCGAAATACTGGTTTTCCCCAACCTTTTCCTGCTTTTTTTAATTCTTTTTTTTTTTTTTTGGCGAGGAGAAGGGGAAGAAGGGGGTGGGGGAGTAGGGGGCGGACAGAGGGGAGGTGGGGAAGGGGAAAGGGAGGAGGAGATGGAGGGCGGGGAGGATAGGTATGTTTGTCATTCCTAGGGGGTGTCAGGTTGTCGTGCACCCGTCAGTCCCTCCACCCCACAGTGTAGTCAGCTTCTCCCGAGTTGGAGCCCTGGCATCAGCAGTAGTCCCTCTGCCCCACAGTGTAGTCAGCTTCTCCCGAGTTGGAGCCCTGGCATCAGCAGTAGTCCCTCTGCCCCACAGTGTTGTCAGCTTCTCCCGAGTTGGAGCCCTGGCATCAGCAGTAGTCCCTCTGCCCCACAGTGTTGTCAGCTTCTCCCGAGTTGGAGCCCTGGCATCAGCAGTAGTCCCTCTGCCCCACAGTGTAGTCAGCTTCTCCGAGCTGCGGCCCTGGCTTCAGCAGTAGTCCCGCTACCCCACAGTGTAGTCAGCTTCTCAGAGTTGGAGCCCTGGCATCAGCAGTAGTCCCTCTGCCCCACAGTGTAGTCAGCTTCTCAGAGTTGGAGCCCTGGCATCAGCAGTAGTCCCTCTGCCCCACAGTGTAGTCAGCTTCTCAGAGTTGGAGCCCTGGCTTCAGCAGTAGTCCCTCTGCCCCACAGTGTAGTCAGCTTCTCCGAGTTGCGAGTATAAGGTAAGACAGGTGTGGGGACGGTGGGTGGGGGGTTAGGGGGCAGGGGGTGGAAGGTGGGGAGGGGGCAGGAACGGGAGGGGGGGGGGGGGGCAGGAGGAGCGAGTCGTCTATGCAAAGGAATCCACTGAGATACAAATGAACTGAACATCCATCGCAAAGTGATGTCCTTCATATGCATATAAAGTCGACCTTACTGAACATTTTTGTGTGTGCGTCAAACGTCCAGCCGTAAACAGACTTCGGAATTGAGAGAAAACTTAATTTCAGATGACTTTCAATCCTTTTCCTTCTTCTTTTTCCTTTTTTTGTTGTTGTAAACTGGTGTACCTTTATTTTTTTTTACATCTGTAAAGACGATCTAATTACTTATAACAATATGTTACCAATCACATCATACTGATAGGGAGGCATATATTAGCATTGCAAGAAAAACAGAAAGGTCATCTGTCAACATAACTCTTGCCTCAGAGCCTCCGACAATGACGAAAAAAATGGATATGAAGAAGAGACTGTTTTTAGTGAGGCGCAAGCCTACACGGAAAACATCCAAAGAATGCAAAGTGCAAAATGAGCATTTGCGAATTTTACTTCCAATGCACGTTTTGGGATTTTATAGTATTTCTCTTATTTTGTATGAAATACAGAAATGTTCAGAGAAGGACAGGCAGAGATTAAAAAATGGCGCCGAAATTGAATTGGGCAAAAATCTTCATTTTGAGGTGATGTGTAACAATTAATGTGCATTATTGTTTTGTGATGACGATGCTATACAGATTACAGTTCTACGCGTTCTGAGCCTTTCATGTTTCAACCATTTTAAACAAAAGAATTAAAGGTTTCCCATTCAAGGGAGGTAAGGGGGAAGGTAATTCTGGAACTAAACCTTTTGTCGGCAGCGCTCTGCCACAGTACAAGTGTGATACACTCTAGCATCTGGCTACATCCACCTTCACCACCTCCCCCCCTCCCCCCCCCCCCCGCATAAACTGCTCGCGATCGATCTCCTCTGTCACAGCCAGCGTCTTGCTGGCGTCAAACAAAAGAGGAATAGCAGGGGTCACACACACACACACACACAACACACACACACACACACACACACACACACGCGCGCGCGCACACGCACGCACGCACGCACACACACACACACACACACACACACACACACACACACACACACACACACACACACAAACACATACGCACACACACACAAACACATACGCACACACACACACACACACACACACACACACACACACACACACACACACACACACAACACCACGCACGCACGCACGCACGCACGCACGCACGCACGCATACACACACTCATACAAACGCGCGCGCGCGAACCAAGGTGATTACATACACTCGCCTTGATATTTCAAAACATTCTTAAGAATTGCGCACATTTTGATTCTACCGTTATTTTCTTCATCCTCTTTATCATTGGTGTATGTCCATCTGACTGTCAGATTCCCTTGATTCCTTCAAAAGTGACAAACTTACACATGCATCTCTGTCAATCATAATATTATATAAAGGTCATAATGCTTGCATCATTATGTTTAAATTGAGTATGTGTAAGTAGTTTGTGTCATGTTTTCGATCACTTTAGACGCGTAGTATGTGTGCATAAAATATTGAATGTGAACATCATGTACTCTTGTGAGTGCTGTGTGCTGGATTCTACAATGCGCTTAAAGGTCTTTTATAGAAAAAAAAAATCAGAAAAGAACGGCTTTTGCAGCAGAGGGAAGACCCCCCCCCCCCCCCCCCTCCCCCCAAAAAAAAAAAAAAAAAAAAACCCAACAACAAACAAACAAAAAACAAAAAACAACAACAAACACACACAAAAAAAAACGAAAAGAAAACGAAAAGAACACAAGAAAAAACGAAAAAGAAAAAGAAAAAAAAAGGGATGTGATACTGAAAGTAAATTAGCGAATACTATGTTAATGGTTTTCTGTGGGCTGGCGGAAATACCAAAAAGAATCGGTAAATTCAGCAACTCTCTCTCTCTCTCTCCTCTCTCTCCCTCTCCTCTCTCCTCTCTCTCTCTCTCTCTCTCCTCCCCCCCCCCCCCCCCCCCCCCCCCAAGCACGCACGGAAACCAGCGGAATGAGAAACAAACACACGAGCAGATGCCGAGAGGAGAAATGGGGACGGAGGGCAAAAAACCAAAACCAAAAAGAAAGAAAAAGAAAAAAAAAAAAAAAGAAAAAAAAAAAACCCACACAGCGCAGTCTTTAATACCCTTAGCCAGGAATGCGGAATGACTTGACTGACAAACACCTGAACAAGTGGCAATCTCTTTTTGCAGAGTGCAGAACACGCTCCCCACTACTCCCCCCTCAGGATGGAACCAACCACCACAATTGACAGAGGGGTGTGGAGGGGTGCGAGGGGTGTGTGGTGGGGGTGGGGGTGGGTGGGAGGGAACCTTTCCTAATGAAAAGGCCACGGAATGCAGTACCCGTGCCAAAGAGCTTCAAAAGGGAGATTACTCTCAGGGAAATTGACAAGAGCTGAAGGATACAATTGCGCCTGGCACCGATTTGTTTTTAAGATGTTCTTGGGTCTTGTAGGAAACGACCGTATTCAAAGACGAAGGAGAAGAAGGGATGAGGAAGGAGCGGAGGGGATGGTGGGGGTGGGGGTGGGGTGGGGTGGGAGGGGGGTGGTGGTGGTGGCGAAGTGGGGTCGGAAGGGGGGGGGGGGGGGGGTTGGAGGAGGGAGCGGGGCAGATGGACCACGGAGTGGAACGGAAACCCTGGCGGAAAACGAAGGTGGTTGTTAGGTGCCAGGGTATTGCCAGCACGCCATGTAAACACTTTCGCCAGCTCTTTAAGAATGTACCAGCACCTTGTGGATCGTATACTATGCAAAGAATGTTACGGACTATCTTCAACCTTTTCTTTTTTTTTTTTTTTTTTTTGATAGATAGCCAAGCTACAAACAAATTCAGCACTTGTACTTTAATCTGTGGAATGTGTTATTAACTTGTTGTCTGGTTGTGTTTTCCTTCTTTGCCGATACTATAAAGCGCTGGCTGAACGATCACCATGAAGAATGTTAAAGAATGACAGGCGTTGAGGAGTTTATGGTTTTATTCAATCATCGTGCAAGGAGCACCCGAGGAAAGCAGGTGTGTGTGTGTGTGTGTGTGTGTGTGTGTGTGTGTGTGTGAGTGTGTGTGTGTGTGTGTGTGTGTGTGTGCGTGTGCGTGTGCGTGTGTGTGCGTGTGCGTGTGTGCGTGCGTGCGTGCGCGCGTGCGTGCGTTCATGTGTGTGCGTGAAAGTGCGCGCGCACGCGCGCGCGTGTGTATGATTTCCCATGCCCTCTCAGTGTCGTTACTCCTGCTCCACTTATTCTCGCTGCCTTACTCCTCACACACACATCCATGATCTTTCTGCCTGTTACTCCTCACAAACATCCATGATCTTTCTGCCTGTTACTCCTCACAAACATCCATGATCTTTCTGCCTGTTACTCCTCACAAACATCCATGATCTTTCTGCCTGTTACTCCTCACAAACATCCATGATCTTTCTGCCTGTTACTCCTCACACACACAGCCATGATCTTTCTGCCTCTTACTCCTCACACACACAGCCATGATCTTTCTGCCTGTTACTCCTCACACACACAGCCATGATCTTTCTGCCTGTTACTCCTCACACACACATCCATGATCTTTCTGCCTGTTACCCCTCACACACACAGCCATGATCTTTCTGCCTGGGTTCCAGCACCACTTTATCTGGTCGTCAAGAGACAAGCCACCAGCGGAGTCCCTGCGCTCCTGCTGCTGTTTCAGTGGATTTTGTCCGTGCTCACTGACGGCGTTTCTAATCGACAATCGCAGGACTTCACCTACTGAGCCCCTATAGACGACCTTTATTGCAATCGCAGGACTTCACCTACTGAGCCCCTACAGACGACCTTCATTGCAATGGCAGGACTTCACCTACTGAGCCCCAACCTTCATTGCAATCTCAGGACTTCACCTACTGAGCCCCTATAGACGACCTTCATTGCAATCGCAGGACTTCACCTACTGAGCCCCGACCTTCATTGCAATCGCAGGACTTCACCTACTGAGCCCCGACCTTCATTGCAATCGCAGGACTTCACCTACTGAGCCCCTACAGACGACCTTCATTGCTATGTTGCAGAGGTGACAAGAGCGACCCCTGCTGGAGGACTCCACAACGTCCATCCAAGCACAGAGATCCTCAGACATCGACACGCGGAATTCAGGTCTTGTATGGACACGCCATCATTTTGCAAACCATGAATTAACGAAGGACTGAAAGTAGTGAGAAGAATACAACCGAGAGAGGAACAAAGATAAAAGATGTTTATTCCTGGGCCACAGTTACTGGGGAACAAAATATGCATTCAGAAATATATATATGCCTGCATCACACACACCGTTTCAAAGAGAGAAAAAATCATACGCAAACGTTTGTGCGAACTAAATAGAGCAAAATCACGAATAAGTAAATGCACAATGATAATATGATAATGATTAAAGTAAGGAATTCGATACAGACCTGTTTATCTAGATAATTATCAAAGTAAGAAATTCAATACAGACCTGTTTATCTTTCGTGCATTCATTAATTCCACGGAAGTAAGATCATTGAGACAAGCATGGAGAAGACACATCGACACACACAGAGAAGCGTGTTGACTGAAAAGATCCTACATTGTCTTTTCATTTCTTGGACACATATGTCAGAGCTAACAAATTATTTCGCACTCATGAGTGCTCATCATCTGAGATGACTGATGTCTTTAGTAAACAACAATGACGCGAAAAGGACGTATATACGTATAAGGGGGCAGGAAAACAATAATGGACTGCTAACATTGCAGAGTGGATATGGAAAACATTGGCAGAGAACCAGGCCTTGCCACAGTCAGACCTGGAGAGACCTGGTGAAGTGTTCTTCAGTGAGGTGCCCCAGTGACTTGTCATGGAGTCCAAGAAGAAGACGAAGACCTGTCATCTGTTTGAATGGCGATCATCAGACAGGGAAGACTCTGCTCTGGGGGAGCATGGTGAACAGCTCAGTGTTCTGCCCTGATGATTTGCCATGCAGGTCAGAGCGGAGAAGACCTGCGGATCGGTAGAATGCAGATCATTAGAAACGGAACACCATGCTTTACTACAAATGACACGCAGCTTGTGGATCCGCTTCAGTCACTGGTGAAACTGAAAACCGACAAGCGTGTGTGTGTGTTCTGCGTTCTCCCTGAAACAAAACAAAACAGAACAACACACAAACATTTTCTCAGGACGCAAGCCTGTGAAGGCACAGAGTAGCCTGTGAAGGCACAGAGTAGGCTGTGAAGGCACAGAGTAGGCTGTGAAGGCACAGAGTAGCCTGTGAAGGCACAGAGTAGGCTGAGCCGACTTCAGGTCGATGAGATCAAGACAGATGTATCTGCAGAGTTGTGGCACGACGACGGACAGGGTCCA
>CM031596.1:8540573-8550573 GCA_018398815.1 Conus ventricosus | reverse complement strand
ACACACACACACACACACACACACACACACACACACGTACACACACGCACACACACACAGAGCGAGAGAGAGGGAGAGGGAGAGAGAGAGAGAGAGAGAGAGAGAGAGAGAGAGAGAGAGAGAGAGAGAGAGAGAGAGAGAGAGAGAGAACAGACAGAGACAGAGAGAGAGAGAGAGAGAGAGAGAGAGAGAGAGAGAGAGCAGAGAGAGAGAGAGAGAGAGAGAGAGAGAGAGAAAGGGGGGGGGGGAGTGAGTTCTTCGCAAATAGTAGACTTGTTTCTGTGAGCGAAGGCATCTGTAGGGAAGAGAGAGAGAGAGAGAGAGAGAGAGAGAGAGAGAGTGGAGAGAGAGAGAGAGAGAGAGAGAGAGAGATGGTTAGTTTCACACGATAAAAACGATAAAGGGAAAGTGTTGAAAAATGAGTTTGGAGAGTCGACAAAAATGTATGGCATGCAAACCATTAATCTTCACAACGGCAATGCTTCCGATATGCAGTTTATCACTGGCTTCATTATCCGATATGCAGTTGATCACTGGCTTCATATCGATATGCAGTTTATCACTGGCTTCATTATCCGATATGCAGTTTATCACTGGCTTCATTATCCGATATGCAGTTTATCACTGGCTTCATTATCGATATGCAGTTTATCACTGGCTTCATTATTCGGGGTTCAAAGCTCTGTAAAAAAAAAGATTCATGTTAGATTTTCAAATTTTAGAAGCCTAGCACAGACCCCTTATGACTAACACGCACGTGCGTACGCGCGTGTTCTCTCTCTCTCTCTCTCTCTCTCTCTCTCTCTCTCTCTCTCTCTCTCTCTCACACACACATACACACACACACACACACACACACACATGCACATACACACACATGCACGCACATAAACAGATACAGACACACACACACACAAACACACACACACACACACACACACACACACACACACACACACACACACACACACACACACACACAGAGCGACCTGAACTCTTCTCCAAAGAAAACCTGAAGAATGTGAAAAGAATTCCGAACTTCATCATGTATGTTTAGGAAGTTAATTGCTCCAACACACAGGTAGAAAAAACAGCCTCCATGGTGAAACGGGCCAGAACATCGCACACCGAACTACCTGTCGATGAAGCGAAACTGAAAGCGTCCGACGAATGCCAAGCAAATCACTCTCCGTTGGGCTGTAACGAATCACACCCAGGAGTCGTTGATAAGGGACCCTAAGAAAACCCAGGCTGTTTTGACTTGAACCCACGCTTCACGCATGTGGTGGTGTAGGCTAGGTATTCAACTCCATTTCAGTTTCTTCCAGGAGGTGTTATTATTTTTAGGAATTGTTCATCATATACGCTACACCGCATCTTCTCTGGGTCTGAGAAACCTTTCATGATACACCGGATTTTTGTAAAGCTAACAAGTTGAGAATTGGGGGGGGGGGGGGGGGGGGGGGGGGGCAAAAAGTCAGCTTGAAGGATGAGATGCCTATCCTATGGATATACCCAACGTTTTGGAGAGTTAATTACAATGTCATGTTTATATATTGATGGGTGCTCAAAGATGTAGCGGAGACAGGATCAGTATCGTGGTCTTGCCGCTAGGTGGGGTTCGCTGAGCACAGTGAAGGCATGCACCACATCCTGTTGATCTGACAGGCTCTGTCAGTTCCCTCTGTTCACCACATGATCTGACAGGCTCTGTCAGTACCCCCTGTTCACACCATGATCTGACAGGCTCTGTCAGTACCCTCTGTTCACACCATGATCTGACAGGCTCTGTCAGTACCTCTGTTCACCGCATGATCTGACAGGCTCTGTCAGTACCCTCTGTTCACACCATGATCTGACAGGCTCTGTCAGCACCCTCTGTTCATGGGTGGCTGCTTGTTCACCACATTCTCTGAGAGGCTTTGTCAGTACCCTCTGTTCACCACATGATCTGACAGGCTCTGTCAGTACTCTCTTTTCACGGGTTGGTTGACTGTTCACACCTCGCTGCTGACAGAATCCAACTGTAACATTTGAGGCACAACCAGAATGATCTGCACGCAGCCAAATGTCACGTACAGGAAGCAGGCCGACCTCCTGAACAGTGCACAGCAAGAAGCTGGTTTGCGTTATTACCGGAGAGGACAGCGCAGCCAACTGAACAATGTTCTCGCCAGGCAATGGTTAGTCATCTGAGCGAGCGAACGGAATGCACACCAGCAAACGCGAATGATGGGAAAGTGAGGTAAGACAATGTTCCTGTCCTCTTGACATCTTGGCGGGGGATAGGGAGGGGGGGGGGGGGGTGTGTTACAGGACGCAGTGACGGCGATGGCGTTAAAATCAGGCCAGTTTTCTGCTTGTTTGTGTTTTAAAGCACTAAATGATCATCGTTCAAACCCGAACGACATTTTCGAACAGCCATCCTTCCCTTTTTGTTTTTAATGTCTTAAATGTCTTCGAAGCAGTTCTGTGGAAACATTCGATTATATAACGAATGCAAGGTTTCCTATCTATGGCACGTGAAACCAGCAGTTCTTTGTCACACTGTTTCCCAATCTAAGGGGTTTCTTCGACGTTTTATTCAGTAGACAACATAAAACAACACAGTCTCATGCCGGCATTCACACCTGAGCAGTCCCCTCGGCCTCAACCAACAGGTCCCTGTCCTATTTTCTCTGATCCCATGTTTCGGTCTCCTCAATATTTGTACTGCTTCCTCAGTTCTCGAGCGGTCTTCTCTTTCTACGCACCGTCTGCTCAGCTTCTGTGCTGTTCCTCCACTTCCTTTTCTGTTCTTTCTCTGTTTCCTCCATTCCTGCACTGAATTTTGTACTGTCTCCTCTACTCCTGCACTGTCTATATTTCTGCACTGTCAACTGAATTTCTGTACTCTCTCTCCTCTACTCTTGCACTGTCTTTTCTGTATATGTACTCTCTCCTCAGTTTCTGCCCCGCTTTTCTCTGTTCCTGAGCTGTCTTCTCTGTGTTTGTACTGTCCCCAGTGTTCCTGAACATGTCTTCTCTGTGTTTGTTCCCTCCCAGTGTTCCTGAACTGTCTTCTCTGTGTTTGTTCTGTCCCCAGTGTTCCTGAACATGTCTTCTCTGTGTTTTGTACTGTCCCCAGTGTTCCTGAACATGTCTTCTCTGTGTTTGTTCCGTCCCAGTGTTCCTGAACTGTCTTCTCTGTGTTTGTTCTGTCCCCAGTGTTCCTGAACTGTCTTCTTTGTTCTGTCCCCAGTGTTCCTGAACTGTTTTCTCTGTGCTTGTTCTGTCCCCAGTTTTCATGAACTGTCTTCTCTGTTTGTACTGTCCCCAGTGTTCCTGAACTGTCTTCTCTGTGTTTGTTCTGTCCCCAGTTTTCCTGAACTGTCTTCTCTGTTTGTACTGTCCCCAGTGTTCCTGAACTGTCTTCTCTGTGCACTGTCTCCCGTGTTCCTGAGCTGTCTTCCCTGTATTTGTACTGTCCTCAGTGTTCCTGAACTGTCTTCTCTGTGTACTGTCTCCCGTGTTCCTGAACTGTCTTCTCTGTGTTTGTACTGTCCCCAGTGTTCCTGAACTGTCTTCTCTGTGTACTGTCCCCAGTGTTCCTGAACTGTCTTCTCTGTGTTCGTGCTGTCTCCTGTGTTCCTGAACTGTCTTCTCTGTGTTTGTTCAGTCCCAGTGTTCCTGAACTGTCTTCTCTGTGTTCGTACTCTCTCCTGTGTTTCTGAACTGTCGTCTCTGTGTTTGGTCTGTCCACAGTGTTCCTGAACTGTTTTCTCTGTTTGTACTGTCCCAGTGTTCCTGAACTGTCTTCTCTGTGTACTGTCTCCCGTGTTCCTGAACTGTCTTCTCTGTGTTTGTACTGTCTCCCGTGTTCCTGACCTGTCTTCTCTGTGTTTGTACTGTCCCCAGTGTTCCTGAACTGTCTTCTCTGTGTACTGTCTCCCGTGTTTCTGAACTGTCTTCTCTGTGTTTGCACTGTCCCCAGTGTTCCTGAACTGTCTTCTCTGTGTTTGTTCTGTCCCAGTGTTTCTGAACAGTCTTCTCTGTGTTTGTACTGTCTCCCGTGTTCCTGAACTGTCTTCTCTGTGTTTGTACTGTCTCCCGTGTTCCTGAACTGTCTTCTCTGTGTTTGCACTGTCCCCAGTGTTCCTGAACTGTCTTCTCTGTGTTTGTTCTGTCCCCAGTGTTCCTGAACAGTCTTCTATGTGTTTGGACTGTCCCCAGTGTTCCTGAACTGTCTTCTCTGTGTTTGTACTGTCTCCCGTGTTCCTGAACAGTCTTCTCGGTGTTTGCACTGTCCCCAGTGTTCCTGAACTGTCTTCTCTGTGTTTGTACTGTCTTCTGTGTTCCTGAACTGTCTTCTCTGTGTGTGTTCTGTCCCCAGTGTTCCTGAACTGTCTTCTCTGTGTTTGAACTGTCTCCCGTGTTCCTGAACTGTCTTCGCTGTGTTTGTACTGTCTTCTGTGTTCCTGAACTGTCTTCTCGGTGTTTGAACTGTCTCCCGTGTTCCTAAACTTTCCTGAACTGTCTTCTCTGTGTTTGTTCTGTCCCCAGTGTTCCTGAACTGTCTTCTCTGTGTTTGAACTGTCTCCCGTGTTCCTGAACTGTCTTCTCTGTGTTTGTACTGTCTTCTGTGTTCCTGAACTGTCTTCTCTGTGTTTGTACTGTCTCCTGTGTTCCGGAACTGTCTTCTCTGTGTTTGTACTGTCTTCTGTGTTCCTGAACTGTCTTCTCTGTGTTTGCACTGTCTTCTGTGTTCCTGAACTGTCTTCTCTGTTTTCGTACTGTCTTCTGTGTTCCTGAACTGTCTTCTCTGTGTTCGTGCTGTCTTCTGTGTTCCTGAACTGTCTTCTCTGTGTTTGTACTGTCTCCTGTGTTCCTGAACTGTCTTCTCTGTGTTTGTACTGTCTTCTGTGTTCCTGAACTGTCTTCTCTGTGTTTGTACTGTCTTCTGTGTTCCTGAACTGTCTTCTCTGTGTTTGTACTGTCTTCTGTGTTCCTGAACTGTCTTCTCTGTGTTTGTACTGTCTCCTGTGTTCCTGAACTGTCTTCTCTGTGTTTGTACTGTCGTCTGTGTTCCTGAACTGTCTTCTCTGTGTTTGTACTGTCTGCTGTGTTCCTGAACTGTCTTCTCTGTGTTTGTACTGTCTTCTGTGTTCCTGAACTGTCTTCTCTGTGTTTGTACTGTCTCCCGTGTTCGTGTCGATGTACGTCATTTCAGTTTCTGTACTGTCATCATCGTCATTTCAGCTCTTGTAAGGTGAACCCAGGACCTGTCTTGTCAGTCCAGTGCCCATCCTGTCTTCTTTGTTCCTTTGATCTCGTTTCATTTCCTATACTGGCTTAGCTTATGCGCCCTTTCCTCAGTTCGTGTACAGTTTTATATGTTTCTGTCATGTCCCCTCTATTTTTGCACTGTCATTTCTGTTCACGCACTGTCGGCTTCCTTCCTGTATTGTCACCCCAGTTCCTGTACTGTCACCTCACTCCGTGCATTGTCACCCCAGTTCCTGTACTGTCACCTCACTCCCTGTATTGTCACCCCAGTTCCTGTACTGCCACCTCACTCGCTGTATTGTCACCCCAGTTCCTGTACTGTCACCTCACTCCCTGTATTGTCACCCCAGTTCCTGTACTGTCACCTCACTCCCTGTATTGTCACCCCAGTTCCTGTACTGCCACCTCACTCCCTGTATTGTCACCCCAGTTCCTGTACTGTCACCTCACTCCCTGTATTGTCACCCCAGTTCCTGTACTGTCACCTCACTCCCTGTATTGTCCCCCCAGTTCCTGTATTGTCACCCCAATTCCTGTACTGTCACCTCACTCTCTGTATTGTCACCCAGTTACTGTATTGTCACCTCACTCCCTGTATTGTCACCCCAGTTCCTGTACTGTCACCCCACTCCCTGTACTGTCACCTAACTCACTGTATTGTCACCCCAGTTCCTGTACTGTCACCTCACTCCCTGTACTGTCACCTCACTCCCTGTACTGTCACCCCAGTTCCTGTATTGTCACCCAATTCCTGTACTGTCACCTCACTCCGTGTATTGTCACCCCAGTTCCTGTACTGTCACCTCACTCCCTGTATTGTCACCCAGTTCCTGTATTGTCACCCCAATTCCTGTACTGTCACCTCACTCCCTGTATTGTCACCCCAGTCCCTGTACTGTCACCTCACTCCTGTACTGTCACCTCACTCCTGTATTGTCACCCCAGTTCCTGTACTGTCACCTCACTCCCTGTATTGTCACCCCAGTTCCTGTACTGTCACCTCACTCCCTGTATTTGTCACCCCAGTTCCTGTACTGTCACCCCAGTTCCTGTATTGTCACCCAGTTCCTGTACTGTCACCTCACTACCTGCATTGTCACCCAGGTCCTGTACTGTCACGTCACTACCTGCATTGTCATCCCAGTTCCTGTACTGCCACCTCACTCCCTGTACTGTCACCCAGTTCCTGTACTGTCACCTCACTACCTGCATTGGCACCCAGTTCCTGTACTGTCACCTCATTCTCTGTATTGATTGTCACCCAGTTCCTGTACTGTCACCCACTCCTGTATTGTCACCCCATTTCCTGTACCTAACCTCACTCCCTGTATTGTCACCCCAGTTCCTGTACTGTCACCTCACTCCCTGTATTGTCACCCCTGTACCTGTACTGTCACCTCACTCCCTGTATTGTCACCCCAGTTCCTGTACTGTCACCTCACTCCCTGTATTGTCCCCCCAGTTCCTGTACTGTCACCTCACTCCCTGTACTGTCAACCTCACTCCCTGTATTGTCACCCCAGTTACTGTACTGTCACCCCACCCTGTATTGTCACCCCAGTTCCTGTACTGTCACTCACATCCCTGTATTGTCACCCCAGTTCCTGTACTGCCACCTCACTCCCTGTATTGTCACCCCAGTTCCTGTACTGTCACCTCACTCCCTGTATTGTCACCCCAGTTCCTGTACTGTCACCTCACTCCCTGTACTGTCACCTCACTCCCTGTATTGTCCCCCAGTTCCTGTACTGTCACCTCACTCCCTGTATTTCACCCCAGTCCTGTATTGCCCCCCCCCCCCCAGTTCCTGTACAGTCACCTACTCCCTGTACTGTCACCTCACTCCCTGTATTGTCACCCCAGTTCCTGTATGTCACCCCATTCCTGTACTGTCACCTCACTCCCTGTACTGTCACCTCACTCCCTGTACTGTCACCCCAGTTCCTGTACTGTCACCCCAGTTCCTGTACTGTCACCTCACTCCCTGTAATGTCACCTCACTCCCTGTATTGTCCCCCAGTTCCTGTATTGTCCCCCCCAGTTCCTGTACTGTCACCTCACTCCCTGTATTGTCACCCCAGTTCCTGTATTGTCCCCCCCCAGTTCCTGTACTGTTCACCCTCACTCCCTGTATTGTCACCCCAGTTCCTGTATTGTCACCCCAGTTCCTGCACTGTCACCTCACTCCCTGTACTGTCACCTCACTCCCTGTACTGTCACCTCACTCCCTGTATTGTCACCCCAGTTCCTGTATTGTCCCCCAGTTCCTGTACTGTCACCTCACTCCCTGTACTGTCACCTCACTCCCTGTATTGTCACCCCAGTTCCTGTATTGTCCCCCCAGTTCCTGTACTGTCACCTCACTCCCTGTACTGTCACCTCACTCCCTGTATTGTCACCCCAGTCCCTGTATTGTCACCCCAGTTCCTGTACTGTCACCTCACTCCCTGTATTGTCACCCCAATTCCTGTACTGTCACCTCACTCCCTGTATTGTCCCCCCAGTTCCTGTACTGTCACCTCACTCCCTGTATTGTCACCTCACTCCCTGTATTGTCACCTCACTCCCTGTACTGTCACCTCACTCCCTGTATTGTCACCTCACTCCCTGTATTGTCACCTCACTCCCTGTATTGTCCCCCAGTTCCTGTACTGTCACCTCACTCCCTGTATTGTCACCCCAATTCCTGTACTGTCACCTCACTCCCTGTATTTTCACCCCAATTCCTGTACTGTCACCTCACTCCCTGTACTGTCACCTCACTCCCTGTATTGTCACCCCAGTTCCTGTACTGTCACCTCACTCCCTGTATTGTCACCCCAGTTCCTGTACTGTCACCTCACTCCCTGTATTGTCACCCCAGTTCCTGTACTGTCACCTCACTCCCTGTATTGTCACCTCACTCCCTGTATTGTCACCCCAGTTCCTGTCACCTCACTCCCTGTATTGTCACCCCAGTTCCTGTACTGTCACCTCACTCCCTGTATTGTCACCCTAGTTCCTGTACTGCCTCAGATCCTGCTCTCTGAGCTCAGTGTTTGTCGTTGTCTCTGTTCCCTGTACTATCTCCTTTGTTCGTGCAGTCTCTTCAGTTCTCTGCAGCTGTCACTCCAATTCCTGCACAATCTGTTCAATACCTGCGCTGCCATCTCACTCCATGAAGAAGCTGAAACAGCTGAAATGGATAAGCCTGCATGCATTGACAATATCCAAGCGGAAGTCGGAAAAGCAGTAACTTTGTTTAACTGCCTTCTGCCAGAAAATCTGGTACACTGGCGAACACCATCGACTCTATCACTAATCGTCACTCATTCCAGGAAAAGAGTCTCCAACAGTGCCGGAACTGACATACACTATCAGTTTGATCAGCCATGGCAGTAAGGTAATGCTAAGGGATGCTACTTTAAGGCTGTTATGAGCTGCATCCTGTAGTCTAATTTACCTCTGTTCAGGAGCAGTTATGTCCCTTGATATCTTAATGGAGTGTCCTGCGCGTGCCTGTACCCATCGTCAACACAGCGCAGGCCTCCAAGGGTGGTACAGGACTGCTCTAAAGGCAGGTGAAGACAGTGCTTCTCTGGGTCCTCCCCAGCACCTCCGGGTGTTTCTTTTTCTTTTTTCTTCCAAACAGGTTGAGCCGCAAGTTGATACAATTATTGCTAAGGAACGGGCTGGTCTGCGTAGGCATAAGTGGAAGCACAGTGAGTATGGTAGGGCCCATTTGCGGAAGCACAGTGAGTATGGTAGGGCCCATTTGTGGAAGCACAGTGAGTATGCTAGGGCCCATTTGCAGGAACACAGTGAGCATGGTGGGGCCCATTTGCAAGAACACAGTGAGCATGGTAGGGCCCATTTACAGAAGCACAGCACGGTAAGGACTCTGTCCAGCTGTGTGGAGGGTATAATTGGGCCTCTCGCCCGCAACACAACCGGTACGATGGGAAACTTTCCCAGCAGTACTGTGGTTAGGGTAAGGTCTGTTTCCAGCAGAATAACAGGTATGATGAGGACCCTATACAGCGGGTATGGTGGCGCCCCCTTTCAAGCAACACAGTGGGTTTGGTGGGGTCCCTTTCCAGCTGTATCGCGGGTAGGACGTTTTTCCTGTAACAAAGCGGGCATGGCAGTTTCACTTTCAGCAAGAAATGGTTCGGGAAAATTCATTTCCAGCAACGGATATAATTATACACCAGCAGCCCTTTCAGCAGGTGGTAAGACCTCCCTCCCCCGACCCTCTCCCTGCAACAAAGTAGAAATGGTTAGACCTCTTCCTACCAACAAAGCAACAAAGCAAGTATGGTAGAGCCTTTTTTCAGCGACACAGTAGATATCATTAGGCTTTTTTTTCTAGTTATAAAACAGGTATGGCAGAATACCTTTCTCAGCAACAAAGAAGGTGTGGTCAGACCTTTTTCTGCGCACAAAGCGGGGATGGTGGGAACCTTTATACAGCAACAAAGTAGGTATGGTAAGACCTTTTTTCTTTTCACAAAGCGGGTATAGCAGGGCACCTTGTTACAGCAAAGTAGCTATAATACGACTTTCTTTTCTATGCACAAAGCGTGTATGGTAGATCTTTTACAGCAAAGTAGGTATAAACAACCTTTTTATATGCGCAAAGCAGTATGGTAGGGCACCTTTTTACAGAAAAGTAGTAGGTATAATAAACCTTTTTTTGTGCACAAAGCGGTATAATAGGGCACCTTTTTACAGCAACAAGGTAAGTATGGTCAGA
>CM031596.1:8525573-8533073 GCA_018398815.1 Conus ventricosus | reverse complement strand
GTTGTGTTGTGTTGTGTTGTGTTGTGTTGTGTTGTGTTGTGTTTGCGTCGGTCTGTGTTTCATGTTTCCAAATATATGCCAGAGTTCATGGTAAGCTTTGTGTCTGTGTTGACCACGGTAGTCACCCAACATCACGCTGTCAACATACCGTGATGCAATCATCAGGTCTGCCCGGGCGCTGGCAGTCACACCAGCACTTCAAACAGGCTCAAAACACCCCTGTTCAAAACTAGTTGCTCGTTAACCCCGCCTGGTTCTAACTCTGATTGGTTTGTTTTTGTTTCTGGACATCAACCCGTCGCTCCTCTGGCCATCAGAATGATGATGCCATAACATCCTATGATGACGTGTCCAGTAGTGGACTGGTACTTACCAGTTGGCCTGGGGATATTATTCATCGTAGCATTGCTCACTGTTTAAATAGACGACACCACCTTGAATCTGATGATGTAGAATACATGTCGTTATAAGCAAAACCCCTCTAATTCAGTCTCTGTTCTAGATAGATACCTGCATAGGAAAACTTATGCCATTTTCTCCTGGTATGGTCATTTGTTGTTGATGATGGATCATGTATACAAGAATCAGATACTTCATTCTTCTTGGGGATGGTAGTATTGATTGCTGCTGGACCGGGATGCAGCCACAACTCTTTTGGGGATGTATCAGTTTATTCATTGTCTGACCAGAATCACAGCGACTTCATCCGTATTACTAGTTCATGTAGTACAAATAACAAAGACATGGCTTCCAGTGTAACGGTGTGTAACAAAGGTAACCACTGGCCCGTCATGTGTACGTAGTCTTGGAAACTTTCAAAAAAGGAATAAACACACTTAAAAAATCAATACAGATGAATGTCTTCTGTTCTCTGAATGTCCTTAATCATACAGATCCGAATGAGGCGAATGCTGTTTTGGTATGAGCACTTTCTGATTGTCTTTTTTTTTTTTTTTTTTTTTTTGTAAACACGACTCGACAGAAAAGAGTTTAACAAAGAACACTTCCAATTGGCTAATACAGGGCATTATTAATTTTGCAATGGCTCTGACGAAATGCACTGAAAGCAATGAGAAAAGAAGCACAACATAACAAAACCCAGAAAAACAGTTTATGAGATATAATTGAAAAGACAAATCAGAATATTAGAATATGATATAGCTGCTATCAACAAATTATAGACAAATAAGAAAAAGAAATCAGATACCATCGTAACTATGTGGTCCGCTTACACTTTCAACAACCTTTTTTTTTCCCTAATAATCAGCTAATTAGCTACATAAGGATGCCCAATTTCCGTCATTTGAACGATATATGACTCCAACCGCTCTCTGAGCGCTTTGCCAGATAACGGAATCTTTTACCATTCCATTACTTGCCGTTCATGAAGCTGGTTTCCGATTTCAAATATGAGAAATAAGAACGCTATGGGCCCAGACAATCTAAGCGCATCTCTATTACAATTGCATTAACTTACCGAGCACATTCCCTAACATTTGATTACATCATGTGCATTGAGCAGAAGATGTCCCATTTATTCCCCAATCTGCAAAAGTGATTTCTTTAACCGAAATCAAGAGACCTCACAGATTGAATAATTCCAGACCAATAATTGTACTATTATTCAGGTATCTTCAAACACATGTCCACAAATTCCAGACCAATAATTGTGCTATTAATCAGGTATCTTCAAACACATGTCCACAAACACTAAAAACATGAAACAATGCAAGTGTTTACCTGTTCCAGTCTGGCTATCATCGTATCGTTCTTGTAGACTACCTGAAATCGGCCATGTGATGCATGGCTACTTGATATCAATAATAATGAAACTGCATTCTCACACATAAAGAACCACTTTGATTGCGTGGACTATAAATGAAACTGCATTCTCACCTAAAGAAACCACTTTGATGCGTGGACTATATAATGAAACTGCATTCTCACACATAAAGAAACCACTTTGATTGCGTGGACTATATAATGAGACTGCATTCTCACACATAAAGAAACCACTTTGATTGCGTGACTACAACGCTTTGTTGAAAACATTGAGCATTTACGTTTAAACTCCCGCATTAGTGATATCCCTTTTGTCACATCTTCATATCTTGAGGACAGCACCATGACAACAACCTGAGTCATGCACAAGAGGATATGTATTATATACATATACATATGATTTTATGTGTTATATTATGTATACGTGGCACTGGCAATACAGGCTCATCACATCCTGACGACGCACAGCGTGAAACAAATTTTAGATGTTTTTAGCAGCTTGATTTTAACTTGCTTTTAATATAACAAATAATAGACAGATGACAAGACACGTGGGAAAGAATGAAGAAACAAATGGAAGATTTCAGACAGATGACAAGACACGTGAGAAAGAATGAAGAAACAAATGGAAGATTTCAGACAGATGACAAGACACGTGAGAAAGAATGAAGAAACAAATGGAAGATTTCAGACAGATGACAAGACACGTGGGAAAGAATGAAGAAACAAATGGAAGACTTCAGACAGATGACAAGACACGTGAGAAAGAATGAAAAAACAAATGGAAGATTTCAGACAGATGACAAGACACGTGGGAAAGAACGAAGAAACAAATGGAAGATTTCAGACAGATGACAAGACACGTGGGAAAGAATGAAGAAACAAATGGAAGATTTCAGACAGATGACAAGACACGTGAGAAAGAATGAAGAAACAAATGGAAGATTTCAGACAGATGACAAGACACGTGAGAAAGAATAAAGAAACAAACGGAAGATTTCAGACAGATGACAAGACACGTAGGAAAGAATAAAGAAACAAACGGAAGATTTCAGACGGATTATTAGATACGTAGGAAAGAATAAAGACACAAACGGAAGATTTCAGACGGATTATTAGACACGTAGGAAAGAATAAAGAAACAAACGGAATATTTCAGACAGATGACAAGACACGTAGGAAAGAATAAAGAAACAAACGGAAGATTTCAGACAGATTATTAGACACGTAGGAAAGAATAAAGACACAAACGGAAGATTTCAGACGGATTATAGACACGTAGGAAAGAATAAAGAAACAAACGGAATATTTCAGACAGATGACAAGACACGTAGGAAAGAATAAAGACACAAACGGAAGATTTCAGACGGATTATAAGACACGTAGGAAAGAATAAAGAAACAAACGGAATATTTCAGACAGATGACAAGACACGTAGGAAAGAATAAAGAAACAAACGGAAGATTTCAGACAGATTATTAGACACGTAGGAAAGAATAAAGACACAAACGGAATATTTCAGACAGATGACAAGACACGTAGGAAAGAATAAAGAAACAAACGGAAGATTTCAGACAGATGACAAGACACGTGAGAAAGAATGAAGAAACAAATGGAAGATTTCCAAATAGATCACAAGACAGGTGGGAAAGAATGAGGAAATAAATGGAAGATTTCAAACAGATTGCAAGACACGCCG
This sequence comes from Conus ventricosus, assembly GCA_018398815.1. NCBI lineage: Eukaryota > Metazoa > Mollusca > Gastropoda > Neogastropoda > Conidae > Conus > Conus ventricosus. Next base: position 8,529,592 of record CM031596.1, on the reverse strand, counting down.
GAAAGAATGAAGAAACAAATGGAAGATTTCAAACAGATTACAAGACACGCGGGAAAGAATGAGGAAACAAATGGAAGATTTCAAACAGATTGCAAGACACGCGGGAAGGAATGAAGAAACAAATGGAAGATTTCAAACAGATTGCAAGATACGTGGGAAAACCTTGACTGGTGTCAAGTAGAAAAAGAAACCGAAGGTGCAGAACCCCATGGAAGTATCTGAACACAAATAAAAACCAAGATAGGATGAAAAACAAGTAGGAATTTGAAAGAGTGCGAATCAGTAACATGTAGGGATGAACACTGTGGGGATAAGACGTACTTGGAACGATGCACTTTGGAGTGAAAAACATTTGGGAATGAAAAGCAAGTGGGAAGAAAAACATGTAGAAATAAAAAAAAAAAGGGAATCGCTTTGTAATGGGAAAAAATGTTAAAAGTGGGAACAAACGTCAAGTCCGAATGCGAAAAGAAAGAGAGAATTATAAACATATGAGAAGTATAAACATATGAAAATTATATACATATTAGAATTATGAACATATGAAGGTAAAAAAAACACATGAGGAAAAGATGGAAGGAAACATAAAAAGGAAGAAAGAAAAACAAGGATAAAAACAAAAAGAAAAGAAAAGAAACAGAACGGAGCACACAAAAAAAAAGAAAGAAAAAAAAAAAAAGAAAGAAAGAAAGAAAAAAAAAAAGAAAGAAAAAAAAAGAAAGAAAGAAAAAGAAAAAAAAACAGAAGCAAGGAGAACGGCACTGCTCCATGAAATTTCCTGATCCCCTGCAAAGACCTAGAGGTCTACCACGGCGATACAGCATCTCGTCATTATTCCAGAGAGATGCTGAATTGACAATGACAAGTCATCCAGCATTTCTATCTCGTTGTTTTCTTTGCCTGAATGATAAAGAGGATTGAAAATGACAAGTCAGTCTGCGCTTCTATCTCGTTGTTTGTCTGAATGGGGCAGAGGATTACAGATGACAAGTTACCTAGCATTTTCAAACACGTGGTTTGCCTGAATGATAGGTTTGAAAACGACAAGTCACCCAGCATTTCTAACTCCTTCTTTGCCTGAATGATGTAGAGGATTAAAATGACAAGTCATCAGCATTTCTTGAAAATGACAAGTCATCCGGTATTTCTACCTCGTTGTTTACCTGAATGATAGACAGGATTGAAAGTGACAAGTCCTCCATCATTTCTTGAAAATGACAAGTCATCTAACATTTCTAACTCCTTCCTTGCCTGAATGATAGAGAGGATTGAAAATGACGAGTCATCCAGCATTTTTAACTCGTTGTTTGCCCCAGTGATGGAGAGGATTGAAAATGACAAGTCATCCAGCATTTCTAACTGGTTGTTTGGCCCAGTGATGGAGAGGATTGAAAATGACAAGTCATCCAGCATTTCTAACTCGTTGTTTGCCCCAGTGATGGAGAGGATTGAAAATGACAAGTCATCCAGCATTTCTAACTCGTTGTTTGCCCCAGTGATGGAGAGGATTGAAAATGACAAGTCATCCAGCATTTCTAACTCGTTGTTTGCCCAGTGATGGAGAGGATTGAAAATGACAAGTCATCCAGCATTTCTAACTCGTTGTTTGCCCCAGTGATGGAGAGGATAGAAAATGACAAGTCATCCAGCATTTCTAACTCGTTGTTTGGCCCAGTGATGGAGAGGATTGAAAATGACAAGTCATCCAGCATTTCTAACTCGTTGTTTGCCCCAGTGATGGAGAGGATTGAAATGACAAGTCATCCAACATTTCTAACTCGTTGTTTGCCCCAGTGATGGAGAAGCACACTTGCTGAACCGGAAAAGTAGCAGTGACCGAGATTTGAACGTCGCCGAATTAATCGAGCAGGACTGGCTGGATGAGGAGGAGATGAAGGAGGAAGGGGATAAGGGTGGGGGCGGGGGGGGGGGGGGGGGGGGGGGACCACAGAGAGAGGCGGGGTGTGATGGCGTGGGTGGACCCTTAAGATCTACGATCTAGCCTTCGACCGTTGGCAAGAGTCCAGTGTTGCGGCAAAATGGAGCAACTACACACATACATGTACCCACGTGCATTCAAGCGTACGAACACTCGCCTGCGCGGGCATGCATCCACCCACACTCACACGCACGCACGCACGCACGCACGCACACGCACACACATTTAAACACACACACACACACACATACGCTACACACACATACACGCAGGCACGCACGCACACACACACACACACACACACACACACACACACACACACACACAACATTTAAGCATGCATTTCTCTCTCTCTCTCTCTCTCTCTCTGTTTAGCGGGGGTGTTTAAGTGGTGTGCGTGGGAGGCGAAGTTAAACGGGAAGGGCTACGTGCAGCAGGCAAATTGTCCGATCCAGAGAACGCTTTTATCTTCTGCCTTGATCGCCCGTTAGAAGCGAACGAAAATGTTCAGATCGACCGAACCTGCATGCAACGTAAAGAAAATGTGCTGTTGAGCCCGATACATCACTTCCACTAGCTATCAACGCCACCTCGGAGTTTTAGCAAGCAGCAGAGAAAAGAAAATGGATTTGGAAGGAAATGCTGTTCACGACTTGCGTCCCTTGCCTGAAATGCTTCTATCAGACTTACGTCCCTTAGCTTATTGCTGCTATCAGCGGGCGGTGAACCATTCAGATGATCATTGTGTCCAGGCACAGCCTTACCTCCCTTGCATTTTTTCCCCCTAGGGTTTTCAATCCCTGATGCTCGAGTGTTTTTTTTTGTGTGGTAATTATCACATCTACAAAGATAATTCTTGTTATATTAATTAAGAGTTTACTAAAACAAACAAACCTAAACAAACACATTCACCTAGAAAAAGATATCTCCTTTGAGGAATGTTGGGTGTTATTATATAGGTATTACTCCAAAAGTGTGAGAAACTCAAAAAACTGTTGAGCAAGGAAAACGAAGCCCGACCCTCTCCTTCCGCCATCTTAACCTCCTGTGGACTGAGCAGGTGTCCGTTCACAGCTGGGCAGACAGACAGACAGGTGTCCGTTCACAGCTGAGCAGACAGACAGACAGGTGTCCGTTCACAGCTGGGCAGACAGACAGACAGGTGTCCGTTCACAGCTGGGCAGACAGACAGACAGATGTCCGTTCACAGCTGGGCAGACAGACAGACAGGTGTCCGTTCACAGCTGGGCAGACAGACAGACAGGTGTCCGTTCACAGCTGGGCAGACAGACAGGTGTCCGTTCACAGCTGGGCAGACAGACAGACAGGTGTCCGTTCACAGCTGGGCAGACAGACAGACAGACAGGTGTCCGTTCACAGCTGGGCAGACAGACAGACAGGTGTCCGTTCACAGCTGGGCAGACAGACAGACAGGTGTCCGTTCACAGCTGGGCAGACAGACAGACAGGTGTCCGTTCACAGCTGGGCAGACAGACAGACAGGTGTCCGTTCACAGCTGGGCAGACAGACAGACAGGTGTCCGTTCACAGCTGGGCAGACAGACAGACAGGTGTCCGTTCACAGCTGGGCAGACAGACAGACAGGTGTCCGTTCACAGCTGAGCAGACAGACAGACAGGTGTCCGTTCACAGCTGGGCAGACAGACAGACAAGTGTCAGTTCACAGCTGAGCAGACAGACAGACAAGTGTCAGTTCACAGCTGAGCAGACAGACAGGTGTCCGTTCACAGCTGAGCAGACAGACAGACAAGTGTCCGTTCACAGCTGGGCAGGCAGACAGACAGGTGTCCGTTCACAGCTGGGCAGACAGACAGACAGACAGGTGTCCGTTCACAGCTGAGCAGACAGACAGACAGACAGGTGTCCGTTCACAGCTGGGCAGACAGACAGACAGGTGTCCGTTCACAGCTGGGCAGACAGACAGACAGGTGTCCGTTCACAGCTGGGCAGACAGACAGACAGGTGTCCGTTCACAGCTGAGCAGACAGACAGACAGGTGTCCGTTCACAGCTGGGCAGACAGACAGACAAGTGTCAGTTCACAGCTGAGCAGACAGACAG
>CM031596.1:8480573-8518073 GCA_018398815.1 Conus ventricosus | reverse complement strand
GTTGGTCTGACACAGCCTTAAGCCAAGGCGATGTACATATTGTTCAGTCAGCAATTATTACAGTACTTTGGACAGCAAGCGTCGTTCAATTCATACGGCTCTATACGACTCTACACTTTTTTTTTTGTCTACACGTGTCGTTCGGTCAGCATGACTGTGCATTACTTTCTGCGCACCTGTCGTTGAGTCAGCATGACTGTGCATAACTTTCTGCGCACCTGTCGTTGAGTCAGCATGACTGTACATTACTTTCTGCGCACCTGTCGTTGAGTCAGCATGACTGTGCATTACTTTCTGCGCACCTGTCGTTGAGTCAGCATGACCTACATTCTGTTTGACTGCAGGTGTCGTGCCTTGCTGTACATCAATGTTGATTGCACCTCTCTCAGTCACTTCTAGTGTACACTGCTTTTGTCTGCGGGTATCATCTAAACAGTGCTACTATCACTGCTTTTGTCCGCTGGTATTGTTCAAACAGTGCTACTGTACATTGCTTTCGTCTGCTGATATCGTTTAAACAGTGCTACTATACATTGTTTTTGTCTGCTGGTATCGTTTAAACAGTGCTACTGTACATTGTTTTTGTCTGCTGGTATTGTTTAAACAGTGCTACTGTACATTGTTTTTGTTTGCTGGTATTGTTTACAGTGCTACTATACACTGCTCTTGTCTGCGGGTATCGTTCAAACAGTGCTACTGTACACTGCTTTTGTCTGCGGGTATCGTTCAAACAGTGCTACTGTACACTGCTTTTGTCTGCGGGTATCGTTCAAACAGTGCTACTGTACACTTCTTTTGTCTGCAGGTATCGTTCAAACAGTGCTACTGTACACTGCTTTTGTGTGCAGATATCGTAGTACACTACTTTTGTCTGCAGGTATCGTTCAAACAGTGCTACTGTACACTGCTTTTGTGTGCAGATATTGTAGTACACTACTTTTGTCATCAGGTATCGTTTAAACACTGCTACTGTACGCGACTGTTGTCTGTATCTATCGTCTAAACGGTACTACCGTACACTACTTTTAACGACATATGCCGTTAAAACAGCTCTCCGCTACTTTTGACCAAATTTGTCGTTCAGCCGGCTCTGCCATACATTACGTTTGATTGCATGACATATCACACATCAACTACGGCTAAGTAGAGAAAGAGAAAAAAATCCACAAATCCCCCCCCCCCCCCCCCCCCCCCCTTTTCCTTCGCCTCGCAAGGAAGAGGGGGGTAGCGGAAGGGAAGGCGGAGGGGAAGACGGGCCTTAGACATAGAACACTACAATCCAGATGGCCAGAGAAGATCAACAGTGAAGACCTATGGAAGCAAGCAGGACAGGAACCAGTGGCCAAGCAGATTCTGCGGAGGAAGAGGGGCTGGGTTGGACACACTCTCAAGAAGCCAGCATCCAGCACCACACGCCAAGCCCTGACATGGAACCCGCAGGGGAAAAGGAAGAGAGGCCGACCTCGCAGCAGCTGGAGGCGCGACACTGAGGCAGCGATAAAGAGGCAGGGGACCAACTGGACAGGCATTCAGCGAGCAGCGCAGAATGCCTGAGTGTTGTCGATGGCCTACGATCACCCTTGAGCTATGGGCCTCAGTAAGTAAGTACTACAATCCAGTTGACTGTGACCTACCCTTCATTACCCAGCCTTGTCTCCTGCTTTGACACCCTTCCCAGTGTACGCCTTCAACCTCGTCCACAGGATCAGGAGATGAACGACAGCAGACGAGAGACATCCAAAAGGAAAACAAAAAACAAAAAACTCGACCTCAATTGCACATGTCTTCCCTTGTTGACCTTCACCTTTTCTTGGTCCACCCTGTGGAAGCTCTCAAGGTCGAAACACTCCACGTCCTCCGCTTTGTACATCACGTTCATCTGGTCCGCCCACAACTTTGAGATTTATTTTATGATGATGATGATGATGATGATGATGATGATGGTGATGATGATGATGGTGGTGATGATAATGATGATGGTGATGATGATGGTGGTGATGATGATGATGGTGATGATGATGATGATGGTAATGATGGTAATGATGATGGTGATGATGATGATGGTGATGATGATGATGATGATGGTGGTGGTGATGATGATGATGATGATGGTGATGATGATGATGATGATGATGATTGTAATCGACAGGTCTCAAGACTATAGCCATATGAACAAGGAGATTGCTGCCGTTTTTTTTAATGGACAAGTATTAAAACCATCGCGACATGAACAAGAAGGCTGCTGCCTACCACCCACTGTGGTGAACTAGTTAGCGTAACGGAAAGTCTGTTAGGTGGTCGTGGGTTTGATTCCAAACAGAGTCATGTGGGATTTTTCTGCCCTGGCTGGCTCCTACCCAGAATTGAGTATACTACGGGCTCATTTGGGAAGACTGGGACCACACACTCGAGTTTCATCCACTTAATTAATGCGTCGCTGAAAGTGTTGCTTAAATATCCTGACCAACACTGCAGGTGTCTGTAATTTTCAGGCCTGGTTAACGCCGGGAAATATTAAAGTATGCGTGGAGTACAGGCCTGTCATGCAGTCTTTAACAGAATGGAAATCCGAAGCATCATCTTAATCATCCTCATTCTCATCGATCACCATTAAAAAAAGGATCAAATTCTGTGGCCCTTCATGCCCTGCTATCATGGTGATATCAGTTTCGATGTCTTCTCAACGTCTATGGCCTTGGTTTGAGTCCTAAGGTGGCACAGAAGATGGGACAGAAAGAAGAGGTTGCTGCTATGTTAAAGTTCAGTACGGCTTTTCGGTTGGCAGTGTAGCTCCCCCCTCCCCCGCTCGCTCTCTCTCTCTCTCTCTCCTCTCTCTCTCTCTCTCTCTCTCTCTCTCTCTCTCTCTCTCTCTCTCTCTCTCTATATATATATATATATATATATATATAACAAACTAATAAATTCCAAGGATAAGTACCGAGCACCGTTCCAGCAACTTACAGAGCAGCTTGGTGTTGCAATGACTGCAAGAAATATTGAATTATAAACAAAGCTTGCTCTTATGTCTTAGATTGAAGATAAGCATTCATATCTGCAGTGGTAGATATTTCTGCCTAACTAACAGTATGTGCTTGAGTGGTGAATGGGGAAAAATAAAATAAATGCTTCCCAAAATGAGCCTTCAGCAAGCTTATAGTCTCCAACGGGGGAGACATCCTCCAATAGGGAGGGAAACTCACTAACATATAACTCCTGGTCATATACCGATATTCGAAACCTGGTTGTTTCTCCTCAGTGACCATGGAAAGTGGTAATTTGACTCCTCTGCCTTTTCAGTTTTAAGAAGAATGCAATCCCAGAAAAGGCTGGTGTGCAATGCCGTAGCTTGTTTTGCTCTTTCATGATTTTCTTTTGCTTCTTAGCTGGCCCCTTTGGTTGGTTTTTTGAAAACTCAACAAACATACTACGGTATTGCACACCAGCCTTTTCTGGGATTGCATTCTTCTTAAAACTGAAAAGGCAGAGGAGTCAAATTGCCACTTTCCGCGGCCACTGAGGAGAAACAACCAGGTTTCGAAATATCGGTATATGACCAGGAGTTATATGTTAGTGAGTTTCCCTCCCTATTGGAGGATGTCTCCCCCGTTGGAGACTATAAGCTTGCTGAAGGCTCATTTTGAGAAGCATTTATTTTATTTTTCCCCATTCACCCACTCAAGCACATACTGTTAGTTAGGCAGAATCATCTACCACTGCAGATATGAATGCTTATCTTCCCCCTATTTCTTCAATCTAAGACATAAGAGCAAGCTTTGTTTATAATTCAATATTTCTTGCAGTCATTGCAACGCCAAGCTGCTCTGTAAGTTGCTGGAACGGTGCTCGGTACTTATGCTTGGAATTTATTAGTTTGTTGTATTTTAGTCCCTTGCGGATTCATTCCAAGAACTGGCCCTCAGCACTTGTGTCTTAAGAGGATATCTTTTTACATTTTCTACTTTTCACAAGAAAATGTAGCTTGTTTTGCTCTTTCATGATTTTCTTTTGCTTCTTAGCTGGCACCTTTGGTTGGTTTTTTTGAAAACTCAACAAACATACTACGGTATTGCACACCAGCCTTTTCTGAGATTGCATTTTTCTTAAAACTGAAAAGGTAGAGGAGTCAAATTACCACTTTCTGCGGTCACTGAGGAGAAACAACCAGGTTTCGAAATATCGGTATATGACCAGGAGTTATATGTTAGTGAGTTTCCCTCCCTATTGGAGGATGTCTCCCCGTTGGAGACTATAAGCTTGCTGAAGGCTCATTTTGAGAAGCATTTATTTTATTTTTACCCACTCAAGCACATACTGTTAGTTAGGCAGAATCATCTATCACTGCAGATATGAATGCTTATCTTCCCCTATTTCTTCAATCTAAGACATAAGAGCAAGCTTTGTTTATAATTCTATATATATATATATATATATATATATATATATATATAACAGTAAAACAGGATTTAAAAATGGATTAAAAACTACCCTACAAACTTGTTTCGAGCAAGTGCTCTCCTCAGGAGAGCATTTGCTCGAAACAAGTTTGTAGGGTAGTTTTTAATCCATTTTTAAATCCTATTTTAAATTGTTTTGTCGCTTCCTATTTGGCTGAGCATTTTTAGACTTCTGAGTGGTCTTTTGACTCTAATTATATATATATATATATATATATATATATATATATATATATATGTGTGTGTGTGTGTGCGCGCGTGTGTGTGTGTTTCGTTTCCCCATAACACACCAAAAATTGACTAGAGTACCTTTAACGTGCGGTTAAACGTAACTTCTGCGTGCGTGTAGGCAGGGCTGAAGTTCAGTGTGCACATAATTTTGTTCACGCGGGATATCGGACAAACGCCACCTTTCACGCTTCACCCACTAAGGGCTTGAACGCGCAACCCTCAGATTAAGAAGAATATGTTCTAGCCACTTAGCTGTTGAAGCTATTCCGTGGATCTGACTTTCTTTATCCACCAACAGAAAAAGGAGAAAAAAAATAGTGCGCAACTATTATCTTCATTAGAAAGAAGCGTAATGTACTTACCGAAAGGACTTCAAATCGTGTGACCGGCTTTGTACTACTTATAAAATACCACCTGCTATTAGACTGTTGGCGTTGCTCCGCAAAAGACTATCGGGTATGTTTTTATTATGGTCGCATTTTTTTGTTTTTGTTTTTTTTTGTTTTGTGTTTGTTGCTGTCCCAACCTCTGCACCACCTCAGAGGCAGTGCACCCACGGCGCTCGTTCCGACACCCAGTCCACAGCCACAGCCCGGTCAGCCCCGCCGCAGCCCCGGCACCGGCAATCCACAGGGAGCAGTCAATGTCAAGTCAAGAGGCAACCCACTGGAGGAGACACTGCACTGCTGCCGAGTCACTTCGGTGGTGTTCAGTGGCGCCTCTTCTGATCTAACATACGCAGGACACCACCTACTAAGCCCCCTACTGACGACAATAATTGCATAGTCGCGGAGCCGGCGCGAGTGAGCTCTCCCTCCGGAGGGCGCCACCACGCCCGTCCAACGACAGCCCCCATGAACTCGCCGATACCGGTGACCCCGACGGAACCAAACCAAGGCCACAGACATGGAGAGGACATCGAAATTGAGGTCACCATGAGAGCAGGGCATGAAGGGCCACAGAATTTGAGACATTTTTTTTATGCTGATCGATGAGAATGAGGATGTTTAAGACGATGCTACGGATTTCCATTTCGGTCTGAGACTACATGACAGGGCTGTACTCAACGATTCCTTTCATAATATATCCCGGCGTCAACCAGGCCCGAGAGATACAGGCACCTGAAAGTTGGTCAGGAAATTTGAGCAACACTCTCAGAAACGCATCCATTAAGTGGATGAAACTCGACTGTGTGGTCCTAGTCTTCCCAACTGAGTCCGCAGCAAACTCAACTCTGGGTAGGAGCCAGTCGGGGCAGAAAAAAGTAAATGATTCTGATGGGATTCGAACCCACGAGCTCCCAGCCGGGAGTCCGCGACGCTAACCACTTCACCACGGCGGCTGGTTTATCTTCGCATTTTATCTACCATCTACCCGCAATGTTTCTTGTCATTACGCCAGCAGCATTCGAGCAGCTCTCAGTGTCTCTGGAAAGAGTCTTTTGGCGTTTATAAATAGTGTGAAAAGCACTCAGATCCACTGGGTTTTTCGCCCTGATATACCAGCATCATTCTACACAAACGATTCTTCTTACCCGTTGTCGTGAACTCTGGGTACATTTTAAGACAAGATATGTAATATTTACCAGCCGCCGTGGCGAAGCAAGAAAAAAAAAGTAATATTTATTCAGCGAGTTTCATCGATTAACCCCCTTCCGCCCCCTTCTTAAAAAAAAAGAAAAGAAAAATGAATAAATCCGACCGATTTGAAGTGTGCCTTATACATTCCATACTGGTCAGACAGCAAGGCAGCCCGGGTACCTGGTATAAAACCAATATGAACCAGAGAGAAGCGACAGCAAATAATAGGGGAACATTTAGACACAGGCTGCACACTTTTTCTTCTTCTTCTGCGTACGCAGGCTGATACTCCTGCGGACACCCCCTGTATAGGGAGTGGAGTTTTGTATGTATGACCGTTTTTTTTTTTTATCCCGCCATTAAGGCAGCCATACTCCAACTTCGGAGAAGGTGCGTGCTATGTGTAACGTGTCATCCATACCAACGGCCAAACTGGCCTTCTCTTCCGAAAGTTGGTGATGGCATTTGACGTGTGTGCAAGATGTTATGCGTGCGTTCACACACGGAACCTCGATTTATAGTCTCATTGGAAGGACTGTATGGGAAATGGAGTCAGAAACGGCCCGGCGGAGATTCGAACCCGCAACCCCAAGAGTACGAATCCGAGAATTTTTATAGTGTCTGAAAACTGATTTACCTTCTTTTCTCTCATATGGCCTTCAGGGTGCAAGCCAGGTGGTTCCCAGCAGACAGACTGAAAGGAAAGGAATGGGACTATTTGGGAGGAACCATCCGGCGCAATGATACAGTCATGGGTGAGTGAGAAGGCCTGACATGTGACCTCAGCCAAGGGGAAGGTCATGTAGTTGAAGATGTGGAACGATATCATCGGTGGAAATCCCCCCAAACAAGTAAAATGATTGGGGAGGGGGGGGGGGGGTCTTGTGATCAATTATCAGTTCGATATCAAATGCTGGCTCACATGTATGCTAGGCATCAAAACGCTGACATGGATTACATAGTGGTTAAAAGCAAAATCCTAATAATGGCGTGTGGCACAACTTTTTTTTTATTGCATGATATTCAGGTTCTAAATCGCTTCTAAAATGTTTAGATTTAAACGTATTTACACAGATCACTGTAACAACATGTATCACTGTAACAACATGTATCACTGTAACAACATGTATCACTTGTGTAACTCTCAATGGAGTCAATAACAGAGTCTGATCTCAATGTCAGTCGCTTGACGATGATGCTGTTGATTTTTTTTAAATTTTTTTTAAAAACTCGTTTTCAGATACAAATATGGCCTCAGCATTCTGTCCTGAGCGTAATCATTTCTCTTTCAGGCACACCACACGTCTTCAAACGACGTCCAGAGAGGTTGTTTGTTTCGGGTTTTTTTTTTTTTTTTTTTTTTTTCTTCGGTTCGATACAAACATGACTCACACCGCCCACACATTTGGACAGGCAATCTATATTGGTCTCTCCCTGCATGACGGCCCACGAGTCGGGGAACTGGGCCGTGGGCAAAGAGATCCATTTGGTTCCGCCCCGCAAATCACCGCCAGCCTGCATTGGTCATGGCCGGGGCACAAAGCTCTCTGGATTGATACACAGTCTGCAAATGGCATTCTCTGCGCTTTTTTCGGAAAGAAGAGGAAAAAGAGGGGCGGGCGAGGGACAGAGTGGGTGTGGGAGGAAGGGTGGAGTGGGGGTACGGTGGGGGTGGGGGTGTCTTCGCCGCTCCGCACGATTGAGTTCAGACAGCTGGATGCAGTGTGACGATTTGGCTGGCACGAGTGAGTAGGGACAGCTGGATGCAGTGTGACGATTTGGCTGGCACGAGTGAGTAGGGAAAAGGGCAGGAGGGGTGGTGTGCGGGGTTTGAAGACGGAGAGGGAGAGAAAAGGGGGTGGGGGAGGAAAAGGAGGCGAGAGAGGGGGGAAATGGAGTGGAGAGAGAGAGAGAGAGAGAGAGAGAGAGAGAGAGAGAGAGAGAGAGAGAGAGAGAGTCGATTTTTTTCCCTTTTGCAATCACATTAATGACGAAATCGCATATGACGAATCCATTCTTCTTTTCATCGTTTTCTTTTGCTGAGAGAAGAGAGAGAGAGAGAGAGAGAGAGAGAGAGAGAGAGAGAGAGAGAGAGAGAGAGATCCTTTTCCTTGCATAAACTACATAAACTATTAGCAGCACGTTAATGCAGTGATAAGCAGTCAATAGAGCAGATATGATCAACTGCAGGACGTCTAAACACAGCAGTCAATAGAGCAGATATGATCAACTGCAGGACGTATCAACACAGCAGTCAATAGAGCAGATGTGGTGAACTGCAGGACGTATAAACACAGCAGATGTGGTGAACTGCAGGACGTCTAAACACAGCAGATGTGATCAACTGCAGGACGTCTAAACACAGCAGATATGATCAACTGCAGGACGTCTAAACACAGCAGATATGATCAACTGCAGGACGTCTAAACACAGCAGATATGATCAACTGCAGGACGTCTAAACACAGCAGATATGATCAACTGCAGGACGTCTAAACACAGCAGATATGATCAACTGCAGGACGTCTAAACACATGACAGTTTATTACAAGTGGTGCTTGTTTCTTTTCTTTTCATTCCCTTGGGTTTTTGTACTCCCAGTTCTTAAAGAACAGGGAGTACTTTAGAATGGGAACGAAGAAATGCTGTCTGTCTGTCTGTCTGTCTGTCTGTCTGTGTGTCTGTGTGTCCGTGTGTCTGTGTGTCCGTGGTCAAAATGTGTTCCACTCGCTCCAGACAAAACTACTGGGCCGATCTTTCTGAAAATTTGTAGGTATGTTCATTATGAGCCACGGATGATGCCCAATGTTTAGTTTACCGCTATAGCCGTTACTAACGGCTGTAACGGTCTATAACGTTTTTTTTCTTTATGGAATATCTCAGAAAGTACTTGGCCAATTTATAAGGGGTTTGGATGATCTTGTAACAATCGGAGCCTCTGTCCATATGTAAGTGATGTAATGCTGAAAATGGATTAAACAACCGTTTTAAAAACCGTCATTCTGCCGTTATTTCTTATGTATAGGTGGATTTTAATGAAATTTGGTATATAGAAAGGTTATCACACACAAATGACACTTCTATATAGTGTTTCAAAATTTGACCGTTAAAAACCGTTATTCTTGACATATTGTCCGATTTGGATGAAATTTGGTGTGTACACAGGCTTTAGCCCAGTGAGGGCTAAAATACTTATTTCAAAAGTGTATATCGGTTATATAACCGTTAAACCGTTATTTTGCCGTTAATTTATATATATTGGTGGGTTTTAATGAAATTTTGTATATAGAAAGCTAGGTTATCACATACAAATGGCACTTCCATGTAGTGTTTCAAAATCTGACCGTTAAAAACCTTTATTCTTGACATATTGTCCGATTTAGATGAAATTTGGTATGTACACAGGCGTTAGTCCAGTGAGGACTAAAATACCAGTTTCAAAAGTGTACATCGGTTAAATAACCGTGTTACAATTTAAAAGGGAGACAAGAGAGGGGGAATTTTTGTGAAAGACGTCATAGCAATAATGACGCGTTGCAAGCCTCCTTTTATTTATCGCTTTTAGATCTTTGTATTTTCGGTCAGTATAGTGCTATATTTGATTTGTTTAAAAACGTTTGGAAAGTGAATGTATGCCTGATTGTTCAGTATTGTTTTGGATCGATTGATAATGTGAATGGAATATTCAAGATTATGTTAGAATGTTCACCAGGTTTCCGTAAGTTGCTAGTGCTTTGCCGAAGGTTTGAGAATGTTGTAGAAGCTGACGGAATTACATTTGCATACGGTCGTCGCGATTTCATTGGTTAAGCTTACTGATATGCAGAATATTCTAGAAAAGACTAATCGAGTAGGTTCGAGAATATTCTTTCAATACCATACAAAAGAAGGAGAGCTGTGCGAGGGAGAGACACACACCGACGAGAGAGAGAGAGAGAGAGAGAGAGAGAGAGAGAGAGCGAAATGAGATTTGTTGAAGAGTTCTAGTCTAGAAGTGTTCGAGTCTTCATTGAGTTTGAGTCTAGTCGACGAGAAGCTGCCATTAGTAGAATATTCGCTGCTGCATGTACGATTGAGTTCCTGTACGACTTATTGAACCTGAAGGTCAGTGGTTTGTTTTGTTCCTATATTCTTCAACGTTTGTAAATAAAAGGATCCTCTTCGTTTCAATACCGCCTGGTGTATTTTGTCGTCTGCGAGCCGAACACCTACCACAGGATCTACAACGAACTCTTACAAGCTATAGTACTGCACTTACCTTGTACTGAGGAAGTCGGCGCAAATTAGCATTGTAACAAACCGTTAAAACCGTTATTTTGCCTTTATTTCTTATCTCACAAAGCACTTGGCCGATTTATAAGCGGTTTGGAAAACTGGGAGTACGTTTATATGCTTCGCATCTTGTTTCTTTTTCTTTTAGAATGGTAATGTTGCGGGGAAAAAAAAGGACCAAAGTCTCCATATCAGAGTGTCTGGCTCTCAGAAAGTATTCGAAATAGCACATGATTTTTGAAAGCGTGCGTGTTTGTAAGCTTTTCTTTCTTTGTTATCCACAGTGAGTTAAAAGGGAAAAAAAAACTAACATTTTCTGGCCAACGAAATGGCTACAACATCGAATCTAACGGTATTTACTGGCCAATGATAACCACGATAGCATCCTTAGATATACTGAGGTTCAGGTTGTCTTTGTTGTTTGTTCAGTGTTTGTTTTGTTGACGTAGTAGTTGGACTGTTGATTGAGATACACGTTGTCTTTGTTGTTTGTTCAGTGTTTGTTTTATTTATGTACTAGTTTGGGCTTTTTGTTGATAGTTTTATTTTATTTTGTTTTTTTTTTAGGGAAGGGGAGGTCAGAGGATTGTGTGGGGATGCGTCTCAAGGGGCAGAATGCAAGGGCCAGAGATGAAAATGATGGGGTAGGGGGGTTAGCAAGAGAGAGGTGTCGCTCTGTTCTGATTAAAGCAGTTTGGCGCAAAACTGACTCTCATACAATTCCAGTCCTGTAACCTCGTGACCGAAGGGACAGTGGACATGTTACACAATTCCTGCCTGTAGGACAGAACTTCACCCTCTCCGTCGTTGACACCACCCCTGAACTGTATCAGATATCCATTTCTCTATTTACTACTTCCCCGAAGATGGAGTATCGCTGCCTTAATGGCGGGATAAAAAAACGGCCATACACACAAAACTCCACTCCCTTTGTTGGGCAGATGGGATTAATACTTGTCTGTCCAAATAGGGAGTGTCCGCAGGAGTATCAGCCTGCGAACGCAGAAGAAGAAGAAGAAGAAAAATTCATTTACTTTTACCATTTACGGGCAGAAAAAGTTTCTGAGCCATTAAAACAAGTATTGATGAGCGGGCAGAAAAAGTTTCTGAGCTGTTAAAAACACAATCCACCCCATGGGTTGTTCGAACTTACGACCGCTTACACAATTATAACATACCATATAGCCCATGCTGTCCAAGTTTAGATACAAACGGACTATTCCTGCTCTATAACCCGCTCTTGAACACGCTTGAAGTTGACGTCTTTGCACCTCACGTGTTTACCCTGCCAGTATGCAAGATCGTCTTCAGGCAGTTAGTGAAGAGCGTGATGCCTTCCTGCAGGTGTGGTCATGTCTTCAGGCAGTCAGTGAAGAGCGTGATGCCTTCCTGCAGGTGTGGTCCTGTCTTCTGCCACCACTGTCCGGACAGCATGGCCATCCAGGAAGGCACAATGAAGGTGGGGGGGGGGGGGGGGGGGGGGGCGTGCCAGAGGCAGACCACGAAGTCCACCACTGTCCGGACAGCATGGCCATCCAGGAAGGCACAATGGAGGGGGGGGGGGGGCGCAGAGGCAGACCACGAAGTCCACCACTGTCCGGACAGCACGGCCATCCAGGAAGGCACAGTGGAGGGGGGGGGGGGGGGGGGGGCAGAGGCAGACCACGAAGTCCAGCACTGACTGGACGGCTGGCGGCACCAGAATTGTTTTACGTCTGAGGAAAGATGGTTGGGGAGAGTCTGGACTACCCCAGGGTCCAGTCCAGGACAGGGACTGCTGCCAGTTGGTGTTATGCCACCCTGAATTGGTACATCTTTTACACTAGACAAGCATTAGGCGGAAAGAGATAGGTGTTGTGTGCGTGCGTGTGTGTGTGTGCGTATGTGTGTGTGTGTGTGTGTGTGTGTGTGTGTGTGTGTGTTTGTGTGTGTGTGTGTGTGTGTGTGTGTGTGTGTGTGTGTGAGAGAGTGGTGTGTGTGCTGTTTTGGTTTACTTTTTCGTCTTTTGATTAATTCCTATGTACAATTGTACTTTTCTTCTTCTTTTTCCCCAACATGTTGGTGACAGATTCGTGGAATCATTTATATTGTTTATAGACGTTCTCACTTTCTACTCTTTTATGACAATTTTTAAAAGACTAACGGAATAATAGATATCAACATTTTCTTGAGGATAAGGTGGGATGAAGGCTCGGGGAAGGAAATATATTTAAAAAAAAAAAAAAAAGAAAAAAAAGTTAAATTATCAAGGCTCTACCCTTCCTGTTTGTGATTTGTGTCTTGTATCCCCATCACCCTCCCCTTTCTCCCCTTCATCTCTTTCTGCTTGGCTGCAGCCTTTGCGGACATTGGAAATTTTGTTATGTCTGTCAGCGCTTTTTTTTTTTTTTTTCTTTTTTTCTTTTTTTTTTTTAATTAAAAGGGGGGAAAGTAAAAAGCAAGATTTGAGAAATATAAATCGGGGAAAAGGGTTTTCAGTAAAATAGTTTAAAATTAATCCAGGATTTCAAAAAATCAGTAAAAAAATCCCTAAATGTAAGGGAAACCCTAAATTTAACCCCCAAAAAAACATCTTTTTGTGTGATCCCGGTTTTCAGTGGATCCCTTTGAGTTTTAAAAATTCCCCCAACGTTTTGGGGTAAAAAGGTAATTGTTGGGAAAAAATCCCCCCCCTTTTTTTTTCCCCTTTTTTTTTTTTCCCCCCCCCCCTCCCCCCCCGGGGCCCCTTTTTTTTTTTCCCCCCCCCCTTTTTTCCCCTTTTTTTTCCCCCCCCCCCCCCGGGGCCCCCCCCCCCCCCCCCCCTTTTTTGGCCCCCCCCCCCCTTTTCCGGGGGGGCCCCCCCCCCCTCCCCCGGCTTCCCCCCTTTTTTCCCCCCCCGGGGGGGCTTTTTCCCCCCCCCCGGCCCCCCCCCCCCCTTTTGGGGGCCCCCCCCCCCCCCCCCCCCCCCCCCCGGGGGGCCCCCCCCCCCCCCGGGGGGGGGGGCCCCCCCCCCCCGCGCCCCCCCCCCCCCCCCCCCCCCCCTTTTTCCCCCCCTTCCCTTTCCCCCCCCCCCCTTCCCCCCCCTCCCCATTTTTCCCTCCTCCTCCTTTCCCCTCCCCCCCCCTCCCCTCCCCCCTTTTTTCCCCTTCTCTTTTCTCCTCCTTTTCCCTTCTCCTTCTCTCCTTCTTTCCCCCTTTTCTTCCCCCTTTTCTCTTCCTCTCCCCCTCCTTCTTCTCTTTTTTTCCCCCTTTTCCTTTCCTCCTCTCTCCTCCCCTCCCCCTTTCCCTCCCTCCTCCTCTCCTTCCCCTCCTTTCTCCCCCTTTCCTTCTCCCCTTTCTCTATCCCCTTTTCTTTTCCTTCTCCCCCCCTCCTCCTCCTTTTCTTTTCCCTTTTCCCTTTCCCCCCTTCCCTTTTCCTTTCCCCCCTTCTCTTCCTTTTTCCCCCTCCCCCTCCCTCCTTCCTTTTTCTTCTTCTTCCCCCCTCCCCTCCTTTCCCTTCCTCGCCCCTTTTCCTTCCCCTCCCCCTTTTTCTCCTTCTGTCGTCTTTTTTCCCCTCCCCTTTCCTTTCGTCGTTTCCTTCTCCCTCCCCTCCCCTCCTCCTTTCCTTCTCGTCGTTTCCTTCCCCTTTCCTCCTTTTTTTAGTTGGAGGGTTCTCGCTAGTGTTAAAAACCCCCCCCCCTTGGGGTTTTTTTTTGGGATGGGAAAGGATTACCCTTTTTTTCTTTGCGTATGCAGGCTGATACTCCCGCGGACACCCCTGTTAGACAGGAGGTATCAATCCCCGATACAGTGTGGAGCAACGCTTTTGGTTACTGTTGTTGCTTGGACAGTGTCCAAGACATCTTTAAAAACACACCGCGCCCACGCCCACGACGCACGCACGAGCAAACACGCACGCACGACACACACACACACACCCCACACACACACACCACCACACCCCCACACCACCCAAAAACACACACACCCCCGTTGGGCAAAGCTTTTTATTACATTGTTGTATTGGCAATGTCCAAGCCTCTTTAAAAAAAATACACACACACGCCACGCACGCATGCACGCCGCACCCCACGCACGCCCCCCGCACACAAAAACACCCCACACCACCCAACACACACACACACAACACACACACACCAGTGTGTGGAAAAACGCTTTTGATTACAGTTTTGTATTCGACGTGCCAAGACTCTTTAAACAACCACACACACACCACACACACACCACAACACACACACACACACACCACACCCCACGCAGCACGCCGACGCCGCACGCACGCACGACACACACACGCCCCCACACACACACACACACACCCCCACTCCAAAACCCGTGTGGAGCAAAGTTTTATTATAGTCGTTGTATTGGACAGTGTCCCAAAACTCTTTAAACCCAAAAACACACACCACACACCAACCACACACACACACCACACGCAGCCGCACGCACGCCGACGCCGCACGCCACGCCCCCGACGCACCAACACACAAAACACCACACACACACACACACACACACACACACACCGCACACACGCACCCAACGCACGTACGCGGACACACTTAACCAAAGCGCGCGGGGGCAGCGCCCCACAACAACTATGCACGCACGCGCGCGCCCCGCAACCACCCACCACACCACACCACAAACCCCACACACACACCACACCACACACAAACACGTACGCACGCACCCAACACCCCACACACACCCAAACACGCTCGCGCGCACCCACACAACACACACAACCCCACACACACCAACCCAAACACACACACACACACCACCACACACACCACGGGTTGGACTTCCCCCAGTTTTTAGCCGAAAGCTTCGGCTCCCGCCCGGGCCTGTTCATCTCCTTTAAACAGCATCACAGGGGAACAAACAGGAGGCACGTTCAGAATGGAATGGGGACGGGGCGTGCCGTTGGTTCCCCGTCGTGAAAGGTAGAGGGTCAGGTTGCCAAGTGTCCTTGGGGGGCGGCGCCCCAAAGGGGGGGATGAAAAATGCAGCGAGCGTGCATCGCGGGAGAGCTCCCCTTTTAGGGCACCCGCATTCGCCCGGTAAACGACTTTTGCCTTTTAAAAAAAAAAAACCCCCCCCACCCCCAATTCACTTTTCATGTATACTCCAACAAGTGGAAAAAGTGAAACGGCTGCTTTCAACCTGCAAACGCGATCGAGAGAGAGAGAGAGAAAGAGAGAGAGAGAGAGAGAGAGAGAGAGAGAGAGAGAGAGAGAGTAAACAAATGGAAACGGAGTGTTTTCGTCAACAACTATAGTAAGGCTGCGTGGGCGGCAGAGGAAAGCAGAAAAATAGCCGTTCCACTCGCTTGATTCCTCAGACTACATGAGAGCTTGAGCTTCATGATTCAACCCTCAAATGACGCAGTTCGGGAGACGCTTACTCACCTTGTGCGGCGATAATGACAAACATGTCCTAATATCGACCCAGCGAAAGGTGAGGGGCTATCAAGGTATGTCACAGAGAGAGAGAGAGAGAGAGAGAGAGAGAGAGAGAGAGAGACATAGAGAGACAGAGAGGGAACGCCCACGCATAGCATTTGGAAAAAAGATTTAAACACCAGCCCACACACACACACGCACGCACGCACGCACGCACACACACATACACATGCACGCACGCACGCACGCACGCCCCACACGCACGCACGCACGCACGCACGCACGCACGCACGCACGCACGCACGCACGCACGCACGCACGCACACACACACACACAACCACACACACACACACACACACACATTGCACATTGCACGCTTCATCGACCACAGAAAATGACAAGTAAATCCAATCAGGTAACCAGAATCCAGCATCCCCATCCCAGGGTGGCTTTAGTCATCATCAGCACATTTTTTGTTTTCTTTTTTCTTTTTTTTCCACGAGCGCCCAACTCTAGGGAGACACGGCAACCCACACACAGATCGACACGGAGAGCCGTCAGCATGGAGGTGACAATAATAATGATAATCACCTTTCTCCCCCCCCCCCCCTCTCTCTCTCTCTCTCTCTCTCCTCTCTGCGGGGGTGCGAGCCGGGGCACCAGACCACAGGAAACAATATAAGACAGAGAAAAGCTTCTTCAAATTCTTGTCCAGGGCGGCTAAGTTCTGCAGCAGGCAGTTTTTGTTTGTTTGTTTGTTTGTTTGTTTGGTCTGAGAGACTGAGAAAGGCGGTGCGCTGGAACAATGGTAGCTTATGGGAGCTATTTTCGACATGGACTTCCATTAAAAAAAAAGGAGAGAGAGAGAGAGAGAGAGAGAGAGAGAGAGAGAGAGAGAGAGAAGAGAGAGAGAGGGGAGACAAACAGACAAACAGACAAACAGAAAGACAGACAGACAGACAGACAGAGAGAGAGACAGACAGACAGACAGACAGACAGAGAGAGACAGACAGACAGAGAGAGAGAGAGAGAGGCAGACAGAGAGAGACAGACAGGCAGAGACAGACAGACAGATAGACAGACAGATAGACAGACAGACAGACAGACAGACAGACAGACAGACAGAGAATATGCGAATGCGAAAGTTTGTTCAGTGTAGGCCAAGGCCCTTCGCTGAAGGGGTACACATACAGAAAACATGATATTAACAATACTAAATGCAAGTGGTGACACTGTAATGTTAACATTGGAGGAATGAAGACCATTTTAGAACAACTGGCGCAATGAAGTGTATTTTACATGGACATGCTAAGATGTTAGCAGCATCCACTGTTGTCTGAGCTTCTAAACATATTGTGCCAGATTGGATATAGTGTTTTCATTGGACATGCTAAGATGTTAGCAGCATCCACTGTTTTCTGAGCTTCTAAACATATTGTGCTAGATTGGATATAGTGTTTTCATTGGACATGCTAAGATGTTAGCAGCATCCACTGTTTTCTGAGCTTATAAACATATGTGTGCTAGACTGGATATAGTGTTTTCATTGGGACATGCTAAGATGTTAGCAGCATCCACTGTTTTCTGAGCTTATAAACATATTGTGCTAGATTGGATATAGTGTTTTCATTGGACATGCTAAGATGTTAGCAGCATCCACTATTTTCTGAGCTTATAAACATATTGTGCTAGATTGGATATAGTGTTTTCATTGGACATGCTAAGATGTTAGCAGCATCCACTGTTTTCTGAGCTTCTAAACATATTGTGCTAGATTGCATATAGCGTTTTCATTGCTTGATGACATAAGCAAAAGTCAGTTCAAATCCACATGGGTCATTCTAATACTTTGGCTTAATAAGAGGTTTTGTTTTCATTCTAATATTACTTAGACATGGACAACAGAATAAGAAATGAATTTCGTCTTCTTTAGACAGAGAGAGAGAGAGAGAGAGAGAAGAGAGAGAGAGAGGAGAGAGAGAAGGAGAGAGAGATAGAGAGGAGAGAGAGAGAGAGAGAGAGGGGGTATTGAAGTTGTTCTCATGAACTGAGAGAGAGAGAGAGAGAGAGAGGAGAGAGAGAGAGAGAGACACTTGACACTTGACACTTGACACTTGACGGGGTTTTTTAACGCCGCCCCATTTTTGTGGGCCAAAAGGGTTCCATTCACAAAGAGTTCCCACGCCCAGTTTCAATTTAACCAACAAAAAAAAACCACTCAAAAAAACCCAAGGGACTTTTGGGAAGCATAAAAATAATTTTTCTATTAACTTCATTGTAAACCCAACTAACACAAACCAAAGAATCGTTCTTTTCAATTAAAACTGAAATGTCGACCACATATCAAACACAAAATTTAACGCAAAACCATATGTGAAAATACACACATACACAATATAAATACACACACTCCCACATGGACAAAATACTAAAAACCAAATGCAAACCCAAAAAGAAACAAAAAACATATTGTGTTTTTTTTAAATCTTATATCCTTTTCCCTTTTTAAATCTACCTTAAAACCTTTTAATTACCCCTAGCTTTAAACAAAATATCTTTCATAAAAATTTTCAAAATATATGTTTGGATTCTTATTGTTACTAAAAAAATTTCCCATCAAAATGGGCCCTCATTTAAATATCTCAACCATTTTTTCTACTTTCCTCAGCTTTGATCCCGGGCTTTATGTTGTCCCGCGAACCCCTAATTAAAAAAATTAACCTTCCATTCATACACAAATCCAAAAATTCAAAACGGAAACCTTTCCCAGTTACGCACACATCTATATACAAGGGTAAAAATGCATATAAAACCCGTCAAGCAAACATTTCCCCCCCCGCAACAAACCTTCTACACAAATCAAATTTTTAAAATAAATAGTATCTTTTTCAAAGCATAAATTTAACATCAGTGTTTTACGCCAAAACATATATATTTTTTAAAAAAATCCCCGTCTGCCTACTTTGTACTTTCCCTTTTTCTCTTGCGCATGCGCGTATTTTTTTTATTTCACCCCTGTTGCCCCCTTTTTTTACCCCCAAATCAAAGGCCTATTTTAACCCAAGCGTTTTTTTCATTTCCATTGCGAGATGGCGTTTTTCCCTTGCTGAAGTTTTCGTTCAAAAATTTATACTTTTTAAAAATTTTTGGAGTTCTTTGCATTTTTGGGGGGGTTCTCTGGATTTTAAATTTATAAAATGATTTGACTTGGTTTCCTCTGTCGTCATGAAACAGGTTGGTACATTTTCTTTTTTCCCCGGGGATCATGTAATTTTGGTTAATATTTTTTTACTTTTTTTTCCACTTAAAAACTTGCTCATCTTTAAATTATGTAAAAAGGGTTACTTAGGAAAACCCCGGAAAATTTTTTTTAACTTCAACTATCGTCGACAACAATTTTAATCTTTCATGAAAGCTTTTTCCAAACCCCTCGAAAAACAATCGAAGTGGGGTTCTTTCCCTTTGGAAAATTTTGCTATTTTATGGGAAAAAATCCCTTCGAGCGACGGGAACGTATTTGAAATTTCAACAGGCAAACTGGTCTGGGGTGTTCAACAAGACGTTTTTTAGAGGCGAGGCGCCCCGGGCCGGCGTCATCTGTCTCGCTCATGGAGGAAAAAGCCGCAGGCGCAAATTTACCGTGACCTTTGTTGTCCTCAAAATTTAGCCTTTGCCCAATTCCCAAAAAGACCCAAATTAAATTTCACCCAAGGGGGGTCACAATAATTAAATTTTTTTTAAGCTACAATATTATAACACGGGTTTTGTGCTAAAAAATGTCGCTAAACCACAAAAATTTGATCACACTTCTTTCCCCTTCACCTCAAATTTCAAATAAAAACTTGTAAAAAATTTAAACGCACTTTTCAAACCCCCAATTTTAATCCTTTTGTTCCATTTTTGTACCTTCCACCCCCCCAAAAACTTTTTAAAAATTGATATTTATTAAATTTCTAACAATCTCATCCCAAAAAACCTTTCTATCTTACCCCCCCCTTTTTTCCTTTTTTCCGTATATTTTTTAAACAAGTGGGTTTTAAAAAACCTGTGGGCCACTTTTCCGGGGGCCCTTTGACTTTTAACCCTTTAAAATTGTTTTTTCCCCCAAAGGGATTTGAGAGCAAAAAAGGGATGTAAAATACTACAAACCCCCCGTTTTAAAAACCCCTGTTTTTTTTGTTTTGAATTATTTTAATCTAATTTTAATCATTTTCAGATTTTTAAAAAATGTTTGGTTTATTTTTTTTCACTTTTAATTGGTTATAATTTGGACATGCTGTTAAAAATTGCTTTTCTTTTTTCATCGCAGGACAAAAGGGGCAGGGCAATCCCCAAAACTATAAAGTGTTTTCCTATTAATAGAAATTCGTTTTTTTCCTATCTAAATTTTGTTAATTTTTTCCCTAAATTTTAGTTATAGTAATTTGAGTAGATATTTTTTCTTTTTGATGAAAGGGTTTTTTGAATGTGTAGTATGTTTTTAACCTCGCTTTTTGGGTTTTTTTTCCTCATGCCAATTTGTTTTATAAAAAATCTAAAAATTTTTTTTTTTTTAAAACCTCCTTTATAAAACAAATTCTTTATTTACCCCTTAAATTTGCCCAAAACCTCTGAAAAACCATACCAAACCAGCCCTCCTTTTTTTCCCCAATCCCCAAAGTTTTGTTTTTTAAAATACTTTTTGTTTTTTTTTTCCCTTTTTTAAATACTTTTTTTTGGGAATCCTTTTTGGGAAACTTTTTTTAAACTAAACGTAGCCAATATCAAATTGCTTTTATTTTTTCCAAACTATAAATAAGGAAATTTTCCTTTAACCTCCCAAAACAAAAAATTATTTGGGTGTTTACTTTCCAACCCCAAAAAATTTTTTTTAACATGCAAGTAGATGTACAATTTAAAGCGGGAATCCCTATTTAACCCCCAAATATTTCATTTTCAAAAAGAAATAGGGGGTTTGATTTGGTTTATAAAAAAATTTTAAAAATAACATTCATATCTATAGCCAAAACGAACATGGTTTTCATTATTTAAATTCACCTTACCTTTAGCCTACCGCATTTTCTGAGAGGGAGATATCGGGCCGAATTTTTGGTTGTAATGGTAAAACCCCAAATAATTTAAAACTTTTAAACAACTTCAAAATTCATCACCTTTATAAACCATTTCTCTGCCCCCTAAGTTTTCCTCCTTTCCAAAATCCCAAAAGACTTTGTTTTTTGTAGATTCCTTTTAGGCCTTTTTGGTCGGGATTCCCCGGGAGTTTTCTAAGTTTTTTTTTTAACCTAGGGGTTTAAATCGATTTTGGGTGCTAAAATCGTCAGAAAAGAGAAAAGGGGAATATTTTCCTCATTTCCTGGTAGAAATTGGAAACCATGTCTTCCTCTAAAAGTTCCCTTTTTTCCCTGCACTTCATTTTTTTTTTTTTTTTTTTTTCAAAAAAGGGAAAAAAATTAAAGGGTAGTAACACCCTTGTTTCACCCCTTTTAGGACAGTCGAAAAATTCTGAAAATTCTTTCCCCATGTCCCCCCGCATCCGAAACGTTCTGTACTTTCCCTTTTAAACATGTTAACCTTTTAAAATTAGAAAATTTTATGTTTCTTTAATTTTTCCCCATAGCTTACCCCCTGTTGACGTATCAAAACCGCCTTTATAATAAAAAATGAATGCTACATAAAATTTTTCCTTCTTCCCTCCCCATACAAGCTTTACTTATCTTTTGTTTCCCCAGAGTAAAAAAATTTGGGTTCTATGGTAAGAATTTTTTTCTAAATCCTGTTTTGCTCTTTGTTTAAAATTTTTTTCTCTTTTCCCTGCCCTTTTTGTATATCTTCTTTTTATTACAGCTGTGAAAATTTTACTTGAGATGCAAATAGGGGAAATACCTCTAAAATTTTCCCCGGGATTTTTGTTTATCGCCCTTTTTAAAAAGGGGCACTTTAACGGGTTTTTTTGTCCATCTAAAAGTAAAATAATTTACCCCTGAAATATTATTAAATAATTTTTTTAGAAAGGGGTTTTATTGTTGTTTGGGTTTTAAAAAAATTCAGGGGGTATTCCGCAATTCCAGATTTTTTTCCCTTTTTAAATTTCTTTTATTGTTTAAAACTTTTTTTAAATATTAGTTATTTTTTCATCAATTTTTGTAAAAGGTTTTTCCTCTTTTTCGACTTCAATGTTTTGTTGCCCCCCTTTCATTGTTTTTTAAACTTCAGGTGTTGTGGGTTTAAAACACTTTCAAATTGTTCTTGCCATTGTAAATACTTATTGCTGGTAGTGTAATCATTTTTTTTTTTTTTGCTTTTTAAAAAGTTCCAAAAACATCTTACGTTTTTTTTGGTTTTTTGTATGAGTGCCTCGTATGTTTTTTTACTATATTGTTTTTTCCTTCTTTTCTGATTGTTTTTTTTTAAATTTTTTTTGTTTGCATAAAACTCCTTTCTTACTTTTTAAAAAATTTTTGGGGTTTTTGAATCTTTTTTGGTATGGGGCCCAGTGTACATAATGCGGCTGGCATTTTTTTTCCCTTAAACTTCCCCTTCCTTATCAAACCATCCATTTTTTTGTTTTGTTACCCCCTCCAAAGGGCATATATTTACATACATTTTTTTAACCACCCTTTTAAAAGTTTTTTTAAAAATTTTTTCAAAAAATTTAAAATTTTTCTAAACAGTGTCAACCCCCTCTTTAATCTGTTCTAGTAGTATTTTAAATCTCTCTTTTCAAAAATGCTTTAATATTCTTTTTTTTTGCGGGGTCCCACAAAATTTTTTTTAACAAATTTTCCTCTTATTTTTGTCTTCCTGGGGTCTGGCAATTTTCTCTGAATTCCCAAATGTTTTTGGGAAATATTTTTAGATTCAATTTTTTCCTGGATAACACAATTTTTTACAAAAACCAAATTAAACCAAATGAAAATAAAAATTTAATCAATAGTACTTTCCCTCTATCAGAATAAATTTGTAAACACCGCAAAAATTTTCTGCAAATTAGTCCATTTAAAGGTTTTAATTTAAATGTTTTACAAATTCAAAATATTTTTTTCCCAAAAAATTTGTAACCCGAGTCCATTGAAATTCTGCACACACATTTCCCGCATTTTTTCAATGTGTAAACATCATCGTTTAAAAACAACCCCCCTTCCCCCAAACGTCATTGAAGTTTTCCTCCAATGAAATAAAAAGATCATTTTGTTGGGCCCCATTTGGTTTAGTAAATATTGCTCCAAATTCTAAGGTACATTTTAAGTCCTTTCAAAGTAGAAAAAGGCTATCAACTGGTGATATTTATTCCAAAAAACAAATATCCTTCCCCCCCCAAAATTTTGCAGATTTTAGATAAAACTTTTACAAAATACAAATTTTTATTTCCCTTGGGTAATTTTTTTAACAAAGTCAGACCCTTCTTTTTTTAAATTAAAAATGACAACCCCCCCTTTAAAGGGCTTCCCATTTTGGAAATTTCACAGCTTGGGGAATGGGTAAAAAAAAATCTGAGAATTTTTAAATTTCCCAAAAACAAAAGACCAAACTTTAAAAATTCACACAGACAGCAGATAAACAAATGAAGTAATATATACTAAAAAATGGTCAATTAATTTTTTTCAACAACCTTCTACGTTTCCCAAAAACCAAAAAAAAAACAGTTTTTTTTTTTCCCCACCTTCTTTAATTTTATCCTTAAATCAAATTTCCCCCTTTTTTTCCTCGTTTTCGTTTCCATTTACTCTTTCTCGTTCATTTTTTTCTCACACCGTGGGGTTTTTCACAAATTTCCCTCTTTTCTACATTTTTTTTTAGCTTGTTCCCCTGCGGGTTGGGCTTTTGGTTAAAGTTTTTTTTCCCTTTAAAAATTTTTTGTGTACCTTGGGCCCCAAATTTTTATATTTTTTCTCCTTTTCTTTTCTTTTTCCTTTCCCCTCTTTTTCCTTGTTTATTGAAACGTTTATCCAGGGGAGTGTGGTCGTTGTTTTTTGTTCTTAAAGCTTTTTTTATCGATCTTAATGCTTGTTTTTTCCCATTTGGGTGTTGTTTTTTCGTTTGGGTTTTTCCCCCCCTTTTCTTATTTCACCCCTTCTTCATATCAAATATACCATGCCTTTTTTAAATATAGTTTTTTTCAATTTAGGTTGTTTGTGTAAACGATGGTTGTCCCTACGGGCCTTTTCCCTTCTTTTAAAGTGTGTAGGGAAAAACGCCCGCGATCGGGGGGAAAGAGGGGTACTCAAGATTGTGTCACAATCCTGACCCCAGTCCCCTGCATGCTGTGTTTTTTCCCCAAACAATCTCCTTTAATTCTCCCCCAAAACTTTTCCAATTTTGGTCCGTTTTTTTCACCTGTGCGGGGCCATGTGTTTCCAGGAACTGGGGAGGGGAACTATTCGGGGTTTCCTTTACCTGATTTTAAGGGGGGGGAAAAGCCTTAATTTTTTTTTTAAAATTTTGGGAACAGAGGTTTTTTTGGGCCCTTTATGTTTTTTGCCTATCCCAAAATTTTTTTTTCCACACCCCCTTTGCCCAATTTTTTTTCTTACTTTTTTGTTTGCTGCTTTCCCCAACACCATTCACACTTTCTTTTTCCTTTTACTCTCTTCCTTCTTTTTTTCACTTACCCCTCTTCACGGACCTTTTTTTTTGATTTTTTTGTTTTCCCCTCTCCCCTTTTTTCGTCCATAAGAACCCCCCCGGGAAAAACGGACACTTTAGAACGCTGCCCCATTCATTTTTCCCTTTCCCCACTTTTATCTCTTTTCACCCAATTTTTTCCCCCCATTCACTCCTTTCCGCACTTTTTTTTCAATTTCCTTTTCCCTCTCTTTCCCCCCTGGGTTTTTTCACTCCTATCCTTTCTTCCCCCTCTTTCTTTTCTCCATCTTCTCCTTTTTCTTTTTTCTCCCCATTTCTAACCTCCAAAACAACAAAGTTTCAACGCCCCCTTTACAAAATCACTTTCATTCCTTCCTTTAGGGGGGAAACCTTTTTTTCCCTTTTGCCAAAAGTCTTCTGGAAATATTTTCATATCTGTATCCTCTTGCTCTGGGCTGTCTTATTGTTCATAGATGGCGTCCTCCCCCCTTCTTTCCGTGGGCCCGTATTCTTCTCTTACCTAAAATTTTCCCCCCCCCCCCCCCCCCCCCCCAAAATTTCCCCGACTTTCCCCTTTTGCCCTCAATCACGAATTGGGTTTACTTTGGCGTTTCGTCCTGTCCCCGGGAAAACCCCCGTTGCCCGCCTTCTTCTTTTTTCCCCCATGCCCTCGGTTCTGAATCTTCAAGGGGTCCCCCACCCCGAGGAAACGACGATCACAGGGCGGGGCTCCCCTGCAGAAGGGGGGCCCGGGTTTTCCTAGCCTGTTGGGGGGGACGTTCTTTTTGCACGTCGGCCCCCTTTCTCGTCCTTTCCCCTTTAAATTTTCCAATTTTCCTCTTATCACCCCCATCACATCTCTCCTCTTGCAACGTCCGTACTCTCTTTGATACCAAAAAATTTAAATTTTTCCTTTTGGAATAACTTTCAATTTTGGGTCCCCCCCTTTTCCTTTCCCCCCCTTTTTGCAGACTGGTGCCATAAAAGTCTTCGTTACCCCTAAATGCCTTACTGCCCGTTTTGTTTTTTTTTGTATATCCCCGCTTTGTGTCCCTTTTAACATCCCCACATAAAATTTAATTTAAAGTTTCCGCCATACTGATTGTTTTTGTTCCAACTTGTTTAAGGGTGGTTTTAACTTTAAAAGGGAAATCCCTTTTAGGGGTTGTTATTGCCGTAAAGAGTTGGTCACTTGTTTCTAACATCTGCCAAGTTTGTTTTAATTTCGCTTCCCCGCTTTTCCTTTTAGCTTCTTGTTTTCATGTTTAATTTTCCCCGTTTAAAAAAATTTATATTTTAACCTGGGGCCCGGGGTTGGGCTCCACATCAATTGGAAAAGGGAAAATCGCCCGCGCACAAAAGGCTAAGTGGAGAATAAGAAGTATAACCCCTATTGAAACAGACAATTTTCCCCAACTTTAAAACTGTGGGTTTTTTCGTAGCAGACCTTTCATGTCTGTCCAACAAGTCCCGGGCTGTCTGGCTCTTTCCCTATCCCCCTGTCCCCTTGCTGTTTTACGTTTTTTCTTGACCAAAAGGGGGGATGGACATTTTCCCACTTTCCCTTTCTCCCAAAAAGCATTTGGGTGAACCGAAGGCAAATGCTTTTTTTTCGGGGAAAGTACCGAAGTTTTGGACAATTTTCCCTCGAACCCGCCATTGACTTCGGTACCAAAAAGCCACCTTGTGGTTTCACGGGCAAAACGGGAAATGTCAAAAGCATATCCCCCAGAACACAAACCAGATTTAAGACATCTTTCACTCCGGGCCCCTTCACCCCCTTCCGCCCTCTTTTTTCCTCTTCCCCCCTTTTTTCCTCGCGAAGGGAAACACAGAAAAAACCCATTCTGGGGACCCCCAAATGCACAGATCCCCCCAAGACGAATAGAAACGCTTCTTTAAAAACTTTTAACACTTTCCAAAAGCCCCTCCGGTACCTTTGGGGCCCTTTTTAGAACCACACTACAGGGCGAAAAAAAACAACCCAAAAAATTCACTGACTATTTTTCCCCCCCATCTTGCTGCGAACCCGAGAGAGAGAAGAGAGAAGAGAGAGAAGGAAAAAGAGAGAGAAGGGCGATTACAATGACAAAAGACAATCTTTATTGGGCAGAAAATTTAAAAAACCCTTAAGCCTAAGAGTACATGCGCAAATTTTCCCCTTTGTAAACGCTAAACCTTTCCAGCAAAAGAAATTTTGATTTTAAAAAAGAACGTGCACCCAGAAAACCCGTTGA
Organism: Conus ventricosus; assembly: GCA_018398815.1. Lineage (NCBI taxonomy): Eukaryota > Metazoa > Mollusca > Gastropoda > Neogastropoda > Conidae > Conus > Conus ventricosus. Next base: position 8,491,327 of record CM031596.1, on the reverse strand, counting down.
ACATGTACTAATAACTAGAAAAAAAGAAAAAGACCATTCAAACAAACAATATTCCCCCAAACACCCAAAAATAACCCTTTGCATAAACAAAACTACAAACACAGCCTACAAAATTTAATTTTTTTTCCTCTAAATCGAAAAGTTCCGCCCCAAACAATTTTTTTAAAAACTTTTTTTTTCCCAAAACAAAGAGCATGTGGGGACATAAACAAAGTATAAAACATCAAAAGTACATTTCTTTTTCTTTTCTTCCGCCACAAACTTAGCAAATGAGTTTACAATGTGTACATTTTCAGAGGATAAATTACCAAAGAGGTTTGAGTTTGACTGAAAAAGGACTTAAAGGCAGAACAATCATTTCTAAATCCATTACACTCTGGGCATCTAAAAACGAAGTGTTCCTCGTCTTCAATTTCTTTTGAGCAGGATGGACACATCAAATCACTTTCCGCGTGCATCAACCATCCTTTTCTTGCTTTAAACCCTAGGCATCTCGTTCGAAACAGAGCCAACACATAAGAGAGAGAGAGAGAGAGAGAGAGAGAGAGAGAGAGAAGAGAGAGAGGGAGGAGATATTGATACGTTCGACTCATGTCCGTTATGGGTAAGACTAGGAATGCCATCCAGGATTCCTTTGAACTGTGTTTTCTCCTGATAAGAAACAGTTGAAACTCTGACCTCCGAACAACCTCCCCCCCCCCCCCCCCCCCCCCCCCCCCCCCCCCCCCAATGTTCTTATATAATGCAATTCGCTGGTTGCCAGAAAAGCTCTCAAAGAAATAAATTGGAACCTCCCAAAAATTCATTTGGCAAAGGATCTTCTTCCAACAGGAATGCTGTTGAGATGTTGCCGAAAAGGATCATGGGAAGCAGTTCGAAGAGGACGGACTCAAGATGCCGCATGACTTGCCAAAACGTTCTGTATTCTGCTCTGAAGAGATCAACTCTTCTGATGACACTGGGTTGTCTACAAGCGCGTCAGCCAAATTGTTCAGTGCCAGTATTCAGTCGTGCAGAGCATACTGACAGAGTCTGTTCCACTTCCAGTCATGAACTAAGACACATCGAGCATTTGTGTCCTCATAATGTATCGTTGCTAGCTAGCTGCAGGCTAGATAAGAACAATTCTGTTCTCACTGCTCCTCTAGCAGAACAAAGATGCCTTTGGCAAAGAATTCAAAACGGTGCCGCAAGACACGTCTTGAAAAAGAACGAAAACGAGTTCACATAAAGTTGCTATTGAAGGAACTCCAATCATTCGCTGTCAGATTTAGGTGCCAGGACAAGATTGCCGTTCTCGCGTTCCGTCTTCTCCATGGGTCATCCTTGCCGTGTGTGCCTTGCTCAGAACAGATCATTCTTCCATTGTTTTCCCTTGTTCCATCGTACAGTTCCTGAGATTTTTCAGAGAAGCACGAAGGTCATTGGAGAATGCAGCTTTGCGCGCGCGCGCGTGTGTGTGTGTGTGTGTGTGTGTGTGTGTGTGTGTGTGTGTGTGTGTGTGTGTGTGTGTGTGTGTGTGTGTCTTTCTTTCTTTTTTTCTTCTTTTTTTGCATGAGATATCTAGAATTCATTGCTATCTATCTACACTGCAGCTCTTCTTTACGCGAGTACAAAAATAGCCTGAAGATACATGTTTGGACAAGCATTCCCCTGATCTACGTTGTATGTTGTACGCTCCTTGTGTTCGACGTAAGGACGAATGGAGATTGGGGAGGGGTGGGGGGGGGGGGGGGGGTGTCGGTGAGCGGACGGCAAGAGGGGGAGGGAGGTGAGCAAGTGGTTTGGGATGTGCTTCACGTCTGCTGATGGTGAGGTGATGGCACATTGAGTTGCTGATGCAAGTGGTTTGGGATGTGCTTCACGTCTGCTGATGGTGAGGTGATGGCACATTGAGTTGCTGATGCAAGATATTGTTCTTTACAAATAATATTCATTATCATTATTACAGTTATAACAATTCTGGAGACCAAAGAATTGGAGTGATATCAAAATCGTACTTTGAAACACACACACACACACACACACACACACACACACACACACACACACACACACACACACACACACACCGCGCGCGCGCGCACCACGCCATGCACACACGCATATACGTACGCATGCAAATGTCAAGAATATGTGTTAAATGAACCGCAAACGAACAGAACTGAAACTCCCCATTGAACAGAACTGAAAGTCCCCATTGAACAGAACTGAAAGTCCCCATTGATATTAAAAGCGAACAGAACTGAAAAGTCCCCATTGATATCAAAAGCGAACAAAACTGAAAAGTCCCCATTGATATCAAAAGCGAACAAAACTGAAAAGTCCCCATTGAACAGAACTGAAAGTCCCCATTGAACAGAACTGAAAGTCCCCATTGAACAGAACTGAAAGTCCCCATTGAACAGAACTGAAAGTCCCCATTGAACAGAACTGAAAGTCCCCATTGAACAGAACTGAAACTCCCCATTGAACAGAACTTAAAGTTCCCATTGATATTAAAAGTGAACAGAACTGAAATTCCCCATTGAACAGAACTGAAAGTCCCCAGTGATATCAAAAGCGAACAGAACTGAAAAGTCCCCATTGAACAGAACTGAAAGTCCCCATTGGACAGAACTGAAAGTCCCCATTGATTAAAAGTGAACAGATGGAAGCGGGGGCGGAAGTTTGTCTACATACCTAGAAACTGGACCTTGGAGGGTGGTGGTGGTGGAAGCGGGGGCGGAAGTTTGTCTACATACCTAGAAACTGGACCTTGGAGGGTGGTGGTGGTGGTGTCGAGGAACCAGGCAAAAGAAATGAACATAAAGCACAAAAGAAATGAACATAAAGCACAAAAGAAATGAACATAAAGCACAAAAGAAATGAACATAAAGCACTGTCAAATACAACTGCTATGGAACAACAGACAAACAGAATAAATATAAACGATGTTTTCTCAATGACAGAAACATAATGTAGTCGAAAGGGTTGAACATTTAACAAAATGTGATGGATCTAGCATGCTGATCGTTAAAGACATTTTAAAAATTGCCAACACGATCTTCGAATATAGCGCAATTACCAACGCAAACCAGAAGCGACAGTAGGACTGGAGTAGTCGGCCAAATGCCATGACGTGCGTTCACTACAGACCTCCAGCTACCCAAGAGGCTCTTCTATGATGAGCTGCCAAAAGAAGTGCGTTCCTATGGAGGTCAAAAGAAACGCTTCAGAGACACTTTTAGAATATTCATGGAAGCGTTTAACATCAACCCTGACACATGGGAACAATCTGCTACGGATCGAGCTAGATGGCGCTACTCTATTCACAAAGGTGCCAATTCATGTGAGGAGAGCAGCAAAAGAGACAGGCAAGGAAAGGTCGCGCCGGCAATTAAGAGGAGGTCTCCCACATTGCCTGTCCAAGCTGTCACCGCACATTCCATGCACGCATCGATCAGCCGCCTGTGTATCAACAAAGCTGCCCTCTTGGGTAACTATGTAGGCCGGCTTTCCTTTGTCCGCTCTTTAACGAGGGCGGCCCATTGCCTGCACGTGGGCTTTGCTTCAGCGTGAACCCCCACCGTGTGTATGCTTCACAAGAGGACAGTTTGACTCTCAGTGGCGAAGTATAGGGCACAGTCAGCGCATGAACAGGAGATAGCCAGAGAGCCTTCCAGACCAACAGCTGGTCAAATGCCAAGAGACTGATGTACAAACAGCCAGCACATGAACAGGAGATAGCCAGAGAGCCTTTCAGATCAACAGCTGGTCAAATGCCAAGAGACTGATTCTTCTTGTTCTACATCTTTGGTTGAATGAAGCGGCTGGGAAAAGGGAATTGGCAACATGTGATCCCCACAGGAGAGTGAGAAACTGACATCATCATGCCAGCCAACCAGAGGATGCTATTGTCTATAGTACATGGAGGAAAATATAGCGACTGATCATGAACAACATTATTTTCTTTCTTCCCACAAGCCCTTAAAGACATTTTTCTTGTTTGTGTTTTCAAGATGAAGTAGATCTTAAAAGAAAAGAATACTTCATCAGAGAGCAACGTTGAAAAGAACACTTAATCAGAGAGCAAGGTTATTTCTAGGCTTGCTTTGTGTTTCATCACCGTCACTTTGATTGGGGTGTAGTGCTGAGTCATTCGCTAAATTCTGTCAATGTGCTCGCGATGTGCTCAGCAGACATAGTCCCGGAAATCCTAACGGATAGGATATGAACAAACTGCCCTTTCTGATCTATAATACAAGAGAACACCATGCATGTGCATGTGTGTGTGTGTGTGTGTGTGTGTGTGTGTGTGTGTGGTGTGCGTGTGTGTGTGTGTGTGTGTGTGTGTGGTGTGTGTGTGTGTGTGTGTGTGTGTGTGTGTGTGTGTTAGTTCTTCAATTTAACGTTTGTTCACTTTAAGTGATATTAGACAAGTGTGTGTGTGTGTGTGTGTGTGTGTGTGTGTGTGTGTGTGTGTGTGTGTGTGTGTGTGTGTGTGTGTGTGTTAGTTCTTCAATTTAACGTTTGTTCACTTTAAGTGATATTAGACAAGTGTGTGTGTGTGTGTGTGTGTGTGTGTGTGCGTGCGTGCGTGCGTGCGTGCGTGCGTGCGCGCGCGCGCGTGCGTGCGTGCGTGCGTGCGTGCGTGCGTGCGTGCGTGCGTGTGTGTGTGTGTGTGTGTGTGTGTGTGTGTGTGTGTGTGTGTGTGTGTGCAGCTGCTTGTGGAAGAAGTCCAGTAAACCGTTTACATGGTTCACTTTGATTTGTTAGCAGTGCTTCGATGTGGTTTAGTTTGTTTTGTCCACAGTCACAAATATTTGCCAACATCGTCTTTCCACCTGTTGCAGCCCAGAGGTTACGGCGCTTTGGAACACTGGCGGCCACATCAGCAATTCAGCCTGTGGGCAGGTGGCAATTCAGCCTGTGGCCAGGTAGCAATTCAGCTTGTGGCAAGGTGGCAATTCAGCCTGTGGGCAGGTAGCAATTCAGCCTGTAGGCAGGCAGCAATTCAGCCTGTGGGCAGGTGGCAATTCAGCCTGTGGCCAGGTAGCAATTCAGCCTGTGGGCAGGTAGCAATTCAGCCTGTAGGCAGGTAGCAATTCAGCCTGTGGGCAGGTGGCAATTCAGCCTGTGGGCAGGTGGCAATTCAGCCTGTGGGCAGGTGGCAATTCAGCCTGTGGGCAGGTAGCAATTCAGCCTGTGGGCAGGTAGCGGCAGCCTCTGCTGGCATAATTCAGCCTGTAGGCAGGTAGTGATTCAGCCTGTAGGCAGGTAGCGGCAGCCCCTGCTGCCATAATTCAGCCTGTGGGCAGGTAGCGGCAGCCCCTGCTGGCATAATGCAGCCTGTGGGCAGGTAGCGGCAGCCCCTGCTGGCATAATGCAGCCTGTAGGCAGGTAGCGGCAGCCCCTGCTGGCATAATGCAGCCTGTAGGCAGGTAGCGGCAGCCCCTGCTGGCATAATGCAGCCTGTGGGCAGGTAGCAATTCAGCCTGTAGGCAGGTAGCAATTCAGCCTGTAGGCAGGTAGCGGCAGCCCCTGCTGCAAGAAATCAAGGAGATGAGGAGAAGGGAAATGTTCCAGGAAAGATAAAACAGAAACAGCTAAGTGTTTTCGGGAGGCAGACGTTTGGTTTGCTTTTGTTTCGTTTCTCCAAGGAATGGGTGCAGCGTAGGGGGAGTTTGTAAAGAAATGACCTTCCCTGGGGAAACGCGTGGGGTTGTTAACTTTGTTTTTCTGTCTGCATGCCTTCCTTACGTTACAACGTTCACAATATAACAACAACAACAAAAACTGCAATACAATCTGACCAGAAAAGCAACCAGTCCGTTGCGTGTTTCAATGAAAGACAGAGTGTTGTTGGGTTAAGGCCCCATAGCTAACAAGAAGAATAACAACAACAAGAACAAATACAGCAAACACACACACACACACACACACACACACACACACACACACACACACACATTACAAAAACAACAACCCCCCCACACATGCACGTTACAACAACAACCCCACACATACATATACGTACACGCACCCGCACACACATGCATAATATTCACACACACACACACACACACACACACACACACACACACACACACACACACACACACACATACGCACGCACGCACGCACGCACGCACGCACGCACGCACGCACGCACGCACGCACGCACGCACGCACGCACACACACACACACACACACACACTCTCTCTCTCTCTCTCTCTCTCTCTCCCCTCTCTCTCTTTCCCTCACACACACACACACACACACACACACACACACACACACACACACATACACACACACACACACACACACACACACACACACTGATGCATACACATTCACATCTGTGGACTCTCCCATTTAGACACTTGCCCCAATCTCCAGGAGTCTTCGCAGTGTTGAGCTTGAGAATGTTCCAATGTTTGTTTGGTTGGTGATGTTTCTTGCTCTTCCTTTAAGTCTGGATGTGCGGCCACTTCCTCTCTTGACATTCAGATCTCAGACTCGTTTATGCCCCTAGTGATATCATGACAACGTTGCCGGTGTCAGTAAGTTCATGGGGGGCTGTCGTTGGACGGATGAGATGGTGTCTTGTTGAGAGTGCAGACCAATGTCTGGGCTTTTGTAGGGTTGATGGACGATCCAGTTTCTTGACACCACTGAGCAATGTTGTCCAACTGCTGCTGACCTGCTTTAGTTCTTTCTTGAGCATTCTTTGACGTAGCAGATCAGACTGTCATCTGCCGGTGTCAACGCTCGAGCAATTCCTTTTCTATTGAGGTCTGTGAGGTCTGCAAGGTCTATAGTGCAAACATTGTATAAAACGGGGAAGAGAGGAGAACCACGAGACAATCCCAGAGTCTTGTGGTAAGAAATGTTTAAAGCCACTAATAATCCATCAGATCTAAAAGCTTTACCAGGCTTGCTTTTTGTATCAATTTTACAAATCGGTCAAAGTCACCAATATGTGTCTGTCCTCTACAACAGTACAATTTTCTTTATAGTCGACATCCTTTCCTGATATATTCAAAAGTGCTGGTACCATTCGTCAATGCTGTTGCATTTTGACAATCGGGATTCTTTCCGGATATTGTAACCATGCTTTTCAAGAATCATATTGACCAGTCATTCAAAGGATCAGTATTTCTCCTGAATACTGAATCATTTGGATATATTTCTTTCCGACCGTTCTGTATACACATTTGATATTTGTCTTAAAATGATACTACAAATTCTACTATCAGTTGCATTTGAACCCTTTTCAAAATGCTCAAGAAAACCTTTACATTATCTGCTTTAAGACTCGATATTTTTCATTTAAAATATCCCGGTTACGGAGCGCTGTTACGCAAACGTCCTGTTTTGTACTTGAAGCAGACTGTCTTCATAATATCTCTATACATTGCATAGTTCACGTTCGTGTTGAGCAGGTCTATTACAGATAAAGAAAAATCTTTGAGAATGTCAAGAGACGTTATTCCATCACAAACATTGTTAGCAAGACACGCATTCCACACAAGCTTTTCTACATTTTTTTAGCATCACATTGATCAACTACATAAGCTACACTCTCATTCATTACTGAAGAGAGAGAGAGAGAGAGAGAGAGAGAGAGAGAGAGAGAGAGAGAGAGAGAGAGAGAGAGAGAGAGAGAGAGACAGACAGACAGACAGACAGACAGACAGACAGAGACAGAGAGAGACAGAGACAGAGAGCGGGAGAGAGAGACAGAGAGAGAGAGACACAGAGAGAGAGAGACAGACAGAAAGCGGGAGAGAGAGACAGAGAGAGAGAGAGACAGAGAGAGAGAGAGACAGTGTCACGAGTTTGTCACGAGGCCTACGACGTTCGACCCACCTAGGGTGGCGGAATTACTTATTTGTTTATTGTCGTTGCTGTTGTCGTGTAGCCGTCCCTTAGGGTGGCTTGTGGTGCAGTTGCACCTTGGTGTGGTTCAGCTCAACTTCGGTTTGCTTTCTCTCTCTCTCTCTCTAATTCCACCGCCCGTGCTATTCATCCTGCAAGTTCACGGGTGGCCGGTACCTTTCTCTCGAACTTTCTGTCTATCGGCCTCTCGCCTGTCTTTTTACCCGTCGCACGTGCTTCGTTTCTTTTAGTTTGAAGTATGCTCACTCTGTGACGCAGCATGGCATGTTGGCCGCCATTGCTGAGGGAGGTTAGCTCTTCACTCGAGCGGAAGATGTCTCTGGGGGCGCCTGCTCCAGTCCTGGTTCTTTACCTTATCGTCGAGAGTACAGTCAGTACTTTCAATTCCTGCAGTCGGCCTGTAGGAGAGGGACATCATTTCTTCTGTTTCCGCATCTTCGCCTCTGTCCTCTCGACTGGACAGAGGGTAGAGAGAGTCCTTTGACCGCCTCTTCGGGGTCACCCACGGGTAGCTGGTAAGCATCAGTTTCGTGGTCTGTTTGTTTTGATTTGTTGTTGTTAGCCGGCTTAGTCTTCACTTTTGCGCAATTTTCTTTTGTTTTCGAAATTGTAAGAGGAATATTGTGTGAGACCTTTTCTCTGGTTAATTCAATCTTTAACCTGGCCATTCTAAATTATTTCCAAAATTCTTTCTCCTGTTTATGTATCTGGTGATGCGGTAGTCGGTGGGGAAGGGAGAGAACTGGTGATTCAGGGTTGGAACTTGCTTGGTCTCGCTCGTCCGCCCTGTCACATTCGCCGGACTTTTATCCTTCGGCCACCGTCTGTTTGTGTGTGCAAGGAGAACGAGTTTTATGTTCACGAGCGTGCGTACGCATGATTTGTCGTTCGGATGCGTGGTTGGAGATTTGTGTTATTTTGAAATGTGTTTATAAAATGTGACAGTTATGCCATTGAATTACTATTTGCAAATGTGGTGGCAGTTATTAAGCGATGGTCGCTGTGTTGATTTATTTCCTAAGGAAGTAAAACGTTTAAGCGTGAGTGAGAGAAGGGTGAAGATAATTCATATTTGTTTTTAACCTGTTGATTTAATGCAGTCTTTTACCTGCATCGTGTGAGAAGACTTGATTCAATGGGTTTACTGTGTGCACTTCCCTCGCCCATCATGCGAGTGGCTGTTAAGACTTGACAGCAATGGTCAGACGGTACTGACGGCAGGGGTTCCAGTACCCTTCTTCCTTCCTCCTTCCTTCTTTTTCCTCCTCTCCGACTCTCCTCCCAGCTACGTCCTCCCCCCTCCCGGGGGCTTCACCTGGAGCACGAAACTGGATGGTGCCACGTGCTGGTCGAGGCCACGTTCTGGCTGAGACCACGGACGGGATGGTGCCACGCGCTGGTCGAGGCCACGCCTTGGTCGGGACCGTGGACTGCTAGAAGAGCCCGCCGTCTTGACTGGCCGGCCTGGACCCCGTCCAGGACCTCCAGTAACAGCTACGTCCCCCCCCCCCCCCCCCCGGGACACGCTCTTCACTGCCCGTTTGGGAGTCGAGGGTGTCGGCTTTGGGCGACTCCCTGCGAGAACCAGCCCGGCTCGGAGCACCTAGTGCGACAGGGTGCTCCCTGCAGACTTGACAGGGGCAGGGACGTGGACGCACTCCATGGTGTGAGAAAGGATTGATACTGGGATATTCCTTTATAATTGTGTATATGTCATATGTGCTGGAATGCTGTAATTGTGATCGTGTACGTCGTATGGCGAAATATTTATTTATAATCGTGCATGTTGTGGGTGTGGGAGTGCTTGATTGTGATTGTGCATGTTGTGCGCGTTGGAGTGCTTGATCGTGATTGTGCATGTTGTGTGCGTTGGAGTGCTTGATCGTGGGTTGTGCATGTTGTGTGCGTTGGAGTGCTTTATTGTGATCGTGCATGGTGCGTGTGTTGGAATGTTTATTTTGCTGGTGTGAATAAATGGGGTGTTGTATCGTAATCTTTATTGTGTGGTCTCTTGCGGAGCGTGTGAGGTCAGTCACTCCTTCACTCCCACCTAGACCGATCCTGTCAGGGCAGACCTCCAGGGGTCGGTCGTGACAATTGTGGGGGCTCGTCCGGGATGTGAAGGGCTCTGGCTGTTCTCTCTCGTTTCGCAGAGTACCTGTTTAGTTTTGTCTGTTTTGTAGATGTTTAGTCAGTTTGTCGTGTTTGTTCGTGGGTGGTTGGCTGGGTGACTCTAGCGTGAAGGAGTCTTGTTGTGGCCTGAGGGAACATCCGGCGTGACTCGGGAGTCGAGGTGAGACCAAGGGGAGTCGACCGCGTCCAGACCTCCTTCCGCCGGGTACCTCACGCAGGTACGGCCGTAAGTCTTGCCCTTCTGTTGCCGCTCAGTCTTCCATTCCTGTTTTTTTATTTAGCCAATTCTTGTTTTTTTTTCTCTACGGGTTGTTGAGTACAGGGGGTTGTATCGGACGCTAGTTTTTTTTTTTTCTCCTCTCTCCGGATTCCGTCTGCTAGGTTTTTGTTTTGTTTTTTTTTCGGCCAGCCCCACCGCACTGTTGCTCGTGCTGTAGAGCGCGGTGTTGCCAGAGTGGGGGCAGCCGGACATAGTTTTTTTTTTTTTTTTTTTTCGGTGAGCCCCCCCGCACTGTTGCTCGTGCTGTTAGAGCGCGGTGTTGCCAGAGTGGGAGCAGCCGGAACTTGTCCGCACACACGCACACACACACATACACACATATACACACGCCCCTAAAATATTTGTTTTTTTTTTTCTCTAGTGGAATTGTTTTTCCCCTGTATTTGGAAACTGTAGGATATTGTTGTCATGGCGACGTCGGCGCTGGTGGTATGGGCGACGGGGGTTAAGAAA
>CM031596.1:8474427-8480473 GCA_018398815.1 Conus ventricosus | reverse complement strand
TGTTTCAATGTTTTTACATCCTGGCACCAGCTTTGCTTGCTTAAGATTTTCAAAAAATTCAAACTTTCCTAGCCTGGTTTAAGAGATAATCAATGTGAACTTTCCATGTCAATTTAGATGTGAAGTAAACTCTAAGAATTTTACTGAGTGGACATACTGAAGTGTTATTCCATCAAGTCTAAAAGACGGCAGATCAACGGGATCATCACCATTATTAAATAACACTATATATATAACACATGTGTGTGTGTGTGTGTGTGTGTGTGTGTGGTGTGTGTGTGTGTGTGTGATGTGCATGTGTGTGTGTGTGTGTGTGTGTGTGTGTGTGTGTGTGTGTGTGTGTGGTGTGTTCAGTCATAACTTTACATTTCTTATCAAACACTGTCCACTCAAGCATCCATTAGAAGTTTGGCTCATTAATTCCAACGAGTGCTCCACATCAACAAGAGGTCACTTACGAGAGAGAGAGAGAGAGAGAGAGAGAGAGAGAGAGAGAGAGAGAGAGAGAGAGAGAGAGAGAGAGAGAGAGAGAGAATCGTCCCCAGCAGTCGAACAATGCTTTAACTCCCTGCATCCGGGTAGCCCTCAGCATCCGCACCAAACCTCACGCCTTCATAGGTATCCATATATGTAACAAACCTTTTGTTCCTTTCATTTATTAAGATTCATGCATTAGTTCTGGAAATCAGATGGATACAACATAGCTTTTGCTTGGGTTCCCAGCCATGTGGGCATTCGAAGCAACGAGGGGGTGGTGGATCAACTTGCCAAGTGTGCCACAAAGGAAAAGTTGAGCAGGTTGTCTACTCCTCACACTGATCTGAAACCCCAAAACCAGGCTTATGTCAAAGACCTCTGGCAAGAGGAATGGAACTCGCAGACGGATAACAAACTATTCAAAATCCGTCCAGACCTGAAAGTTTTTACCATGTTCCAGAGGTGGCCGTAAAGACGAAACAGTCTTGTGCCGTTTGCATACAGGCCACTCGTTTTAGACCCATTCTTATCTTTTAGAAGGTGAAGAAGCTCCGTGGTGCATTCCATGTCATGTACCACTCACAGTGAAACATATTCTTTTAGAATGTTGGGATTTGCACGAACACTTTACAGCAGACTCCATGAAAACCCTGTTCAGAGATGGCCCACCTGACGTGATCTTTGAGTTTCTAAAAGAGATTAACATTTTTCATCTGATAGAAGATTTTACGGCAGAGTGATTTTTAACGAAGTTTCTGGTGCGTATTTAGAAGGTGTATTCTAAACAAATACGTGAATGGTGTTTTTCTCTTTTTTTTGTTGATTACTTGTGAGTTGATTTTAACGTGGTGACAGCCCTGATATGGCCCTTTGCGGTCGGCTGGTCTATAAGCAACATTACCTCCTTACCAGCACTGTTTCCTTACTTTCTACTACACATGTCTTTCAGCACTGTTTTCCTTACTTTCTACTACACATGTCTTTCAGCCAGCACTGTTTCCTTACTTTCTACACATGTCTTTCAGCACTGTGTCCTTACTTTCTACTACACATGTCTTTTTAGCACTGTGTCCTTACTTCTACACATGTCTTTCAGCACTGTTTCCTTACTTTCTACACATGTCTTTCAGCACTGTTTCCTTACTTTCTACACATGTCTTTCAGCACTGTGTCCTTACTTTCAAACTACACATGTCTTTCAGCACTGTTTCCTTACTTTCTACTACACATGTCTTTCAGCACTGTGTCCTTACTTTCTACTACACATGTCTTTCAGCACTGTTTCCTTACTTTCTACTACACATGTCTTTCAGCACTGTTTCCTTACTTTCTACTACACATGTCTTTCAGCACTGTGTCCTTACTTTCTACACATGTCTTTCAGCACTGTTTCCTTACTTTCTACACATGTCTTTCAGCACTGTTTCCTTACTTTCTACACATGTCTTTCAGCACTGTGTCCTTACTTTCTACACATGTCTTTCAGCACTGTTTCCTTACTTTCTACTACACATGTCTTTCAGCACTGTTTCCTTACTTTCTACTACACATGTCTTTCAGCACTGTGTCCTTACTTTCTACTACACATGTCTTTCAGCACTGTTTCCTTACTTTCTACACATGTCTTTCAGCACTGTTTCCTTACTTTCTACTACACATGTCTTTCAGCACTGTTTCCTTACTTTCTACTACACATGTCTTTCAGCACTGTTTCCTTACTTTCTACTACACATGTCTTTCAGCACTGTTTCCTTACTTTCTACACATGTCTTTCAGCACTGTTTCCTTACTTTCTACACATGTCTTTCAGCACTGTGTCCTTACTTTCTACACATGTCTTTCAGCACTGTTTCCTTACTTTCTACTACACATGTCTTTCAGCACTGTTTCCTTACGTTCTACACATGTCTTTCAGCACTGTGTCCTTACTTTCTACACATGTCTTTCAGCACTGTGTCCTTACTTTCTACTACACATGTCTTTCAGCACTGTTTCCTTACTTTCTACTACACATGTCTTTCAGCACTGTGTCCTTACTTTCTACACATGTCTTTCAGCACTGTTTCCTTACTTTCTACTACACAATGTCTTTCAGCACTGTTTCCTTACTTTCTACTACACATGTCTTTCAGCACTGTTTCCTTACTTTCTACACATGTCTTTCAGCACTGTTTCCTTATTTTTCTACACATGTCTTTCAGCACTGTGTCCTTACTTTCTACACATGTCTTTCAGCACTGTGTCCTTACTTTCTACTACACATGTCTTTCAGCACTGTTTCCTTACTTTCTACACATGTCTTTCAGCACTGTTTCCTTACTTTCTACACATGTCTTTCAGCACTGTTTCCTTACTTTCTACACATGTCTTTCAGCACTGTGTCCTTACTTTCTACACATGTCTTTCAGCACTGTGTCCTTACTTTCTACTACACATTCTTTCAGCACTGTTTCCTTACTTTCTACTACACACGTCTTTCAGCACTGTTTTCTTACTTTCTACTACACATGTCTTTCACCCACTGTTTCCTTACTTTCTACACATGTCTTTCAGCACTGTGTCCTTACTTTCTACACACATGTCTTTCAGCATTGTTTCCTTACTTTCTACTACACATGTCTTTCAGGGCGTTGAAAATATATCGGGTTTTTTTGAAATGTTTTAAACAAAGAATGATTGATTGCAGATGGCAAGATTGGCATGACCATATCAAACAACAGTGACAGATTTGCACAATACAGACTGTTTATAACAACGTATATGATTGAGCCATACATCAAAATGAAAATGGACAGGTATATTAAGAGTGCATTGACTAAGTTTAGATTTGGTATTTCTGACATAGCTTGCCATCGGTTCAGATACAGTGCTTTGAATGAAAATAGACTGATATGTCGGCTATGTTACCAGGCCAAGGAAGATGAAATACATTTTTATTTTGCTGTCCTGCTCTCAATGATCTTCGAGTAAAAATTTATTAAGTCAAAGTATTATTCTGATCCTTGTAGTTTTAGAGTCAGCTTACTATTGACATCAGGAAATGAGTGTGTCCTCTTTGATCTTGCCAGGTACATATACGAAGCACAAAAGCGACTACGAGCAATGTATTCATAACAGTTTGTATAGTATGTATGTGTATCTGTTTTTTTTCCATTTCTTTTTGTGAGAATTTGTATTTATTCGTGTATTCCAGTGTGTCTCCTTCAGTAGGGCTATGGCCTAATCTGAATAAATCTGAATAAATCAATCAATCTTTCAGCACTGTGTCCTTACTTTCTACCACACATGTCTTTCAGCACTGTTTCCTTACTTTCTACTACACATGTCTTTCAGCACTGTTTCCTTACTTTCTACACATGTCTTTCAGCACTGTGTCCTTACTTTCTACACATGTCTTTCAGCACTGTTTCCTTACTTTCTACACATGTCTTTCAGCACTGTGTCCTTACTTTCTACACATGTCTTTCAGCACTGTTTCCTTACTTTCTACACATGTCTTTCAGCACTGTTTCCTTACTTTCTACTACAACATGTCTTTCAGCACTGTTTCCTTACTTTCTACTACACATGTCTTTCAGCAACTGTTTCCTTACTTTCTACACATGTCTTTCAGCACTGTGTCCTTACTTTCTACACATGTCTTTCAGCACTGTTTCCTTACTTTCTACTACACATGTCTTTCAGCACTGTGTCCTTACTTTCTACACATGTCTTTCAGCACTGTTTCCTTACTTTCTACACATGTCTTTCAGCACTGTTTCCTTACTTTCTACTACACATGTCTTTCAGCACTGTTTCCTTACTTTCTACTACACATGTCTTTCAGCACTGTGTCCTTACTTTCTACTACACATGTCTTTCAGCACTGTGTCCTTAATTTCTACACATGTCTTTCAGCACTGTTTCCTTACTTTCTACTACACATGTCTTTCAGCACTGTTTCCTTACTTTCTACTACACATGTCTTTCAGCACTGTTTCCTTACTTTCTACTACACACGTCTTTCAGCACTGTTTCCTTACTTTCTACTACACATGTCTTTCAGCACTGTGTCCTTACTTTCTACACATGTCTTCAGCACTGTTTCCTTACTTTCTACTACACATGTCTTTCAGCACTGTTTCCTTACTTTCTACACATGTCTTTCAGCACTGTGTCCTTACTTTCTACACATGTCTTTCAGCACTGTTTCCTTACTTTCTACTACACATGTCTTTCAGCACTGTTTCCTTACTTTCTACTACACATGTCTTTCAGCACTGTTTCCTTACTTTCTACACATGTCTTTCAGCACTGTTTTCTTACTTTCTACACATGTCTTTCAGCACTGTGTCCTTACTTTCTACACATGTCTTTCAGCATTGTTTCCTTACTTTCTACACATGTCTTTCAGTACTGTTTCCTTACTTTCTACTACACATGTCTTTCAGCACTGTTTTCTTACTTTCTACTACACATGTCTTTCAGTACTGTTTCCTTACTTTCTAACATGTCTTTCAGCACTGTTTCCTTACTTTCTACACACATGTCTTTCAGCACTGTTTCCTTACTTTCTACTACACATGTTTTTCCCAGCACTGTTTCCTTACTTTCTACTACACATGTCTTTCAGCACTGTTTCCTTACTTTCTACTACACATGTCTTTCAGCACTGTTTCCTTACTTTCTACACATGTCTTTCAGCACTGTGTCCTTACTTTCTACTACACATGTCTTTCAGCACTGTGTCCTTACTTTCTACTACACATGTCTTTCAGCACTGTTTCCTTACTTTCTACTACACATGTCTTTCAGCACTGTTTCCTTACTTTCTACACATGTCTTTCAGCACTGTGTCCTTACTTTCTACACATGTCTTTCACACTGTGTCCTTACTTTCTACACATGTCTTTCAGCACTGTTTCCTTACTTTCTACACATGTCTTTCAGCACTGTGTCCTTACTTTCTACACATGTCTTTCAGCACTGTTTCCTTACTTTCTACACATGTCTTTCAGCACTGTGTCCTTACTTTCTACTACACATGTCTTTCAGCACTGTTTTCTTACTTTCTACTACACATGTCTTCAGCACTGTTTCCTTACTTTCTACACATGTCTTTCAGCACTGTTTCCTTACTTTCTACACATGTCTTTCAGCACTGTTTCCTTACTTTCTACTACACATGTCTTTCAGCACTGTTTCCTTACTTTCTACACATGTCTTTCAGCACTGTTTCCTTACTTTCTACACATGTCTTTCAGCACTGTTTCCTTACTTTCTACACATGTCTTTCAGAAACTGTGTCCTTACTTTCTACACATGTCTTTCAGCACTGTTTCCTTACTTTCTACACATGTCTTTCAGCACTGTTTCCTTACTTTCTACTAACATGTCTTTCAGCAATGTTTCCTTACTTTCTACACATGTCTTTCAGCACTGTTTCCTTACTTTCTACTACACATGTCTTTCAGCACTGTTTCCTTACTTTCTACACATGTCTTTTAGCACTGTTTCCTTACTTTCTACACATGTCTTTCAGCACTGTTTCCTTACTTTCTACTACACATGTCTTTCAGCACTGTTTCCT
>CM031596.1:8449337-8465927 GCA_018398815.1 Conus ventricosus | reverse complement strand
GAGGAGGAGGAGGAGGAGGAGGAGAGGAGGGGGACGAGAGAAGAGAGAGAGGGTGGAGGGGAAAAAAGAGGAATGAAGACTAAAGAGGAGGATGGGGTTGCGGGGGCGGGGGGGGTGGGGGGGTATTGAAGGAGGATCGAAGGGTTTAGGGTTGAAGGAGAAGAGGGAGATACCGATAGAGGGGGAGAGGAGGGGAGGGGAGGGAGGGCTAGGGAGGGGGTGGGGCACGGAGCTACACGACGCCGAGGGATGAAGGCGAGAGACAGCAAAGAGTTGAAAGGAAATGAACAGAATGGTATGACGGTGAACTCTCTCTCTCTCTCTCTCTCTCTCTCTCTCTCTCTCTCTCTCTCTCCTCTCTCTCTCTCTCTCTCTCTCTCTCTCTCTCTCTCTACCAGGCTATAATGTCGTGCGCAAAGACCCATCCAAATTTAGAGAAACGGGTCTTATTATATATATTCATCAAAGTTTAAACTTTAAGCAATCTCCTCTCTAGAAAAATACCAAGTAGAATCGTTATGGATCGCAATACAGCTGAAAAAATCGAAACCTATTCTTATAAGCTTTATATATAGAAACCCGGCGGAGCGAACTGATTGGATAGATGAATTCTCTTTAATGATGGAGGAAGCATCCTTATTCTCTTATGAAAATATACTACTAGGTGATTTCAATATTGATTTAATAAAATCGAACAAATCTTGGACAGAAACTTACAAATCATTTAACCACGACCAACTAATAGACAAACCAACAAGAGTCACCGCTACCTCCCAAACACTTATTGACCATATATATACTTCTTCAGTTAGCACCATGATAGAAATATGCTCACCGACGTTCGGTTGTAGCGACCATTCTCCCAGTATGTTTTACGTGGTCCAAGCGAGGAGTTAAAGTTCCAAAAAATTTCCACAAGATAATTACCTACAGAAACTTTTCAAAATTTGACAATGACTCCTTTCAGCGGGATTTAATGAACTCATTCCTTTCCACGGTCTATCAATTCACAGACCCCGACGAAGCTTTAGAAGTCTGGTATCATAGTTTCCTTAATGTTTATAATAAGCATGCCCCATTTAAAACAATGCGTGTTAGTAACAATCCTAAAAACCCTGATAACTAAAGATATAGACACTGCTAACCGACTTAAGAGTCGCTGTTAGTATCAGGGAGTCGAGATTCCTATAAAAAAACAAAGAAACTTAGTCAATTACCTAAAACGATCGTCAAAGAAAAAGTATTTTCAAAATCAATTTTCTTCCAAAGCAGATAACAGATCTATTTGGAAAGCGATAAACGAGCTTACTAATAAAAATGTTAAAGGTCATACTACCTCGCCAAAAGATTTATTCATCCGATGTCTTGAATTCACATTTTGTGGCGTAGCTAACTCAACAATAAAAATAAACAGAACGTCAGAAAATAAATTGGATGTTCTTCAGGACTTTTGCAATTCTAGAAATATATCCTCTCTTTCAAATATACCATTTATGGGTGTGCATGAAGTGTATAAATCTCTTAGTAGCCTAAAACAAAGTAACACAAGTGGTCTTGATGGCATTGATGGGAAAATCTTGAAATTGTCAGCCCCAGTAATCGCCGAAACGCTTACCTACATCTACAACCTATGCCTTGCAAAAAATTATATTCCAAAAGCTTTTAAAGTTGCTAAAGTTATACCCATCTATAAATCAGGTGACTATGCTGATCCCTCAAATTATAGACCCATCTCCATCTTGTCTATACTCTCTAAACCCTTGGAAGATCACATAAACAAACACATTCTTAATCATTTCAACTCCTTCGAACTGTTTCATCCAAACCAGTCCGGATTCAGGGCCAACCATTCTTGTCACACAGCATTAACTAGTCTTGTTGACCAGTGGCTTACTAACATAAACAATAATAAAATCACAGGTGTTCTAGTAGTAGACTTTATGAAAGCATTTGATGTCGTCGACCACAGTCTTCTACTTGAGAAATTAAAGATCTATGGCCTAACTGACAACGCTTTGGGACTTCTATCTTCATTTCTCTCAGACAGGAAACAGTGTGTTTCGGTAAATAGATCAAATTCTTCCATTCTACCTGTTTAAGTACGGCGTCCCTCAAGGCTCAGTCCTTGGGCCAATACTATTTTCTGTATATAAATGATCTACCTCTGTTTTTTACAACTTTATGTGAGATGTTTGCCGATGATACCACTATCCACACCTGTCACGATCGATTAGATAACATTTTTATCTCCTTACAAGAAAGTATCAACAAGTTATCTGAATGGTCTGAACTCAATCATATGCGACTCCACCCCCAAAAAACTAAATACTTATTAATTACTACCAGGCAAAAACGTCAAAATCTTTCTTGTAGCAATCATTACCTTTGTATTAATGGCGAAAATCTCGAGGAAGTTGATCACCATAAATCCTAGGTGTTATTATTGATAACAATCTGTTATGGTCGAATCATATTGCGTTAGTATGTAAAAATGTGTCCAGAAAGATTTACCAGCTTTCCAGAATAAAACACTTTTTAGATCAACATAGCCGTAAGTTGTTCTTTCATGCCTATGTTGAATCTTACATAAACTATGCCTCAACAATATGGGATTCCGCTAGTGATATATTTTAAAACCTTTATTCAGTTTACATAGACGTGCCATTAAACTGATCCTCCTGAAGTCCTCCTCCCCTACTTTCTCAGAATATAAACATTTAGAAATTCTGCCTCTAAAATGGAAGCTAGTTTACAACAAAGTTCTCTTTATGTTTAATATAATGTCCGACCGTGCCCCAATGGCTTTGAAAAATAGATTCGAAATGAATAAGATTCGTCATGTTTACAAGATAAAAGTACCTCTTCCGAGAATCGATCTGTTTAAATCAAGCTTGTTGTACTCTGGTGGCTGCTTATGGAATTCTGTTATAACTTCATTCGATGTAAATACAAGCCTCCGAGTCTTTAAAAACAAATATCAAACACACCTTATGACGCAATACATGAACAGCATCTCCTTATCCTTATGGTAAGTGAATATTTGCTTTTATATCCGGCCTCTCTCTCTCTCTCTCTCTCTCTCTCTCTCTCTCCTCTCTCTCTCTCTCTCTCTCTCTCTCTCTCTCTCTCTCTCTCTCCTCTCTCTCTCTGTTTGAGTAGGGTTGGTTGTGAACGGAGGGGTAGACGGGGTGAGGTGGGGTGTTTGTTACGAGGGGCGAGGATGGAATTGTTTGCAGAGAACACGGGATAGAGAGGAAAGGGGAATTGCGTGCGTATCTGGAGGGCGCAAAAATGTGTGTTGTACGCCCCCTTCCGGAACAGATTCTTGGTTTCAATATTGATTTACTATCATGTGGATTTATATTTGTGATTATTATGTGTTCTGTATTTCTATCTTTTCAGATCATGCTATTCGATAGATGTAATGTTTGACAATGCATATGTATATATGTCGCATGGTGTTATATTTGAATTGTAATGTTATCATTTTTAATCATTATCATTCATTGCTATTGTTATTGCTATTATTATTGCTTTGAAAGGATTGTTCGACAGGTGGATGTTTGGTTAATGGTTGGGGTGTGGAGGGTGGCTTTTGTGTTTGAAAAGTTTCTTTTTCATTTTTGAGGCAAGATGCAAACAAGCTGCATGTGCTTATTCTTTTCCCTCATTAAACAAATTTCGTTCGTTTCGTTCGTTCGTTCGTTGTCGTTCTTCTCTCTCTCTCTCTCTCTCTCTCTCTCTCTCTCTCTCTCTCTCTCCTCTCTCTCTCTCTCTCTCTCTCTTGCTCTCTCTCCTCTCTCTCTCTCTCTCTCCCTCTCTCTCTCTCTCTCTCTCTCTCTCCTCTCCCCCTCTCTCTTCTCTCTCTCTCTCTCTCTCTCTCTCTCTCTCTATGCGTGCAAACGTGCGTGTATTTGTGTGTTCAAAAATATGTACGCACTTTGTCATATTCACTTCACTGTCTGTTTTCATACATGCCAATCTTGTACGTTGTAGTACACTTACTGTATGTTTCCCCAGCCCACCTCACTCCCTACCCCCGCTCTCTCCTTCCTCTTCATTATTATTATTCTCTTCTTTTTTTTTTGTTATTATTATTTTTTGTTGTTGTTTTGTTTATTATTATTCTTATTTTTTGTTTTGTTTTCATTTATCTTCTATTTTCATTTGATGTTCCTCTATGATTACATGACCGCTTTGCTTGCTTCTTTGATTTCTTACATTAATTGATTTCACTGCATGTTGTAGTCCCTACTCAGGGCGAGGACTGGATGTAAAAAAGCACGTTAGTGCTTATCTATTATCCTCGTAAATAAAGAATTTTGTCTTGTTGTCTTGTCTTGTCTCTCTCTCTCTCTCTCTCTCTCTCTCCTCTCTCTCTCTCTCTCTCTCTCTCTCTCTTCTCACTCTCTCTTGTCCTCTGTCCTCTGTGTGTGTGTGTGGTGTGTGTGTGTGTGTGTGTGTGTGTGTGTGTGTGTGTGTGTGTGTGTGCGGTGCGTGCGTGCGTGCGTCGTGTGTGTGTGGGGGGGGGGGGTATGTGTGAGCGAGAGAGAGAGAAGGTTGAGAGAAGTTCACGTTATTTCTATGACATATGGGCGCAACCGAGCGTGCGCGCGCGCATACAACACACACACACACACACACACCACACACACACACACACACACACACACACACACACCTTTGTTCTGATCTTTCTGAACTGAAAACAACGGGTACTACCAAAAAAACAAAAACAAAACAAAAAAGCCAAAGAAAGACATGACCACCTCTGTGATTAACATCGCGCTAGCCCCGCCCCCGCTTTTCTCCCTCCCCTCAACTCCCCCCCCTCCCCCCCCCCCCCCCCCCCCGCCATTCCTACCATTTTTTTTTTTAGTTTTTTTGTTTTTTGGGGTTGCGTTTTTTTTTGTCCCACTGACTTTTAAAAAAAAACTGATTCCCCCCTCCCCCTCCCCCCCCCCCCCCCCCCCCCCCCCCCCCCCCCCTCGTTCCATTCGTGACAGACTTGCCTTCTCTTTCAGAATTCTACATTTGCATCCTTACCCTCTTCTCTTCCTCGCTGTCACAGCCATTGTTTCAACCCTTTTTGTCACCTCCCCACGTCCACACTGATCCTTTTCTTCTTTTGAACTCCCCTTCTGTCTCCCCCCAATGCCGCTCCCATCCCATCGCAAAAAAACAAAAAAAAAAAAAAAAAAAAGATGAAATATGTTCCTTTCCCCCCCCCCCCACCCAAACCCACAAACGTCCTCAATGCCTATTCCTCCCCCCCCCCCCCCCCCCCCCCCGCCCTTTCCTCCTCTTCCCTTCCCTTCTTCCGTTCACCGCGTTGTCTTTTCGGGGGGGGGGGGGGGGGGGGGGGGGGGGGGGGGGGGGGGGGGGTCTGAATTTTTGGCCAGCATCTTCTCCAGCCTCTTATCATCTTTTTTTTTTTTATTCTTCCTGCTGCTCTCCTCCTCCCCCTCCTCCTCTTTATCCTTCATTCTTTAGTACTTCTTTCTGTTCTTCTTCTTCTTGTCTTCTCTCGACACCCCCCCCCCCTCCTCCTCCCCCGTCCGTCCCCCTCCTCACCCCATACCCCTGCTGCCGTTGCTCCCCGCCTTCTCCTTCTTCTCATCCTTCTTCTTATAGTGACTTGCATGTTTTCCTTCTTTCTCTCTCTCTCTCTCTCTCTCTCTCTCTCTCTCTCTCCTCTCTCTCTCTCTCTCTCCTCTCTCTCTCTTTTCCTTTTTTTTCTTTTTTTCGTTTGTTTGTTTTGTTTTGTTTTCCCCAGGGCTGGGTGGAAAGAAGTATGTGTAATTTGCTTATCCCATTACTCTGGATCAATAACATTTCGTTCGTTCGTTCGTTCTTTCTTCTTGTTCTTTCCTCTCTTTCTTCGGCTCCCATTTCCTCTTCATTTTCGCTTCCTTCTTCGCCTTCTTCTTGTCAGTTTCTCCTTCCCCTTCCTCTCTTTATCCATCCTCTTGGTCTTTCTTTGTCCGGTTCTCCACACACCTAAACACCCTCTCTTCCCTTTACTCCCTTCTGCCGTTCTTTCCTTCTCATCCTTCTCCTTTATTCTCGTTCTTTGTGCTTTCTTTCTTCAGTTTCTTCCTCCCACCTCTTCTTTCTTCTCTCTCTCTCTCTCTCTTCGTTTCTCTCTTTCTCCTTCCCCATTCCCTATCTTCTCTTCCCTCTTCTTCTCCATATACTTGTCCTTCTGTTCTGTTTCTCTTACCTTGTTATTTTGTTGTTGTGGTTGTGGTTGTTGTTGTTGTTGTTCTTGTTGTTTTGTTGTTCTTCTTCTTCTTCTTCTTTCTTCTTCTTTCTTCTTCTGCATGCTTCTTCTTCTACTCCCTTCAGCTTCTTATCCTTCTACCAGTGTTAAGATTTTTTTCTTTTCGCGTTCGAGGCTGACACTCGCCTGTATAGACAGGCAGATTAATCCCATCTGCCAATCGAAGGAAGAGGAGTTTTTGTGTGTATGACGTTTATTTACCCCCATTGAGGCACGCCATTCTCTCCAACTTCGGGAAGGTGCATAGTATGTGTAAGATGTTCATCCATTACAACGGCAAACTGGCCTTCTCATTCCGAAAGTTGGTGGATGGGATATTAACTGTGTGCAAGATGTTATGCGTGCGTTCACAACGAACCTCGGTTTATGTCTCATTCGAAGGTTTGTAGGCCAAGTCGATCAGACAATGTTGTCATGGTCGCAGAGCCCCAGTACAGACAGACAGGTGGGGAGGTCATGATCGCAGAGCCCCAGTACAGACAGACAGGTGGGGAGGTCGATGATGGCAGAGCCCCAGTACAGACAGACAGGTGGGGAGGTCGATGATGGCAGAGCCCCAGTACAGACAGACAGGTGGGGAGGTCGATGATGGCAGAGCCCCAGTACAGACAGACAGGTGGGGAGGTCGATGATGGCAGAGCCCCAGTACAGACAGACAGGTGGGGAGGTCGATGATGGTCTTGATGATGTGAAGTCGGCGATTACTCCCAGGCCCGATATTGCTGCTGCTGCAGTTTCCAAGGGCGCAACTGACTGTCCAGTTAGTTACATTCAGATTTAACGTCCATACCCCTCCCCTGCCCCCCCCCCCCCCCCCCTTCCAACAAAGTTGTGGCAAACGGGAATATTCATCCTAGAAGAGTGAGGAAAGCGGTGAGGGGGGGGGGGGGGGGAACTGTCTTGCACTACACCACACCACCAGAACGACAACACCAGAAGATGGGCAGCAACAATGGGCGCCAGAATGATTCCAAGTCAAAGAACTGCGAAGTAGGAGCTCCACCACTCGGGTCAAGCAGCCCCCCCCCCCCCCCCCCCCACCCCACCCCCACCCCCCCCCCCCCTCCCCCACCCCCCCGACTGCCAGTTCCAAAGACAGTCTGTTTATTGCCTTTGGCAGGCCGATCCCTTCCCTGCCCTCCTCACCGGGACAACTGATGATGATGATGATGATGATGATGATGACACGATGATATGATGATGATGATGATGATGATGATGATGATGATGCAGCTCATGACTGAGAGAGAGGACATGCAATATCTACCGTCTTTCGAAGGTTTGTTTGTTTTCCTTTGTGCCTTTTTTTAGGGGGGGGGGGGGAGCGCAGGCGGAGGAGAGAGGGGGCAGGCAGGCTGTTATTGCTGCTGTTGTTGTCGTGGTAATTTCATGTGGTTTCTATTTTCACACTAGGAAAAAGAGCAGATTACGACCAGACTATAGCCGAACTCTTTTTTTTTTAAGTCTCAAATCACTGGCAAAAATCCCTTCCTAAGTTTGTGTGTGTGAGTCGGGTGGGGCTTTTCTTTAAATCTTTATCCTGTGACTTCTACCCGTGAAAGTCCTCATTCGTTCGGTACGTCAACATTAGTCGCAGACTTCTTATTGAGCAAGCACAACAATTAGGCTGCGATTTGCCGATTAAAACCTAGAGAAAAAAAAAGTCGGGAGATCCGTGAACAATTGTTGTAATTGATGCGATCAATACACCCGAGTGTCACAGGACTGGTGTGGAGTCGTCTCCAAGATCACATGTGTGTACAGGCACTCTGCCATCGCTCATGATGAAAGTCGTGCAACACACTCGCTCAAAGGTCAGGGAAAGTTCGCAGTCTTCTTCCAGTCTTATTTCGGTCGAAAACCCGACTTTTATGTGTGACTGCTACCAGCTTTTAGTCCCTGTAGTCGTGAGAGACGCAGAGGGTACGAATCACCACTAGTGAAAATTGTTGCGTTCAGTGCTTTGGTGTGTGACAGGCTTTGTCCATTTTCTTTTCTGTTTTTTTTTTTTTTTCTCTCGATGTTTCAACCAAAGAGGTAATGTTATCACCCCCGCGCCTGCTGGCTGGTTGATGTGTTTGTCTGTTCACACATTCAGCCGAGTTCCACCTGAGCTGATCGGAAGATGAACTGTAACCTACGGACGATCGCCTTTCATTTTGGTACAACTCTGTGACGCGGTTCCAGATTAAATAGTGAGCACAGGAACCGTTCAAAAAAAGGGATAGTGTGACGTCAGTGTTCGTAAATTGATGTCTATCTATGACGCAATGTATTTTTCCTAGAAAGGTGAAACTTTCTGGTTACATAAACGTTCACTTTTTTTTTCAAACCTATCAAAAAGTGAAAGGGTGGTAACTCTCTCCGTCCGTACCATTTGTAACTTCCCCTGGCCGGGAAAAGAAACAACTAATTATGGAGGATCCGTTCAGTCTTGGCTGAGATCTGAGGACTATCGAGTGCCCTGTCAGTTTCTGAGGACTATGGAGTGCCCTGTCAGTTTCTGAGGACTATGGAGTGCCCTGTCAGTTTCTGAGGACTATGGAGAGCCCTGTCAGTTTCTGAGGACTATGGAGAGCCCTGTCAGTTTCTGAGGACTATGGGACTATGGAATGCCCTGTCAGTTTCTGAGGACTATGGAGTGCCCTGTCAGTTTCTGAGGACTATGGAGAGCCCTGTCAGTTTCTGAGGACTATGGAGTGCCCTGTCAGTTTCTGAGGACTATGGAGTGCCCTGTCAGTTTCTGAGGACTATGGAGTGCCCTGTCAGTTTCTGAGGAACTATGGAGAGCCCTGTCAGTTTCTGAGGACTACGGAGTGCCCTGTCAGTTTCTGAGGACTATGGAGAGCCCTGTCAGTTTCTGAGGACTATGGAGTGCCCTGTCAGTTTCTGAGGACTATGGAGAGCCCTGTCAGTTTCTGAGGGCTATGGAGTGCCCTGTCAGTTTCTGAGGACTATGGAGAGCCCTGTCAGTTTCTGAGGACTATGGAGTGCCCTGTCAGTTTCTGAGGACTATGGAGGCCCTGTCAGTTTCTGAGGACTATGGAGAGTCCCTGTCAGTTTCTGAGGACTATGGAGGTGTCTAATGGAGTGTCCTGTCAGTTTCTGAGGACTATGGGACTACGGAGTGTCCTGTCAGTTTCTGAGGACTATGGGACTATGGAGAGCCCTGTCAGTTTCTGAGGACTATGGGACTATGGAGTGTCCTGTCAGTTTCTGAGGACTATGGGACTACGGAGTGCCCTGTCAGTTTCTGAGGACTATGGGACTATGGAGAGCCCTATCAGTTTCTGAGGACTATGGGACTACGGAGTGCCCTGTCAGTTTCTGAGGACTACGGAGAGCCCTGTCAGTTTCTGAGGACTATGGAGTGCCCTGTCAGTTTCTGAGGACTATGGAGAGCCCTGTCAGTTTCTGAGGACTATGGAGAGCCCTGTCAGTTTCTGAGGACTACGGAGTGCCCTGTCAGTTTCTGAGGACTAGGAGTGCCCTGTCAGTGTCACTGAGCGAGTCTAGATGGAGTGCCCTGTCAGTTTCTGAGGACTATGGAGTGCCCTGTCAGTTTCTGAGGACTATGGAGTGCCCTGTCAGTTCCACTCTGACTCTGTGTGAGGAACTGCTCTTTAGAAGGAAGGTCGCCTCAGCGTTTTTGCTGGACCTCCATGTTCAGGAGATTCCCCACCTCGCACCCCATCCCCACTCCCACCCGTCTCCCACGAACTGTCCCTCACACATTTCCAGCCCCCTCCCCCTTTTCTCTCTTTACATTCGTCACACATCCTGACCCCATACCCCTTCCAAATAAAGTGCGTATTGATGTCATCTGCCCCTCCCCCCCCTCCCCTTCCACCCCCCCCCCCCCCCCCCCCACCCCGGCCCATCCTCTGTTCATGTATGTGTTTAAGAGAAGCAGTCACAGATCATGGGCACAACCTGTGAACAAGTATCTCAATACCTTACACTGTGTCTTCAGCTGCGTGGTACTGGATCCAGCAGACCACGTCCCGTGGCGCGGCGGATAGTGTTGCGTAGGCTGACGACTGGACGACCGTGAGTTCAAACCTCAGTGGGGATATGTCACGGTGAGACCGACCCGACCCCTAGCCAGTGCTGAGAGCCAAGCTGAGACCGACCCGACCCCTAGCCAGTGCTGAGAGCCAAGCTGAGACCGACCCGACCCCTAGCCAGTGCTGAGAGCCAAGCTGAGACCGACCCGACCCCTAGACAGTGCTGAGAGCCAAGCTGAGACCGACCCGACCCCTAGCCAGTGCTGACAGCCAAGCTGAGACCGACCCGACCCCTAGCCAGTGCTGAGAGCCAGCTGAGACGACCGACCCTACCAGTGCTGAGAGCCAAGCTGGATGACCCGACCCCTACCATGCTGAGAGCCAAGCTGAGACTGACCCACCCCTAGCCATGCTGAAGCCAAGCTGGACCGACCGACCTACCATGCTGATAGCCAAGCTGAGACCGAACCCGAACCCCTAGCCAGTGCTGAGAGCCAAGCTGAGACCGACCGACCCCTAGCCAGTGCTGGAGCAAGCTGAACCGACCGACCCAGCAGTGTGACAGCAAGCTGAGACCGACCGACCCTAGACAGTGTGAGAACTCCTGGGGCTGTAACCACACTAAGGCCGATCGTGCTCCATCATCGCTTGACAGAAAAAAGATACACCGTCCACTTTTCACGCGATTTTCATACCAATCTTGCCGAATATGTAAGCAGTCGCGCTTTTTCACACCGAAATTCGCGCTTTCATTCTCATTCGCGTTCTACATTCATCATCGCTTTTTTTTAAACTTTCATATGCGTGGTTTTTAACATTTAAACGTGCGCTTTTGAGCTCATGTGTTTATGAGATACTTAGACTCAGACTCAGACTTTAATTGTCACCCTTATGGGTCTTTTGACACAGTATAGTATGTGTGTGTTGTGTTGTGTGTGTGTGTGTGTGTGTGTGTGTGTGTGCGTGCGTGCGTGCGTGCGTGCGTGCGTGCGTGCGTGCGTGCGTGCGTGCGTGCGTGTGTGTGTGTTGTGTGTGTCTGTCTGTCTGTCTGTCTGTCTGTCTGTCTGTCTGTCTGTCTGTCTGTGTGTGAGTGTGTGTGTATATATATGTTTGTGTGCGTGTGTGTGGTGTGTGTGTGTGTGTGTGTGTGTGTGTGTGTGTGTGTGTGTCTGTCTGTCTGTTGTCTGTCTGTCTGTCTGTCTGTCTGTCTGTCTGTCTGTCTGGTCTGTCTGTCTGTGGTGTGTGTGTGTGTGTGTGTGTGTGTGTGTGTGTGTGTGTGTGTGTGTGTGTGTGTGTGTAGGAGAGAGAGAGAGAGAGAGAGAGAGAGAGAGAGGAGAGAGAGAGAGAGAGAGAGAGAGAGAGAGAGAGAGAGAGCTATTCGTGTTTTGAGGTGTCTGAGTGCAGACATCACCTCAACAGCAGGGCCTGGAAAGCCGTGTCATACAAGACAGTTCTTTGTTGAATTAGGATGAGCAGGGAGAAAATCATGACACTGCTTTCAAAAGAATTCCATGCTGGGTTGACATCACATATCACAGAGCTTCGCGGACTACACGTCCTTCCGCACACACCTGCTGCCCAGAGTTATTGCCAGCACTTCCACTGCTGCTCAGTGAACTGAAGACGTCCTCACAGAGGCGTCAATGAACTGGACTATACTCAGCCATAAAGTGTGGGGAACTGGACGATACTCAGCCAAAAGTGTGGGGACAAGACATGAATTCTGTCTGTGTGGTCCATGAACTGGACGATACTCAGCCATAAAGTGTGGGGACATGAACTGGACGATACTCAGCCATAAAGTGTGGGGACAAGACATGAATTCTGTCTGTGTGGTAAATGAACTGGACGATACTCAGCCATAAAGTGTGGGGAACTGGACGATACTCAGCCATAAAGTGTAGGGACAAGACATGAATTCTGTCTGTGTGGTCCATGAACTGGACGATACTCAGCCATAAAGTGTGGGGACAAGACATGAATTCTGTCTGTGTGGTCCTTGAACTGGACGATACTCAGCCATAAAGTGTGGGGACAAGACATGAATTCTGTCTGTGTGGTCCATGAACTGGACGATACTCAGCCATAAAGTGTGGGGACATGAACTGGACGATACTCAGCCATAAAGTGTGGGGACAAGACATGAATTCTGTCTGTGTGGTAAATGAACTGGACGATACTCAGCCATAAAGTGTGGGGAACTGGACGATACTCAGCCATAAAGTGTAGGGACAAGACATGAATTCTGTCTGTGTGGTCCATGAACTGGACGATACTCAGCCATAAAGTGTGGGGACAAGACATGAATTCTGTCTGTGTGGTCCTTGAACTGGACGATACTCAGCCATAAAGTGTGGGGACAAGACATGAATTCTGTCTGTGTGGTCCATGAACTGGACGATACTCAGCCATAAAGTGTGGGGACAAGACATGAATTCTGTCTGAGTGGTCCATGAACTGGACGATACTCAGCCATAAAGTGTGGGGACAAGACATGAATTCTGTCTGTGTGGTCCATGAACTGGACGATACTCAGCCATAAAGTGTGGGGACATGAACTGGACGATACTCAGCCATAAAGTGTGGGGACAAGACATGAATTCTGTCTGTGTGGTCCATGAACTGGACGATACTCAGCCATAAAGTGTGGGGACATGAACTGGACGATACTCAGCCATAAAGTGTGGGGACATGACATGAATTCTGTCTGTGTGGTCCCAGGTCTCCACTGCAGCCTACAGCATTCACGGCATCGGGTTGAGACTGACCGGGGCGGAAAATCCCCAAAATGATGTGTCTCTGCTGAGGTTTGAACTCATTATTTCCGGTCATTAAGTTTCAAAACGGAGTGACTGAGGGTGGAAAATGAAGCAAAATTTAGAAAGAGAGGGGGTTAGTTACCGCCAAGGATACAGACAAACATGGCACAGGACAAGACACAATGCATTTCGACCTCTTGGGTCTTCTCCAGGCAAAAACAAATAACATTTAGGACAGTGAAAACGAAGAACGAGAAATACATTTTGAACGCGTGGCGACCATGACAAGCTAAGTGGGTTCTTGTTCTCCGTTTTCACTGTCCTAAATGTTATTTGTTTTCGCCTGAAGAAGACCCAAGAGGTCGAAATGCATTGTGTCTTGTCCTGTGCTATGTTTGTCTCTTTCTAAATTTTCCAGTCGTTAGTTCTCGAAGCGAACCGCTGCGCTATGGCGTGCAGTCTCTTCAGTCACAGTGTAGGTAAGGGCAGTGTGTGAAAGAAAAATTAAAACGGTTTCAAGCCAAAAACTAGCAGAGGACTAGGGAGAATGTAGTCTTCTGTCAAGGACTGAACCGTCCACTCAGCTTCAATCCAGCCCCTCATACGATTCCTTCGTGCATCTTTTTTCATTAATTATGGGCTAGAAATGTCAACGCCATACCAAAACTCTTAGACTTAACTCAATATTTTCTGAGTCAGCCATACTCTGGCAATAGTTGCAGGTGTCTGACTCATTTCTTTGGGGCACAGTTGCTGAAGAAATACCACCTCTCCCCCTTACGAATGTAATTTTGTTCACTGGTTCCGTGTGATAACCCGGATCGGCTGCCAGTCTTACAAATTGATAGATATTAATGTATCTAAATACACCTGAACTTGTTGCATCGAGTTTCTAGCACTGTTTCTTCAGAGCTTAACGAAAATGTCGAAAAGTGACTTACCTAGCAAACCTAAAGAAAGCACACACACACACACACACACACACACACACACACACACACACACACACACACACACACACACACACACACACACACACACACAAGAGGAGCAAGCATACCCTCTAACCTCCATCACGTCAGTATTCATTAAGTAATAAAAAGCTTTACTTATGAAACTTAAAAGTTAAAATCAGAACGAACGGAATATACATACGTGTATTTGGCAGGCAGGTGGACCCAGTTTGCTTCCTGGCTGACAGATATACTACACCCCACCCCCACCCTCCACTTCTATTCCCCCCCCCTCTCTCTCTCTCTCTCTCTCTCTCTCTCTCTCTCTCTCTCTCTCTCTCTCTCTCTCTCTCTCTCTCTCTCCTTTCTCTCTCTCTCTAGACGTCGCTCTCTCATCTCTTTTCAGTTTGTGCTATACGTCGCTGCTGAAACTAATCGTTTTCTTCTGCACCGCTTTGATGTGACGCGATTCCATCTGATGATCTCTGTTGGTGTTTTCTCTCTTGTGATAGCCATCTGCTTCCAGGCGAGCCGGGTGAAGGAAGGGGGGTGGGGGAGGGGAGGGGAGGGAGTTTTGGTGGAGGAACCTGCCGCGCCACCTGTGCCGCTCAGTCCGACGAGCATATGTTATTGCCTGATAAACTGGTGATCTTGCATTCCAACGGGTTGTGTAAGTTCGGAATGTCCTATGGGGACTTTGAGGGGTTGTTGAGATAACGGGCGATAAACGTTCCACGGACATCGAGGCCGGAGGATGCTCGCGGAGGTATGCCAGATCAGTTTGGCTTTGACTAAAGAGCTCTTTCCGTGCCCCCATGTGACTCTGCGAACACCCAGGAGATGGTGTACAACAGTAGCCTTACAGGATTGCCCTGACTTCAAATAACAAGACATTTCAGGCTGGTAATACTTGAGCAGAGAGGAGACACTTTCCTTGTAAACATTTGTCATGTTACGCAATGAATGTGTTCAAGAGTGATGGGTTGTTTCTTGTCGCTTAAAACTAACCACACGCACGCACGCCAGCATGCAAGCACGCACGCACGTACGCACGCACGCACGCACACCCACACCCACACACATATACACACAACACGCACGCACGCACGCACGCACGCACGCGCGCACGCACGCACGCACGCACGCACGCACGCACGCACGCACGCACCACACACACACACACACACACACACACACACACACACACACACACAGCACACACACACACACACACTAACTGACTGGACCACTTTCACTAACAGCACGTGCTCGGGGTCGATCTCAATAATGTTTTCATACTCAGAGAAGGGCGTAGGAAAGCAGGGCGAGCGACAGAAGGTGAGTGTAGAGGGGGGGGGGGGAGAAATTTCCCAGAAAGAAAAGCAAAGAAAATTCTTTCGGAATAAAATACTGTCTTATGGTATCACAGAGAGACAGAGACAGACAGACAGATAGACAAACAGACGGACGGACGGACATAAAATGAAAAAAAATAATATACTGTCTTATGGTATCAGAAAGAGACAGAGACAGAGACGGACAGACAGACAGACAGACAGACAACAGACAGACGGACGGACGGACAGACAGATGGCGACTACAGTGGGCTGGCAGACTGGCTATCAAATTTCGAGAGACAGAGACAGAGACGGACAGACAGACAGACAGACAGACAGACAGACAGACGGACGGACGGACGGACGAACGGACAAACAGACAGACAGACAGACGGCGACTACAGTGGACTGGCAGACTGGCTATCAAATTTCATTTCGGCTTTTAACGTCTTCACCCTTCAGTCCTACCAAAGGTTATACTGGGGCACGCAGCCACAGTCAGCCATCCCAGAGGAGTGGAGAGAGGGTAGGGGAACTAACACGACTCACTTACCACCAGAACGACACAATGTTGAAATGAGCTGCCAGGGATGGGTTGGGGTGAAGGAGGGAGGGGAGTGGGTGGAGGAGCAGGAAGGCTGCAAGCCAGGTTTTACATGCTCGGGGCTGGAATAGATCAGATGATAGAGCACCTGACTCATACTCTTGGTGAGCCGGGTTTGCCAGTTCGAATCTTCGCTGAGCCATTCCGGTACAGGAACTGTTGTTCTTTGGGGGGGGGGGGGGGTTAGCATCAGTTCTTCGCTCATGAAAGATGTCGGAAACTTCAAATATCTAGGAGCAACCCTGACAAAGGATGGAAGCTGCAAAGCAGAAATAAGAATTCGTACTGGCACAGCGGCCGCAGCCATGACCAAACTGAACAGAGTGTGGAAAAGTAACATCCGATTCTCCACAAAATTCAAACTCTACAAAGCCCTGGTGGTCTCCATTGTACTGTATGGTTGCGAGGCATGGACACTGACGGCTGAAACTGAAAGGAAGATCCAGGCTTTCGTGAGCAAATGCCTGAGGAAGCTCCTTCAAATCTCCTGGACAGAGCACAGGACCAGTCAATATGTACGGAGCAGAACTGAGAACCTTGCTGGACCTCAGGAACCTCTCCTCTCAACTGTGAAGAGACGCAAGCTGATACGGTTTGGGCACAACACTCGACACACCAGTCTGTCCATAACAATCACTCAAGGCACC
>CM031596.1:8426837-8444337 GCA_018398815.1 Conus ventricosus | reverse complement strand
CTATAGTCTTGCCCTAGGGACATTGGTTATATCTTGCCGTGGGGAACATCGACTATAGTCTTTTTTTTGGTCTTTTTTTGCTGCCCAGCCTCTGCGCCACCTCAGAGCAGTGAAACCCACGCCGCTCTTTCCCTACACCCGTCCACACCCACAGCCCGATGGGCCCCCGCCGCACCCCCCGGCACCGACAATCCACAAGGAGCAGTAAATGTCAAGTCGTCCAAGAGGCAACCCACCGGAGCAAACACTGCACTGCCCCCGAGTCACTTCGGGGGGTGCAGTGGCGCCTGTTCTGTACTAAAAATACCAAGCCCCCTACTGACGACAATTAATTGCTTAGTCGCGGAGCCGGCTTTGAGTGAGCTCTCCCTCCGGAGGGCGCCACACGTCTGTCCAACGACAGCCCCCCCCCCCCCCCCTCCCATGGACTCGCAGATACCGGTGACTCCGAAGGAACCAAACCAAGACCACAGACGTGGAGAGGACATCGAAACGAGGTCACCATGAGAGCAGGGCATGAAGGGCCCACAGAATTTGAGACTTTTTTTAATGCTGATCGATGAGAATGAGGATGATTAAGATGATGCTACGGTTTCCATTTCGGTCTGACACTACATGACAGGCTGTACCTACGATTCCTTTCATAATATATCCTGGCGTCAACCAGGCCCGAGAGTTTACAGGAAACCTGCTGTTGGTCGGGAAATTTGAGCAACACTCTCAGAAAGGGCATCCATTAAGTGGATGAAACTCGACTGTGTGGTCCCAGTCTTTCCCAACTGGTCCGCAGCAACTCAACTCTGGTAGGAGCCGGTCGGGGGAGAAAACCACATGACTCTGATGGGATTTCAAACCCACGACCTCCCAGCCGGGAGTCCGCGACGCTAACCACTTCGCCCGGCGGCTGGTTCGATCTATATCTTGCCCTAGGGGACATCGGTTTTTTAGTCTTGCCCTAGGGACATCGATTTACAGTTTTTCCCTAGGGGGCATCGATTTATAGTCTCAACCCTCCGACACTGTACCACACAGACCCACCTGAGCCCCAAAGGAGCAGGGAGGGGGGGGGGGCGGGGGGACGTAGGGGTCGTGGGGTACGGTGGGGGTGGAGAAGGTTGATCTGAACCCCCTAAGGCGTTTCAAAAAGTGTGATCAGGAAAAGAACAGCTCAGGAGCACAACACTGACTGGGGTGGTCCAGCGCTGCGGTTCGATTCCCCGTTGTCGTTCGGCGGTAAAACTGCGCGGGTTCCTCCCTAACTCCCCACCCCCATCCCCCTCAGCTCACCATTGCCCTACCCCCTTCCCCTCTCCCCCACTGTATTGGTTTTTTTCCTTGGGTGGCGGTACATTCTGTCGTGTCGCTTGTGATGGCCCTTTTAATGGTCCCGCCTCGATGTAAGTAAAGATATCTCTCTCTCCCCTCTCTTCTCTCTCTCTCTCTCTCATCCTCCCCACCCCTATCTATCTCTCACTCACACATGAGCGTGCGGTTTGAAAAAAAAAAAAAAAAAAAAAACGTCATAACAAATGCAAAAATATTCACACACAAAAATCTGTCAAACCTTCTGCTCCCCCCCCCCCCCCCCCTACACCACCCCTATTCAACTTCTGCTCCCGGGCCCCCTTTACACCTGAGCACCTAACCCCTCCCCACCCCCACCCCCCCCCCACCCCTCACCCCCCCCCCCCACCCCGCCCGCCACCACCCACACCCTCCCCCCCCCCCCCCCCCCCCCCCCCCCCCCCCGATTCAGCCCTGCCCTCTATCCTATTCATCCTTTTTTTTTCCCATGTAACTTCACACTGTATCACTTTTTTTTTTTTTTTTTTTTTAACTAGGCGAAATCATGATGTGTGATGATGATGATGATGATGATCGTTTGCTTTTCTTTCGTCTCAACTTGACGTCAAACTGGCAAAAGAAAAAGAACGCTGACCTGACACCTTACCTCGTCGTCTGTAATAGGATTCAGGTGTAGGCGACATTGCAAACCACTTTAGACAAAACCACCACCACCACCACCACCAAAAAACCTCCACACTTGAAGGGCTAAACTACAAACACAAACCCCAGAATTAAGTTAATCAAAACAGCGTCAGCACGAGAACCACGAACATGCCCGCTTAATTAAGCCCTTCCCTGCGAAGACGGAGATTGCAATTTCGCCCCCACCCTGACACGTTGTGTGTGTGTGTGTGTGTGTGTGTGTGGGGTGTGTGTTGTGTGTGTGTGCGCGCGCGCGCACGCAAAAGTGCGCGCGCTCGGCGGGGCGCGCGCGCGCGCGCGTGTGTGTGTGTGTGTGTGTGTGTGTGTGGGTGTGTGGGGTGTGTGTGTGGGTGTGTGCGAGCGCGAGGTAGGCGTTTTGTGTGTTTTGTGTGTGTGTGGTGTGTGTGGTGTGTGTGTGTGTGTGTGTGTGTGAATATGTGTGTGCGTGCGTGCGTGTCTGCACAAGCGCCCACGTTTTGTGTGTGTGTGTGTGGTGTGTGTGTGGTGTGCGTGCGTGCGTGCGTGCGTGCGTGCGTGCGTGCGTGCGGCGTGCGCGCGCGCATGCGTGCGTGCGTATGTGGGGTGCGTGCGTGCGTGCTTTTGTGTGTGTGTGTGTGTGTTGGTGTGTGTGTGTGTGTGTGTGTTTTGTGTGTGTGGGGTGTGTGTGTGTTCGTTTCCGAACAAACTTTTCTTTGGGCTCATCGGTCGTCAGTTTGAGGCCCCTTAAAAGTTAATCACGATCAGTAGTGCTACCTGAAAGAATAGAGCTGATCAGTAGGCTACCTGACGACAGAGATGATCAGTAGTGCTACCTGAACGACATAGAGCTAATCAGTAGTGCTACCTGAACGACATAGAGATGATTCAGTAGTGCTACCTGAACGACATAGAGCGATCAGTAGTGCTACCTGAACGACATAGAGTGATCAGTAGTGCTACCGAACGACATTTGAGCTGATCAGTAGTGCTACCTGAACGCATAGAGATGATCAGTAGTGCTACCTGAATGAACGACATAGAGATGATCAGTAGTGCTACCTGAACGACATAGAGCTATCAGTAGTCTACCCGAACGAACATAGAGCTGATCAGTAGTGCTACCTGAAAGAACGACATAGAGATGATCGTAGTGCTACCGGAACGACATAGGCTGATCAGTAGTGCTACCTGAACGACATAGAGAGATCAGTAGTGCTACCTGAATGAACGACATAGAGCTGATCAGTAGTGCTACCGAATGAACGACATAGATCTGATCATTAGTGCTACCTGAACGACATAGAGGTGATCAGTATACTACCTGAACGACATAAGCTGATCAGTAGTGCTCCCCGAACAACATAAAGCTGATCAGTAGTGCTCCTGAACGACATAGAGCTGATCAGTAGTGCTACCTGAATGAAAGACATAGAGCTGATCAGTAGTGCTACCTGAACGACATAGAGCTGATCGCAGTGCTAAACCCGAACGACAAAGAGCGATCAGTAGGCTACCTGAACGACATAGAGAGATCAGTAGTGCTACCTGAACGACATAGAGCTGATCAGTAGACACCTGAACGACATTGAGCTGATCAGTAGGGCCTGAACGACAAAGAGCTAAGAACAGTAGTGCTGCCTGAACGACATTAAAGCTAAGAACAGTAGTGCTGCCTGAACGGCAAAAGAGCTGACAAAAGTGTACCTGAACATAGAGCTGATCAGTAATGCTACCTGAACGACATAAGGCTGATCAGTAGGTAATGAACGACTAGAGTGATCAGTAGTTTCTACCTGAACGACATAGAGATGATCAGTAATGCTACCTGAATGAACGACATAGAGCTGATCATAGTGCTACCTAATGAACGACATAAGAGCTGATCAGTAGTGCTACCTGAAGAAAATTTGAGCTAATCAGTAGTGCTACCTGAACGACATAGAGCTGATCAGTAGTGCTCCCTGAACGACATAGAGCTGATCAGTAGTACTACCTGAACGACATAGCTGATCAGTAGGCTCCCTGAACGACATAAAGCTGATCAGTAGTTTCTACCTGAACGACATAGAGCTGATCATAGTGCTACCTGAATGAACGACATAGAGCTGATCAGCAGTGCTACCTGAACGACAAAGAGCTGATCAGTAAATGCTAACCTGAACGACATAGAGCTGATTAGCAGTGCTACCTGAACGACATAGAGCTGATCATAGTAACTACCTGAATGACATAGAGCTGATCAGTAGCGCTACATGAACGACATAGAGCTAAGAACAGTAGTGCTGCCTGAACGACAAAGAGCTAAGCACAGTAGTGCTGCCTGAACGACAAAGAGCTAAGAACAGTGGCTACCCGAACAACAAAGAGCTGATCAGTAGTACTACCTGAACGACATAGAGCTGATCAGTAGTGCTACCTGAAACGACATAGAGCTGATCAGTAGTACTACCTGAACGACATAGAGCTGATCAGTAGTGCTACATGAACGAATAGAGTGAGAACAGTAAGTGCTGTCGAACACAAAGAGCTAAGAACAGTAGTGCTGCTGAACGACATTAAAGCTAAGAACAGTAGTGCTGCCTGAACGGCATAGGCTGATCAGAAGTGCTACCTGAACATAGAGCTGATCATTTTGCTACCTAACGACATAGAGCTGATCAGTAGTGCTACCTGAACGACATAGAGATGATCAGTAGCGCTATGGAACGACTAGAGATGATCAGTGATGCTACCTGGTGAACGACATAGAGCTGATCAGTAGCGCTACCGAACGGACATAGAGATGATCAGTAATTTCTACCCGAGTGAACGACATAGAGCTGATCAGTTTCGCTACCTGAACGACATAGAGCTGATCAGTAGCGCTTACCTGAACGACATAGAGCTGATCAGTAATGCTACCCGAACGACATAGAGCTGATCAGTAGCGCTACCTGAACGACATAGAACTGATCAGTAGTGCTACCTGAACGACATAGAGCTGATCAGTAATGCTACCTGAACGACATAGAGCTGATCAGTAGTGCTACCTGAACGACATAGAGCTGATCAGTAGTGCTACCTGAACGACATAGAGCTGATCAGTAGTGCTACCTGAACGACATAGAGTTGATCAGTAGTGCAACCTGAATGAACGACATAGAGCTGATCGGTAGTGCTACCTGAACGACATAGAGCTGATCAGTTGTGCAACCAGAATGAACGACATAGAGCTGATCAGTAGTGCTACCTGAACGATATAGAGCTGATCAGTAGTGCAACCTGAATGAACGACATAGAGCTGATCAGTAGTGCAACCTGAATGAACGACATAGAGCTGATCAGTAGTGCTACCTGAACGACATAGAGCTGATCAGTAGTGCTACCTGAACGACATAGAGCTGATCAGTAGTGCTACCTGAACAACATAGAGCTGATCAGTAGTGCTACCTGAACGACATAGAGCTGATCAGTAGTGCAACCTGAATGAACGACATAGAGCTGATCAGTAGTGCTACCTGAACGACATAGAGCTGATCAGTAGTGCAACCTGAATGAACGACATACAGCTGATCAGTAGTGCTACCTGAACGACATGGAGCTGATCAGAAGTGCTACCTGAACGACATAGAGTTGATCAGTAGTGCTACATGAACGACATAGAACTGATCAGTAGTGCTACCTGAACGACATAGAGCTGATCAGTAATGCTACCTGAACGACATAGAGCTGATCAGTAATGCTCCTGAACGACATAGAGCTGATTAGTAGCGCTACCTGAACGACATAGAGCTGACCAGTAGTGCTGCCTGAAACGACATAGAGCTAGGAACGGGTGGGGGTTGGGGGAGTGGGGGGGGGGGGGAGACGTGTTGGTTAAACCACACAATCATACGGTAGACAGGTTAAGAAAAAAAAGACCAGTACTGCCTGAAGGATGTATAATTGTAGAGAATTGTACTGCCTGAAGGATGTATAATTGTAGAGAATTGATTTTTTTTTAAAGGGTCTGAACTGTATGGTGTGTGCAGTGGAAAGTATGACAAGAACTGTAGTAGAAAATACGAACGTGTTGACGGAACAATATTGTCGTATGAAAATAGTGCCATCTGAACGACGTTCTATTAGAAAGTGGCGGGAGGGAAGGGAGTGAGGGGAGGGGGCGGGGCTGCTGGCTGAACAATCTGTGTAGCATAAAGTAGAAAAAAGGTCGATTGAATGACACATGTAGTATAAAGTAGGGGAAGCGGGAGGGGGAATGCTGGCTAAATGATATGTGTTTGAGGAAGTGGGACGTGTACTTAGTGAGTAAAGACACAGTGCTGGCTGAAAGACATGTGTAGTAGAAAGTAAGGAAACAGTGCTGAAAGACATGTGTAGTAGAAAGTAAGGACACAGTGCTGAAAGACATGTGTAGAAAGAAGTAAGGACACAGTGCTGAAAGACATGTGTAGTAGAAAGTAAGGACACAGTGCTGAAAGACATGTGTAGAAAGTAAGGACACAGTGCTGAAAGACATGTGTAGAAAGTAAGGACACAGTGCTGAAAGACATGTGTAGAAAGTAAGGACACAGTACTGGTAAGGTAGGGTAATGTTGCTTATAGCCCAGCCGACCGCAAAGGGCCATATCAGGGCTGTCACCACGTTAAAATCAACTCACAAGTCATCAAAAAAAGGGGAAAAAACAACCATTCACGTATTTGTTTAGAATACACCTTTTAAAAACGCACCAGAAATTTCGTTAAAATCTTTCTTCCGTAAAATCTTAGATCAGATGAAAAATGTTAATCTCTTTAGGAAACTCAAAGATCACGTCAGGTGGGACATCTCTGAACAAAGTTTTCATGGAGTCTGCTGTAAAGTGTTTATGTTTCACACCGTGCAAGTCCCAAAATTCTAAAGAATATGTTTCACTGTGAGTGGTACATGACATGGAATGCACCACGGAGCTTCTTCACCTTCTAAAAGATAAGAATGGGTGTGAAAACGAGTGGCCTGTATGCAAACGGCACAAGACTGTTTCGTCTTTACGGCCACCTCTGGAACATGGTAAAAACTTTCAGGTCTGGACGGATTTTGAATAGTTTGTTATCCGTCTGCGAGTTCCATTCCTCTTGCCAGAGGTCTTTGACATAAGCCTGTGTTTGGGTTTCAGATCAGTGTGAGGAGTAGACAACCTGCTCAACTTTTCCTTTGTGGCACTCTTGGCAATTTGATCCACCACCCCTCGTTGCCTCGAATACCCACATGGCTGGGAACCCAAGCAAAAGCTATGTTGTATCCATCTGATTTCCAGAACTAATGCATGAATCTTAATAAATGAAAGGAACAAAAGGTTTATTACCTATATGGATACCTACGAAGGCGTGAGGTTTGGTGGGGGATGCTGAGGGCTTACCCGGATGCAGGGAGTTAAAGCATTGTTCGACTGCTGAAGACGATTCTCTCTCTCTCTCTCTCTCTCTCTCTCTCTCTCCCCTCTCTCTCTCTCTCTCTCTCTCTCTCTAGTTATATTGTGCATTCTCTTATTCTAAATTGCCATGTATTCATTGTTGTTTATGAGTTTATATGCAGTTCGATGCAATGATTTCTACCATGTATTTATTGTTTGAGGGCTGGATGGAAAAAAAGCCACTGACTGGTGCTTATTCTTTTCCCTCATTAAACAACATTTCGTTCGTCTTCGTCGTTCTCTCTCTCTCTTTTCTCCCCCCCTCCATCTCTCTCCCCTCCTCTCTCTCTCTCCCCGAAGTGACCTCTTGTTGATGGGGAGACTCGGGGAAATTTAATGACCAAACTTCCTAAGGGATGCTTGAGGGGAAAGTGTTTATAAAAATGAAAGTTTGACTGAACACACACCACACACACACACACACACACACCAACACACACACCACCCCACACAACACAAAACACACACACAACACACCACAGCACACACACACACACAACCCCCAACACACACACACCACGCGGCGCGCGCGCGCACAACTAACACAACATAACATTAACACACCACACACCACACCACACACACACACACACACAACACACACAAAAAACCACTTTCCCCCTTTATCTCTCCGCCCGCCTCTCTCCTCTCTCTCTCTCCTCCTGCTGTCGTCTCCTCTCTCTCTCTCTCTCTCTTTTCCCCCTCCTCCTCTCCCCTTCTCCTCACACACACACACCCACACACACACCCCAAAACCACTCACACACACACACACACACACCCCCAAACACCACACCACACACCACACACACACAAAACACACAACACAACAAAACACACAAACACAACCAGACACTAATGCGCGGCGCACCCCAACACAACACTTACGACACCGACATCCCCCACCTGTAGTTTTCCTCTCTCTCCCTCCTCTCCTCCTCTCTCCTCCCCCTCTCCTTTTCTCTCTCCTCCACACACACACACACACACACACACTACACACCCCACACACACAACGCACACACACAAAGCGCGCCGCGCGCTGCGCGCGCATGCTGATTATCCAAAAGAACAAGCAGCGCATTCGATCCCAAAGAACAAACCCCAGAACCCCCCACGTTTTTTCATGAAATGGCATTGTTTTCTTTTTTTTGTATCATCCCCCAAAACCACGACGGAACTGCATTCCTTCGCCAAGGATTTCCCAACTGTTTTTCGTTCTTTCTCTTTTTTTTTTTTTTTTTCTTCTGCTTCTTCTCGTCCTGCTTTGTTGGAAGTATAACCCGGGCATGATAATTGTCATTCGAAGCGCGAAACGCATAAAGAAAAAAAAAAAACGATTTGAAACAAAAAAGGGCCAAATGGAATTCCTTTGTAGAAATACCCCCCCCCCCCCCCCCCTCTCCTCTCCTCCCCTCCTCTCCCACGATTTTTAAAATGACATGTAGTCGAACCCAAGGGTTTTGGGAACAAAGGGATTTGCTGTAAAAGCAGGTCGAAGTCCCCGGGGAAAACCTTTCGCCCTGTCACACAGACACCGCCGCACGACATCAACACCTACACCCCACAAAAAACAATCGTTCACCTCCACCCCCCATTCCCCGCCTCCACCCCCCACCACCACCCCCCCCCCCCCCCGTCTCTTCTCTCGGTCTCTCTCTCCCCCTTTCATTCTCTCTCTCCTCTCTCATTTTCTTTTTTCCTCTCTCCCTCCCTCTCTCTCTCTTCTCTCTCTCTCTTCCTTTCGCCCTCCCCCCTCCCCCCCCCCTCCTTTCTCCCTCTCCTCTCCCTCCCCCCCCCTTCTTCCTACTCCTCTCTCTCTCCTCTCTTCCCTTCAATCTCTCTTCTCTTCTCCTCTCTTCTCTCTCTCTCTCTCTTCCCCCCCCCCCCCCCCCCTTTCTCAACTTGAAAACAGGGCATGTCTTTCGACCCCAGGGAACCTAAAAAGAACTTGGGAAATTGTAAAGGGTTAAGGGGAAATTCTACACAGGTGAGAACTCTCCCTCTCTCCTCTCCTCTCTCTCTCTCAACGTGAGAAACTCCTCTCTCCTCTCTCTCTCTCCTCCCTCTTCTCTTTCCCCTCTCCCTTCTCTTTTCTCCTCTCCTCTCTCCCCTTTAAACCATAGGGGCGAGTAGTGCTTTTCAATACAAGACCAAAACAACAACAACACAAACGCGTCAGTGTCCGTTCCATAAAGGGAAAGGGGGTCACAGCTGGGGCCGGGAGAACCCATACACGCTCCCCCCCACGTCACAAACCAAGAACCCACAGTGCCAAGGTGGGGCGAACGACAGAAAAAGAAAAAAAAAAAGAAAAAAAATTAGGAACAGCTCACGGACAAGAAGGGACCCGCGGGCACCTGATCGGGGCATGTAAAAAGGGGTGACCACCCAATCCACCTTTAAAAACGATCTCTTGGGTTTTCACCGGGGTGATCGCCCCCCCTCCTCACTAGGGCCGGCTTGATCGAGTCAGGGGGAACCCAGAAGAGGGCCGAGAGTATTTTGGGGGGGGGGGGGGGGGGGGGGGGGGGGAAAAAGAGAGGGCGTGGGGGGGGGGGGGAGTTGATGGGAAGTGTTGGGGTGAGGAGAAGAGAGAAGGGGGGGAGGGGGGAAGGGAGGAAGACAGACCGGGGCGACAGACAGAAATACAAACAAGAGACGAGTCAGAAAGGAAACAAACAGACAGACACACAGAGACCACAGAGCGACGACAGGTAAAAGATGAACAGAAAAAAAAACAAAACGAAAAGAGAGAGAGAGAGGGGGAAAACAGAAGGGGAAAAGGGAGCGGGGGGGGCATAGGGGGGGGCAAGTACAGTGGGGGGGGGAGGGGGAGGGGGAGCGGTGAAGTACACGGGGGGACGGAAAAGACAGGATTCAAGATCTTTCAACAGCTGAAAAGCGGGTTTTTGGGGAAGCAAGGACGCAGATGGGGGAACACACACACACACACAAACAAATTTGATATGATGGGGCCCCTGGGCGACCCCCCACAGTGAGATGTTGGAGCAAGAGAGACCCCCCCAATGTTATAGACAGAGAGAGACGCCG
The DNA here is from genome assembly GCA_018398815.1 of Conus ventricosus. Classification (NCBI taxonomy): domain Eukaryota; kingdom Metazoa; phylum Mollusca; class Gastropoda; order Neogastropoda; family Conidae; genus Conus; species Conus ventricosus. The sequence continues at coordinate 8,433,883 of CM031596.1, read as the reverse complement.
GACCCCTGACCCCGGGGCCCGCTACCACCCCCAATGACCACACGCAGGGGTAAGGGGCAGGGTCGTCCACGCCCCCCCTCAACTGCCCGCTCCCACTCCCTCCCCCCCCTTCGCTCCCCCTGGGCCGCACCTTTTTATCCCCCAGGGGGCGTCAGGGCCGGCCCCCCCCCTCTCCCTCTCCTCTCCTCCTTCTCCCCTCCTCCGTCCCCTCCCCTCCCCTCTTCTTCGGCTTATCCCCCTTACTGAGCTCGCACAACAGCACGGGCAACAAAAAACACAAACAACAGCAACAACGACAGCAGGGGAACAGCAAGTGGACAGTGTCGTTGACCACAACTGACGACAGGTGAAGACACAGAGGGGGCGATCTCCAGCGATGACAACAGTTTGAGGACAAGGAACGTGCAATCGCCAGCGATAACAACAGTGTCTAATAACAACAAATGCCGAATTCCCCAAGCAACAAACACGATGATGCAACTAATGGGAGTGATGGGAAAGCGGAGGAGGACAGTGACCTAGGGCGGAAGGTGATGGCAGCGGGACGTCCACGGGTCAGGGTCTGCTGTCCCCCCATTCCCTCGTCTCTCCCTCACGGGCTGGTCCATAGCGCCATTAGCGCCGTGCCTGTACGTCCCTCCCGGCAGCACCGCAACCACATACCAGGGGCCACAACCAGGGCGGGTGTCGCAGTGTCCGGCTGCTACAGTTGTTCACCTTGGTCTGTCAGTGTCAGATCATAGGAGCTGTCCTCGTTGTTGGATGACTGACTGACAACAACACAATACTCCACTTTTTGTTTCCGCGTCGACTTTTGTGTTAGTTTGTGTATGCAACGAAGTCTCTGTATGACGAATCCAATACGTCAGAGCAGGTCGTTGACCTTTCGGTGAGCATCCAAGAGACCCAAAGCTGAACAATTCTCCAGTGGAGTTTTTGCTGTGTACTGTCAATCATGAATTTCTTTCTTCTTTTTTTTTTTCAATTTCTTTACGTGACCCGCCAATCAACCGTTGAGAGGACACAGATCAACGATCCACCAGAAGGATTCTAAGCATCTCGTCATGATGAAACTGTCAACGACGACAAAAGAAAACTTCTCTCATTATGTCTCCAACGACCGGGATGCATGCGCGTATCCAACATCAATACGTACTTTTCTTAAACACACATTTTTTTTTTTGGTTTTGTTTTGTTTTGTTTTCCGTCACACACACAAACACACGCGCGCGCAAACATAGCAGCCGAGAGGCCAAACCAATAACGCGGTTCAACGTTTGCTGCTGACACCAAAACGTCCACTGAACGAGTTTGGTCGGTGCCAACCGATGACTTGCACGTGCAGCGGTGGTTGTTTTTTCCTCGTAACACTCGCCTGTATGTCCTACTACTTACTACTGCTAGTATCAGCAGGCGCAGCAGCAGCAGCAGCAGCAGCGCATCAGCATTCCGATGCAGTCAGAGGCCGGTACCTGGCCGAACAGGTAACAACAACACTCTCTCACTCACCCTCTCCTCTTCGCTGGCTTCGGCCGTTTAGGAGCGTAAAAAAGGAGAAGAAAAAAAAAGAAAAAAGAAAAGAAAAAAAAAGGAAACAGAAAAGAAAGACCCCCCAAAAAAAAACCCAAAAAACGAAAAAAAAAAAAAGGGTGAATGTTTCACGCACCGTTTCTACAAGTCCTCAACTCTCATCAGCTGATCTGGTTGTTGTGTGCGTAGTAGAGTAACAAGGCAGGCGGAGGACCGTTGGGGTATAAGGTCGAAAGAAAGAGGAGATTCCGGATTTAAAGCCCAAAATTCCACACACGCACACGCGCGGCGCCCGCCGCTGACACGGGGAAAAAAAAATAGTGGATTGGTGGTGTTTTTACTTTGGGATTTTTATTTTTCTCTCCCCCCCCCCTCTTTCTCTCCCTCCTCCCTTCCGCCCCCCCCCCTTCCCCCCTCTCTCTCCTCCCCCCCCCCCCCCTCTTTTTTTCCTCCTTCCTCCGTTTCCTTTTTTTTTCCCTGTTGTATTTGGTGAGTGGAGTGTTTTTGGGCACGTGTGGGGGCCCCCCAGTCAAATTTTTTTGGGGGGTTTTGTTTTGTGGTGTGTTTTGTGTGTGTTTGTGGGGTTTTTGTGTGTGTGTGTGGTGGTGTGTGTGTGTGTGGTGTGGTGGTCTTTTGTGTGTTGATGTGTGTTTGGGGGTGTTTGGGTGTTGTGGTGTGGGTGTGTGTGGTTTGTGATGGTGTGGGTTGTGTGTGGTTTGGGGGTTTTTTATTGTGTTGTGTGTGGTGGGTGGTTTTGGTTGGGGGGGGGGTGTGTAAGAAGGGGGGGGGGGGTTGGGGGGGGGGGGGGGTGTGTGTGGGGGGTGGGGCACAGGTTGAGGCGTAAGCTGATCGCAACCAAGCTGCGGGGGACTGGATTGGTTGAAAGGGGGGGGGGGGGTTTGTTGTGGGGGGGGGGGGGGGGGGGGGGGGGGGGGGGGGGGGGGGGGGGTTTTGTGGGGTGGGGGTGGGGGTGGGGGGGGTTCTGGCGAAGAGAAGAGGGGAAAGGTGTGAAAATTGCCCGGGGTGAAAAGGAAGGTGGGTGAAAGGGTGGGGGGGGGGGGTTGTTGTTTGTGTGTGTTTTGTGTGTGGGTGTTGGGTTGTGTGTGTGTGTGTGTGTGGTGTGTGTTGTGTGTGTGTGTGTGTGTGGTGTGGTGGTGTTGTGTTGTGGGGGGGAAGGGGAGGAGAGAGTTTTTTTGGGGGAAAAGAGGGGGGAAAGAAGAAGAGGGGAGGGGAGAGAGAAGAGGTCATAAATTTTTTCCCCTGGATTTTACCTTAAATATGGTTGTTGTTTTTTTGTTGGGTGGGTGTTGTGGTTTTTTTTGGTTGTGTGTGTTTGCTGTTTGGGTTTTTCTTGTTAAGAGAGAGAGGAGGGGGAAAAAAAGAAGGGAAGAGGGGAGAGAGCAGGAAGGGGGAAAGGAAAAACAGGAGGGTTTTTTTAAGGGGGGGGGGGGGGGGCGGGGGGGGGTTTTTTTTGCCAAAGGGGGGAGAGAAGAAAAGAGAGAGAGAGAGAGAGAGGGAGAGAGAGAGGAGAGGAGGAGAGAGAGAAGAGAGGAGAGCCACCACCACCCCGATAGACGACAGAACAAAAAGAGACAAAAGAGAGGGGGAAGAAAGGACAGACAGCGAACAAAAAGCGGGCAGTCACACAGCGGGCACAGAGAGAGAGAGAGAGAGAGAGGAGAGAGAGAAGGAGGAGAGAGAGGAGAGAGAGGAGAGAGAGAGGAGAGAGAGATCTGCACTTTGAAGGAAAGTGAAGATCATACTGTATTTAAAAAATGATTTTTTTTATTATCTTAACGTCACGTCATCATCATCTCACATCATCATCATCTTCTCACATATCATATCGGGAGAGCAATATAAAAAAGCATACAAAAAACAGTTTCAAGATCTGCGTTGGTGTCATTATGATAGCAAAATTGATTAAAAGCCTTTTGTGTGTGTGTGTTTTGGTGTGTGTGTGTGTGTGTGTGTGTGTGTGGTGGGGTGTGTGAGGGGTGTTTTTGTGTGTGTGTGGCGCGAGACAGAGAGGGGGGGGAGGGAGAAAAAAAAGTGTTGTGTGTGTTTTGCATGTCATGTGTGGTGCGTGCGTGCTGCGTGCGTGGTGTGCGTGCGTGTGGTGTGTGTGCGCGCGATATATGGTGTGCATGTGTGTGTGTGTTGTGTTGTGGTGTGTGTGTGTGTGGTTGTGTGTGGTGTGTTGTGTGTGTGTGGGCGGGGACAAGAGGGGGGGGAAGGGGGGGGAAAAGGTTCGGTGTGTTTGTGTCTGCGTGCGTGCGTGCGCCGGCGTTTTGTGGGGGGTGCATATATGCATGTGTTGTTGTTGTGTGTGGTGGTGTGGTGGGGTTGTGTGTGTGGTGGTGGTGTTTTCAACAACCGTGAGTTAATCTGACAATAAATTGGTTTCAGTCAGTCAGTGGGGTGTGTTTTGGGGTGTGGTGTGTGTGTGTGTTGTGTGTGCCCTGTGTTTGTGTCTGCTGTCTTTTGTGTCATGTCTCTCTATGTCGTGTCTGTCTGTTGTTGCTCTGTGTCTTGTGCTGTGCGATGCCTGTTGTTCAAAACAGTTGTCTAGCTGTTCCCCTTAATTCCAACCCACCATCGTTTCAAAACCCTTTTTAGCCATTTCCCCAACCATCACTCACGGGGTTTTTAATTTCCCACAGAAAAAACTCACGGCTTGGCGCGGCACGGGGCCCCATATATGGACTTAGCAGGGGGCTGTTGGCTCTGCGCAAAAGGTAAAAAAACCGACAAGGCTTTGTTTACAGAGGACGGGTGCAGTCGTGTGTCACAAAATGGGCCCGCTCTCTCTCTTGTCTCCTTCTTCCTGTCTTGCTCTCTGTCTCTGTTCTCTGTCTCTGTTCTCTTCTCTTTTTTCTCTCTTTTTTCTCCCCCCTCTCTGTCTGCCTCTTCTCTGTCTTTTCTCTTCTGTCTCTTCTTCGTCTCCTCTCTGTCTCTGTCTTTCCCGTTTTTTCTCTTCTTCTCTCTCTCTCTCTTCTCGTCTGTCTCTCCTCTCTCTGTCTCTTTTCTCTCCTCTCTCCCCTTTTCTCCCTCTCTGTCTCTCCCTCTCTGTTCTCTCTCTCTCTCTCTCTCTCTCTCCTCTCTGCTCTCTCTTTCCCTCTTTCCTCCCTCTCCTCTTCCCTCTCTCCTTTTCCCCTCTCTTCCCTTTTTCTCCCCCTTCTTCTTTATCTCTCTTTCCCTCTCTTCCCCTCTCTGTCCTTCTCTCTCTCTCCCCCCTCTTTTTCTCTTCTCTCTCTCTTTCCCCTTTTTTTTTTTTGTTTTCTTTCTTTTTTTTCGTTTTTTTTTTTGTTTTTTTTCTTTTTTTTTCCTTTCTTTCTTTTTTTTTTCTTTCTTTTTTATCAATTCTTTGGTTTTTTCGTTTTTCATTCATTCTTTTTTTCTTTTTCTTTCTTTCCTTTTTTTTCTTTCTTATTTTCTTAGCTCTTTTTATCTCTCTGTCTTCTTCTTTGTCTTTGGTGTATATTTTCGGGCTCTCTCTCGTCTCTCCTCTTTCTCTCTTTTCTCTCTCTTTTCCCCTTTTGTACTACTTCTCTCCTTTTCCCTTCTCTCTCTTTTTTCTCTCCCCTCTCTTTCTCCTCTCTCTCTCTTTTTTGTCTCTCTCTCTCTGTCTTCTCTTCTTTGTCTCTCTTCTTTGTCTCTCTCTCTCCACACAACACACACACTCTTTCTTTCTTCTCTCTTTTTTTTTTTTTTTTTTTTTTTTTTTTTTTTTTCCTTTTGGATCAAGGGAAATGCCAATCCCCTGACTGAGCGCGTGTCTGCCCAAGGGAAAGGGGGGTCATAAGTCCCCGTTTCCCTTGCGAGGGGTAGGAAAGAGGGGGGGAGAAAGGGGAAGGAGGGAGGGAAGGAGGGGAGGCGGGGGTTTGGGGAAAAAGGTTTAGGAGGTGAAGAGGGGGGGTATGGGGGGGGGTTGGGAGGGGGGGGGGGGATCGATGGGTTGGGGGGAGGAGAAGGAAAGAAATTTATGGGATCATTTGTTAAAAGAAGAATGAAAAACGTGTGTTTTCACTTTCGGTATTTTATTGTTTCTCCCACCCTCCTCCCCTACCCCCCTCCTCCTCCCCCTCCCCCTTTCCCCTCCCCCCCTCCCCCCTCCCCCTCCCCCCCCCCTCCCCTCCCCCCCTCCCCCCCCTCCCCCTCCCCCCTCCCCCCTCCCCCCCCCCTCCTCCTCCCACCCCTCTCACTTTTTTTTTTTTTTTTTCTTTTTTTTTTTTTTTTCCTTTATTTTTTGTTTACATCGTTTCCCTGGAAACTTTTTTAAATAAAACTGGCGGGCTTTTTCACAAAGGTTGATTTCGAGTTTTTGGGACGTTCGCCGAAAACCCCAACCCACAAATCGAAAAAGACCACACTTTCATGTCTATGGACGCAAACGAAGATTGCAAGTTTAAATAGAGGAGAACGTTCACTCCCTTCTCAGCGTTTGTTTTTTTGACATTAAATATTTTCTCTTAACGAAAAAAAAAACAGGCAAAAAAAAGAAAAAAGCAAACCCCCCCAACGGTTTTGTGTTTGCCTATTGCAACATATTGACTTTCTTTAATTGACCCTTTTTTGTGTGTGTGTGTGGTGTGTGGTGTGTGTGTGTGTTGTGTGGTGGTGTGTTGTGGTGTGTGTGTGTTGGTGTGATTCATTTAACGTCTTTCCCCTAAACGTGATATTGTGTGTGTGTGTGGTGTTTGTTGTGTGTTTTGTGGTGTGTGTGTGTGTGTGTGTGTGTGTGTCTGCGTGCGGCGGCTGCGTGGTGCGGCGTGGTGCGTGTGTGTGTGTGTGTGTGGTTGTGTATTTTGTGCGTGGGGCGTGGTGTGTGTGTTGTGGGTTTTTTGGTTTTTTTTGTGTGTGGTCGTGCGTGGTGTGGGTGTGTTTTTGGTTTGTTGTGTATTGGGGTGCTGGTTTTGTGTTGGTTTTGGTTGTGTTGTGTGTTGTTTTTGGTGAGGGTTTTGTGTTTTTTTTTTTTTTTTTTTTTTTTTTACTTTCTTTTCCCCCCAAATTCTTAAACATAATAATTTCTCCATTTTTTTTTTATTTCCTTTTTTTAAAAATTTAATTAATCAATTTCCCCATTTTATTTTAAATAACAAAAAACTTAAACCCATATTTTTTATTACCCTCCCCCAAAAAATCTCATTTAACCCATCTATCCCTTCCTTCAACCCCCCCTTTTAAATTTTTTTTCCCTCATTAAATTTTTATTCTATTTCCAACATTTTTCCAAAACTATAAAACCTTTTTTTATCACAAACATCTTTAACCCTTCAAACCCACAACAAAATTTTAAAAAAACCCAATTTCCGTTTAAAAGCACCAACATAAAACCCACTAAAAAAAAAAATTAAGGGAATAAGATACTATTTAAAGAAATTACATTAATTTATTACAAAAACACTGAAATTAGCCCACTGCATCTTCAGGCCTACCAGTACCCCTTTGTAACAGTTTTATTCAAAGGCTTAGACTTTTGTCTCTTTCAGAAAAGGGGTTATAAGTATTATTAT
>CM031596.1:8392924-8426737 GCA_018398815.1 Conus ventricosus | reverse complement strand
GAATGCTGTTGAGATGTTGCCGAAAAGGATCAGGCAGTTCGAAGAGGACGGACTCAAGATGCCGCATGACTTGCCAAAACGTTCTGTATTCTGCTCTGAAGAGATCAACTCTTCTGATGACACTGGGTTGTCTACAAGCGCGTCAGCCAAATTGTTCAGTGCCAGTATTCAGTCGTGCAGAGCATACTGACAGAGTCTGTTCCACTTCCAGTCATGAACTAAGACACATCGAGCATTTGTGTCCTCATAATGTATCGTTGCTAGCTAGCTGCAGGCTAGATAAGAAACATTCTGTTCTCACTGCTCCTCTAGCAGAACAAAGATGCCTTTGGCAAAGAATTCAAAACGGTGCCGCAAGACACGTCTTGAAAAAGAACGAAAACGAGTTCACATAAAGTTGCTATTGAAGGAACTCCAATCATTCGCTGTCAGATTTAGGTGCCAGGACAAGATTGCCGTTCTCGCGTTCCGTCTTCTCCATGGGTCATCCTTGCCGTGTGTGCCTTGCTCAGAACAGATCATTCTTCCATTGTTTTCCCTTGTTCCATCGTACAGTTCCTGAGATTTTTCAGAGAAGCACGAAGGTCATTGGAGAATGCAGCTTTGCGCGCGCGCGCGTGTGTGTGTGTGTGTTGTGTGTGTGTGTGTGTGTGTGTGTGTGTGTGTGTGTGTGTGTGTGTGTGTGTGTCTTTCTTTCTTTTTTTCTTCTTTTTTTGCATGAGATATCTAGAATTCATTGCTATCTATCTACACTGCAGCTCTTCTTTACGCGAGTACAAAAATAGCCTGAAGATACATGTTTGGACAAGCATTCCCCTGATCTACGTTGTATGTTGTACGCTCCTTGTGTTCGACGTAAGGACGAATGGAGATTGGGGAGGGGTGGGGGGGGGGGGGGTGTCGGTGAGCGGACGGCAAGAGGGGGAGGGAGGTGAGCAAGTGGTTTGGGATGTGCTTCACGTCTGCTGATGGTGAGGTGATGGCACATTGAGTTGCTGATGCAAGTGGTTTGGGATGTGCTTCACGTCTGCTGATGGTGAGGTGATGGCACATTGAGTTGCTGATGCAAGATATTGTTCTTTACAAATAATATTCATTATCATTATACAGTTATAACAATTCTGGAGACCAAAGAATTGGAGTGATATCAAAATCGTACTTTGAAACACACACACACACACACACACACACACACACACACACACACACACACACACACACACACACACACGCGCGCGCGCGCGCACCACGCCATGCACACACGCATATACGTACGCATGCAAATGTCAAGAATATGTGTTAAATGAACCGCAAACGAACAGAACTGAAACTCCCCATTGAACAGAACTGAAAGTCCCCATTGAACAGAACTGAAAGTCCCCATTGATATTAAAAGCGAACAGAACTGAAAAGTCCCCATTGATATCAAAAGCGAACAAAACTGAAAAGTCCCCATTGATATCAAAAGCGAACAAAACTGAAAAGTCCCCATTGAACAGAACTGAAAGTCCCCATTGAACAGAACTGAAAGTCCCCATTGAACAGAACTGAAAGTCCCCATTGAACAGAACTGAAAGTCCCCATTGAACAGAACTGAAAGTCCCCATTGAACAGAACTGAAACTCCCCATTGAACAGAACTTAAAGTTCCCATTGATATTAAAAGTGAACAGAACTGAAATTCCCCATTGAACAGAACTGAAAGTCCCCAGTGATATCAAAAGCGAACAGAACTGAAAAGTCCCCATTGAACAGAACTGAAAGTCCCCATTGGACAGAACTGAAAGTCCCCATTGATTAAAAGTGAACAGATGGAAGCGGGGGCGGAAGTTTGTCTACATACCTAGAAACTGGACCTTGGAGGGTGGTGGTGGTGGAAGCGGGGCGGAAGTTTGTCTACATACCTAGAAACTGGACCTTGGAGGGTGGTGGTGGTGGTGTCGAGGAACCAGGCAAAAGAAATGAACATAAAGCACAAAAGAAATGAACATAAAGCACAAAAGAAATGAACATAAAGCACAAAAGAAATGAACATAAAGCACTGTCAAATACAACTGCTATGGAACAACAGACAAACAGAATAAATATAAACGATGTTTTCTCAATGACAGAAACATAATGTAGTCGAAAGGGTTGAACATTTAACAAAATGTGATGGATCTAGCATGCTGATCGTTAAAGACATTTTAAAAATTGCCAACACGATCTTCGAATATAGCGCAATTACCAACGCAAACCAGAAGCGACAGTAGGACTGGAGTAGTCGGCCAAATGCCATGACGTGCGTTCACTACAGACCTCCAGCTACCCAAGAGGCTCTTCTATGATGAGCTGCCAAAAGAAGTGCGTTCCTATGGAGGTCAAAAGAAACGCTTCAGAGACACTTTTAGAATATTCATGGAAGCGTTTAACATCAACCCTGACACATGGGAACAATCTGCTACGGATCGAGCTAGATGGCGCTACTCTATTCACAAAGGTGCCAATTCATGTGAGGAGAGCAGCAAAAGAGACAGGCGGGAAAAGGGTTTCGCGCCGGCAATTAAGAGGAGGTCTCCCACATTCCCTGTCCAAGTTTGTCCCCGCACATTCCATGCACGCATCGATCAGCCGCCTGTGTATCAACAAAGCTGCCTCTTGGGTAACTATGTGGGCCGCTTTCCTTTGCCCGCTCTTTAACGAGGGCGGCCCATTGCCTGCACGTGGGCTTTGCTTCAGCGTGAACCCCACCGTGTGTATGCTTCACAAGAGGACAGTTTTGACTCTCAGTGGCAAAGTATAGGGCACAGTCAGCGCATGACAGGAGATAGCCAGAGAGCCTTCCAGACCAACAGCTGGTCAAATGCCAAGAGACTGATGTACAAACAGCCAGCACATGAACAGGAGATAGCCAGAGAGCCTTTCAGATCAACAGCTGGTCAAATGCCAAGAGACGATTCTTCTTGTTTACATCTTTGGTTGAGAAGCGGCTGGGAAAAGGGAATTGGCAACATGTGATCCCCACAGGAGAGTGAGAAACTGACATCATCATGCCAGCCAACCAGAGGATGCATTGTCTATAGTACATGGAGGAAAATATAGCGAACTGATCATGAACAACATTATTTTCTTTCTTCCCACAAGCCCTTAAAGACATTTTTCTTGTTTGTGTTTCAAGATGAAGTAGATCTTAAAGAAAAGAATACTTCATCAGAGAGCAACGTTGAAAAGAACCTTAATCAGAGAGCAAGGTTATTTCTAGGCTTGCTTTGTGTTTCATCACCGTCACTTTGATTGGGTGTAGTGCTGAGTCATTCGCTAAATTCTGTCAAGTGCTCGCGATGTGCTCAGCAGACATAGTCCCGGAAATCTAACGGATAGGATATGAACAAACTGCCCTTTCTGATCTATAATACAAGAGAACACCATGCATGTGCATGTGTGTGTGTGTGTGTGTGTGTGTGTGTGTGTGTGTGGTGTGCGTGTGTGTGTGTGTGTGTGTGTGTGGTGTGTGTGTGTGTTTGTGTGTGTGTGTGTGTGTGTGGGGTTAAAGTTTTTCAATTTAACGTTTGTTTCACTTTAAGTGATATTAGACAAGTGTGTGTGTGTGTGTGTGTGTGTGTGTGTGTGTGTGTGTGTGTGTGTGTGGTGTGTGTGTGTGTGTGTGTTAGTTCTTCAATTTAACGTTTGTTCATTTTAAGTGTATTAGACAAGTGTGTGTGTGTGTGTGTGTGTGTGTGTGTCGTGCGTGCGTGCGTGCGTGCGGGGCGTGCGCGCGCGCGCGTGCGTGCGTGCGTGCGTGCGTGCGTGGTGCGTGGTGTGCGTGTGTGTGTGTGTGTGTGTGTGTGTGTGTGTGTGTGTGTGTGTGTGTGTGCAGCTGCTTGTGGAAAAAGTCCAGTAAACCGTTTACATGGTTCACTTTGATTTGTTAGCAGTGCTTCGATGTGGTTTAGTTTGTTTTGTCCACAGTCACAATATTTGCCAACATCGTCTTTCCACCTGTTGCAGCCCAGAGGTTACGGCGCTTTGGAACACTGGCGGCCACATCAGCAATTCAGCCTGTGGGCAGGTGGCAATTCAGCCTGGGGCCCAGGTAGCAATTCAGTTGTGGCAAGGTGGCAATTCACCCTGTGGGCAGGTAGCAATTCAGCCTGTAGGCAGGCAGCAATTCACCCTGTGGGCAGGTGGCAATTCAGCCTGTGGCCAGGACAATTTCAGCCTGTGGGCAGGTAGAAATTCAGCCTGTAGGAGGTAGCAATTCAGCTGTGGGCAGGTGGCAATTCAGCTGTGGGCAGGTGGCAATTCAGCCTGTGGGCAGGGGGCAATTCAGCCTGTGGGCAGGTAGCAATTCAGCCTGTGGGCAGGTAGCGGCACCCTCTGCTGGCATAATTAGCCTGTAGGCAGGTAGTGATTCAGCTGTAGGCGGGTAGCGGCAGCCCTGCTGCCATAATTCGCTTGTGGGCAGGTAGCGCAGCCCCTGCTGGATAATGCAGCCTGTGGGCAGGTGCGGCAGCCCCTGCTGGCATAATGCAGCCTGTAGGCAGGAAGCGGCAGCCCTGCTGGCATAAGGGCAGCCTGTAGGCAGGTAGCGGCAGGCCCCTTTGCTGGCATAATGCAGCCTGTGGCAGGTAGCAATTCAGCCTGTAGGCGGGTAGCAATTCACCCTGTAGGCAGGTAGCGGCAGCCCCTGCTCCCAAGAAATCAAGGAGATGAGGAGAAGGGAAATGTTCAGGAAAGATAAAACAGAAACAGCTAAGGGGTTTTCGGGAGGCAGACGTTTGGTTTGCTTTTGTTTCGTTTCTCCAAGGAATGGGTGCAGCGTAGGGGGAGTTTGTAAAGAAATGACCTTCCTGGGGAAACGCGTGGGGTTGTTAACTTTGTTTTTCTGTCTGCATGCCTTCCTTACGTTCAACGTTCACAATATAACAACACAACAAAAACTGCAATACAATCTGACCAGAAAAGCAACCAGTCCGTTGCGTGTTTCAATGAAAGGGCAGAGTGTTGTTGGGTTAGGCCCCATAGCTAACAAGAAGAATAAACAACAACAAGAACAAATACAGCAAACACACACACACACACACACCCCACACACACACACACACACACACACATTACAAAAAAAAACAACCCCCCACACATGCACGTTACAACAACAACCCCACACATATTACGTACACGCACCCGCACCACATGATAATATTCAAACACCACACACACACACACACACCACACACACACAACACACACCACACAACACACATACGCACGCACGCACGCACGCACGCACGCACGCACGCACGCACGCACGCACGCACGCACGCACGCACACACACACACACACACACACACCTCTCTCTCTCTCTCTCTCTCTCTCCCCTCTCTCTCTTTCCCTTTACACACACACACACACACACACACACCCCCACACACACACACACATTCACACACACACACACACACACAACACACACACTGTTTCATACCATTCACATCTGTGGACTCTCCATTTAGACACTTGCCCCAATCTCCCGGAGTCTTCGCAGTGTTGAGCTTGAGAAGTTCCAATGTTTTGTTTGGTTGGTGATGTTTCTTGCTCTTCCTTTAATCTGGATGTGCGGCCCCTTCCTCTCTTGACATTCAGATTCAGACTCGTTTATGCCCCTAGTGATATCATGACAACGTTGCCGGTGTCAGTAAGTTCATGGGGGGCTGTCGTTGGACGGATGAGATGGTGTCTTGTTGAGAGTGCAGACCATGTCTGGCTTTTGTAGGGTTGATGGACGATCCGTTTCTTGACACACGACAATGTGTCCAACTGCTGCTGACCTGCTTTAGTTCTTTTTGAGCATTCTTTGACGTAGCAGATCAGACTGTCATCTGCCGGTGTCAACGCTCGAGCAATTCCTTTTCTTTGAGGTCTGTGAGGCTGCAAGGTCTATAGTGCAAACATTGTATAAAACGGGGAAGAGAGGAGAACCACGAGACAATCCCAAGTCTTGTGGTAAGAAATGTTTAAAGCCACTAATAATCCATCAGATCTAAAAGCTTTACCAGGCTTGCTTTTTGTATCAATTTTACAAATCGGTCAAAGTCACCAATATGTGTCTGTCCTCTACAACAGTACAATTTTCTTTATAGTCGACATCCTTTCCTGATATATTCAAAAGTGCTGGTACCATTCGTCAATGCTGTTGCATTTTGACAATCGGGATTCTTTCCGGATATTGTAACCATGCTTTTCAAGAATCATATTGACCAGTCATTCAAAGGATCAGTATTTCTCCTGAATACTGAATCATTTGGATATATTTCTTTCCGACCGTTCTGTATACACATTTGATATTTGTCTTAAAATGATACTACAAATTCTACTATCAGTTGCATTTGAACCCTTTTCAAAATGCTCAAGAAAACCTTTACATTATCTGCTTTAAGACTCGATATTTTTCATTTAAAATATCCCGGTTACGGAGCGCTGTTACGCAAACGTCCTGTTTTGTACTTGAAGCAGACTGTCTTCATAATATCTCTATACATTGCATAGTTCACGTTCGTGTTGAGCAGGTCTATTACAGATAAAGAAAAATCTTTGAGAATGTCAAGAGACGTTATTCCATCACAAACATTGTTAGCAAGACACGCATTCCACACAAGCTTTTCTACATTTTTTTAGCATCACATTGATCAACTACATAAGCTACACTCTCATTCATTACTGAGAGAGAGAGAGAGAGAGAGAGAGGAGAGAGAGAGGAGAGAGAGAGAGAGAGAGAGAGAGAGAGAGAGAGAGAGACAGACAGACAGACAGACAGACAGACAGACAGAGACAGAGAGAGACAGAGACAGAGAGCGGGAGAGAGAGACAGAGAGAGAGAGACACAGAGAGAGAGAGACAGACAGAAAGCGGAGAGAGAGAGCAGAGAGAGAGAGAGACAGAGAGAGAGAGAGACAGTGTCACGAGTTTGTCACGAGGCCTACGACGTTCGACCCACCTAGGGTGGCGGAAATTACTTATTTGTTTATTGTCGTTGCTGTTGTCGTGTAGCCGTCCCTTAGGGTGGCTTGTGGTGCAGTGCACCTTGGTGTGGTTCAGCTCAACTTCGGTTTGCTTTCTCTCTCTCTCTCTCTAATTCCACCGCCCGTGCTATTCATCCTGCAAGTTCACGGGTGGCCGGTACCTTTCTCTCGAACTTTCTGTCTATCGGCCTCTCGCCTGTCTTTTTACCCGTCGCACGTGCTTCGTTTCTTTTAGTTTGAAGTATGCTCACTCTGTGACGCAGCATGGCATGTTGGCCGCCATTGCTGAGGGAGGTTAGCTCTTCACTCGAGCGGAAGATGTCTCTGGGGCGCCTGCTCCAGTCCTGGTTCTTTACCTTATCGTCGAGAGTACAGTCAGTACTTTCAATTCCTGCAGTCGGCCTGTAGGAGAGGGACATCATTTCTTCTGTTTCCGCATCTTCGCCTCTGTCCTCTCGACTGGACAGAGGGTAGAGAGAGTCCTTTGACCCGCCTCTTCGGGGTCACCCACGGGTAGCTGGTAAGCATCAGTTTCGTGGTCTGTTTGTTTTGATTTGTTGTTGTTAGCCGGCTTAGTCTTCACTTTTGCGCAATTTTCTTTTGTTTTCGAAATTGTAAGAGGAATATTGTGTGAGACCTTTTCTCTGGTTAATTCAATCTTTAACCTGGCCATTCTAAATATTTCCAAAATTCTTTCTCCTGTTTATGTATCTGGTGATGCGGTAGTCGGTGGGGAAGGGAGAGAACCTGGTGATTCGGGTTGGAACTTGCTTGGTCTCGCTCGTCGCCCCTGTCACATTCGCCGGACTTTTATCCTTCGGCCACCGTCTGTTTGTGTGTGCAAGGAGAACGAGTTTTATGTTCACGAGCGTGCGTACGCATGATTTGTCGTTCGGATGCGTGGTTGGAGATTTGTGTTATTTTGAAATGTGTTTATAAAATGTGACAGTTATGCCATTGAATTACTATTTGCAATGTGGTGGCAGTTATTAAGCGATGGTCGCTGTGTTGATTTATTTTCCTAAGGAAGTAAAACGTTAAGCGTGAGTGAGAGAAGGGTGTAGATAAGTCATATGTGTTGTATAACCTGTTGATTGAATGCAGTCTTTACCTGAATCGTGTGAGAAGACCTTGATTCAATGTTTACTGTGTGCACTTCCCCTCGCCCATCATGCTGTGGCGTAAGACGTGACAGCAATGGCAGAACGGTACTGAAGGCAAGGGTTCCATACCCTTCTTTCCTTCCTCCTTCCTTGCCTTCTTTTCCTCCTCTCCGACTCCTCCTCCCAGCTACGTCCTCCCCCCTCCCCGGGGGCTCACCTGGATGCACGAAACGGGATGGGCCACGTGCTGGTCGAGGCCACGGTCTGCTGAGACCACGGACGGGATGTGCCACGCGCTGGTCGAGCCACGCCTTGGTCGACCTGTGACGGCTAGAAAGCCCGCCGTCTGGACTGGGGCCCGGCCTGGACCCCCCGTCCAGGACCTCCATAACAGCTACGTCCCCCCCCCCCCCCCCCCCCGGACAACGCTCTTCACTCCCGTTGGGGATCGAGGGTTCGCTTTGGGCGACTCCCCTGCGTAACCAGCCCGGCTCGGATCACCTAGTGCGACCAGGGTGCTCCCTGCAGACTTGCAGGCAGGGACGTGGACGCACTTCCATGTTGTGAGAAAGATGCTATGGAATATTCCTTTATAATTGTGTATATGTCAGCATGTGCCTGGAAAGCTGTAATGTGATCGTGTACGTCGTAGGCGAAATATTTTATTTAATCGTGGCATGTTTGGTTGGAGGCTGATTGTGATGGTGCAGGTTGGCGCGTTGGAGTGCTTGATCGTGATTGTGCAGGTTGTGTGCTTGGAGTGCTTGATCGTGAGTGCATTGTTGTGTGCGGTGGAGTGCTTTATTTGATCCTTGCATGTGCGTGTGTTGGAATTTTATTTTGCCTGGGTGAATAATGGGGTGTTTGTATCGGAACTTTTATTGTGTGTCTCTGGCGATCTAGTGAGGTCATCCACACCCCGTCACATCCCACCTAGACCATCCATCAGGCAACCTCCAGGGGCGGTCGTGACAATTGTGGGCTCGTTCCGGATGTGAAGGGCCTGGCCCGGTCCTCCTCTCGTTTTTCGCAGAGTACCTGTTTATATTTTTTTGTCTTTTTGGTAGATGTTTAGGCATTTGTCGTGTTTTTCCGGGGGGGTTGCTGGGTGACTCTAGCGTGAAGGGAGTCTTGTTGTGGCCTGTGGGAACATCCGCGTGACTCGGAGTCGAGTGAGACCAAGGGGATCGAACCGCGTCCAGTACCTCCTTCGCCGGGTACCTCACGCAGTACGGGCCCGAAGGTCTTGCCCTGCTGTTGCCGCTCATCGTCCATTCCTGTTTGTATTAGCCAAGTCTTGGTTGTGTTCTCTAAACCACAACCGGGTTTGAGTACAGGGGTTTGTAGCGGACCTTAAGTGTTTTTTTTTTTGCTCCTCTCTCCGGTTTCCGTCTGCTAGGTTTGTGTTTTGGGGGGGGTTTTTTTCGGCCACCCCAACCGCTCGGTTGCGCGGAGCGGTAGCGCGGTGTTGCCAAGTGGGGGCAGCCGTACAGAGTTTTTTTTTTTTTTTGTTTCGGACCACCACCGCACTGTTGCTCGGGCGGTAGAGCGCGGGTGGTCCAGAGTGGGAGCAGCCGGAACTTGTCCGCACACACGCACACACACCATACACACATATACACACGCCCCCTAAAAGATTTGTTTTTTTTGTTCAGCTAGTGGAATTGTGTTTTTTCCCCTGTATTGGAAACTGTAGATATAGTTGCATGGCACGTCCGCGTCTGGTGGTATGCGACGGCCGGGGCGTCGAAAAGAAGGGTATTCAAAATGTTACTGAGCCTACTAGGATACTATACTTCGCCTACGGTAACTTCTACCATTCAGTGCTGTAGCAGGGACCCAGTGAGTACTTTTACTACCTCTTCACTGGGGGTCTCCCTTCAGACCCCACTGCAACGTCCGCTCGAAGCGTCAGAGTATAGCGAAGCAACTGTGGGCTTCGTTATCCAGAGACCGAATCCTTCTCCTCTCCAGGCTTTTTCCCCTCGTAAGGGCAATGCCCCCAAAACTTCCTTAATGGAAAGGCGAGACCCAAGGACGGGTCAACGATCATCCTCCCGGGTCGGGAGTGGGTGAACCCCGCTCGGTCAGGATATCACCTCGGTCCTTCTTTTCTGAGCGGCAGCGTAGTGAAGAGGCTGCTAGGCGGGAAGCCCTGCGTAGGAAGAACGTAAGGGAAAGAGGCAAGCTCCGTCGGGAAGAGTTGGATCAACTAGAGAGGAGGCTGCTAGCAGAGCGCTGCGCAGAGAGGAGACTGACAGAACCAGAAATTATGCATAAGGAAGAGGCTATTCAGCGTAAGAGAGGAGCTGCCGAAGCAGGAGGCTCAGCGTAAGAGGAAGCTGCTCCAGCGTAGAGAGGAGGCTGCTAGAAGGAGGTCTCAGCGTAGGGAGGAGGCTGCCAGACAGAGATCACGGGGGGGGTAGGAGGAGGCTGCCAACAGAGATCAGCGTAGAGGGAGCTGCCCTCCGTAGGGAAGAACGTTAGACAGATGGAGCTCTGCTAGGGAGGAGATGGAACTACTTCTTTCGCGGCCTCCCCCTTCTGTAAACCAGGTTTAATCACCAGGCAGTGATAGAGTTTAGAGCCGCAAAGTTACAGCTTCCTGATTCAGACCTATGAGGACATTGATATGTTCTTAGACAGTTTCGACAAGGTTCTGTAAGAACAGGAAATGTCCTGGTCTGGGCCACTGCTCCTCCACCAAGTTTCCGGCAAAGTGCCCCAGGATTGGCTTTTATACTTCTCTTACAACAAGACTTCAATAACCTAAAATAACGATTATCTACACACAAAAACATACTGTGTACGGTTATCCGTTTTTCATACTAATGTACTAAAGTTGTTCATAGAGGTAGCCAGACGGACACCGCCCCATAAGTACGCAGGGAAAAGCGTTTGGCTGCACGCGACCAGATACAAACGTCTAGCCTTTAAAATTGCTAGAGTGAACGGCCTACCTAATGACTCTGCACATTCCATTACTTACCGCGTGGACTGGCATGGCGATTTTGAACCAACGCCATCGTATTTAAATTAAGTTGCAGGCTTACAACCGCATTGGACAACTGTAGTGTGTGGACATATTTTTTTGTTCTGTGTCGTGTTAATTTTGATATTTTTGAAAAATAATGGCAGAACGCTACAAACATATTTATTGTAGATAAATAAAAATACATTTTTTTTAACAAGAAAAATAGCAAAACCAAACCCCCCCCCTCCCTGAGAGCATGGCCCGACTGTGAATTAATTTTTATTTCAGGCGTCACGGTGTGGTCGACCATGCCTTCAAGGGAAACCCAGGAGTAAGTTGCCCTGATGTTTTTGGGTGGTGGGGTGCTGGCCTCTGGTCTGGAATGGATGCACCGGTCTCATTCTGGATGGGGTGAACTTGACCCCCAAGACTCTGGTCGCACGCGAAACTCGAATCGGTGTGTACCAACGAATGAGGGAAGGCCAGCCTGAACTCAGCAACTCCAATCTCCGAAAGTGCTACGACGCCGCTGGCCATCCGACCACCAATAGCGAGTAGTTGAATTTCTTATATTTAACTTACTTTGGCGGTGGTGCATCCACGTGTACAGGGAGACCTCGTCCATGACTACTTTTCGTGATGCAAAATCGATAAAGCAGCTGCGCGACCGCTCGACAGGTGGCTGTTGGTGCGGTCCAAATCTGCTGTGTTCTGTTTAGCAGGCTGGCGCGTAAGTATGTGTGTGTGGCATGCGCGCGCAGTGTGTGTGTGTGTTGTGTGGCGCACGCGTACGTATGTGTGTTGTGTGGTGCAAGCAACCGCCAAGGCCAACGCTCACCTGCTAACTGTTTGTCGGTTGATTGCTTAAAGCTGGCTGAAAACAACAACACAGTACAATCAAGCCCGAAAGGTAAAGCCTGAGACCCAACCACACTCCCCACACATACACACAGCGTTGTCGCCTTAGCGCCGCTGTGCCGTGGAATTAGTGCTCCCTGCAAACAAACGACCGTCCTCATTCTCACCTGTCGGTCTCGTTCGCCTCTCGCTGGGGGGGTCTGGCTGGGGCTGCCCCCAATAGTAGTAATCGATTAGGGCGCAGTCCTATCACATATCCGACCGGGGCCGCCGTACATGTTACAGGGGCGGCAATGGTGTGGTGTGTGGGTGTGTGGGTGTTGCGTGGGTTCTGTTTACAGGCTGTGCGCGAAGGTATGTGTGTGTGGTGTGTGTGTGTGTGTTCTTCGCGCGCGTGGGTGTTGTGGTTTCGTGATGTGTAACGTCTTTTTCCCTCCCACCAAGCCCCCGCTTTAAGTGAGATTAGACAGTGTAAACGCGCGCGGGGAATGTGTGGTGATGACACACTGTCCAACCCACGCGACAATACACAGTCTTACACATATTGAGACGCAGGCCAAGGCATAATAGCCACTGAAAGTATCTCGTTGCTAACATCCCCTAGACTAGTTCAAGCGACTTATTTCCCTTGGACCATTTTATGGAATGTATTCTGTTACCCCACTTTTTAACAACTTGGTGGGTAAAGGTTAATCAAGTAACCTTTAAGTTAGAATTATGTACCGTCTAAGGGAGAGTTTAATTAAGCCACCCCCAGTTCCTGAAACCCCATGTCACTTCCAAGTTTTATTAAGTCCTCTATATGCTTAAATAAGTCATCCTTATGAAACGTAATTAAAGTGTTTAATTAAGTTGACTTCAAGTTCTTAATAAGTCTATGAGTAAAGTTCGTGATCAAGTTCTTGAAATGCTTGATTAAGTCATCCTCTAAGCACATCCAAGTTCCTATAATTTATCAAAAAAATACAAGCTAGTTTTTATCTTAAATAGAGGAGATGTCTAATATAGGTAACATCACGCCGCAAAAACGTGTCATCGTTTGAGTATTCTTGCTCAGCGTTTCGGCCATAGATTTAAGAAGGTCTTCATCCGAAGCAACCGCATTATTACAATTCGGGTCTAGGGAAAATGTCTTTTATAGACTCCAGGTCTGTATTTATTGACGTTATCATTCCATTGTATAAGACCCATGAGACGATTTTATTATAAAATTGAAAATATTATTCCATTTAAATGTTCAAAATGGATGCTTTGTTGATTGCGGTTTTGGCGTCCAGTGTCTTCTTTCTGGCCATTTAGGGGCTCAGATTGTGAGTGGTTAGGCGTTTGTTTCTGTCCAATGTTCGTTATTAGTTTTTTATAACAGTAAATAACCCCCCCAGCAGCAGCAAGGCCCAAAAATGGCACCATTGTTTAGTTCATCAAGATGCCATAAGACTTTGGGCCCCTTGCATCCAGGGATTTTTTTAGAGGCTTGGCAGGAATCACTTGTTCTGGCGGGGAGGTGTGATGTGTTCATGATGAGCAGATCCTTAAAATGAATTTTTTTTGTGGCTGTTCCACTCTTGCGACTTTTCTTTCCTGCTTCAACTCGTCCCCAGATTTTAATGGTCATCACGCCGGAGTCAGCGTTTCTGCTGATTTTTTGGCTGGGTTACTTTCTCCACCGAATTCAGGTTTTGGTTCTGCTGATTGTCCAGAAGCGTTCATTTTGATGGAAAAAAAATCTATAGATTAAAAGTTCTTAATCCCATGATTAAGCGAGAACAATGTTCCAATCGTAGGAATAGATCACTAATCCTAGAGACTCTAATGACGTTGTTTAGTAAACGGAGCGTTGCGTGTAGATTCTTGCGAAAGACGTGTTCAGAATCAATGGGAGCAAAGATCTACGGACTAGTTTATGGTACTAACGAAGAACCGTTTGCCCAACACTTTTCAACCATTCTAGACCCTAGCTGCCTTCATACCTTGTTATGATACTTAAAATGGCTTGCGGCGACATCTGTTGAATCTGTCTTGATGCTGAATCAGTTCCGAGTGAACTGTGTTGTTTTTCCACACGGCTGCTAAAGAATTCAAGCCTCTCCGTTTTGGGCATAATACTTGTCCATCAGTGGTCATTCAGAATGCAGGAGGTTGAGGCGGCCTTGTAGCTGGAGGAGGATCATCACGGTTGCATGTTTTGAATCTACATATAATTAGTTTGATTTTCGAAAAATGAGCACCGAAAAAACTGTTCAACCTTGTATATACCATTCTGCTGTTAGTGAGGCTAAGGGTAGGATACCAATGCTTTGGTAAAAGCTTGTTAAGATTCGAAACCAGCAAATCTTGGGCAAACTAACGTTGAGTTCAGCAAAGCTGAGTGCTTCAGTGCAGCTTCGTTGCCCACGAAAATTTTCTAGTTAAGCAAGAATAATTCCAGACAATATAATATGTAAGAAAAAAAAGACATTTATAAAAAATGCTTCACTCGCAATAATGATAGGGGCCGCTGGGGGTTAATGCCTTAGCTTTTAGCGGAAGTAATTTTGCATTTACGAAAACGCGGGATGACGGCGAGAGAAAAAACATAACAAAGCATGAGAACTAGCATCTGCACAAACGCCTATAATTGCAAGACGGGGGCAGTTAATTTTAGTAATGACACCCGGAAAAGAACTGGGGCATGCAGCGTACACATGGTAAAAATGTTGACCAAGCAATAAAGAATAGGAGCTTAACAGGCAAAAACCGGTTCATGGACAGTGCCCCCACCAAAATGGCCAGTGACTTTAATCTACCATCAGAAAAACAAAAAGATGCAAGAAATCACAGTTGATTGTCGTTGGTCCTGACTGGCGTGAGTTGGTTGCACATAATATTGGCTGAATAAAAATGAACAAAATCGATTATTCGCCAAAAGGAGATACTGAAAGGGCACACAGCAATTGAATAAGCTAAGCCAAAGCACTGGAGTTCAGTGAACATACATCAAAAGAATGGTTATCTAAACAAGCGATTTTGGCAAATGTATGGACCAGCGCCTAGACGTATACAGAGAACCACACTTGGTCAGTATACTACGCCATACTACACCCTGCTTAGGATCTGTTATATTTACCCTCTGATAGGATTAACGAAAAAGATTTAAGTACGCCCTTCTGTCATTGACATAGCTTCAAGTTACAAAGGATCTGAACCTTAACACAAAAGAGTGCTTCTGCTGGTGCGGTGGCGAGACAACTGATATCCACGAGGGCCACGAACGGACCCTCCTTGATCAAGTCGATGGAGGAAAAGTTTTTAAAGGCCCAATAATCATTTTTGTTAAAACATAGAGTTACCATTAAAAGAGGCATTCCGGAGTTCAACAGAATCACAGGCTTAGTTGAAAAACTTTTAACATACAGTAACCGAAAGACTGGTCTCCTACCGTACACAGAAACCTGAGTGTCAATTCCGCAACACAGAATGGGTTAGAAGAACGCCCTCAAGTTTTTGCGCGCAATGAATAATGAAGAATTTAAAGGGTTAAAAACCAGTACACAACATCAAAAAAAAACAATAATTGTTGTTGAAGGAAAAGTCTTTATCCCGCAAACTCTTACCATTTGGATTAAAAGTAAGCACCTTATTTACCGGGGAAGCAAATGGGACACTCGCATCAGGCAAACCATCCATTTGAGTGTTTGACCCCATAGGAAATAAAAAGAATTGTAAAATGAATCCGCCTGTGTATTTGTTACGAAAAACTGACACAACAAAACAACCAGCTCCGCATAAGATCTTTGTGTGAAAGAAAACTGCATGATAATTCCGCCAGACACAAGTTTCCGCTTTAATCAAATTTACGTTAATCATATTTTGGTTTAAAATGGAAGGCCAGAAGAAGCGCAGATACACACTAGAATGGGAAAGGAAGAGACCTTGAAAATGAGACGGGAATCATGTCAGGCGGTGTAATGCTATTAAGGAAACATTTTCGAGGATTAATCATGCATGCTAAATCATCAGATCACCTACAATCCAAACCCCCAAATTGGGAAAAGAATAGCTTGAAATAATAAAAAAAGTTCGAACTCGTCCAAGCAAACAGGAAAAAGATTTAAAATTGAATTGGATGAAGCTATGATTGATCTTATAATCAAAGTTGATGAAAAATATAAACCCCCTGTTTATGGCGGTCCTCCAGTGCCCGATTGCAAGAGAAAACTAACTCCGGATTAATCAAAAACACCCGTTTTGTGTTTGTTTCGATCTAACGACGTCTTTGTTACAACTGGTGGGGTTGATCTCATGTAGATGAGATCGCTAGTTTTACGTTGTCATGATGAAAGTCTTATTGCCAAACTGCGTCTTTTATTGCCAGGGGATAGGTTTGACTGCACATCGCTGCCGAGATATTCCCTGTGGCTGGCGGAGGATTTTCCTCCTGGCTCGAATACTGTACATTTCGATCTTAACCCCCACAGACTCCTGGATCACCTTTCCAATAATTCATCCTTCATCTTTCCTAAAACCGTCTTGTTAGTAATTGAATGCAAAGGCAACGTGAGGGTAATCAATGTTTCATACCATCCTGCATGTCCCTTTAGCCACTTCGTTTCCATGTCTTATAGATTCTTCCAGTAGGATATCTATAACAAAACTATCTGTATCTGTGTAAAGGACTCTGGACTCAGGATACGAGGGCTTAAAGTAGTCATAAAGAAATTCTAAACATCAAAAGCGTCTGATAATTCTAAAACAGTAAACCCAATAAAAAACAGGTTTGTCTAATTGTGTCTTTCTTTTTTTTTCATCATTATGCAAAAGGTGATCATGAAATCTCTAAAGTCCGGATAATTAGGTTTTGAAGTTAGCATAATTTGCTTGTCGTTCGCTGCGGGCGAGACGCAATCTGAACGTCGGGCGCTGGTGCGGAAGTCTCCATAGTCCCGTCCAAAAACAGCTGTGGTTCATCACGTTAAAAAGTCTGTTTTCTGAAGCTTCTGTGGATTTTAGTGCTGAGGTCAGTGGTCTTGTCATGAGGTAATGGTTTCATGATCTGTTCTTGATTCAAAAGCAATTAGGCGATGAACAGCTGTTAACTTCAACCATTCCTTAAAATAAAATTGCAGAAGTCTTAATGGCAGACAAATGTGTTTTGCCACGAAGATTAGGCACAAGTTAGGCGGCTCTCGTGGATCAGCTTAGCTTGCTGCGGCTTAATGGATAGTCATTTATGCAGGTCCATGGAGTTCCTGCAGGATATTTCTAGAGTCAACTTCTAGATAAACCCACGCTGTTTATCAGCGTTAAACCGCCCACCCACTTTAATACCCCTATGAATATGGGCAGAATCTCGTATGTTTTTCATTTAAAGTGCCGTAACGGAAGTGATTGCGCCATAGCCCAACCATAACAGAGTGGTTTGCATCAAATACATGAATATTTAACCGTTTACTTGGATCAGAAATCATCTAGGATTTGTTTGTTTGCTGACAGTAATGATGCGATCCATACTAATCCCCCACAAATCCGTTTTCAATGACATCTGAATCATTGTAGGGTTCTGACAATTAATCAATCGGACGCCAGTAAAGTTTAAGAAAGCGGCCCAACTCATCCCAGGGCGCAGAAAGATAATGCGCAGGATCCAAACTGTAATGGTCATGCAGGGCTTCTGGAATTTTCAAAGACGTGTCCGCCATACAAACCGACATCTGCCATTAATAGGAGTCAGGATAGTCTCCCATCGTTGTACAAACACTCTAACGGTTGCCACGCATCTTGAGCATGCTGGTAAGCAAATCACTGATGTCCTTTCCTCTAAGACTAGAAAAGAACGCGCCGTTAGAAGGAAGTGTATCTTCGTCAAACCGTGCCCAACTGGTTCATGTATTCAGAAGGTACAACACCCGGTCTAACGAGTGTTTGGGCGAAATATTTTCCGTGATTATTGGCAGGAACTTTAAGGACATTGAAGCGTGTGCCGTCTAATGATCCCATCATGTGTGGCATAGAGTCAAATAAAAAGACATGTGATTTAGATTAAAGGCACAGGTACTGTTCGGTAATTGTCTGTGCAATGCATGCGACCCTGAAGGCGTTGGGTTACTGCTTGCAATATAAATGAGAGTCGTAACCTCGCAAGTATGAAAAGAAGTACAGGCAGCTTCCTTGTCCTTTTGGTTCAACTTTATTGAAGATGGCAATGTGTTATGCGCTGCTCCTCTAACTGTCCGCTAATGTGATCATGGTCTCTTACTGTTGGAGTCGCATGCCGTCTGATGCGAGGCCTTAACCGCAAATCCAACGAATGTGTTGCGGAGTCTACTGTTGTTGGTCCTTCTGGCGCCATTATGATTTCAGGATAAATTCAGATTATAGAACAGTCATTGCGCACATTGCTGCTGGCTTGTAAAAGAATGTTTCTGCACCACTCATCTGGTCCTCTATATATTCTGGCTTCTGATAAACACATCCGTCCTTACAATAATAAGGCAGAATGAACAAATCTGATGATTACTCATTAAACTGGGTTGCGAAGTTTTTGGGGGGGCTGGCCCTTCATAAGAACAATGAGTGATTCAAAGTCGTGCATAAACTACGTATGGAATTGTTTGCAGCCCGTTGCCAGTTCTTAAAACAACTTGAAGCCTGCGGGCCGTAGTTAGTCTTCTACATCTACAAACTTTTACAATGTTTGTATATGTGCCGCGCGGCTTGCACAGATGAATTCTTGGAAACATTTGC
The DNA here is from genome assembly GCA_018398815.1 of Conus ventricosus. Taxonomy (NCBI): domain Eukaryota; kingdom Metazoa; phylum Mollusca; class Gastropoda; order Neogastropoda; family Conidae; genus Conus; species Conus ventricosus. The sequence continues at coordinate 8,408,081 of CM031596.1, read as the reverse complement.
TGCTGATATTCTTGGATGTTATGTTTTTTGAAGTCTGCGCTAATAATCTGCTCATTGTGCGTATCAATGTGTAATGGGCAGGCCCGCTGGCGAAAAACATTAGGATACTTCCACAGGACGTGTTGGCTGGTTCGCCTATTGTTTGGACTGTTCTTGGACACTCTATTTGGCACCAAATTTGGTTTCCTCATCCCATGTGTATACATTAACAGTTATTGGGTTGTTTTTGTTCTTCAAACTGATCAATTTGGTCTACACGAACAGGAAAGGATATTCCATTGAAGTTAAGACCTTTGGCGTATTGCAGAAAGTTAGTCACTCTCTCTGCGTGTTCGCGAAACATGATGCAGCCTTGCAAGAACGCCACCACATGAAAACAGTTGTTGTCTGCAGTTTTATGTGTTGTAAAACGGCTCTCTTTAAAACCAACTCTCGAGTAGCGAATGTAAGCTTGCCTACAAGTCGTGCATACTTACCCGTTTTAAAAATCTAATCTCAAGACTTCGCCCCTGACCAACCAAGCCTCTCATTGTGCTTTCTTCAGCGGCAGCGTCAAAACTTGCCACGCAGTTCGTCTGCCCAACCGTGTTAAGTCATTATGAGAAAGAAGATCTGCGGTTTAGTCGAGACCCTGACGTCTAGATTTTCCTTCATTTATTGTGACATAGTCGATTAAAACAGCTAACATTACTTTTAACTGGTGGGTCTATTTTAGTTTACGTGGAAACATGAAAATTGCTGAACAACACTTGCCTGTACGTTTGTTGGTCAATGACTTTCTAATCAATATCATTCATGCCTCTTGATAAACGCTCCTCGCAAGCTTCCTTCAAAAATTTTCGTCGTGTCGTCCATAATATCTTAGCCAGGCTTGTCTTTCTTTTCGAAGCCAAAATATTTATTGAAATTAAAAAAAAAATACTTAATGCAGAACCAATATCAACGGTCGGGTGTGCGCTTGGGACTCATAAACTAAAGTATAAACACCCTTTGGGCGTTGTTAATGTGACTGTGAGAACAGAGTTTAATGTCTCGTTTTTCTTTTTTTAAGCCCATTCCTTTTTATCTGCTCGGCGTCTGGCTGTTGAGAAAAACTTGCCCTCCGCCTTGCTGTTGAAGATCAAACTTTTTTGGCTTTTGGAGACTTCATAAGCGACCTGTAAACCGAGAAATTCTGCAGCCGTGATGTTTGAGTCAAACAAGCGCTTGTATTTATTGCAGGGAAACGAATAATGTAGCCTTATTAGTTGACCTTAGCTTGTGCTTTTGGAGTTTAGTTTTTTAATTTTTTTGCCAGCCGCACTTACAGCTATAACACAGGCCGAGACTAAAGACAAACCCCTACGGTAAAGCTGCGGTGCTCCGATGCCCGTTGCTATGAGCCCCACACTCGTTCCCTATGCTGCCACTAAAGTCGATGCCCCCAGGATTAACATAAGTAACGCATTGAAAGGCAGCTAGAAGACCTCCCGTTGTGGGGTGTTTGCTGTATGTTGAAAGTCCTGCCTCTAGTTTTTTGTTGCATTTGCGTAATTTTGGTAAACTGAAAGGCTTTGTATGTCAGGGGTTTCTATAACAGCATATTGCCTGCTATCTCTTCTCTTGGCATCTCCTTGGGTGCTGAGGCACATTGGATAAACCATAACAACATGCTTGTTATAAAATGAAAATAATTTTAGTATATAACAAAGTCTAATCGTATTGTTGAATATTTCACTGCGCATCATATAATAAAAACAATGTACATTAAAGGGGGGGTGATCGGGCTTCTTTCCTTCTGTATCAATTTGAATGTATGAGAACGTCTCTCACTTTTCCTCTCCCGCTTCCATACCAACTCATTATCCTCTGTTTGAACGTACGGTCAATCCATAAACCGTATTTGTTGTTAAATAATCATCAAGCCTAACATTGTGAAGATGTAAAACTTTAGACACTAGGTCTGTGTTGGATTTTACGCCTCCGCACCCCCAAACAAGTGTCGTATTTCGTCCAAATTGATGATAAGGGTCTAAGCCCCTAGCGTAAGATTTGTTGAGGACTACCGTCAATTGGTACATTGCACTTTTGTTATTTTAGGATTTAAAAAACTTTTTCACTTGCTTCCCTTTGAACGGTTCTGCTTCAGCGTCACACAGCAATAAATACCTTTAAGTGAATGTGATGCAACCCCACTAAAACTATAATTCCATATGTGTCCTGCCTGCCCTGCTTTCTAGGATATGTTGTATGATCAATCTCTGCTTTCGTAATATATTTACTAATAGTTGACCTATATGGATCCCCATCAGCTTTGCTAATTAAGGGTTGCTAACAACGTCAACTCTAACAAGAGGTCAGAAATGCTGTACTTTGCGTTCAAGTGTCCTGTTGTTTGATAACACGTTTGTATTCATGAAAAGTGAGTTCATATGACAAGCGTCGTTGAATCTCCTTGAAAGTATGGCGCATCGCTTTAAACAACGATGGGGAGGGGGGGGGAATCTATGGGATGAACAGGCGATTTCCAGACGCAAAATTTACAGCTGCATACTTTACCGTACTTTAGTATCTGCGGCGCCTGATTCTATGTTGTGAGTGCTCTTCATTTTCGATTTCCTTGAAACGCAAGATCAGCCCTTTCATTCCCGGTTTAGCCATAGATCAACTAGGTTAAAAATAGTCTGCCTTGTGTAAAAAGAAAATTTTCTGCCCCTCAAGTTTTACAGAAATTTTCTTAACGATTGCCCGCCCCAGATTCTGTACAACTGTCCTGTTTGGGTCTTGGTTGAAGCGATTCTATTTTGAAAGTACGACTGCAGAGCCTGGCACAAGCACTTCATCCCCCCTAGGTCTGGAAAGTTTGACAGTAAGAATTTGAATTCCCGCATCAAGAGGAGAGGATTATTTGGAACAGTAATATTCCGCTTATTTCCCTTCACCCCATAGGGTTTCTTTCAGTCTGCTTGCGGGTAAAATCGAGCCATGTGCGTATGTGCCATTTTTCTTATAAACTAATAAAAATTAATTATTTTTGTTTTTTTAAAACATGGCAGGAATTGAAGCATGAAGAATATTATGATGTTTTTGACACCTGGAGACGACATTGAGTGAAATGATTCCTTTGACACAGCATCGCTCAATGGCACTCAATGCGGCATGAATTAACAGAAAGAAGGTTAAATCATTGTAACCAAAGTTTAGGGCCAAGATCCTCCCGAATTTATAGGACCCAAAAGATTTTGAATTAAAAGAGGATCATTTGTTGTGAGGTGCGTCCAAGGACAACTGTTTCAGCTTACAACTAAAAAAGACCCATCAAAAGGTTTTAGCCGGGGGTTCAATTAGAAATAGACTCATGGTGAAGATCAAAATCGCCTGCCTTGTTAGGACAAAATTAAGGGCGGAGCAGTTTTTCTAAACTTTTCAAACACACTGCAAAACTCCCAACAGATAACCAATGCAAAACATGGAACTAAAGAATTAAATCAATCCGCAGGTAATTTAATAAATGTAATAGAAGTCAGAATCCATTTTCAGAAGAAACAGCGTTAAGACTATACACACTCACCCGCGACCCATGCGAGAAATAACGGCCCTTGATCATGCTTTAAGAACCAGAGAGGCTCATTAATACAAAACTATTTAGCAAAATAGGTGAACTAGATGAGCTATAAAAAGAGAAAAAGAAAAACACGTTGAGGCTGAGACGCCATCTTAGCCTGATATTAAAGAAAGAAGACCCAAAGACTAATAGATCTGAACACGAAAGATCAGCAAGACTAGAAGTGCGAACGACTAACCGAGAACCAATTACGAACTTCAAGTGAATAGAATCAGAGAAACTATCGAAAAAATTTTATATGAAGACACGAAACGCTAGCAGAACGAATACGAACGCTGTTTAGAGAGCATGGAGTCACATTTAGCAAGCGTTATAACTGCCTTAGGATTTGCAAATAAGTACCACTGGTGATGGCTATTTACAGGCGGTGGTGGAGAGCAAAGTTTCAGTGCCCCCGCCGCCATCGCCTCCATCTTGCCGCCTGATAAATCAGGGTAAAAAACAACTTGATCATTCCTTGCGAGTTTATTAAAAAAATTAGCCAGTAAAGCTATAGACTCTTTACCAGTATATTAGAGGGTATGGTTTAGCTGGCTTTGTCTACTGCAACAAAGTATGTGGGCTTTATGGCCGGCACTTATGGGCATTAGTTTCTGTAAGAGTTGGGTTACCTATTTAGTAAGATAAAGACAAGTAATCCTAGCCAGTTTAATCCAGAACAAGCGCTGTCTTGTTCAGATTCATGGTCATTCGCGAACAACGCCCGCGAGCTTTGCTGATCTGTCAATGACTTTGGGGTTGGACTCGGGGATTAGATGAACTTAATCTTGGGTGTTCTTTTATTGTTTGTAATATTACTGGCTCAAATTTATGTCGATTTTTTTCCCTACCTTCTGCTTCTTGTCCATTGCCTGCGATAAGAATTACATTATTATAGTTTATTTATTGTACCTACTGGAGCTGAGGTCAGAAGGCAGCATGTATAACCAGGCCACTAACAGCAAATCTACTTTGATCTTGCATATTGAAAACATGTTGGTACCTTGAATTACTTGAAGGTAATCAACTGTAGAATTAAGGCGTCCTCTAAAATTTGCTAAGTATTGTTTATGTGCTCAAAGCCAGTAGAAGATCTGTTATGCATGATTCTGCTGTGCTTGCGCCCCCTAGCAAAAACTACCAAACGTAAGTACGAAGAGAGTCGTTTAGTTCGTTGCTAGTCCCGCCCTATTAGGGCCCTTAGAAGTGTCTAAGAGTAAATTTTGACCCAGTGCTGTTTTATGCTCTATGCCCTGTAGGACCCGGCTGAACAGTGTTTGGCCTGAAAAGAAGTTGTTGAAAGGAGGATGCCAGTCATAGTTATACGTGCTGTGCGTGCCCCGAAATTTAAAGGTCGCCTAGACCATCATTATGATCCAACGTTTGTCCTAAAGCCTGTCTTGATGTTAATATGAATTCGGTCCAGATCCTTTTAAAAGCCTTCATGGCTATTATGGTGCGGAGTGATTAAATGGTTTGTCATTTGTGTAATGGCGCTTGCATTCAGTCAAAATACGTCTGAAGGTGTTATAAAAATAAAGAAATCTGTACACTGACCTCCCCAAAGATCATGGAGATTTAAATGATCAGCATGTACGACACTCCACACCCAGTTGATGCGCAAAAGACACAGCTAAGTTTTAACTGGTCTTGATAAAACTGCATCGGAGACTTAAACACGCTTTCTTGATGTGGTCGTTTTCATAGGGGGTTAGATAGCCTGCTTAATGGAGGTGACCACCTTTTTATGAAAAGAGGCAGTCTGGTCACAGCAAATGTCAAGGAGTATCCAGTTGCTATATTTTTAAGATTGGAGTTGCGCCCAACAGAAGATTTTGGCATCAGTATATTGAATGCCCTCATTTTTATTTCCGTTCAAAAAATGTTTGTAACATAACAACCCAAGACCGTTTCCGTCGTTTTAGAACAATGCGATTGATAACAAAGTGCGGGGGCCAAATGGTCGCGCTCCATGGAAATATTCTACAAAGGTTTGTATGGTTTAATAAAGCGAAGCCAAGGAGAATAATATACGGTTCTAAAAGTTGACAAAAACAGGGCCAAAAGGTAGCGAGTTAACAATACCTGATGGTTATTACGTGGGTTGCTCACTAAAAAGAAGCAATGAGTAACTTTGACATTACTCTCAAACGGTAACAAGGCAAATCTAAAAACGAATGTTAACAGTCAGCCTGAAGAAGAAGGAGGTGACTATTTTGATAAAGAGCTAGCTAAAAGGTTTAGGCTTTACGGCTACAATTATAGAATTAGAGTTACACCGACCAAAAACTACTTATGAGGGGAAAGTCCGCTCGATTTGCATTACATTCCATTACTCTATGTTCATTTGATGAGCTAAGGCCACTGATGAAAAAAATATGAGGAAGGCCCCCAACTGTTTTAAAGAGCTCGTCCATCAGGGAAAGCTGCATATTGCGATATAAATATACAATTCCTAATTTACAGTTTATAAAGAGTTAGTTTGTGGGAGGGCCGATCAGTTAATATAAAGATCAAAGACAAAACGGGGAAAGTCGTAGAAAGTGTGTGGATAACCTAACACATTGTTTTGGAAATAAAATAATAAACTGTACTAAAAATGTCCGCTGGGCCAGAAAGAACCAGAGTTACTTTGGCGCCTGTAAGGTGGAAACTTGAGAATTAAAACCTTGCGACCGTCGCGGACTGTTTGAACAGAATGGCGAAATAGCACTTTGTATGGATTTGAGTACACTAAAGATGGTGATATAAACGCAAAGAGTGTGGCGACAGCAAAAATTTCCTAAACTAGAACAACTGCGCAATCTAGAGGCAAATAATGTTTTGGGCCAGTATGAATATAAAATAGTTCTGAAAACCTGACCTCATATGGCACTTAGAACCATATGTAAATGGGACATAAATTTGAATTCATAAGCCCATTTACATATTTAGCCGTCAAAAAAGTTTCAGAAAAGCCATTCCACCTCTGCCCCGTTACATGTAAGTCTTATGCAGACGACAATAGTCGGAAAGAAATTGAAATAACGCCGTATGGGAAAAAACAGTACAATCCTCGCACAGAAAAGAAACAGTTGTAAAAGATGCTCCGACAAATGTAAAAGGTCAGGCCGCAAAGGTAAAGTAAGGAAACGGCACAATAAGATGTGAAATTTCCTGCTTAAAATGAAGGAGAAGGATGGGGGTTGTGGGCGTTAGGTGAACGTCCCTTGGTGATATATAGGAAGTCGAAGGTAGCTGGCTAAAACTTAGGCGTGGACAGTCTTAAGTGACTGTGTGGTCATGTCTTCACAATGGTGAGGATATTAAGTCTTAACATCTAGCAACAAAGCAAGAGGTGTCTAAATAAAACATTCTTACAGCACTGTATGGGATTAAGCGGCTTACTCACTTAGGCCGTATAGGAATTTGTGTTAGGAGACGGTAACAAAGTTTTAACTGAGAGCATGAGAAAAACAATAACTGGTGGAGAGTAAGTTCTGTTATAAAACTATGGAGCATTAAACTTTAGGACAAAAAACCCCTCATTGTTTTCAGTAATTTTGTGGACAAACCCTGGTGTGGAAAAACAATATTTTGCCGTGACCTGTTACAAACCAGTTATCGTTATAATTTTATCATTTACGGTGGTTTTGCTGTCCAACACGTAAAATGAACAAAGCAGATCAGGATAGTAAGGTTTATATGGACAGATGGGTGACAATAAAATTATTTAGTTGATCCCAGCAAATAAACTGAGTGAGTGTTTTTAGTACATTGTATAGACGGTTTGAAGGAACGCAAACACTATTTGTAGTATAGAGGACATGTTCGCAAGAAAGAGACATTGTTAAAAAGAGAAAACTCTTTGTTCAAAACTACTTTTCGAGCGGAAGAGATGCTCGGAAAAGTGTGGGATTTTTAATTCAGAAATATCAATCAGTTTTAAAAGACTTTAGAGATACATTATAGTCTGAGTGTTATTTCACATGAAAGACAGAGACTCATTTGAAGAATGTTTGCGTGAAAATGATGTTATTGAAAACGATCAGGAAAAACACAGGATTAAGCAAAAACTGAAATCTGAAAAGTTTAGTAAATTAGTATTGAAAACGGATAACCCTACACAGTATGTTTGTTTGTAGATAATCGTTATTTTTTGGTTATTGAAGTCTTGCTTGTTAGAGAACGTATAAATGCCAATCCTGGGGCACTTTCGCCCGAAAACTTGGTGGAGGAGCAAGTGGCCCAGAACAGACATTTCCCTGTTCTCTCTTGTTCATACCAATTGTCTGAGGAGCAAAAGGCTATGCACCTTTTTTCTGATTATCTGGTGCTGCAAGGGAGTGTGTGCTCACTCTAAATGAAGGTGCGTCTTATGCAGACATGCAGTTGGCGCTGCGTAAGCGTTTCCACCTTACCCCGGAGACCTACAGGAGGAAGTTTAGGTCCATGAAGAAGAATAATGATGAGACCTTCGTGCAGTTTGGTGATAGGCTGCGCAAGACGCTAGGGTACTGGCGTCAGTTAGCTAAGTTGGAGCTGGAGGATCTGATCCTCATTGAACAGCTCACCAACACTGTGTCCCCAGAGTTGAGGATCCGGATAGGCGAGACAGCACCTCAGGATTTCGCGGGCTGCGATTCACACAGCTGAGGTGTTTGCTGAAGCTCGTAGGCTTATGGGCATCGCCCAGATACGGAGAGGAAGCCCTCCACAGGATTTGGTAGCAATAAGGTGCCGACAACTGCTAGTGGGGGGAACAAGGCAGGCAGTTCATCGGGATTTCAGCGCCCCGACTGTGTTTTCTTTGTGGTCGTCCTGGCCACATTAGGAAAGATTGTCCTAAAGCCGCTGGTAGTCGTGGGGCTGGTCCTTTCCAACGTCCTCGTGCCTCAGCTAACGTGGGTTCCATCCCAGCTTCTGGTGATTCAGAGTGCCCAGTGTTTCTCTCTGTTGTTGGTTCCTCCTTGTCGACACCATCAGGGATTCGGGAGCATCAACGATCTTTGTGGATAAGAATTTGGTTTCCCCTGAGGCCCGGCGGGCGCTAGTTATGATGTGTGCGGGTTGGAGGCTGGTTTTACCTCCACCCGTCCTTCTGTGCTTATTCCTATCTCCACCCCCTACTTCTGTGGCGAAGTATGGGCCATTGCGGTGGAGCGACCTATGTATTCCCTTCTCATAGGGAATACTGTCACCTTTGCTGACGGACGCAGTCAGTCCGTGTCTACGGATCTGCCCGTACAGGCGTGTGTGGGAGTCACCACACGCGCCAAAGCTAAGAAGCAGGAACAGGAATTGCGTCCCGTCCTCCAGCCGATCTCTGACGAGGTTCTGGCCAGGGCCGATCCTGCTAGCATTATCCGTCTTCAGGCCAGGGACTTGGATGTCCAACGCCTGCGACAACTTGTGGATCGTCCCGCTCAGTCGGCCCGACACGCCAAGGTGAGCTTCAAGCTCCACAAGGGGATGCTCTTTAGAGTTTTCACTCAAGCAGATCGTGTGGCCAAGCAGCTTGTCGTTCCCCAAAGCTTGAGAGAATCTGTTCTCCGGCAGGCCCATGATTCACCTATGGCAGGTCATATGGGCTCAAAGCGGACTCTCGAGCGAGTAAGACAAGACTTCTTTTGGCCAAGGATGAACTCGCAGGTTAGGCAGTACTGCCGCAGTTGCGATGTCTGCCAACGGACAACGCCTAAGGGTCGCTTGAAGCGTGTTCCCCTAGGGTCAGTGCCACTAGTTGGGGAGGCATTCAGCAAGGTTGGGGTTGACCTGGTGGGACCCATTAATCCTCCATCCGATCGCGGTCACCGCTACACTTCGGTAGTGGTAGAATCTGCGAGTCGATACCCAGAGGCTGTCCCGCTTAGGACTATCGATGCCCCTACTGTTGCTGAATCTCTCAGGCAGATTTGGACGCGCACAGGCGTGCCCAAGAAGAAGTACGGCCGAAGTTTGTACTGGAGAGCGATCATCATCCTCTCCAGTACCTGGACCGGATCCGGCCAGTCAGTCGTCGACTCATGGGTGGGCAGTAGAGCTGCAGAGTCATGCGTTCACTTTCCGTCATATCAAGGGTTCCTGTAATACGGATGCTGACTATCTTAGCCGAGCTCCGTAGTTAGCATATTGGAAAATCAGTCAGAGGGACACCTCCCCTCAACCAGGGTTATATCCCTTTTTGGTCTCTGTATCAGGTGTAGTGACAGTTGTCACTTCAGTGAGGTTAACGGTAATGAATCACCAATGGTTCGGATTGTTACTTTCATGGTTGGAAGGTTTGCTTAGTTGTTTGATAAATGTAGTATTATGTATTTCCCCGTGTGATTCTATCGTGGAATGTTTGTATTGGATTCATCGTACTCTGTCGATCACAGAGAGTTGGGTTCGGTCCCATTGTTGTGAAGTTGCACATGCGACAAGGTTCAAAGGAGCACTGTATCTCAGAGAAACAGATGCTTTTAGAAGGGGGTTTGTCACGAGTTTGTCACGAGGCCTACGACGTTCGACCCACCTAGGGTGGCGGAATTACTTATTTGTTTATTGTCGTTGCTGTTGTCGTGTAGCCGTCCCTTAGGGTGGCTTGTGGTGCAGTTGCACCTTGGTGTGGTTCAGCTCAACTTCGGTTTGCTTTCTCTCTCTCTCTCTCTAATTCCACCGCCCGTGCTATTCATCCTGCAAGTTCACGGGTGGCCGGTACCTTTCTCTCGAACTTTCTGTCTATCGGCCTCTCGCCTGTCTTTTTAACCCGTCGCACGTGCTTCGTTTCTTTTAGTTTGAAGTATGCTCACTCTGTGACGCAGCATGGCATGTTGGCCGCCATTGCTGAGGGAGGTTAGCTCTTCACTCGAGCGGAAGATGTCTCTGGGGGCGCCTGCTCCAGTCCTGGTTCTTTACCTTATCGTCGAGAGTACAGTCAGTACTTTCAATTCCTGCAGTCGGCCTGTAGGAGAGGGACATCATTTCTTCTGTTTCCGCATCTTCGCCTCTGTCCTCTCGACTGGACAGAGGGTAGAGAGAGTCCTTTGACCCGCCTCTTCGGGTCACCCACGGGTAGCTGGTAAGCATCAGTTTCGTGGTCTGTTTGTTTTGATTTGTTGTTGTTTAGCCGGCTTAGTCTTCACTTTTGCGCAATTTTCTTTTGTTTTCGAAATTGTAAGAGGAATATTGTGTGAGACCTTTTCTCTGGTTAATTCAATCTTTAACCTGGCCATTCTAAATTATTTCCAAAATTCTTTCTCCTGTTTATGTATCTGGTGATGCGGTAGTCGGTGGGGAAGGGAGAGAACCTGGTGATTCAGGGTTGGAACTTGCTTGGTCTCGCTCGTCCGCCCCTGTCACATTCGCCGGACTTTTATCCTTCGGCCACCGTCTGTTTGTGTGTGCAAGGAGAACGAGTTTTATGTTCACGAGCGTGCGTACGCATGATTTGTCGTTCGGATGCGTGGTTGGAGATTTGTGTTATTTTGAAATGTGTTTATAAAATGTGACAGTTATGCCATTGAATTACTATTTGCAAATGTGGTGGCAGTTATTAAGCGATGGTCGCTGTGTTGATTTATTTCCTAAGGAAGTAAAACGTTAAGCGTGAGTGAGAGAAGGGTGAAGATAATTCATATTTGTTTTATAACCTGTTGATTTAATGCAGTCTTTTACCTGCATCGTGTGAGAAGACTTGATTCAATGGGTTTACTGTGTGCACTTCCCCTCGCCCATCATGCGAGTGGCTGTTAAGACTTGACAGCAATGGTCAGACGGTACTGACGGCAGGGTTCCAGTACCCTTCTTCCTTCCTCCTTCCTTCTTCTTTTCCTCCTCTCCGACTCTCCTCCCAGCTACGTCCTCCCCCCTCCCGGGGCTTCACCTGGAGCACGAACTGGATGGTGCCACGTGCTGGTCGAGGCCACGTTCTGGCTGAGACCACGGACGGGATGGTGCCACGCGCTGGTCGAGGCCACGCCTTGGTCGGGACCGTGGACTGCTAGAAGAGCCCGCCGTCTTGACTGGCCGGCCTGGACCCCCGTCCAGGACCTCCAGTAACAGCTACGTCCCCCCCCCCCCCCCCCGGGACAACGCTCTTCACTGCCCGTTTGGGAGTCGAGGGTGTCGGCTTTGGGCGACTCCCTGCGAGAACCAGCCCGGCTCGGAGCACCTAGTGCGACAGGGTGCTCCCTGCAGACTTGACAGGGGCAGGGACGTGGACGCACTCCATGGTGTGAGAAAGGATTGATACTGGGAATATTCCTTTATAATTGTGTATATGTCATATGTGCTGGAATGCTGTAATTGTGATCGTGTACGTCGTATGGCGAAATATTTATTTATAATCGTGCATGTTTGTGGGTGTGGGAGTGCTTGATTGTGATTGTGCATGTTGTGCGCGTTGGAGTGCTTGATCGTGATTGTGCATGTTGTGTGCGTTGGAGTGCTTGATCGTGATTGTGCATGTTGTGTGCGTTGGAGTGCTTTATTGTGATCGTGCATGGTGCGTGTGTTGGAATGTTTATTTTGCTGGTGTGAATAAATGGGGTGTTGTATCGTAATCTTTATTGTGTGGTCTCTTGCGGAGCGTGTGAGGTCAGTCACTCCCTTCACTCCCACCTAGACCGATCCTGTCAGGGCAGACCTCCAGGGGTCGGTCGTGACAGACAGAGAGAGAGACAGAGAGACAGACAGAGAGAGAGAGAGACAGAGAGAGAGAGACAGAGAGAGAGAGACAGAGAGAGAGAGACATACAGAGAGAGAGAGAGAGAAGAGAGAGAGAGAGAGAGAGAGAGAAGAGAGAGAGAGTACTACAGAAATGTAAAACGTAAGAGAGCGTGGAGAAGAAAACCGGGGCACAGGTGGAGGAGGAGGAGAAGAGGGAAGGGAGAAGAAGAGGGAAGGGGTAGAGGAAAGGGGGGGGGGGGGGGGGAGAGCGTTGAACTGCAAGGCGATGTACGAGGTGTAGGCAGTGGGAAGGTTAAGGTAAAGGGGGAGGGGGAGGGTGGGGGAGGAGAGGGAATCCCAGCCTCCCAGGTAATTTGTTGCCCCTGAAGTTGCCACCGATCTGGCTTCTATCACAGACACACTGCCACTTACTTCTGCCGGAACTCTTCTTTTCCTCCATGGGCTACGTCCTCCACCCCGTCCCCCCCCCCCCCCCCCCCCGCCCACCTCCCCCAACGTTTTTCTTCTCCTCTACTCCCGAAAGTTCTACACACATCCCCCCCCCCCCCCCCGCACCTTCCTCCCACTTTCCCTGCCCCTTCCGTCACCCCCCCTCCTTCTCTGACCCACCTTTTCGCGGTCCTTCCATTTCCCAACTCTCTTTTCTCTCCACACACACACACACACACACACACACACACACACACACCCCTTCCCCCTTCCCCACTTCCCCTGTCCCCCTCCAACACTCCCCTTCCCCCCTTCCTTCTCTGTCCCACCTTTTCCCAACTCTCTCTTCTCTACACACACAACACACACACACACACACACACACACACACACACACACACACACACTGCACCATCCCCCCACTTCCCCTGCCCCACTCTGTTACCTCCCCCCCCCTTCCTTCTCTGTCCCACCTGTTCCCATCTCTCTCTTCTCTCGACACACACACCCTTCACCTTCCCCCACTTCCCCTGCCCCCCCCCCCCCCCCACCCCTCTGTCACTCCCCCCACCCCCTCCTTCTCTGTCCCAATTTTTCCCAACTCTCTCTTCTCTCTCCACACACACCCTACACCTCCCCCCACTTCCCCTGCCCCCCGCCCCCCCCACCCCTCTGTCACTCCCCCCCACCCCCTCCTTCTCTGTCCCAATTTTTTCCCCAACTATCACTTCTCTCCACACACACCCTACACCTTCCCCCCACTTCCCCTGCCCCCCCCCCCCCCCCACCCCTCTGTCACTCCGCCCACCCCCTCCTTCTCTGTCCCACTTTATCCCAACTATCTCTTCTCTCTACTTGTCCTCGCTGTCTGCCACCTTGCAGGGTGTTTTTTGTCTTTTTTTCCCTGTTCTTTTCTCTCTTACACTGCGCCATTGCCATGGTCTGGTACCGCTTTCCAAGTGCGCGAGGAATTGGCCCGTAAAGTGTCCGTGGCAGTAAATGCCTTCCCTGGAGTGGTGTAGAGTCCCAGGCAGCCTGCCTGTTCAGCCTGGAGCCTGCCCATCAGATGACGGTTTCTCTCCATGCTGTCAACAGCCTGGACCCTGCCCAACAGACGGTCCTCTCCATGCTGTGAACAGCCTGGAGCCTGCCCAACAGATGGCGGTCCTCTCCATGCTGTCAACAGCCTGGAGCCCTGCCCAACAGATGACGGTCCTCTCCGTGCTGTGAACAGCCTGGAGCCCTGCCCAACAGATGACGGTCCTCTCCATGCTGTGAACAGCCTGGAGCCCTGCCCAACAGATGACGGTCCTCTCCATGCTGTCAACAGCCTGGAGCCCTGCCCAACAGATGACGGTCCTCTCCATGCTGTCAACAGCCTGGAGCCTGCCCAACAGATGGCGGTCCTCTCCATGCTGTCAACAGCCTGGAGCCTGCCCAACAGATGACGGTCCTATCCATGCTGTCAACAGCCTGGAGCCTGCCCAACAAGATGACGGTCCTCTCCATGCTGTGAAGTTGGGCCCTCTGCGCCGAAAGAATATTTGCAACAGCGTTGAAAACAATGTCTTACTCTCTCTATTATGGAGGGCTGTTAGATATCACTACGTAGTGTTATTTCATCCCCCGGCAAACTAACGACTGTAATAGAGACTTTAGCGGGGCATGGCGGTCTATAGAACAATAAGGTAGCATTATTTGAAATAGTCAACATTATATTCCATATGGTGGTACAAACACGGTATCGCGTCCCGGAAAGAAAATCGATACGACTTATTTTATAGCGCGGAGAGCGCGCAGACAAACTAAGTAAGCTACGTAGTATTTTGACACAAAATGACGTCTTCAAAACATGCACGTCATACGTTTGTGACAGCCTCGCTCTGATTGCATTTCGAGGCTCTCCTACCTCCCACCTCCCTTCCCTCCTCCGTCCCCACAGAGTGCTTTGGCTGCCTTTCTTTGGTGAACGTGGGACCTCAAGTTCTGTGCGCGTCCAACTCTGGGACATTCAGGTGCGCTGCAGAATGGCTCTGGGATGGCCCTGGGATGGCACTGGGGTGGCCCTGGGATGGCCCTGTGATCCGGAATCTGCCTAGCGACGACTGTGACAACAGTTCGGCATCTTTGTGACCCCGCTGTGGATTATGATGGTTATGGCTTACCAGGGTCCTGAGATCGCTTGGTCTCATGGATTCTTTCTTCTCCAAAGCTAACAAACCTTACTCTGTGTTATTCGGAGGACGGTCTTTATCTAAGAACATTTTTTGGGGTTCAAACTGGGAAATACCATGATTCAATAACAACAGCTACTGCATTTCTCAAGCTATGGGGATCCTAAGCCTTGTGTTGTCGAAGGCTGATGGGGAAGGACCTAATTCTAAATCAGCGATTCGTTACATTCACACACGAATACGATACCGGCCTTTCGCTGGGACTGGAAAACCAAGCGTCAGGTCGCAGGGACGGATCGCCTTGACCGGCAGGGGGATA
>CM031596.1:8372924-8390424 GCA_018398815.1 Conus ventricosus | reverse complement strand
CATTTTTGCCATCGCGTGCCAAGCATACCATTCTTCGCCGCCTGGGGAGAAACAAATAGGGGAACAAACATACGACCCACCGTGTACCGCCAGAGGGGGCCATCGACGCAATAAACTCTGTGAATAATACAGTGGGGAAAAAACAACGAGAGAGAGAGAGAGAGAGAGAGAGAGGTGCAGCTCGTGCGCGCTTAACTCTTTTGATGCCCGCTGTTCCGGAATTCCAGCATTTTTTTTTTCCCCGTCGGATATTTCTCAGTTCCTCTGTCTTGAAATGAGTGTAATTTTGTTATTTCTGAAAGAATTGCCTTGATCCTTTGCGTGCATATGGTAACAGCTTTTAAAACCTGTACAGAGGTTTCTGTTCTGCTCCATCAGGAGCTATCAGTCCTGGAGTGACATTGGGCAATTCGGTGCAGCAGAAAAGCAGTGTCATCGCCGCCATTGAGGCTTGCTGTGTGGGACTGTGGCCTGATTAGTTTTAAAAGGGTTAAATCAGTGAAAAATACCTCCCATCAAGGCATCTCCCTCACCCCCAACCCCCCCCCCCCCACCCTTTGTTGTTGCTGTTGTTGTTGTTGTTGTTATTGTTGATTGTTTGCGGACGGTTTTTCACCGGCATTTTGTCAGTGTTAACCCTGCAGAGATTGGTTATTTTGTCACCTGTAAATACTGAAACCGTAGACGACATTAAGGATTGGGTGTGGGAGTCATCTATCCAGTTTGTAAGAAATTAGAAGACTCTCTCTCTCTCTCTCTCTCTCTCTCTCCTCTCTCTCCTCTCTCTCTCTCTCTCTCTCTCTCTCTCTCTCTCTTCCATCCGCACATACACTGTAATAAATCAGAAGACTCTTTCTCTCTCTCTCTTCCATCCGCACATACACTGTAATAAATCAGAAGACTCTTTCTCTCTCTCTTCCATCCGCACATACACTGTAATAAATCAGAAGACTCTTTCTCTCTCTCTTCCATCCGCTCACACACACACACACACACACACACACACACACACACACACACACACACACACACACACACAGCACACGCACGCACGCACGCACGCACTCACGCACGCACGCACGCACGCACGCACGCACGCACGCACACACACACACACACACACACACACACACACACACACACGCGCGCACGCGCGCGCACATGCACACACACACACGCACACACGGACACACGCACGTACGCGGTGCCGTGCCGTGCTGTGCTGTGCTGTGCTGTGCTGTGCTGTTCTCTCTCTCTCTCTCACACACACACACACACACACACACACACACACACACACACACACACACACACACACGCACACACACATACACACACATACCCTATGCAGCAGACCATATCTATATGCGGAGTTCTGTACTGAACACACAGAAGATTGGTAAAACCAGTAGTTGTGTTATTTCTTGTCGTAGAGTGTGTTCATGTGTTTGCAATCACAGGCCCTACATGTAAGTCCATCAGGGCTCCAGACAAGAAGACAAACACTTGCAGCTTTGGACCTTTTGTTTTTAATGGGCCAGTGACAAAACTCCAGAACATTACGGTTACATATTTCTTTGCGTTACTACGCTCACAAGATGACATATACACATACACACCAAAGCACTCTCTCTCTCTCTCTCTCTCTCCCTCTCCTCTCTCTCTCTCTCTCTCTCTCTCTGTCTGTGTGTGTGTGTGTGTGTGTGTGTGTGTGTGTGTGTGTGTGTGTGTGTGTGTGTGTGTGCATACGTATATGATTTGTTCAACATGTTTAAATAGTTAAATAAATATATGGAAAAAAAGTGTTAACGACAGAAGACAACCTTGACCAACACCAGATGAGGTATGGGACCACTCTCCAGTAGCACCCTGTGTGAGAAATGCACACGTTGCTGCGAAGTACAGCTGCAGCATGGTGTGGATTAGCTTTTGACCATTGTCAGAGTTCTTCATTGTGGCCCACAGCACCTACAGCCACACTCTATCAAATGCTTTCTCAAAGTCTATGAACACTTCGTAGAACTCCCTTTGGTGTTGGAGATGCTTTTGACAAAGATTACGCAGGTTGAAGATCAGTTCGATGCTACTTCTGCCCCTGTAGATCCTGTATCTGCTCGCGGCTGTAACGTGTTCAGAATTATTTTGAGCATTACTTTCCCAGCATGACTGACCAAACTGACGGTGCGATAGTTCTGTCAGTGTTGGAGCTTTCCTTTCTTGAAAAGAGTGACGATTCTCAGCATGAAGTATATATTTCTTCTTTTTGTATTTTCAATATTATAGGTTAATTTTAGCTTATGTGTTTATTGCATTTTGTTACGATTTACTCATTGTGGACGGCGTGAAGGGAACATATAACAGAAATGTGTTGAAAATTAACAGATCCATGGATTTGCCACGCATACAGCCAGGTGCAAAGCGTTGCACAAAGCTGAAGGGCTTAGTCTGTTGACAAGGTATATCTTGCCTGACGACTTGAAGTGGATAAGCCTCGAAATGCTAATGTTGGACGTTCTCAAGTGAATGCGGCCCATTACCTGCATGTTTCACAATCTGTTGTCAGCCGACTTTGGATTCGATACCGACTTCACGGCACTTGTATGATTTGCCACGTAGTTGCTGCCCAAGAGCAAATACACATCACCAGGACCAATACCTGTGTAATCCAGCCCTAAGAAATCGAGCCCAGAATGCCTCACAGTTCTAACAATGGCTCCGTTAGATTGATGTGGTCCAGCTCTCCACTCAGAATGTGTGCAACAGCCTCTATGACCGGAACCTTCTGTACCCACAGACCATCTGTCACCTTGCCTTTAATACTATGTCGAGAGCAACCAGGATGGAGTGGTGTCGGCGACACCAGAGATGGACCAATGAATAGTGGGCAATGGCTTTGTTCTCTGATGATTCAAGCTACAACCTGGATTTCCATGACGGTCGTGTTGGTGTTTGGCGCCACCAGGTGAACGACACCAGCCAGCATGCAGTCAGG
This sequence comes from Conus ventricosus, assembly GCA_018398815.1. Lineage (NCBI taxonomy): Eukaryota > Metazoa > Mollusca > Gastropoda > Neogastropoda > Conidae > Conus > Conus ventricosus. The sequence continues at coordinate 8,387,432 of CM031596.1, read as the reverse complement.
ATTCCACATGACCGGGTATGGTGGTGGCAGTGTGAAGGCTTGGGCGGGATCACCACAGCTGGTAGAAAGACCTCTACGTGTACCAGGGAACCTGACTGGTCTCTGCTATGAGGAGTGCATCCTGGAACCAACCCTTTGTTTTCATGTTTGCTTGGCGTTACTGGCTAGCCTTCAACTTTCAGGATGACGATGCACGTGCTCCTAGCGGTCGAATGGTTCAGGATGACCCTCAGAGGCGTCAGTTCCAAACTCTACCATGGCCAGCCATGTCTCCTGACCTCAACCCCATAGGGCACATGTGGGACATCCATGGCAGACGTGTCCATAATCGTTGACAGCCTCACCAGAACACTCGTCAGCTGGCTGCGGCCCTGCAAGAGGGAGCTGCCCAGACTTCCCCAAATCACCGTTAGACGTCCATCCACAGTTGGTGACGTCGCTGCATTGCATGCCTTGCAGGGGATGACGCTCTAGGGCAGTACTAAGCGTTCTGAATTCTTTGTGAAATTCAAAGACAACAACAGCAATTCCTCCAGCGCTGCTAAGCTTCAAGTGAAATAAAAAGGATGAATTGTTAACACAAATGGCTAGTAAACATATCAAACTTCAAATGTAATTAAAGGTTCGGTTGTACTTTGCTTAGTTTTATCTCTATGCTTATTATATAATTTTTCTGTGAGCACTCTCTGTCTGTCTGTCTCTCTATTATATATATACACACACACACACACACACACACATATATATATATATATATATATATATATATATATATATATATATATATATATATATATATATATATATGTGTGTGTGTGTGTGTGTGTGTGTGTGTGTGTGTGTGTGTGTGTGTGTGTGAGAGAGAGAGAGAGAGAGAGAGAGAGAGAGAGAGAGAGAGAGACAGACAGACAGACAGACAGAGATTGAGAGAGAGGGGGAGAGGGAGAGAAGAGCAAGAAGGATATACTAATGTACTTAAACATGATTTCATAGAGGTGACGTTATCTGTTCTTTTATGCAATACAGAATGAGTCTGGATATTGGCGACTTCTTGAAAATGGCGTTTCTTCCTTTACTGTCTATTTGCATATTTGCTTGTTTGTTTGTTTGACTTGAAAGGCATAAACACATGTCTTCAAAGAAGGAGTTTACTCTCACTCACAGAATCTCCCCCCACCCCTCACCCCACCCATGCGTCCCCCGCACAACAGCTTTGTGGATTTTTTGTTTGTCTTTTCTCTCTTTTCTTTCTTTTTTTTTTTTCTTTTCTAATTTTTGAAGAGGGGCTTTAACTGTTCATCTTGACAACGGGCTTTAACTCGCTTCCACCATCACCACCGCCGCCTTACCCTTACCCTGCTACCCTCTCTCTCTCTCTCTCTCTCTCTCTCTCTCTCCACACCCCCAGCCCATCCTGAAATGCAGCGCTTTGCTGGTCCAAACCTCGGGACCTGTTTATTGATACACGCTGTTCTAAAGCTCGCCGGAGGCCAATCTGAAATTTATGTTCTGGAAAGAGCTGCTGAAGGGGTGGGGTGGAGGGGGTTAGGGGATGGAGAGGCGGGGGGGGGGGGGGAGGAGAGAGGCTGAAAGGGAAGTGGTTTTAGATCCAGGTTGGAGCGGAAAGGCGGGGGTGGGGGGTGCGGAAGGAAAAGTAGCAACAACAACAAAAAAAAAAAAAAAAAAAAAGCGCGGGTGGTGAAAATAAGAAGCGACTTTTGAAATAACTTCCTTCTTCTTTTGTTTTGTTTTGCTTTTTTTGTTTTTGTTTTTTGTTTTGTTTTCTTCCCCCATCACGTTTTCGACCTTGTCAGTCGGTGTGTCGGCACGCGCGGAATTCTTGGCACACTTTAGAGCTGCGCTTTCAAGTAAGTAGTTTTTAGTGTAGTTTGCTTCAGTTTAGTGTGGCTGATTTAAAGCTTGGTTACCTTGAGCGGGTTCACTTTTCTCCTCTTTCACTTTCATTTGGAAGGGTGAAAAAGGCAAGGGGTGGGGAGGAGGGTGGTTGGGGATGGGTGGGGGGGTGGTGGTGGGTGGGTGGGTGGGAAGGGGGAATAGGGTCTGGAGATAGGGGATGTATGGAGAGGGTGAGCTTTTTTTTTTTTTGGTGGCATCAGTTCTCGGATCAATGGAGCACCTAAGGTGGTGATTTTTTGGGGGTACTTTTTTCTTTTTTTTTCCCCATAAGGCCCAAATCCACCTCTTCATTTTTTGGTGCTTCACACTGTCCTCTTCATCTGCCAAAACAAAAACAAAAAGCGGAAAATAATTTTCCACCACTAGGTTTTTTGTTTTAGTTTTTTTTTCTTTTCTTTTTCAACCAATCGCTTACACACCATGCATAGTCTGTACGTTCGCTTACAAATGGACATATTTTTTCTTGATTTTAGTGTTCTGGCATTTGATACAAAGTGTCTGGGTTCGTTAATGTTCTAATGTGTGGTGTACTGGCACACTCACTCTGATAATGTGTTGCATTATACAAAGGAAACAACATAGATGAAACAAAGGACTTAATTATTTTCAGTTTTTCATTTTGTTTTACACATACAATCGCACACCCTATCCCTCTCCCCCCCCGCCCCCTCCCCCTCCCTCTCTCTCTTTCAAATATGTTAACAACGGTAGCTACCTGTTAAAGACACGATACCAAAACAAAATTTATACGTAAACAACCAATTCCGTATATACACACGCCTGAAAGGATGTCGTTGGTCCCGACTGCTCGTCTCCCTCTCCTTCCCCTGCCCAAGCGCGTGAGCGCTCTTCACGTCACGCCACCACCACTACCACTCACCCCCCCCCCCCCCAACACCCATCCGCCCCCACCCCCCAAAAAAGACACACACACACACACAGAGAAAGAGAGAGACAACGAGAGAGAGAGAGAGAGAGAGAGAGAGAGAGACAGACAGACAGACAGACCGTTAGACAGATAGACAGGCAGACAGACGGACAGAGACGGCGTCTTTTAAATGAATTTAGGCATTTAGTTTGTTACCTGTTGTCTCATCAGTTGTCTCTTCCCCGATGAAGCCAATCTTATAGTGAAAAGAATGCATGCATGATCCCCCTCATTTTCCACATTTCCCATGTTCTATGTGCAACAGTCTTACGCATACGAAAACAAGGGTGAGGATGTTAGTGTGACTGTCATTTTGTTTGTTTGTTTATGTCACCTGCCGGTTATGCACACAGACCGAATTCGCTGTTAGATGTTGCGAGTTCAAGTCCCGCGAGTGCCCAACATACCCCCCCCCCCCCTCCCCAGCTCCCCCCTCCCCTGATTGGCTTTGTTACTGTGTTGTCGCCCTACTGACGATCAGTGAGGTACTAGAGTAGGGCCCCCTACCCCTCCCCCCCCCCCCCCACCACTCCTATAGCACTTCTTGTGGGTGGGCCTAGCCTACTCACTTAGGAAGATGGGTAGACTAACTGGCAATGAGATGCTTTACGTGTGTGTGTGTGTGTGTGTGTGTGTGTGTGTGTGTGTGTGTGTGTGTGTGTGTGTGTTGTTTTGTTTTGTTTTGTTTGATTTAGCGTCTTTTCACAAAATAGTGTTTTTAGACGGATCTTGAAATCATCCTGAATGACATAAGTATTTTATCACAAATAGGAATACCCCCGTCATTTCATATCCCCCTATCAACGTAATGCCCTGTTTGACAGAAATGAACATCAATAAACAATACCTATAATTTTTTTTTTTTTAATTTTCAAAACGAGCAAACTACAGAGCTGTTCGTATAGGACTCCGAAGAAGAGATTTTCTCTTCATATTATTGACAAAAAGTCACATCAATGTCATTTTGTCAATAATGTTACATCATTTTGTCATGGAAGGGTGAAAAAGGCAAGGGGTGGGGAGGAGGGGGGTTGGGGATGGGTGGGGTGTGGGGTGGGAAGGAGGAATAGGGTCTGGAGATGGGGATGTATGCCACATAGAATAATGACTTATTTGGTCTAATTCGCATTTGGTGTGTGTGTGTGTGTGTGTGTGTGTGTGTGTGTGTGTGTGTGTGTGTGTGTGTGTGTGTGTGTGTGTGCGTGTGTGTGTTCAATTTCCCGTTAGGCTGTCAACATTCTGTAATAGTGAATGCAGAAATGTCCAACACACACTGTCGTGAAAAAAAAAAACAACTAAAAAAAGTAGAACCTCAATCCCTGACCATAAGCCTAAGGATAGGATCTATACCGGTTTCTCCGTCAAAGATACCAACCCCACCTTCTTCAGAACCTTCAGTTCTAGCCTGAGGACAGGATCTATACCGGTTCTCCGTCAAAGATACCCAACTCTAGTCCCTTCAGAACCTTCCAGTCTGGCATAATCACAGCTGATTCAGATCCCCCAACTTTTCATCGGAACCCCTTTCCTCCTATAATCTCAAATTAGACAGAAACGAACGATCCAAGTCGGTCCCATTCAGTTTAGAATCATCCATTCATTCCATGCAGAGGGTGGGTATGGATTGTAAGACTATACTAAAGAAAAATAGAAAAGAAAATCAATAGGCATGCAAGTTACAAATGTCACGTGCGTTCTTTAGAGGGAAACACCATGTCACAAAAATAATGGAAAATAACATGCAGTAAACCATTAACTATCACAAGTGAGAAATATCACATATCGTCCATACTGGGGAGAACAACAACACATAACATAAACCATGACAAAAGGGGAATGCCACATAAATAAATATCACATACATAGAAACCACATTCATATAAATACCTCATGCATCTATAGAGGGGAAAGAAAAACTTTAAAAAAAACCTCACTTTTATTACATATAAATTATAGCAAATCAAAAATGTCAAATGCATCCTAAAATTAAATCAAAGACAACTTGAATCTAAGTACATCAAATCATCTGTAGAAAAAAAGAGAGCAAATTTTGTTTATGTTTTTGTTCCTAGGGAGCCTGAGAATGTTGGTTCCTTTATTTTTCATTTCAGTTTTTTTTTGTGTGTGTGGGGTGGGAGGAGGGATGGTTACATACACGGCATCATGGAGTAAATATGTGTCCATGTGTGCACTCAGCACCCGGTTCACGGTGTACCCTGCGAGGCCATTCAACAGTGACCATACGTGCAGCCAGTGCCACGTCACGCTGCAGCAGTCTGGCAGCGCCATTCCCCAGCACCATACCGACGTTTGCACAGTCATCATCTCCCGCCTCTACACCCTAGTTCTATGGGATGGGAATGCCAACAACTGATTGTCTGCCCTCGATCTGTCTGCTTCTCAACCCTACCTGCGAGCATGCGCGTGTACACACACACACACACACACACACACACACACACACACACACACACACACACTGTCTGAAACCAATTTATTGTCAGATTAACCCATGATTGTACTGACAACACACACACGCACACACACACACACACACACACACACACACACACACACACACACACACACACACACTGTCTGAAACCAATTTATTGTCGGATTAATCCATGGTTGTACTCACAACACACACACACACACACACACACACACACACACACACACACACACACACACACACACACACACACGCAGGACAGACAAAATCTCTTCCAATATGCTATGATGTATTCATACCTCCTCTTCAAACCGTATCCCTCCCCCCCCCAAAAAAAAAATAAAAATAAATAAAAAAAATCTGCGCTTTCAGAACACTATAGGATTCTTTAATCTTTCAAATGTATAGGCCGGGAGGATAAGGGGAGGGGGAGGGGGCAGGGCTGGGGTTATGTCCTTAGGATATCCACCCCTCATCTCGCTCCCCCCCCCCCCCCCGTGCCCTACGTCCTCTCCCCCCTCCCCCCTCCCTCCCCCCCTTCTCTCTCCATTGAGAACCACAGCGCGAAGCAACTGGCTGCAGTGCCAGGTTTCCCCACAGAACCGGTTCAATTCACGTGTTCACTGACACACGCCGTGACGAAGAGCGACTTTACAGATCCCAGCTGAAGAGCTGCTGGGCCGGACGCATGTCCTTCAGCCCCTGGGGCAGAGGGTGTGCCGCTTCACTGCACCTGGGGGACACTTCTCCGTCACCGGTCAGGTGGAAGGCGGTGGAGCTCAGCAGTCTGGAACACACACACACACACACACACAACACACACACACACACACACACACACACACACATACGTACACACACGCACGCACACATACGCACGCACGCACGCACACACACATACGCACGCACGCACGCACGCACGGACACACACACACACACACACACGCGCGCGCTCGCGCGCGCGCACACACACACAGCATATCATGCTTCACGTTTGTATACTAAGATCAAGGCCTAGAGGACGCACAAATGTTTTGAAAAAAAAATACTGTCCGCCTGAAAGGAGGGAGAGACGTATCTATAGAATGAACGCAACGTTCTGAAACATACATTATTCATAGTCTAATATCACATCATTTTGTGAAATGACGCAAAATGAAAGAACTACTATATAATATATTATTCAATACAGCAGCTCTCGATAGAAGGAGTGATTGTATTAGGTGTTTATATTGCATGACAGTGCATGGTCTTTTCAGTGCATGTAAATGTAATTTGCCGAATCACATGAAGCATGCAAATACCTTGTTGACATAACAAATTAGCCGGCATTTTATGCCTTGTTGACATAGACAATTTATTCAAAATTTACGTAGCACCATGACAAACTGTGTCAGACTCCAAAATGATTTAAATCCAGCTCAGTATGTTTACAGTTCTACCTCACACGATGATTAATACTGTATTGGATGAATCTGCCACTTGTTCGTGTGAGCTCTTATACTCTTTCTACCATCTGCGATCAGTAATTCTCTGTTTTAAACATTTAAAAAGTCCCGAAATATATGTAGTACCCGGATAAGTGCAAACAAATCTAAATCCATTTAAGAAGCAACAATCTTTGTTGGCGATGTTGTCTTACGATTGTTATCCAAGTAATGTAACAATCTGACCGCTTTTGAGGTCTACTCTACAGGCAGACGATAACTGGTCAGCTTGACAGGACATATCGAATACACAACAGGTTGTTAAAATGGGTGCTTCAAACATCAACAACAGTGAGATTTAACCAATGACTCTCCGAATTATTTGGTTCAAACAATGAATTCACTGGTCACACACACACACACACACACACACACACACACACACACACACACACACACACACACACACACACCAGAACGAGTGACACTAACAACTGAGAGATTCAACCAACGAATCTCCGGATTATTTTGGTTCAACCAATCCAATTACTAGTGCATCCCAACACATGCACAACAAAAAGTTGGGTACCGTGCGGTTAAAGCACAACAGCCAGTTCTAACTCATGTTCGATTCTCCGAAACTACCCATTGCGCCAACAGCTCAGACCTGCTCAGAAGCCAAGACCTGATGCGTCAAGTGTTTACTTCGACCCATAGCCAACGAGGCGCAAACCACTTTACAGTCGACCCATAGGCAACGAGGTGAAAACCACTTTACAGTCGACCCATAGCCAACGAGGTGAAAACCACTTTACAGTCGACCCATAGCCAAGGAGGTGAAAACCACTTTACAGTCGACCCATAGCCAAGGAGGTGAAAACCACTTTACAGTCGACCCATAGCCAACGAGGTGAAAACCATTTTACAGTCGACCAATAGCCAACGAGGTGCAAACCACTTTACAGTCGACCCATAGCCAACGAGGTGCAAACCACTTTGCAGTCGACCCATAGCCAACGAGGTGCAAACCACTTTACAGTCGACCCATAGCCAACGAGGTGAAAACCACTTTACAGTCGACCCATAGCCAACGAGGTGAAAACCACTTTACAGTCGACCCATAGCCAACGAGGTGCAAACCACTTTACAGTCGACCCATAGCCAACGAGGTGCAAACCACTTTACAGTCGAACCATAGCCAACGAGGTGCAAACCACTTTACAGTCGACCCATAGCCAACGAGGTGCAAACCACTTTACAGTCGACCCATAGCCAACGAGGTGCAAACCACTTTACAGTCGACCCATAGCCAAAGAGGTGCAAACCACTGTACAGTTTGAAGCCCTCCAGAGGGTGTTCACCTGTGAGGCCAAGCAAGCCTGAATGGTCATCAAGATCTACCTGGCGCCCCACGGTCACTGATCCAAGACGTCGACGCCCTGCCCCGATTGCCTCTCCTCAGTTCCACTGGAGACCTCAGTGAATAGCCGTTGGTGGAGGAGAGACACCATCCTCGCCCAGGACCTGAAGTTTGATTTGTACTTTGTCACACCCTCCCTGAACATGCGAATTACTCTCCAATTACTCTCCCCGCCTTCAGCAGCCAACTCGGGGCACCCTCACCAGTGGTACTGGAAAACCGCAGACTTGATGGACCCAAGGAAACTAATCTCAGCATCAACAAAATGTCCTAAGATTTGCTTAAAGTACCGGAGAACATTCGGCGGACTCATCACAACCACCATGATCTGACGCCAAATCTTTACAAGGCAGTCTATTGAAATTCATTGTTGTAAGCGACTGGAGAACATTCAGCTCACACACACACACACACACACACACACACACACACACAAGAGAAGAGAGAGAGAGAGAGAGAGAGAGAGAGAGAGAGAGAGAGAGAGAGACGCTTCAGACATATTTTTATTGACATTCACCTGAGAGAGAGAGAGAAGAGAGAGAGAGAGAGAGAGAGAGAGAGAGAGAGAGAGAGAGAGAGAGAGAGAGACGCTTCATACATATTTTTTTTTAATTGACATTGACCTAAGAGAGAGAGAGAGAGAGAGAGAGAGAGAGAGAGAGAGAGATTCGGGTTTCTTCTTGTCTCCAGTGGCTTCCTTTCGAGGCTACGCTGAAAAGCAAATTCTCTATACTGTCGGCAGCCTCCTACCTTTCGTCATACTGTCGGCAGCCTCCTACCTTTCGTCATACTGTCGGCAGCCTCCTACCTTTCGTCATTTCCTCCACTCTGCCCGCGAACTACGAGTGTGTGATGGTCCCCAAACTGTTGCCGGCAAACTACGAGTGTGTGATGGTCCCCAAACTGTTGCCGGCAAACTACGAGTGTGTGATGGTCCCCAAACTGTTGCCGGCAAACTACGAGTGTGTGATGGTCCCCAAACTGTTGCCGGCAAAGTACGAGTGTGTGATGGTCCCCAAACTGTTGCCGGCAAACTACAAGTGTGTGATGGTCCCCAAACTGTTGCCGGCAAACTACGAGTGTGTGATGGTCCCCAAACTGTTGCCGGCAAACTACGAGTGTGTGATGGTCCCCAAACTGTTTGCGGCAAACTACGGACGTGTGATGGTCCCCAAACTGTTTCCGGCAAACTACGAGTGTGTGATGGTCCCAAACTGTTTCCGGCAAACTACGAGTGTGTGATGGTCCCCAATTTGTTGCCGGCAAACTACGAGTGTGTGATGGTCCCCAAACTGTTTCCGGCAAACTACGGACGTGTGATGGTCCCCAAAATGTTTCCGGCAAACTACGAGTGTGTGATGGTCCCCAAACTGTTTCCGGCAAACTACGAGTGTGTGATGGTCCCCAATTTGTTGCCGGCAAACTACGGGCGTGCGATGGTCCCCAAACTGTTTCCGGCAAACTACGAGTGTGTGATGGTCCCCAATTTGTTGCCGGCAAACTACGGGCGTGTGATGGTCCCCAAACTGTTTCCGGCAAACTACGAGTGTGTGATGGTCCCCAATTTGTTGCCGGCAAACTACGGGCGTGTGATGGTCCCCAAACTGTTTCCGGCAAACTACGAGTGTGTGATGGTCCCCAATTTGTTGCCGGCAAACTACGGGCGTGTGATGGTCCCCAAACTGTTTCCGGCAAACTACGAGTGTGTGATGGTCCCCAATTTGTTGCCGGCAAACTACGGGCGTGTGATGGTCGCCAAACTGTTTCCGGCAAACTACGAGTGTGTGATGGTCCCCAATTTGTTGCCGGCAAACTACGGGCGTGTGATGGTCCCCAAACTGTTTCCGGCAAACTACGAGTGTGTGATGGTCCCCAATTTGTTGCCGGCAAACTACGGGCGTGTGATGGTCCCCAAACTGTTTCCGGCAAACTACGAGTGTGTGATGGTCCCCAATTTGTTGCCGGCAAACTACGGGCGTGTGATGGTCCCCAATTTGTTGCCGGCAAACTACGGACGTGTGATGGTCCCCAATTTGTTGCCGGCAAACTACGGACGTGTGATGGTCCCCAATTTGTTGCCGGCAAACTACGGGCGTGTGATGGTCCCCAAACTGTTTCCGGCAAACTACGAGTGTGTGATGGTCCCCAATTTGTTGCCGGCAAACTACGGGCGTGTGATGGTCCCCAATCTGTTTCCGGCAAACTACGAGTGTGTGATGGTCCCCAAACTATTGCCGGCAGCTCTTTTAGCGGAAACTGTGTTCCCGCCTTCGGGAAATTCTATGCCAGTAATTTTCTCTCTTCTTTTACTCTCTGGCTCTGCTTGTGTGTGGGTGGTGTGTGTGTTTGGGTGGGTGGGTAAGGATGTGGGTGGTGTGGGGGTGTGCGTGTGGGCGCAAATATCCTCTTGTTCCTACAAAAAGAACGCACAAAGGCTCGGGGAAATGTTAGATCAAGTTCAAACAAGGGAGAAACAACAAACAAACAAATACGTGAGAGGCCCGTTGGTAGCTTTATCTTCCTTTCAATTTGGTCTACAGTTCTAGTAAATTCATAAGGGGACAGATGATAGTGTCCCGAAAATAAAAAGTAAGGAAGAAAAAGGAGGCAAAGAGAGTGAAATAAAAACAAAGAAACAAACAAGGCTCGACTTTCCATAGCCTGTAAATAAAAATGCGAACGAACATAAAAAATGGTGCAACGTACACTATTGCAAAGATTGCAAAGATCAAAGATATATAATGATACAGATCACGTCCAAAACACCACAATTTCCCATCCACCCCCTAACCACCTGATATGAGAAACGTCATCATAAAAAAATGGAATTTTGAAAATCCCAGGGGTAGGTTATCCCCATCCTAACTTCTGTCCGGATCATGGTTATCCAGGAGACACTGTGCTGGGGAGAGAGAGAGAGAGAGAGAGAGAAGAGAGAGAGAGAGAGAGAGAGAGAGAGAGACAGAGAGACAGAGAGAGAGAGAGAGTTACGTGCTTGGTTACATGCTTCCCCCACCCTGTTAAAATGAGGAAGAAAATCTACTAAAAGACACCGAGCAAGACTTTAATTACGACGAGCAGTTAAGAGATGATGATCTTGCCAAACTTACGAATGGCGGATTTTCGGAGAAACCTGGAGACGACAACTGACAAAAGTGCACGGAGGCCACAAAGCTCCCGGCCACCTGTCTGGCATTTCAGGTTCCCCCAATGAACCCAGAAGTCTGGCGCCATCTCCAGGCACACACCTGCTGCACTGGCGTGCAGGTTGTCTGCAAACAGGGAGCTTCCTCAAGGCCGCGACAGCAGTCGTCGAGGTCATGAAGGGAATGCTCCCATGTCATGAGGATGGAGTGTGTTGTTGTACTGATGCGATCGTATCATTGGGCCACGTCTTCACTGGACATCTCTCTTTGCAGGCGAAGCGCATTGAAACCTCATGTGAACAAATCGATTGCCTGAAAGTGTGTGATGTTGTTGTTGTTGTTGTTGTTGTTGTTGTACACTGGCTTAAAGACTCCAGGGATCATCCGAACAGCCGAAGTACTTGAACACTATGGTACAAATGCATCAGCTAAGGATGAGAACATTATAAATGTGACCGTTTTTTATTACCCCGCCACGTGTGGTCAGCAACACTCCGACGTCGAGGGATTTGGGAGACTGATGGTGTTATGCTAGGAGCTTGTCACGACTGAAGACAATCCCCACATAACCATACAGAGCATAACAACATTTTGATGTAGCCTTGGTGTTCTAGCCTTTGCAACAATTGGTCTGACACAGTCTTAAGCCAAGGCAGGAAAGAGTGTGATGAACACTGGGGAGTCACTGTGCAGTATGGTAGGAGTGCATGGACTTATCTAGCATCTTAATGTTGCCCACAATTGGAGAGGCGGATAGGTCTCTCTTCTGTTTGTTGACATCACCACTTGATGTGGACCTGCTGACTGGTCGGCTGTGTTGATATCACCACTTGATGTGGACCTGCTGACTGGTCGGCTGTGTTGACATCACCACTTGATGTGGACCTGCTGACTGGTCGGCTGTGTTGACATCACCACTTGATGTGGACCTGCTGACTGGTCGGCTGTGTTGACATCACCACTTGATGTGGACCTGCTGACTGGTCGGCTGTGTTGACATCACACTTGATGTGGACCTGCTGACTGGTCGGCTGTGTTGACATCACCACTTGATGTGGACCTGCTGACTGGTCGGCTGTGTTGACATCACCACCTGATGTGGACCTGCTGACTGGTCGGCTGTGTTGATATCACACCTGATGTGGACCTGCTGACTGGTCGGCTGTGTTGACATCACCACTTGATGTGGACCTGCTGATGGTCGGCTGTGTTGACATCACCACTTGATGTGGGACCTGCTGACCGGTCGGCTGTGTTGACATCACCACTGATGTGGACCTGCTGACCGGTCGGCTGTGTTGACATCACCACTTGATGTGGACCTGCTGACTGGTCGGCTGTGTTGACATCACCACTTGATGTGGGACCTGCTGACTGGTCGGCTGAGTTGACATCACCACTTGATGTGGACCGCTGACTGGTCGGCTGTGTTGACATCACCACTTGATGTGGACCTGCTGACCGGTCGGCTGTGTTGACATCACCACTTGATGTGGACTGCTGACTGGTCGGCTGTGTTGACATCACCACTTGATGTGGACCTGCTGACTGGTCGGCTGTGTTGACATCACCACTTGATGTGGACCTGCTGACTGGTCGGCTGTGTTGACATCACACTTGATGTGGACCTGCTGACTGGTCGGCTGTGTTGACATCACCACTTGATGTGGACCTGCTGATGGTCGGCTGTGTTGACATCACCACCTGATGTGGACCTGCTGACTGGTCGGCTGTGTTGACATCACCACTTGATGTGGACCTGCTGACCGGTCGGCTGTGTTGACATCACCACTTGATGTGGACCTGCTGACTGGTCGGCTGTGTTGACATCACCACTTGATGTGGACCTGCTGACTGTCGGCTGTGTTGACATCACCACTTGATGTGGACCTGCTGACCGGTCGGCTGTGTTGACATCACCACCTGATGTGGACCTGCTGACCGGTCGGCTGTGTTGACATCACCACTTGATGTGGACCTGCTGACGCGGGCGGCTGTGTTGACATCACCACCTGATGTGGACCTGCTGACCGGTCGGCTGTGTTGACATCACCACTTGATGTGGACCTGCTGACTGGTCGGCTGTGTTGACATCACCACTTGATGTGGACCTGCTGACCGGTCGGCTGTGTTGACATCACCACTTGATGTGGACCTGCTGACTGGTCGGCTGTGTTGACATCACCACTTGATGTGGACCTGCTGACTGGTCGGCTGTGTTGACATCACCACCTGATGTGGACCTGCTGACCGGTCGCTGTCCAGCGGGTCCTGTGACAACCTGCATTCTGTGCTGGCCCATTGTCATGCCTAGGATAGAGTCCCAACAGTTTTCTTCCAGGTCAATCAGTGAAACTGGACACAGAATCTCAGACGTAGTGAAGATAAATGCTCCCCTCTCTGGCAAACCCCGTGGTCTATGTTGTCTCACTGTAAAGGGTTGTTACCACTGTATAACCTCAGGTGAGTGTGGTCCAAGTTGTCTTCACTGTAAAGGGTTGTTCCCACTGTATAACCTCAGGTGAGTGTGGTCTATGTTGTCTTCACTGTAAAGGGTTGTTCCCACTGCTATAACCTCAGGTGAGTGTGGTCTATGTTGTCTTCACTGTAAAGGATTGTTCCCACTGCTATGCCCTCAGGTGAGTGTGGTCTATGTTGTCTTCACTGTAAAGGGCTGTTCCCACTGTATAACCTCAGGTGAGTGTGGTCTAAGGTGTCTTCACTGTAAAGGGTTGTTCCCACTGTATAACCTCAGGTGAGTGTGGTCTATGTTGTCTTCACTGTAAAGGATTGTTCCCACTGTATAACCTCAGGTGAGTGTGGTCCAAGTGTCTTCACTGTAAAGGGTTGTTCCCACTGTATAACCTCAGGTGAGTGTGGTCTATGTTGTCTTCACTGTAAAGGATTGTTCCCATTGTATAACCTCAGGTGAGTGTGGTCCAAGTTGTCTTCACTGTAAAGGGCTGTTCCCACTGTATAACCTCAGGTGAGTGTGGTCTATGTTGTCTTCACTGTAAAGGGCTGTTCCCACTGTATAACCTCAGGTGAGTGTGGTCTATGTTGTATTCACTGTAAAGGGCTGTTCCCACTGTATAACCTCAGGTGAGTGTGGTCCAAGTTGTCTTCACTGTAAAGGGCTGTTCCCACTGTATAACCTCAGGTGAGTGTGGTCCAAATTGTCTTCACTGTAAAGGGCTGTTCCCACTGTATAACCT
>CM031596.1:8355424-8370424 GCA_018398815.1 Conus ventricosus | reverse complement strand
GATAATTTGTCGGTTCTACAATGGAACGCACGTTCCTTGTCAACTAATATTGATAATTTGTGTATGCATCTTTCTAGTAAATTTCATCATGTACTTCTCCTTCAGTCCCTAAATGTCACTCAACAGAAGTTGCCAAAGTTACAAGGTTATTACTATCCCCCGGTTTATCATACATGCAAAGAATCTGATAAAGTGAGTACAGCTATCTATGTACAATGTGGCTTAGATTACACATACGTTAGTCCTCTTTCTTTTACAAAAGATACGGTTAATGTGTCGGCATCCTTTATAAAACTGAAAGTTTCAGACAATCAAATTTTACATTTTGCATCAGTTTATTACCCTAAGGGCCCTGATGGGCAAAATACTAATTGGTTACGTTCTCTAAACTGTTCTAAAGAAAAGTGGATCATTGGTGGCGATTTCAATTCTCATGCTCCTTTCTGGGAAACAGGTTGTCAAATAGTTTCTCACCCTGATTTTCTGGAAACTGTTGTGGATTCATCTTTAGTTTTGCTTAACGACGGGAGAACTACGCGCATCCCAGACATATCTCATCATAGAGCATCGCGCTTGATCTTACCTTTGTTTCACCTGCTTTAGCATTAACAGCAAAATGGGATACAGCCAATGACCCACTAGGTAGTGACCATGTGCCAATACTTTTATCTTTTAAAGAATCCGTTGGATCTGAAGTTAGTGGTGTAGATATTATACCCAAATTTAATTACATAAAGGCAGATTGGGAAACTTTTCAAAATTACCTCACTGAGAAGACTGAGAGTGAAGTTATTTGTGAGATGTTAACATCTTTTTTGATAACTTTCAGAAAGCAGTTCTTGAGGCTGCTGCTTTAGCTATTCCAAAAAAAAGGACCAAAAAGGTGTGAAACATTCTCAGGGAATGTCTGGTGGAATCAGGCTTGCGAGGAGGCTGTTAAAGCAAAAACATTAGCTTATCTTAATTGGCTAAAAGTTAGAAAAGTTCCTGTGCAAGAGATAAAAGATGCAGCTCATAAAGAAATGTGCAGTACAAAAATAAAAGCAAACAGAGTTACAGCGCAAGCAAAAAGACAATACGGGTCACAGTTCTGTCTAAATGAAGTATCTGACTGTAAAGACTTGAAAAAGGTGTGGGATAAGGTGAAAGAAATGAAATCGGGCATTAAACTCCAAGATTACCCAATCAAAACAACAAGTAAAGAATTTCTATCTCCCAAAGAAAAGGCTGATGAATTTGCATCTATGTACGTTAAAACATGTTGTATGGAATGTTTGCCTAATGAGCAAAAGTCGTTTAGATTGAAAGAAAAAAATACTGATAACTATAGAGATCCTGTACCAAACAACAATAGTACTATAAATGTATCAATATCTTTACAGGAAGTCAGGAATGCTGTCCGTCTGTTGGGAAATAAAAGGTTTCGGTGGTTTGGATGGGATTTCTTACACGATGTTAAACCATTTACCAGAGAACTGGATAGTCATTTTACATAAATTATTTAACAAATGTTGGGAATGTGGACAAATTCCCGATATATGGAAGACGTCTATTGTGACTCCTATTCTAAAGCAGGGCAAGCCTCGGTCTGAGACGTCTAGCTATAGACCCATTCAGTCACGTCTCATACTGGAAAAGTCATGGAAAAAATAATAAATTTTAGAATGGCCTATTACTGTGATAAAAATGATGTATTTTTCTTCACATCAATCTGGATTTAGAAAAGGACGAAGTACAATTGATCACCTGACACGACTAACTACTCAAATTAAGAAACAGTTTGCTAAACGTAAAAGTGTCCTTGCTTCCTTCTTTGATCTTACTAAAGCTTACGATAGAGTGTGGCACAGCCGATTATTATATAAATTAAAACAAATTGGTCTTTCTGGTCACGTCTACAATTATGTGAAATCATTTTTAAGTGGGAGACACATAATGACCAAAGTTGGTGTGACTTTATCATCCTCAAGATCTATAAATATGGGAATTCCACAAGGTTCTATAATCTCCCCATTGTTATTCAATGTAATGCTATATGACTTATATACATGTTTTTCATCATATACCAAGTAGCTCAATATGCTGATGACATTGCAATATGGATTAATGTATCTTTAAAGAAAAGAACAAATTTACGTCACATAAATTATATTCAGAAGCTCTTTCAGCACGAGCTGGATAAATTAAATAGTTATATGCATTTGAATGGCTTTCAATTCTCTGTTGAAAAGACACATTTGGTTCTCTTTAACAATGGATATAACCCAAGTAACCTGCCTATATTCTTTCTGGGAGGACGGGAAATTTTTTATAAACTTGAAGTAAAATTTTTAGGTGTCCTACTTACACCAAAACTAAACTGGAAAAAACATATTGACTCAATTGTTACTAAAGCAGTTAAAAGTTTGAATTTTCTAAAAATTGTCAGTCATTCTCCATGGGGACAGGATCCTAAAGTTTTGTTGCATTTAGCAACCAGTCTTGTACGATCAAGATTGACTTACGGACAGGAAGTATTCTTTTCTGCTTCGCGATCGCATTTAAAGAAACTTCAAAGAATTGACAGTAAAGCTGTAAAGTTGGCCCTGGGTGTACCTGTGCACACTAAGTCCTCTGAAGCTTATAAGATAGCAGGCCTTTTGCCACTTGATGAAGAAAGGAAAATAAGTTCTGTAAAATATGTAGTGAGACGGATTGCGGTGGACGACCTTGAAGAGTTAAATACACGATCCGACATTGATTTTTCGAAAAATGCACAGAAAAATTCAAATTTAAGAGACGCTTCGTTCATATGTTTCAGACGTTTTTAATTCATCAAAGATTGACCCACACGAGGTAGCGCCTCGCGTACTGGTTCCGCCGGTACCCCCCTTGGGAACTAACGGAAGTAACAGTTAACATTTTTTCTTCTGATCTAAATAAAGTGATTTCGCCGCATGTGTTAGCAGCATCTGTCAAAATTGACATGGAAGAAAAGTTTACTAACTATTTGAAAGTATACACTGACGGCTCAGTTCTTGATGATGGTAGTGCGGGATCTGGCTTTGTAATTCCAGATTTCAAAGCTGAAAAATCATATTATTTAGGTAAGGGTCATTCCATATTTACAGCTGAACTAATTGCTGTCCTGATGGCATTAAATTATTTAATTTCCTTGCCAGTCTCAATATTTAATATCCTGTTTTGTGTTGATTCACAGTCAGTATTAAAAAGTTTGTATTGTTTTGAAAATACACAAAGAGAGGAATTATTATTTGAGATTAAGTACATGTTGCACTGTCTTTACATGAAAGGTACTAATGTTGTATTTTCTTGGGTTCCATCGCACACCTCCTTCGTTTTTAATGATCAAGCAGATAGAGCAGCAAAAAGGGGAGCAAGAATATATTTGGTAGTATTAAGGTTGATTGTCCTTTATCATACAAGGAAAATAGTCATATAATCGAGAGGGATTTCTGGAGTCAATACAGTTCCTCATCAAAACCTCGTCAGCAAACTCTGTCAAACTTTGTGTCGATTAGCCGACCGGTTTCTAGCCTGACTTTTAAGACTTTTATGTAATTCGCTACGAACCAAGTATTGCCAGACTGTTAAGTGCGTATGTCGTGGGGATCTTTCAGTTCAACATGTGATTTGTGATTGTGAACTAACGAAACCCTTTTTGAATGGTGTTATACCAAGTGCTGACACTGGGCATGTTAATGTGTTTGACTTTTTAGATTCGTTGCCAGTTGTTTCTCTTGTTAAATTAACGAGTAACCTTTTGGGAAGTCCATTAAGGAACATTTTATAATCATAATCGTAAGTCAGATTATTTTAGATATTTTTTATCTAATTTTTCATAGTTACTGTCCTGCAATTCATCTATCCTTTAGTTTTGTTCCATGTAACCACATCGTCCTCTTTTCTTTTATGATAATAGTCTAAAATTGTAAACAATATGTTATTTAGACGTCTGCAATCACCTATATGTGTGACGAGACGTAAAACAGAATTCCTTCCTACCACACACACACACACACACCACACACACACAACACACACACACACACACACATGCACACACATTAGCCACAGAATCAATTTGATGGGCAAGGGAAGGGGAAGAAAGAACTGCTGTTGATAGGTGAAAGGGGTGGTTTTAAGACATACGCACAAAGCGAACCCCCACCTCCACCCCCACCCCAAGACCTACAGATCTGATTCGACGGACGATAATCGTAAGTGGCACGCAACAGTAGTTATCATGCTAGACTATGACTTCTTTCCTGCAGCGCCAACAGCGCTGTAAAGCCACTGCGTGTTGGGCTGGGCGGCAGTCATGTGCGGTGAAGTCTGCAGTGATGTGTCTGTCTGTACGCAGCGTCCATGCTAGCAACACAAACCTTGCCTTTAATTAAACACCAAGTGTAAAACGATGAATATTTAGGACAAAAGACCTTTATTTCGGCACCATGTCATGCTTGTCGCTTCGGTTTGCGTTTGGTCTTTCTGTTGTGACTCTCTCTCTCTCTCTCTCTCTCTTCTGTCCTCTCTCTCTCTCTCTCTCTCTCTCTCTCTCCTCTCTCTCTCTCTCCTCTCTCTCTCTCTCTCTCTCTCTCTCTCTCATTAATGCAGTAAGCCTTGCCAACTGAGTTCACGGAAGTGGGCTAGGTTTAGGTCTTTAACTTATCAATTTTTTTTTCGTGTGTGTGTGTGTGTGTGTGTGTGTGTGTGTGGTGTGTGTGTGTGTGTGTGTTGTGTGCGTGCGTGCGTGTTGTGTGTGTGTGTGTGTGTGTGTGTGTGTGTGTATGTGTGTGTGTGTGTGTGTGTGCGCGCGTGTGTGTGTGCGCATGCGTATAAGTGCTTGTTTTTGTGCGCGTGTGCGCACTCACTCGTTGATCGGCACAAGAGTCTCGTCATGGAACTGCTTTGATCGATGGAAAACAGGTTCACATTAGTGCCGATCGTGCAGACTAGCATTCTCTAGTCGTCATCATCATCATCATCATCATCATCATCATCTCATCATCATCATCATCATCATCATCATCATCATCGTCATCGTCATCATCAACATCATCATCATCACATCATCATCATCATCATCATCATCATCATCATCATCATCTTCTTCTTCTTCATCATCGTTTTCGTCATCCACGTTGTTCTTTTTCTTCTATATCCTTCTACTCTTCTTCATTTTGTTCTGTTGGAAAGTTGTGTTCCTGTCACCGTTGGCTTCAGGGCGTGTTCATCTTCTGCTTTCTCTTCTTCTCTCTAGTTGATGCCGTTGTTATTGTTGTTGTTGTGTTCACCATCCCTTGATATTGCCTCATGTCCTTTATAGTTTTTAATTAAAACAAAGTCTGAAAGTAAAAGGGGGCGGGGCTGGGGGGTGGGGAGGAAGGTGGGGATTACGGAATGGGCAGCGGAGATGAACATCTTGAGATGACCTAACGAAAAGCTGGTTCCGGTTTTTATCATTATCGTCATTATCATCATTATCATGATTGTCATCATCATCATCATCATCATCATCATCATCATCATCATCATCATCATTATTATTATTATTGTCATTATTATCATTATTATTGTTATTATCATCGTCATTATTATTATTATTATTATTATTATTATTATTATTATTATCATTATTATGATTATTATTATCATCATCGTTATCATTATTATATCCCCAACCTATACGAACTGGATAACTCGCTCTCTGAGCATGGTGTGAAAAAACACTTGCATAGTGACTGACTCAGTGACTGTAAATCTATGACCGAGTCATAAATCACGTCAGAGAGAAAGGTGCACCTGTTCGTTGTTTATTTGTTTGTTTGTTAGTTTGTTTGTCTTCAGATCAATATACTCATCGCATATCGCTGTCTCTAAGTTGCTTGCATCGATGCAGCTGCTGCTGCTGCTGCTGCAGCTGCGTCTCTCTCTCTCTCTCTCTCTCTCTCTCTCTCTCTCTCTCTCTCTCTCTCTCTCTCTGGAATTCAATCTGTTCTAGCCACACAAATTATGGCATCTATGCAGTACATATCAGAAGAGGAAGTCATAAACCACCGTCAGGAAGATCAGAGAGAGATAAGTGTTCTCCCCTCCCCCTCGCCCCCTCTTCCCCTCTGCTTCTGCCCCCCCCCCCTCCGCCCTTTCCACCACCAACAAACCTCCATCCCCTCCCTCCTCTCATCCCGCCCACTACCGTCTCCCACCCTTTACAAACACACACCACCACCGCCACTAACAACCGCTACCACCTCTTCCCTCATCACGACTTCAAAAACAGTCGGCTACACGCCAAAATTGAAAATCGGTATCAAAGCACCGTTATATAATGTACGTAAGCTGCTTTCGTAACATACACTTAGAACTGCATTACGATTCAACCCAAAATCATCCCTAACTTAAACGACCCCATGAGCTGCCAAGAACTCAGAAGACATCACACACAGGTCTTTATCTACCTGGAACACCTCCACATACCACACTGCTCTCCCCCCCCCCCTTCCCACCCCCCCCCCCCCCCCCCCCCCCCCCCCCCCTGCTGTAGTCTTTCTTATCCGTCAGATGCCCTCGAAAGCATCTTCACCATGCCAGCACGCCTGCGAGTCTTCGCCAAGGAGTCCCTGTCCGTTGATCTGATGTTGCTGTTTTCGGATCACCCATCTGGGGAGTTGGGCATCAACATTCAGATTCAGCAAGATTTCAGGAAACATTCGCTGAGTCTGTCTTGTTCTACAACACACTAAACTTACACGTCACACATAGCATGCACCCTGCGTGAGAAATGGAAAGAATGAAGGAAGTAAGGAAATTGAGCGAACGATATTGAACGATATTGACTGGACGACACGGGAAACGACTGAATGAAGCGCCAGCTGGCAGCTCTTCAGTCGGCACTACCCAGGTAGGCAGCCCGTTGTGTAAACGAGTGTTGATTGTAAAGCACTTAGAGCTTGGTCTCTAACCGACGATAGGCGCTACAGAAGTATCCATGATGATAATGATAATAAACTGTACTTCTTATGTCGTGTCCTTGGCGTATGAATTGGGCGTGTGCGGTCTGCTCTAACGTGGATGACAGATACGGGTCTGCACCTCTACACCAGCTCCGCACGTTGGTGGAGATCTATCACGCAGTCCTCCCCGCCTCGGCACGTGCCTTTCCGCCACACTGCTTTTTCCAGGGGGGGGAGGGGGGGGGGGGGGTAACAAATTCAACCTGTCACCGCCGCCTTGTTTCCCCATTCTTCATCGGTGCTGCTTCTTTTCGCTTTCAGCCGCTTTTAAATCACGGCCTTCACACCTGCTTTCGTCCTTCCTCGTTCCTCGCCTGGATTATGTCTCTCTCTCTCTCTCTCTCTCTCTCTCTCTCTCTCTCTCTCTCTCTCTCTTTCTTATGCATGTTACTCTTCCTCCCTCCCCCCCCCCTCTCCCCCTTTCACTCCCTTCACCATACTCTGTTCCGCTTGTTCTTCTTTTTTCTCCTGCCTCCTCTCACTTTCTTCTACTGCTGACACTTGTAAGTCAGAATTCTGATGTGGTACCCTTGTTCCTGATCTTCTCCTGATTCTTTTGTTCCGTTATCCTCTCAGCCCTTGTGGTCAGCTAGCTATAAAAATCCATGAGATGAATCCCCCTTCTCCTGCTTTTAATTTGTCACCCTCCTCTTTGCCTTTCTCTCCAGCCTTGTCCGTCATCTGTTCGTGCCTTTCCTTCTCTGTGTTCCTCACATTCCTTCTCTGGCCTTCTGTTCTTGTCCTTTCCTTCTCTGTGTTCCTCACATTCCTTCTCTGACCTTCTGTTCTTGTCCTTTCCTTCTCTGTGTTCCTCACATTCCTTCTCTGACCTTATGTTCTTGTCCTTTCCTTCTCTGTGTTCCTCACATTCCTTCTCTGACCTTCTGTTCTTGTCCTTTCCTTCTCTGTGTTCCTCACATTCCTTCTCTGACCTTCTGTTCTTGTCCTTTCCTTCTCTGTGTTCCTCACATTCCTTCTCTGACCTTCTGTTCTTGTCCTTTCCTTCTCTGTGTCCCTTACAATCCTTCTCTGACCTTCTGTTCTTGTCCTTTCCTTCTTTCTGTTCCTTACATTCCTTCTCTGACCTTCTGTTCTTGTCCTTTCCTTCTTTCGGTTCCTTACATTCCTTCTCTGATCTTCTGTTCTTGTCCTTTCCTTCTCTGTGTTCCTCACATTCCTTCTCTGACCTTCTGTTCTTGTCCTTTCCTTCTCTGTGTTCCTTACATTCCTTCTCTGACCTTCTGTTCTTGTCCTTTCCTTCTTTCTGTTCCTTACATTCCTTCTCTGACCTTCTGTTCTTGTCCTTTCCTTCTTTCTGTTATTCCTTCTCTAACCTTCTGTTCTTGTCCTTTCCTTCTTTCTGTTCCTTACATTCCTTCTCTGACCTTCTGTTCTTGTCCTGTCCTTCTTTCTGTTCCTTACATTCCTTCTCTGATCTTCTCTTCTTGTCCTTTCCTTCTTTCTGTTCCTTACATTTCTTCTCTGACCTTCTGTTCTTGTCCTTTCCTTCTTTCTGTTCCTTACATTCCTTCTCTGACCTTCTGTTCTTGTCCTTTCCTTCTTTCTGTTATTCCTTCTCTAACCTTCTGTTCTTGTCCTTTCCTTCTTTCTGTTCCTTACGTTCCTTCTCTGATCTTCTGTTCTTGTCCTTTCCTTCTTTCCGTTCCTTACATTCCTTCTCTGACCTTCTGTTCTTGTCCTTTCCTTCTTTCTGTTCCTTACATTCCTTCTCTGACCTTCTGTTCTTGTCCTTTCCTTCTCTGAGTTCCTCACATTCCTTCTCTGACCTTCTGTTCTTGTCCTTTCCTTCTTTCTGTTCCTTACATTCCTTCTCTGACCTTCTGTTCTTGTCCTTTCCTTCTCTGTATCCCTTACATTCCTTCTCTGACCTTCTGTTCTTGTCCTTTCCTTCTTTCTGTTCCTTACATTCCTTCTCTGACCTTCTGTTCTTGTCCTATCCTTCTTCTGTTCCTTACATTCCTTCTCTGATCTTCTGTTCTTGTCCTTTCCTTCTTTCTGTTCCTTACATTCCTTCTCTGACCTTCTGTTCTTGTCCTTTCCTTCTTTCTGTTCCTTACATTCCTTCTCTGACCTTCTGTTCTTGTCCTTTCCTTCTTTCTGTTATTCCTTCTCTAACCTTCTGTTCTTGTCCTTTCCTTCTTTCTGTTCCTTACATTCCTTCTCTGATCTTCTGTTCTTGTCCTTTCCTTCTTTCTGTTCCTTACATTCCTTCTCTGACCTTCTGTTCTTGTCTTTTCCTTCTTTCTGTTCCTTACATTCCTTCTCTGACATTCTGTTCTTGTCCTTTCCTTCTCTGTGTTCCTTACATTCCTTCTCTGACCTTCTGTTCTTGTCCTTTCCTTCTTTCTGTTATTCCTTCTCTAACCTTCTGTTCTTGTCCTTTCCTTCTTTCTGTTCCTTACATTCCTTCTCTGATCTTCTGTTCTTGTCCTTTCTTCTTTCTGTTCCTTACATTCCTTCTCTAACCTTCTGTTCTTGTCCTTTCCTTCTTTCTGTTCCTTACATTCCTTCTCTGACCTTCTGTTCTTGTCCTTTCCTTCTTTCTGTTCCTTACATTCCTTCTCTGACCTTCTGTTCTTGTCCTTTCCTTCTTTCTGTTCCTTACATTCCTTCTCTGACCTTCTGTTCTTGTCCTTTCCTTCTTTCTGTTCCTTACATTCCTTCTCTGATCTTCTGTTCTTGTCCTTTCCTTCTTTCTGTTCCTTACATTTCTTCTCTGACCTTCTGTTCTTGTCCTTTCATTCTCTGTGTTCCTTAGATTCCTTCTCTGACCTGTTCTTGTCCTTTCCTTCTTTCTGTTCCTTACATTCCTTCTCTGACCTTCTGTTCTTGTCCTTTCCTTCTTTCGGTTCCTTACATTCCTTCTCTGACCTTCTGTTCTTGTCCTTTCCTTCTCTGTGTTCCTTACATTCCTTCTCTGACCTTCTGTTCTTGTCCTTTCCTTCTCTGTGTTCCTTACATTTCTTCTCTGACCTTCTGTTCTTGTCCTTTCCTTCTTTCTGTTCCTTACATTCCTTCTCTGACCTTCTGTTCTTGTCCTTTCCTTCTCTGTACCCCTTACATTCCTTCTCTGACCTTCTGTTCTTGTCCTTTCCTTCTTTCTGTTTCTTACATTCCTTCTCTTGCCTTCTGTTCTTGTCCTTTCCTTCTCTGTGTTCCTCACATTCCTTCTCTGATCTTCTGTTCTTGTCCTTTCCTTCTTTCTGTTCCTTACATTCCTTCTCTGATCTTCTGTTCTTGTCCTTTCGTTCTTTCTGTTCCTTACATTCCTTCTCTGGCCTTCTGTTCTTGTCCTTTCCTTCTCTGTGTTCCTTACATTCCTTCTCTGGCCTTCTGTTCTTGTCCTTTCCTTCTCTGTGTTCCTCACATTCCTTCTCTGGCCTTCTGTTCTTGTCCTTTCCTTCTCTGTGTTCCTCACATTCCTTCTCTGGCCTTCTGTTCTTGTCCTTTCCTTCTTTCTGTTCCTCACATTCCTTCTCTGGATCCTGTTCTCTGTCCTGTCTCATGTCTGTCGCCCGTCTATTGTTCCAGTATCACTGGACCCTTTCTGCTCTAACCTCTGAGGTCCTGTCTGGTGTTGTTGTTCCAGTATCACTGGACCCTTTCTGCTCCAACCTCTGAGGTTCTGTCTGGTGTTGTTGTTCCAGTATCACTGGACCCTTTCTGCTCTAACCTCTGAGGTCCTGTCTGGTGTTGTTGTTCCAGTATCACTGGACCCTTTCTGCTCCAACCTCTGAGGTCCTGTCTGGTGTTGTTGTTCCAGAATCACTGGACCCTTTCTGCTCTAACCTCTGAGGTCCTGTCTGGTGTTGTTGTTCCAGTATCACTGGACCCTTTCTGCTCTAACCTCTGAGGTCCTGTCTGGTGTTGTTGTTGTTCCAGTATCACTGGACCCTTTCTGCTCTAACCTCTGAGGTCCTGTCTGGTGTTGTTGTTGTTCCAGTATCACTGGACCCTTTCTGCTCTAACCTCTGAGGTCCTGTCTGGTGTTGTTGTTCCAGTATCACTGGACCCTTTCTGCTCTAACCTCTGAGGTCCTGTCTGGTGTTGTTGTTGTTCCAGTATCACTGGACCCTTTCTGCTCTAACCTCTGAGGCCCTGTCTGGTGTTGTTGTTCCAGTATCACTGGACCATTTCTGCTCTAACCTCTGAGGTCCTGTCTGGTGTTGTTGTTCCAGTATCACTGGACCCTTTCTGCTCTAACCTCTGAGGTCCTGTCTGGTGTTGTTGTTGTTCCAGTATCACTGGACCCTTTCTGCTCTAACCTCTGAGGTCCTGTCTGGTGTTGTTGTTGTTCCAGTATCACTGGACCCTTTCTGCTCTAACCTCTGAGGTCCTGTCTGGTGTTGTTGTTGTTCCAGTATCACTGGACCCTTTCTGCTCTAACCTCTGAGGTCCTGTCTGGTGTTGTTGTTGTTCCAGTATCACTGGACCCTTTCTGCTCTAACCTCTGAGGTCCTGTCTGGTGTTGTTGTTGTTCCAGTATCACTGGACCCTTTCTGCTCTAACCTCTGAGGTCCTGTCTGGTGTTGTTGTTGTTCCAGTATCACTGGACCCTTTCTGCTCTAACCTCTGAGGTCCTGTCTGGTGTTGTTGTTGTTCCAGTATCACTGGACCCTTTCTGCTCTAACCTCTGAGGTCCTGTCTGGTGTTGTTGTTCCAGTATCACTGGACCCTTTCTGCTCTAACCTCTGAGGTCCTGTCTGGTGTTGTTGTTGTTCCAGTATCACTGGACCCTTTCTGCTCTAACCTCTGAGGTCCTGTCTGGTGTTGTTGTTGTTCCAGTATCACTGGACCCTTTCTGCTCTAACCTCTGAGGTCCTGTCTGGTGTTGTTGTTGTTCCAGTATCACTGGACCCTTTCTGCTCTAACCTCTGAGGTCCTGTCTGGTGTTGTTGTTGTTCCAGTATCACTGGACCCTTTCTGCTCTAACCTCTGATGTCCTGTCTGGTGTTGTTGTTGTTGTTGTTGTACCCTGCCTAAAAGACTCCAGGGATCATCCGAACAGCCGAAGTACTTGAACACTATGGTACAAATGCATCAGCTAGGGATGAGAACATGACGCGTGTGACCGTTTTTTGATTCCCCCCCCCCCCTCCCCCCACGTGGTTAGCCACACTCCGACTTCGAGGAATTTTGGTGAATGATAATGTTATGCCAGGAGTTTATCACAACTGAAGACAATCTTCTCATAACTATGCAGGGCATAACAACATTTTGATGTAGCCTTGGTGTTCTAGCCTATGTCAGTTGGTCTGGCACAGCCTTAAGCCAAGGCGAGGTCCGACTTGTTTACAAGGAGAGAGCCACTGTGCTTCCCCAGATACACCCTTCACCAATCTGATGCCAGAAAACAAGCACTGCACACACTAGGATTGTTATTTACAGATTTCATTACCGTTGTAATGCCGTTGTTGCTGCTGTTGTTGTTATTTATTATCATTGCAATTATTATCTTCAAAGAGGGAGTTATTAGCACAGAACTTTCAGAAGGCAGGGGAACTGATTGCATTGAAAAAGTCTTCGGCATCCCCAAGGGGGACAAGACGATCGCACACATGAACTCACTTCGGCGTTGACGATCAGGAAGAAGGGACGGGTGTGAATGGAGGTGTGTGTGTATGGGTGGGGCATGTGGGGGGGGGGGGGGGGGAGGGGGGGGGGGAAGGGGCTGGCAACAGAGAAAAGGTAATTGTTGTCATACAGGATTTAAACTACTACTATGGTGTGGAGATGCACGCTGGCTGAGGCTATCTCACCAGGTTGTATTTCACGTTTCCTTTCCTTCTACATCCCGGTGTCAGTCAGGATTCAGAGATTCTAATCTGATATAGATTAACCTGCAGTGTTACCCTCTGAATGTACTCATCATGCTCATACGGCCAGGGCCAAACAGTTCCCACAAGAACTTCGGGTTTATGGTGGAGCTCGAACTCAGAGGCTACCTTCTGTGCCGCCATTCCCTGATGCTTGCCACTCTTCCACGGTGGCTGGTATCTCTTCCACGATTGGTCGTAATCTGCCACTCGAATTTTTTTATACAGTTGATATACTTGTACATCATGACGTGCTCAAATCAGTCAGTGGATGATCCTGTCACTGGACAGAGCTGTATAAGGGTCTTTTCTTCTTCTTTTTTTTTTCCACCGTGGGATCCCCAATAAAGACTTCCATAAAGTCTTAAAATTTGGGCCTTTAGATAGAGGAAATCTTCTTATTTGTTGGGAGATCAATTCAGTGTGGGCAAAGAACCCCCCCCCCCCCCCAAAAAAAAAAAAAAAAAAAAAAAAAAAAAATGTTCCAGGAAAGCAAGTCTCTCCGTAAATGAGAAGTCTTGATTCAGATCAGGGGATGGGGGGGGGGGGGGGGGGGAGAGAGGGGGAGAGAAAGGGGCGGGGGAGGCGCAAGGGGGCACTTTACTGAAAAGTTCCGCTGTAGTCTACTTTGGCTTCCAAAAACTAAATATCGTTTCCAAACGTGACTATGCCGCTATGGCGTGTTTTGGGTTGCTCTTGAAGTACCGTTCTCTGCAGTTAATCTCAGCTCTGATTTGGATCCTTGTCCGGCTGAATTATCACACGGGACGCTTCAAACAACATGACCTCATGAGGAAAACCCTCATCGATGACATTACGCTATAATGTCGAGGAAACCTGTGAGCGCTCAGCGGCCGTTCCGTCTCCAAAGAAAAATACCGTTGTTGCATCAAAGGTGTTTGTTGTTTCTTCAGCATTTTGTCACTCCTGCGCCTGAAAATGTACTCCTGCACCTGAAAATGTACTCCTGCACCTGAAAATGTACTCCTGCACCTGAAAATGTAGCTCTTCACTTCAAATGTAGCTCTTCACTTCAAAATGTAGCTCTTCACTTCAAAATGTAGCTCTTCACTTTAAAATGTAGCTCTTCACTTCAAAATGTAGCTCTTCACTTCAAAATGTTGTCCTTTACCTCAAAATGTAGCTCTTCACTTCAAAGTGTAGTCCTTCACCTCAAAATGTAGCTCTTCACCTCAAAATGTAGCTCTTCATTTCAAAGTGTAGTTCTTCACCTCAAAATGTAGCTCTTCACCTCAAAATGTAGCTCTTCACTTCATAATCTTGTCCTTCACCTCAAAATGTAGCTCTTCACCTCAAAATGTAGCTCTTCACCTCAAAATGTAGCTCTTCACCTCAAAATGTAGCTCTTCACTTCATAATGTTGTCCTTCACCTCAAAATATAGCTCTTCATCTCAAAATGTAGTTCTTAACCTCAAAACGTAGCTCTTTACTTCAAAATGTAGGTGTTAAACCCTCAAAATATAGCTCTTGACTTCAAAATGTACTCTTTCACTTCAAAATGTACCTAACAATTCAGCTCATCACCTCAAAATGTAGCATTTCGCTTCAAAATGTAGCTCTTCACCTCAAAATGTAGCTCTTCACCTCAAAATGTCAGAAACTTTGAAATATTGAACACACACACCAAAGCATGTCAAACTGAATGAAAACATCGAATGGTCTCGGCGGAGAGACAGATAGACAGGTAGACAGAACGGACTTATATGTCTTGTTCCGCAAGCAGCATCCGCGAACACAGTTGTCCAGCACATGTATAAACCATGCAACACTTCAACAGAGTGCAAAGAATCCAACAAGCTTGAAACAAAAAAAAAAGAAGTGTTTGTTCTCGTCACCACCATCTCCCTTCTCCAGCCCCTCCCCCTCCCTCCTTCACCCTCTTACTCCGCCTCCCCCCCCCCCCACCCCCCCCCCCCCCCCAAACCTCCCGTCAACAGCACTATCCCCCGCAGCGTAGGAAAGGGCAGAAGTCAGAGGGCAGAGGTGTGGAACAGGATTGGCCCAAGAGGACACCAGGAATAACAGACAGACCGTGCGGAGGAGGGAGAAAGGGGAGGGGAGGGGGCAAGTTGTTGACGGGGGGGGGGGGGGGGGTAATGGGAGAGGGGGGCGGGGCTACAAAGAA
>CM031596.1:8325424-8347924 GCA_018398815.1 Conus ventricosus | reverse complement strand
CCTGAATTGGCGAATTCCAACAATTCTTTTAATACCAACTCGACTGGGTTTATTTCTTGTAGATAACATAGATGCCGCATGAAAGCTTGTACGCAAGTGTCAGGCAATTTTGAACAATGACAACAAACACAATATTGTGCAAAAATGACGTCATCACTTTCTGGAAGTTAATTTTCCATAGTTAAGTAGTACACAAGTTTGATTACATGCTTGCTCAGGACTACAGCAACAAAAATTTGGATTACAAATGTGTAAAGCCTTGTTTGTTTGCCCTTTCACTAAGTGTCTCAATAAGGACGGAAATATAAAGCTGTGGACTGTCTCTCCGTCATGCTTTAAGAGTTCTGTAAGATGTTGTTGACACTTACAGCCTCCCTCATTTAAGCGATTTTACTGCAGTACTGCTTCTTCGTTGAGATTTGAAAAGTCTCCTCATTTAATGAATCATATATCTGCAGCTACTACTTCTTCGCTGAGATTAAAAGTCATTCTCATTTATGATCATATACTGCGGCTACTACTTCTTGCTGAGAATTAAAAGTCATTCTCATTTAATGAATCATAAACTGCAGCTACTACTTCTTCGCTAAGAATTAGAAAATCCATCGTCATTTGATGAAATTACATCATGGTTAGTGCATTTTGATCCTTTTTACTCTGTTGGTGGAATTGTGAGCAATAGTCAACGGATCTTTTTTTTTAATAGTGTCTTCTTCCTGTGTGAAATAATCCATCTGTTGATCCTGTCTTGTTCCTCTGAATATTCACAGAGGCACTTGCCTTCTCCTTTGTGAACAGTGCTGTCTTTTTTTCTTTTTTGTTGTTGTTGATGTACAATCTCAAAAGCTTTCTCTGTGTTGTTGCTTTCAAACTGTTCTTTTCTTTTCTTTCTTTCTTTCTTTCTTTCTTTCTTTCTTTCTTTCCTTTTTGGCCAATGTCCTCAAACTGTGATTCGATCTACCTACCTTCCCTCTGTATTCTCCATTCGTTCACTGACCTCTTTTTCTTTATAGCGTCGTATCCACCCCTCCCCCCTCCACCCAGTCTTCTTGCGCGGTTTTCAGCTCCTTCTAGAGTCAGACATCTCCATGGTATTCCCTGTGATGCAGGGCTTGGATGTCTATCGGCTATTTCTGTGGCCCCTGGTATCGCTTCAATTGTCACTTGAAATGGTGAGGCTTTGGAGGCCTTGCTTCAGCAGTAGTGGAGGAGCGAAAGTTCCTCTCATGGCCACTTGAAACTGTTCAACGAGGCAGGATCTTTCAGTTTGTCAACGTCAAAATTCAGACGGCTTTTTGCCACTCTCTTGTCCTTTAAATGAGCGTAGCTTTAAACGTCATCATAACAGGGTCGTTGTTACTTCAAAAGTCAGCTCATGGAAATGTGCTTGTTTCAGCTCTTTCGGTAACAGAACTGGTCTGGTTCTTGACAAGAACAGCCTATCTGGCCGTGATACTGACTGATCGGGAAACGCCATGTTCATGGTCGGAATGTTTGATGCTCACCCCGAGCGAGTTGACATGGACCACGTCATCATCACTGACAGCTTTTAGCAGGCGCAGGTCCCTGCCATAGGAGGTCACAGTATAGCAGAGGCCATAGAAATTCTTCAGGGCTTCTCTGGCATCGGAACTAACCTTGGCATTCCGGGCACCCTGAACGACGAGAACGGCTTTCTTCTCAACCTTTTCCATGACTGTTCAGAGCTGAGAGTAGAATGTCCAGCCTGGTGGTTATGATAGTCTGATGCAGGAGTATGTGCATGAGTCTGCTGTGGGATCATACACTGGCAGGTACAGACATCGACAGTTCGGGAACATACACTGGCAGGTACAGACATCGACAGTTCGGGAACATACACTGGCAGGTGCAGACATCGACAGTTCGGGAACATACACTGGCAGGTACAGACATCGACAGTTCGGGAACATACACTGGCAGGTGCAGACATCGACAGTTCTACACTGGCAGGTGCAGACATCGACAGTTCGGGAACATACACTGGCAGGTACAGACATCGACAGTTCGGGAACATACACTGGCAGGTGCAGACATCGACAGTTCTACACTGGCAGGTGCAGACATCGACAGTTCTACACTGGCAGGTGCAGACATCGACAGTTCGGGAACATACACTGGCAGGTACAGACATCGACAGTTCGGAAACGCGAAGTTCCATCACCGATAAAAACGCGTGGAACTGAATTAAACCAAAAAAAGCATGTATAACTAAAACACCCCACCCCTCCCCCAAAACAAACGAACAAACAACCCACAACAAAAGCAAGGACCGAACACTCACCAAAACCCGACAACAACTGATGCAAATTCTTAAACTTTCTAGAGTCATCCGGACCTTTTACTATAAATACTGTCTGTTACATCTGTGCATATGTATGCCATCATGACACGGATGCCACGTGGAATGTATAAAACTTCTAAAGCACCGAAAACACGTCTTTGAGGCAGTTTTGATCAAGGCACTAGGGGAGCTTGATATGTGTTTGCGTTACAATTATTTCACAAAAAGGTAAAGTAAAATTACATTTTGGAATGTGTGATACATGTATTTTGCTGCAATGGTTGAAGGGACACTCCAGTTTCTGTTGCACTGGGAAAAAGTCAGACGAACATATCAGTCAAAAATATTTGGCTGGCCAGCTTCTCGTATGTTGAGCTAGGATACTGTGTAAATGCTGACACTGCAATAAAACTGCTTGTGTCGACAGATATGCAGCCAAACATATACTCTCAACGAGCACTAAAGATATAAATTAAAAACAAAAACAAAAACAACAACAGTGAACTTAGGAACTTTGTTAAGGAGGGGTGGAGGTGGGGGTGGGGGAGGGGGTGTTGAGAGGCATGTTGCACAGCATGATTAAGGTCGACACTGATTCCTAGCGTGATGGAATAGTGCGCAATGACCTTTCTCCCTGTCTTTCATTTATTTATACCAGCTCCCTCCCTCCCTCCGTATCAACAAGAACAAAAGCAGACTGTCTACATAGGCCCAAAGCAACAACAACAGCAACAGCAACGACGACGACGACGACGACGACAACAACAAACAGATTTACAAACAAACACAGTAGCAAGATGGAAATAAAAAACAAACAAATAAACAAGCAAACAAAGCAAAAGAAACGAGAATGTAAAAGAGAAAGAGATGGAAGATAACATCATGAAACAACGACAGTTCACTTCGACGAGAAATAAAATCGGATTTTTCTAACAAACTCTGACTCACTGGGTTATTCAGGATTCTTGAAACGAAAATTAAATACGTGGAGATTCTTTCGATACCACCACCACCACCTTTTTTCCCACACGTGCAACCGGGATGGCAGGTGGGTGCATTAATGTACACTTGATCGGTTAGTATGTAAACGTTTTTCCCTTGCCACGGGTACAGATGGAAAGAGAGAAGACGTGGGGGTGGGGTGGGGATGAAAGGGGGGGGGGGGGGGGGAGGCGAAGAGTGGAGAAAGGGAGGATGCTTCGGTGAGCCAGAGGGAGACGGAGGGGGTGGGGTGGGGAAAGCGAGCACACACCAATTGTTTGACAGCCATCGAACGGATATTTAACAACTGATTAGAAGGCAGTTAGTTTCTGCTGACACGTGTCACACTTGGTCGATCAAGTATACCTAACGTTTTGTACCCGTATATCAAGTATACCTAACGTTTTGTACCCGTCAGCGTGAGCGTGTGTTTGTGTGTGTGTGTGTGTGTGTGTGTGTGTGTGTGTGTGTGTGTGTGCGTGCGTGCGTGCGTGCGTGCGTGCGTGCGTGTATGCGTGCGTGCGTGCGTGCGTGCGTGTATGCGTGCGTGCGTGCGTGCATGCGTACGTACGTGTGTGTGTGTGTGTGTGTGTGTGTGTGTGTGTGTGTGTGTGTGTGTGTGGTGTTTCCGCGCGCGCACGCGTGTGTGTGTGTTTGTGTATGAAAAGCAGAGAGAGAGAGAGAGAGAGAGAGAGAGAGAGAGAGAGAGAGAGAGAGAGAGTCCCTCATATTATTTTCATTACCTGAAGAGTCTTTGGACGGTGTGTGTGTGTGTGGGTGGGGGTGGGGGGTGGGGTGGGGTAACGACGGTATTATACTGTTTGTCGCTTGCGTTGGGCACCGAGCACACTTAATCTGTACATCATCGGAGTAAAATACAATGAAACGAGAAAGCAGACGATATAAATCGGTCATACTCTGCTTTCATAACATGACACGATGTTAAAGACGTCATGCGAAGTAAAAAAGAACTGTGTATAAACTCTCGACCATCCTGTCAATTATCTAATGGTATATAGACTTGATTTGAAAAAGAATGAAGAAACAATGTGTTTAGTGTTAGGTTACCAGAAATATACACTTTCTTACTTCTTGCCTAAAAGAAAAAAAAGAAGAAAAATTAAAGAAGAAAATTTCTTAAATATATCTCGATGAGTAGGTAAGACTGATTCAACGAGTTTCTTACGCAAATGTATTGGGGAAAGAATTATTTTATATTTAAAATTTAGAACTACTTGATTAATGCAGATCCAGTCCCCCACGGTCGGCAACACACACACACACACACACACACAAACACAAGAAAGAAACAAGACCAGAGAGAGAGAGAGGTGGGGGAGGGAGGGAAGGAGGGAGAGAGAGAACGCGTTTTAGTAGAAGATATTCTTCGAGTGTGACACTATGTAAGGCTGACATCAAATATATTAATCAATAAGGATGTATTCATGTAAAACACACACGCACACGCACGCACGCACGCACGCACGCACGCACGCACGCACACACACACACACGCACGCACACACACACTCGCACGCACGCACGCACGCACGCACGCACGCACGCACGCACGCACACACACACACACACACACACACACACACACACACACACACGTTTGGCCTATGCACGATTGCTTGTGTGATAAACGTAAACCAGTTACCCGTTCCAGACTTCCAGACTTCCAGACGAGCTTCTATTATCTCATCACCAAGAAATCCAGCCGATCAGAAACTACAAATCACTCATGTCAAACAGCTCCTGTCTAGCCAATCGAAATCTACGGAAAATCCCGTCGTCCTCATATGGGCCTA
Organism: Conus ventricosus; assembly: GCA_018398815.1. Taxonomy (NCBI): domain Eukaryota; kingdom Metazoa; phylum Mollusca; class Gastropoda; order Neogastropoda; family Conidae; genus Conus; species Conus ventricosus. The sequence continues at coordinate 8,342,827 of CM031596.1, read as the reverse complement.
CATCCAAAGGATTTGTCTGTCACGGAAAATCCTTCTTCCTCTTATTAGCAAATTGACGCAGTGTGTGTGTGTAATGCCATTATTGATCTCGCGCTGACACGCGGGATTTCAAGTGGCTTTGGCCGACTTACCGTTGTTATTCTGTTCTGCCATAGTGGATAACTGCGTGTTCCTCGAATTACATCTGTTCTTCGAAGAGGTTCGTTCACTGGTTTTCCTGGTTGAAATCCTGTTCCTGTTTTATGTGTTTGGGCTCGAGTGTGCATAATATACGGCTGTTTGTGTCTATTAGTGTGCATACTATACGGCTGTTTGTGTCTATTAGTGTGCATAATATACAGCTATTTCTGTCTATTAGTGTGCATAATATACAGCTATTTCTGTCTATTAGTGTGCATAATATACAGCTATTACTGTCTATTAGTGTGCATAATATACAGCTATTTCTGTCTATTAGTGTGCGTAACATACAGCTATTTCTGTCTATTAGTGTGCATAATATACAGATATTTTTGTCTATTAGTGTGCGTAACATACAGCTATTTGTGTCTATTAGTGTGCATAATATACCAGCTATTTCTGTCTATTAGTGTGCATAATATGAAGCTATTTCTGTCGATAAGTGTGCATAATATACAGCTATTTGTGTCTATTAGTGTGTATAATATACAGCTATTTCCGTCTATTAGTGTGCATAATATAAAGCTATTTCTGTCTATTAGTGTGCATAATATACAGCTATTTGTGTCTATTAGTGTGCATAATATACAGCTATTGGTGTCTATTAGTATGCATAATATACAGTTATTGGTGTCCGTTAGTGTGCATAATATACAGCTATTTGTGTCCGTTAGTGTGCATAATATACAACTATTTGTGTCCGTTAGTGTGCATAGTATACAGCTATTGGTGTCCGTTAGTGTGCATAATATACAGCTATTTGTGTCTATTAGTGTGCATAATATACAGCTATTCGTGTCTATTAGTGTGCATAATATACAGCTATTTGTGTCTATTAGTGTGCACAATATACAGCTATTTGTGTCTATTAGTGTGCATAATAGACAGCTATTTGTGTCTATTAGTGTGCATAATAGACAGCTATGTGTGTCTATTAGTGTGCATAATAGACAGCTTTCGATTGTGTATAAAGTCGCAATGCAAAAGAGCTAAGTGTTATATTGTATATAGAAGAGGGCTATTGCCTGTTACACAAAAGATGTTGAAACTCTCTTGTAGCAGAAATTCCTATATGTAGAGACCTACTTCATTGGGTAGTCACGTTAAAAATAAACAATGCAAATTCGTTTTGATTTGTTTGTTGATGTGTGTGTGTATGTGTGTGTATGTGTATGTATGTGTGTGCGCGTACGTGTGTGTGTGTGTGTGTGTGTGTGTGTGTGTGTGTGTGTGTGTGTGTGTGTGTGTGTGTGTGTGCGTACGTGTGTGTGTGTGTGTGTGTGTGTGTGTGTGTGTGTGTGTGTGTGTGTGTGTGTGTGTGTGATGTTGTAATTGATAATCACATCATTTCACTCTTACACGCAATACGCGTCTTGTAAAAGGACGTGCGCGCGTTCGTGTGTGTGTGTGTGTGTGTGTGTGTGTGTGTGTGTGTGTGTGTGTGTGTGTGTGTGTGTGTGTTCAAGTTGAATATTACATCATTTCAATGTTTGACGAAACACGGGATTTGTAAAGTCTTAATGGAACCTCAGAGAAAAGTACATTCCACCGAAGGCAGTCAAATGCTCGGTATTAAGTGCTTGATATTTGCTTGCTTTAAAAAAACAAACCTTTTCCCCTTAAGCACGAATTTACCATTCTAGAGAATGCATTTATTCGGACACGAAGTTCTAGTTTTTTGCTCCACTTTCTTTTTAAAAATTTTTTTTTTAGGAAAGTTGAAGACATCAAGGCCAAAATTTCTTATCAACACAACCCGAGTATGCATACATGTACATGGAGACCGAGAAACAGATTGTGACAGATGCAGAAAGACACACGATAGCGTGATACACAGAGTAATGGCAAAGTGACCACATTGTAAAGGCAACGTGACGCCATTGTAAAGGCAACGTGACGACACTGTAAAGGCAACGTGACGACACTGTAAAGGCTGAAAACTGACTTGAGTCCGTAGCAGAGCAGAGAATGGAACTTGAGATCCATGGACTCGTGACCCAGGCCCCGGGAAGTGTTGATTGTCTCAACGGCCTGCAACAAGGATGATCACGCTATTGACTCGCTCGTTTTCAGTCCTAGACTCTCCCACCTCTCCTCTCTCACTGTGTGTGTGTGTGTGTGTGTGTGTGTGTGTGTGTGTGTGTGTGTGTGTGTGTGTAAGCTTCAGACCAATTCTTGACCTTGAATCATAAAAGGGCCACTTTTAATTTTTTGAAAACTTAAATATGACCACTTCTGGATCGCATTCAATAAAAACCTGACGCAGGCGAGTTCATCTTTCTACATATTTATCTATTTTGTCTTCCCCCACTACTTAATTGTTCAGCATTATATTGTTTGGTCAATCAGTGGGAGATTGCATCTCTTAGGAAATCCAAGTAAAGGTTGTTCTATACAATTCTTAGCCACTCACAATGCTTGGGTTATTGAACAGCAGAGCTGACCACTCAGACTGTTCCATTACTTTTGATCTCCCTTGCATCCTTGAATGGATCCTCAAGCATTGGCTCAAAGATTGCCCCCTACATTTTATACTGTTTAAATAATGCTGTTAGTTTTTTCAGCAACTTTTTTCCTCTCCACACTTTTGTTTTGTTCCATTTACTACCCTTCGCTAGCTGCTTTGAGGGTACTGTTGGATTCTTTTTTGAACCCTTGGTGGTGAGAACACCACAGAATTATGGACTGTGGTGTGTCTCTATTTGACACCAAGAGTACAGACACAATCAGCTGTGTCTCCCTGATGAGTCCGATCCAGCGGACGAAAGGCCTAGGAGCAGGCAATACAAATCGATTGAGAGGGATTGCGATGGTTCCCTCAGACAGCTAGTGAAGGGTTTCTCATATCTATAATATAATTCCCCCATTTCCTTCCTCTTCAATTTTTTTAAATTTTAAGTTCAAATCTTTGCCGAGTCATTACTATAACGACGGAAGAATTGTTAACCTGCACTCCCACTACTTAATTGTTCAGCATTATATCTATTTTGTTGTTGAAAGCTTGATGTTAACACTGTATCATAGTGAATAACTAGCGGTCTTTGAGAAAAGTTCCCCTCTTCATGTGCCATTTTGTATGATCAGCTGGCTTTCTATTTTAATCTTAACACCTTGATGATATTTGATTAAGAAAGATACTTTTCTCAAAAGCTTAAAACCAATTGTGGACGGCATTTAGCATTAAGCGGTCACTTCATAAGGTTGCCTTTCTTCAGTCTAAACACGAACCCAAACCAAACAGATTAAAATGGGGGTAGGGTTGTTGGGGGTTTTTTTTTGACTGCTTCAGCTCAATTCTTGACCACATTGAACGATAAATGGCCTCCGGCGAAAACTGTTTTATTAACTGCAAGCTTAAAATTGATTCTGGACCATATGCGGTCACTGACGGAAGTCAGTTTATTCTTTTGAAAGCTATTACCAAATTCTGGACCACAGTGAAAGTGCACTGTTACTGAAGAAAGTTCCTTTCTTTTGTTTGTTTGTTTCTATTAAGTCCAATTCTAGACCATTGAGACCTAGATAGTATGCGGTCGCTGAGGACAATCGGTTTTTCTTTTCTTTCTCTAAAATGTTCGAAAGCTAAGATCAGTCCTAAACCATACTGAATTATCAGGGATCACCAGCCGCCGTGGCGAAGTGGTTAGCGTCGCGGACTCCCGGCTGGGAGGTCGTGGGTTCGAATCCAATCGGAGTCATGTGGGTTTTTCTGCCCCGACCGGCTCCTACCCAGAGTTGAGTTTGCTGCGGACTCAGTTGGGAAGACTGGGACCACACAGTCGAGTTTCATCCACTTATGGATGCGTTTCTGAGAGTGTTGCTCAAATTTCATGACCAACACTGCAGCTGCCTGTATCTCTCGGGCCTGGTTGACGCCGGGATATATTATGAAAGGAAGCGTAGAATACAGCCCTGTCATGTAGTCTCAGACCGAAATGGAAATCCGTAGCATCATCTTAATCATCCTCATTCTCATCGATCAGCATAAAAAAAAGTCTCAAATTCTGTGGCCCTTCATGTCCTGCTCTCATGGTGACCTCAATTTCGATGTCCTCTCCACGTTTGTGGTTTTGGTTTGGTTCCGTCGGGGTCACCGGTATCGGCGAGTCCATGGGGCTGTCGTTGGACGGACGTGGTGGCGCCCTCCGGAGGGAGAGCTCACTCACGCCGGCTCCGCGACTAAGCAATCATTGTCGTCAGTAGGGGGCTTAGTAGGTGGTGTCCTGCGTATGTTAGATCAGAACAGGCGCCATTGAACACCACCGAAGTGACTCGGCAGTGTTTCCTCCGGTGGGTTGCCTCTTGACGACTTGACATTGACTGCTCCCTGTGGATTGCCGGTGCCGGGGCTGCGGCGGGCCGACCGGACTGTGACTGTGGACGGGATTTCGGAATGAGCGGCGTGGGTGCATTGCCTCTGAGGTGGCGCAGAGGTTGGGACAGCAAAAAAAATTATCAGGGATAACTCACGAAGATCACTGTTTACAAATCCAATTCTGGACCCCATCTAGATGATAGGTGGACTCTGGGGAAATATACGTTGTTGGGGGAAGTGGGAAGGGGGAGTGACCTTCACACCAGTAATTGTTATGTAATATCCAATAACAATCGGTCAGTCAGGACAGTTAGTCAGTCCTTGTTGTTTTATGAAACCAAAGACTACAGAAATAAGTCAGAAGTGGGTTTTTTTTCCTAACCGTTTTGAACACTTGTGCAAAAAGGTTTTGTATTTAGTTTTTCGTTCAATTTACGTTAAGAACAGCTAGGTCGAAAATTTCCAACAAAAGTGAAATGAATGTATGTGTAGTACATTGGGAGGGTGTGGCCGTTTCCAACTAAAGTGAAATGAATGTATATGGAGTACGTCTGGAGGGTGTGGCCGTTTCCAACTAAAGTGAAATGAATGTATATGGAGTACGTTTGGAGGGTGTGGCCGTTTCCAACTAAAGTGAAATGAATGTATATGGAGTACGTTTGGAGGGTGTGGCCGTTTCCAACTAAAGTGAAATGAATGTATATGGAGTACGTGTGGAGGGTGTGGCCGTTTCCAACTAAAGTGAAATGAATGTATGTGGAGTACGTTTGGAGGGTGTGGCCGTTTCCAACTAAAGTGAAATGAATGTATGTGGAGTACGTTTGGAGAGTTGGGCAGGAGCAGCGAAGCACCAGACAAGAAGAACAAATATTACCATGACTTCAAATATGACCATGACTTCCCTGCCTGACTCACAGAACAAATATTACCATGACTTCCCTGCCTGACTGCTGCCAGACGTGTTCATCTACATCTTGAATAAATATTGAGAGTTTGTGTCAGCTGGTCTGTCAAATTAATTAATTCACTTCCATACCATACCTCTACTGCTCTGAATTTCCACGTGTTCTCTCTCTCTCTCTCTCTCTCTCTCTCTCTCTCTCTCTCTCTCTCTCTCTCTCTCTCTCTTAAGAATTCGATTAACTCTCTTCATAATATGCACCATAAATAATCTTATGTTCGCTATGACAATAAGAATTCGGGCTTTGCCTCTTTCGCCCTTCCTTCACCCCCCCCCCCCCCCCCTGCCCCTGCCCGCCCCTTTCCAAATTTATCAGTACTTCATATTTCAACTTATCAGCGAAGGCGGTGACACCAAAAGCAACAATAACAAAGAAGACACGGTTTACTCCGCTAACAACGAGACTGGTTAAACTGATTTAGCAGGTGTCATTGCGGTTTTGTGGGGACAGTGAGTAAGTGAGTGAGTGATGGTTTTGTGGGGACAGTGAGTGGGTGAGTGCTGGTGTTGTGGGGACAGTGAGTGAGTGAGTGATGGTGTTGTGGGGACAATGAGTGAGTGATGGTGTTGTGGGGACAGTGAGTGAGTGATGGTGTTGTGGGACAGTGAGTGATGGTGTTGTGGGGACAGTGAGTGATGGTGTTGTGGGGACAGTGAGTGATGGTGTTGTGGGGACAGTGAGTGAGTGATGGTGGTGTGGGGACAGTGAGTGAGTGATGGTGTTGTGGGGACAGTGAGTGAGTGATGGTGTTGTGGGGACAATGAGTGAGTGATGGTGTTGTGGGGACAGTGAGTGATGGTGTTGTGGGGACAGTGAGTGATGGTGTTGTGGGGACAGTGAGTGATGGTGTTGTGGGGACAGTGAGTGAGTGATGGTGTGTGGGGACAGTGAGTGATGGTGTTGTGGGGACAGTGAGTGATGGTGTTGTGGAGACAGTGAGTGAGTGATGGTGTTGTGGGGACAGTGAGTGAGTGATGGTGTTGTGGGGACAATGGGTGATGGTGTTGTGGGGCAGTGAGTGAGTGATGGTGTTGTGGGGACAGTGAGTGAGTGATGTGTTGTGGGGACAGTGGGTGAGTGATGGTTTGTGGGGACAGTGAGTGAGTGATGGTGTTGTGGGGACAGTGAGTGATGGTGTTGTGGGACAGTGAGTGATGGTGTTGTGGGGACAGTGAGTGAGTGATGGTGTTGTGGGGACAGTGAGTGAGTGATGGTGTTGTGGGGACAGTGAGTGATGGTGTTGTGGGGACAGTGAGTGATGGTGTTGTGGAGACAGTGAGTGATGGTGTTGTGGGGACAGTAAGTGAGTGATGGTGTTGTGGGGACAGTGAGTGATGGTGTTGTGGGGACAGTGGGTGTGTGAGTGATGGTGTTGTGGGAACAGTGAGTGAGTGATGGTGTTGTGGGACAGTGAGTGAGTGATGGTGTTGTGGGGACAGTGAGTGATGTTTTGTGGGGACAGTGAGTGAGTGAGTGATGGTGTTGTGGGAACAGTGAGTGAGTTATGGTGTTGTGGGGACAGTGAGTGAGTGATGGTGTTGTGGGGACAGTGAGTGATGGTGTTGTGGGACAGTGGGTAAGTGAGTGATGGTGTTGTGGGGACAGTGAGTGAGTTAGTGATGGTGTTGTGGGACAGTGAGTGAGTGATGGTGTTGTGGGGACAGTGAGTGAGTGATGGTGTTGTGGGGACAGTGAGTGAGTGATGGTGTTGTGGGGACAGTGAGTGAGTGATGGTGTTGTGGGGACAGTGAGTGAGTGATGGTGTTGTGGGGACAGTGAGTGATGGTGTTGTGGGGACAGTGAGTGATGGTGTTGTGGGGACAGTGAGTGAGGGATGGTGTTGTGGGGACAGTGGGTGATGGTGTTGTGGGGACAGTGAGTGAGTGATGGTGTTGTGGGGACAGTGAGTGATGGTGTTGTGGTGACAGTGAGTGAGTGATGGTGTTGTGGGGACAGTGAGTGAGTGATGGTGTTGTGGGGACAATGAGTGATGGTGTTGTGGGGACAGTGAGTGATGGTGTTGTGGGACAGTGGGTGAGTGATGGTGTTGTGGGGACAGTGAGTGAGTGATGGTGTTGTGGGGACAATGAGTGATGGTGTTGTGGGGACAGTGAGTGATGCTGTCGTGGGGACAGTGGGTGAGTGATGGTGTTGTGGGGACAGTGAGTGAGTGAGTGATGGTGTTGTGGGGGCAGTGAGTGATGGTGTTGTGGGGACAGTGAGTGATGGTGTTGTGGGGACAGTGAGTGAGTGATGGTGTTGTGGGGACAGTGAGTGATGGTGTTGTGGGGACAGTGAGTGATGGTGTTGTGGGGACAGTGAGTGATGGTGTTGTGGGGACAGTGAGTGATGGTGTTGTGGGACAGTGAGTGAGTGATGGTGTTGTGGGTTCAGTGAGTGAGTGAGTGATGGTGTTGTGGGGACAATTAGTGAGTGATGGTGCTGTGGGGACAGTGAGTCAGTGATGGTGTTGTGGGGACAGTGAGTGAGTGATGGTGTTGTGGGGACAGTGAGTGATGGTGTTGTGGGGACAGTGAGTGAGTGATGGTGTTGTGGGGACAATTAGTGAGTGATGGTGTTGTGGGGACAGTGAGTGAGTGATGGTGTTATGGGGTCAGTGAGTGATGGTGTTGTGGGGACAGTGAGTGAGTGATGGTGTTGTGGGACAGTGAGTGATGGAGTTGTGGGGCCAGTGAGTGAGTGGTGGTGTTGTGGGGACAGTGAGTGAGTGATGGTGTTGTGGGGACAGTGAGTGAGTGATGGTGTGTGGGGACAGTGAGTGATGGTGTTGTGTGGGGACAGTGAGTGAGTGATGGTGTTGTGGGACAATGAGTGAGTGATGGTGTTGTGGGACAGTGAGTGATGGTGTTGTGGGACAGTGAGTGATGGTGTTGTGGGGACAGTGAGTGAGTGAGTGATGGTGTTGTGGGACAGTGAGTGGTGGTGTTGTGGACAGTGAGTGGTGGTGTTTGGGGACAGTGAGTGAGTGATGGTGTTGTGGGGACAGTGAGTGAGTGATGGTGTTGTGGGACAGTGAGTGATGGTGTTGTGGGGACAGTGAGTGAGTGATGGTGTTGTGGGACAGTGAGTGATGGTGTTGTGGTGACAGTGAGTGGTGGTGTTGTGGGGACAGTGAGTGATGGTGTTGTGGGGACAGTGAGTGATGGTGTTGTGGGGACAGTGAGTGATGGTGTTGTGGGGACAGTGAGTGAGTGATGGTGTTGTGGGGACAGTGAGTGAGTGATGGTGTTCTGGGTTCAGTGAGTGATGGTGTTGTGGGGACAATTAGTGAGTGAGTGTTGTGGGGACAGTGAGTGAGTGATGGTGTTGTGTGGACAATTAGGAGTGATGGTGTTGTGGGGGCAGTGGATGAGTGAGTGATGGTGTTGTGGGTACAGTGAATGAGTGATGGCGTTGTGGTGAGGACAGTGGGTGAGTGATGGTGTTGTGGGGACAGTGGGTGAGTGAGTGATGGTGTTGTGGGGACAGTGGGTGAGTGAGTGATGGTGTTGTGGGGACAGGGTGAGTGAGTGATGGTGTTGTGGGGACAGTGAGTGAGTGATGGTGTTGTGGGGACAGTGAGTGAGTGATGGTGTTGTGGGGACAGTGAGTGAGTGATGGTGTTGTGGGGACAGTGAGTGATGGTGTTGTGGGACAGTGATGATGGTGTTGTGGGACAGTGGTGAATGATTGATGGTAGCGAGGGGAAGCAGTGTGTGATAGCGGTCTGTTACCAGGTGGAGAAGATCTTCCGGTGTGGGACGTTGCAGTCATCCTCATCCAGCCTGAAACAAAAAAGAGAAATGTCATTTTCAGGCCATGAATGTCTTCGCTTCAACTCTGACCTACCCACACAGCTATAAGGAACAAGCACACAATACAAGGCTTCATACAACTTCAAGGTTGGGTCTCTTGTTTGATTTTTTTTGTTTGGTTTGCTTTTGTTTCGTTTACTGCACTGTTGCCTATCCATCGGGCTTTCTCTGCCCCCCCCCCCCCCCCCTCCCCCGTTTCGCTCCATCAACAGTCCTCTGGTGCCGTGTCAGCAAGGCCACTGGATCTTATTACATAGCAATAGCAACGGTGTTGTCTTTTCTTGACTGATGTCAGTACATCTTCATGTAGTCTGATGCGTTGCTTGAGGCGCTCGTTTACCGGTGTTACGATCAGTCTATCTGATGTTAGCAGATCTTATGTGATGCGATGCGTTGCTTGAGGTGCTCGTTTACCGGTGTTACGATCAGTCTATCTGATGTTAGTATCTTCAGGTGATTTCCATGAACTGGGCCAAACTTTCAGGATCCGTCGTGAGGGTCTGTGTTGTCGCATGCATTTAGGAAGATGAAAGATACCAGTGCAGGAACAAGATGCCTAAATCGTAAGAAACAAAATGTGGGGGAGGGCGGGGGGGGGGGGGCATAGGTAGTCAGAATACAAATAGATGTATGTGGGTGGTAGGGCTCTACGGTAAAGCGTCCTTGGACAGCAAGCCGAACCCACCAACAGAAGTCCGTTATGGCCATGAAGTTATACAATACGATACAATGCAGTACAATGCAATATAATACAACACAATACAACACAACACAATACAATACGATACAATACAACACAACACAACACAACACAACACAACACAATACAGCAGAATGCAATACAATACAACACAATACAACAAAATACAACACAATACAAACCAATACAACACAACACAACACAATACAATACAACGCAATACAACACAACACAACACAATACAATACAACACAATACAATACAACACAATGCAATACAACACAATGCAATAAATACAACACAATGTAGTAAATACAACACAATGTAATAAATACAACACAATGCAATACAATACAACAAAATACAACACAATACAACACAGCACAATGCAATACAATACAACACAATACAACACAATGCAATACAACACAACACAACACAACGCAATGCAATACAATACAATGCAATGCAATACAATACAATACAATAAAGTACAACACAGTGGAATACAATACAATACAACACAATACAATGCAATATAATGCAACACAACACAATGCAATGCAATACAATATAATAAAGTACAACACAATGCAATACAATACAACACAACACAATGCATTGTCTTCAGAGTGGTTCGGTGTCAGACAACACAAGACAATGCATTGTCTTCAGAGTGATTCGGTGTCAGACAACACAACACAACACAACACAACACAACACAATGCATTGTCTTCAGCGTGATTCGGTGTAAGACAACACAACACAATGCATTGTCTTCAGGGTGATTCGGTGTAAGACAACACAACACAATGCATTGTCTTCAGCGTGATTCGGTGTAAGACAACACAACACGACACAACACAATGCATTGTCTTCAGAGTGATTCGGTGTGAGACAACACAACACGACACAACACATTGTCTTCAGAGTGATTCGGTGTGAGACAACACAACACAACACAATGCATTGTCTTCAGAGTGACTCGGTGTGAGACAACACAACACAACACAATGCATTGTCTTCAGAGTGATTCGGTGTGAGACAACACAACACGATACAACACAATGCATTGTCTTCAGAGTGACTCGGTGTGAGACAACACAACACAACACAATGCATTGTCTTCAGAGTGATTCGGTATAACACAACACAACACAACACAATGCATTGTCTTCAGAGTGATTCGGTGTGAGACAACACAACACAACACAACACAATGCATTGTCTTCAGAGTGATTCGGTGTGAGACAACACAACACAACACAATGCATTGTCTTCAGAGTGATTCGGTGTGAGACAACGCAACACAACACAACACAACACATTGTCTTCAGAGTGATTCGGTGTAAGACAACACAACACAACACAATGCATTGTCTTCAGAGTGATTCGGTGTGAGACAACACAACACGACACAACACATAGTCTTCAGAGTGATTCGGTGTGAGACAACACAACACGACACAACACATAGTCTTCAGAGTGATTCGGTGTAAGACAACACAACACAACACAATGCATTGTCTTCAGAGTGATTCGGTGTAACACAACACAAACACAACCAACACAATGCATTGCCTTCAGAGTGATTCGGTGTGAGACAACACAACACAATGTATTGTCTTCAGAGTGGTTCGGTGTCAGACAACACAACACAATGCATTGTCTTCAGAGTGATTCGGTGTGAGACAACACAACACAACACAACACAAACACAACACAACACAACACAATGCATTGTCTTCAGAGTGATTCGGTGTCAGACAACACAACACAATGCATTGTATTCAGAGTGATTTGGTGTGAGACAACACAAACACAACACAACACAGACAAACACAACACAACGCATTGTCTTCAGAGTGATTCGGTGTGAGACAACACAACACAACGCATGTCTTCAGAGTGATTCGGTGTGAGACAACACAACACAACACATTGTCTTCAGAGTGATTCGGTGTGAGACAACACAACACAACACAATGCATTGTCTTCAGAGTGATTCGGTGTCAGACAACACAACACAATGCATTGTCTTCAGAGTGATTCGGTGTGAGACAACACAACACAATGCATTGTCTTCAGAGTGATTCGGTGTGAGACAACACAACACGACACAATGCATTGTCTTCAAAGTGATTCGGTGTAGACAACACAACACGATACAACACAATGCATTGTCTTCAGAGTGATTCGGTGTGAGACAACACAACACAACACAACGCATTGTCTTCAGAGTGATTCGGTGTGAGACATCACAACAACACAATGCATTGTCTTCAGAGTGATTCGGTGTGAGACAACACAACACAATGCATTGTCTTCAGAGTGATTCGGTGTAACACACCACACAACACAACACAACACAATGCATTGTCTTCAGAGTGATTCGGTGTGAGACAACACAACACGGCACAACACATTGTCTTCAGAGTGATTCGGTGTGAGACAACACAACACAACACAACACAACACAATGCATTGTCTTCAAGTGATTCGGTGTGAGACAACACAACACAACACAACACAACACAAACACAATGCATTGTCTTCAGAGTGATTCGGTGTGAGACAACACAACACGACACAATGCATTGTCTTCAGAGTGATTCGGTGTGAGACAACACAACACGACACAACTCAAACACAACACAACACATTTTCTTCAGATTGATTCGGTGTAAGACAACACAACACAATGCATTGTCTTCAGAGTGATTCGGTGTGAGACAACATAACACGACACAATGCATTGTCTTCAGAGTGATTCGGTGTGAGACAACACAACACAACACAACACACACAACACAACACAACACAACACATTGTCTTCAGAGTGATTGGTGTAAGACAACACAACACACAAACTGCATTGTCTTCAGAGTGATTCGGTGTGAGAACCCACAACACGACACAACACAACACAACGCATTGTCTTCAGAGTGATTCGGTGTGAGACAACACAACACAACACAACACAACACAACACAACAACACAACACAATGCATTGTCTCATCAGATGATTCGGTGTGAGACAGCACAACACAAAGCACAACACAACACAACACAACGCATTGTCTTCAGAGTGATTCGGTGTGAGACAACACAACACAACACAACACAACACAACACAACACAACGCATTGTCTTCAGAGTGATTCGGTGTAGACAACACAACACAACGCATTGTCTTCAGAGTGATTCGGTGTGAGACAACACAACACGACACAACACATTGTCTTCAGAGTGATTCGGTGTGAGACAACACAACACAACACAACACAACACAACGCATTGTCTTCAGAGTGATTCGGTGTGAGACACCACAACACACACAACACATTGTCTTCAGAGTGATTCGGTGTGAGACAACACACAACACAACACAACACAACACAACACAACGCATTGTCTTCAGAGTGATCGGTGTGAGACAACACAACACAACACAAGCATTGTCTTCAGAGTGATTCGGTGTGAGACAACACAACACACCAACACACAAACACGCATTGTCTTCAGAGTGACTCGGTGTGAGACAAACACACACAACACACAATGCATTCTTCAAGGATCGTGTGAGACACAACACAACACAAGCATTGTCTTCAGAGTGATCGGTGAGACAACAACGCAACACAAAACACACCAACATTGCAAACTAGACAAACAAAGTCACTCATTGTCTCGGTGCTCGTAACACAACGCAACAGCAAACTAATGAAGTTTGGCAGCCATCACATGCACTGACAGACAGACGAGTGGCAACAACTCAAACAGCTTCCAGATGTTTCTGCTGTGATATCACGCCCCCCCCCCCCCCCCCCCCCCCCCCATCCCCACCCCCGCCACCACCCCAACCCCTTCTTAGTTCCCTGTGACCCCCTTTTCCTCCTCCCTCTGCCCCCACCCCCACTCTAGGCCCTCCCTCCTCTTGCAACAAAAGGTTGAAAATAATCACGTGACTTGAGAAGACAGCGGGAGGTTGTACATTGATGCATGACAAAGACTCGGTCCCACATAAAGTGTTTTGATTTAGAGAAAGAGATGGAAAAAAGGGTATGAATTGTAAAACAAAAAAAGAAGCATGCCATTGGATAGAGTGGTAGTCAGTAGGGGCAGATGAGCATATGAACGCCTAAGGGCTTGATACTAATCAGGATGTTCGAGTTTATGGCAGAATTTATAGCTGGACGCCAAAGAACGGTCAGTTCATCAGATCGACAAGAATGTGATATAACCTGCGAGTACCATCCTAATCATGAATATCATTGTCGCAGATCCGTAAGCCCTATGGGTAAGCGTTACAGACGCTTTGATGGTCAAGGACCTCTACAGTTCGGTGTTCCGTTATGGCAGCAGAGAAGAGGAGCTGTCACCAGACCAGTCCAGCGCGTTGCCCATCGTTGGTTCGTCGTCTCTGGAACGTCCTCCTCATTCCATCTGTCATCCCCATCCCCCGCCACTGTGTCATGGAGGATGGTGTCTTGATAAACGCTAAAAGTTTCTGTCATCCCCCGCCACTGTGTCATGGAGGATGGTGTCTTGATAAACGCTAAAAGTTTCTGTCTGTCATCCCCCGCCACTGTGTCATGGAGGATGGTGTCTTGATAAACGCTAAAAGTTTCTGTCTGTCGAGCAGATAATCTGACTTGCTTTCTGACACCTTCATTCACCTCTCTTTGCTTGTTGTTTTTTCCCCCATAAAAAAAAATAGACAGATTCTGCGTCTTGCACAATGATCGGAAGACGGATGTCTACCAAGGAACGAGTCAACATCTAACGCTGGCAGACTTCAGTTTCTCAGCTACCAGGCACCGTAAGGTTACTATGTCATGACAAGTATGTCATCATGACTCCCTGTCCAAAACCTTCCTACAGAGTACAGTGGAGGGTAGACGTCCCAGAGAAATGATCTCTTCTGCTTCTGCCGCTTGTTTTTTTCGCCGTCTGGGCTTTTGCCGCCAACTAGGATATATTTCGCCGCAAAGAAATAAAACGCAGTGAAGGTCTACTCTCTCTCTCTCTCTCTCTCTCTCTCTCTCTCTGGTGTGTGTGTGTGTGTGTGTGTGTGCGTGTGTGTGTGTGTGTGTGTGTGTGTGTGTGTGTGTGTGTGTGTGTGTGTGTGTGTGTCCATCTGTCTACATCCCTTTGAAGCTGAAGATTATGACACTGGTTGACAGATGGTTAATGCTGGTGTCAGATTTCCACTTAAGGACACCAATCTCTAAATCTTACGTTCAGTGCACTCATTAATTCCTTGGCGCATCTAAACTGGCAGACCTCGAATTTACACTTCCACTTGGACACACATTTTTTGTACTCCCAGATCTTATAGAACAGGGGTACTTTACAACGGGAACAAAGAAATGCTGTCTGTGTGTGTGTGTGTCTGTCTGTCTGTCTGTCCGTCCGTGGTCAAATTGTGTTCCACTCGCTCCAGACAAAACTACTAGGCTGATCGTTCTGAAAATTTGTAGGTATGTTCATTATGGGTCACGGATGATGCCTGATGTTTTATTTTACCGTTGTAGCCGTTACTAATGGCTATAACGGCCCATGACGGTTTTTCTTCTTTATGGAATGTCTCAGGAAGTATTTGGCCGATCTTTCTGAACATTTGTAGGTATGTTCATTATGGATCACGGATGATGCCTGATGTTTTATTTTACAGTTATATCCGTTACTAACGGATATGACGGCCCATAACGGTTTTTCTTTTTTGTGGAAAATCTCAGAAACTACATGGCCGATCTTTCTGAAAAATTGTAGGTATGTTCATTATGGGTCACAGATGATGGCCGATGTTTACCACAATAGCCGTTACTAACGGCTATAACGGTCCCAAACGGTTCTTCCACTTTATGGAATATCTTACGCGTATTCAAGATAAATTGGGAGTACGTTTATATGCTTTGTATCTTGTTTTTTTCTCCGATGCGTAATGCGTGGTAATTTAAAGTCGCTTTTGTCCTCCTTTTGTCGTGGGGACAACTGTACACCGGAAGACCTACAGCCAAGAGGAACCTCAGCATAATGTACTCTGTCAGTGTGCATGCTTTGGTAGGACAGATCCACCTTACGTATAATCACATTTCTTCTAAACGCTACAAGATAGGCGGGCACATTTGTTCTAAACGCTACAAGATAGGCGGCACATTTGTTCTAAACGCTACAAGATAAGCGGGCACATTTGTTCTAAACGCTACAAGATAGGCGGGCACATTTGTTCTAAACGCTACAAGATAGGCGGGCACATTTGTTCTAAACGCTTCAAGATAGGCGGGCACATTTGTTCTAAACGTTTCAAGATAGGCGGGCACATTTGTTCTAAACGCTTCAAGATAGGCGGGCACATTTGTTCTAAACGCTAGAAGATAGGCGGGCACATTTGTTCTAAACGCTACAAGATAGGCGGGCACATTTGTTCTAAACGCTACAAGATAGGCGGGCACATTTGTTCTAAACGCTACACGATAGGCGGGCACATTTGTTCTAAACGCTACAAGATAGGCGGGCACATTTGTTCTAAACGCTACAAGATAGGCGGGCGGCGATAATCCAGTAAACAGCCTCGGTAGTACTGGCGGCGAAAGCATCGGTCAGCAGAGGCAGAGCTACGCTGGATGGACGACACGAGGGCCTGGGCTGACCACAGCACCTCACGTCAACATACTCACTGCCAGGTGGCAGAGCAGGAAGCACCGAGGGAGAGGTAGCAGATCTCTCTCGAGTGAACCTAACGTGACAGGTCAGCGACGGGTGGCGCAGTAAACCTTCCAGCCACCACAATGACGGCAGGTATAGCATGTATCGCCGGCGGACAGCTTCTTGAGATGTGGGGCTGTCGGCAATGACAGCGCTGCCTGACTACGATAAGCGTGGCCTGGTAAACCATGTCATCGGGTCGGCACGGTGGGCAACCCTTTCGAAAGTTGCCGTAGTCCGTGAGGATCTTAGAACGGATTGTGTCGCGCTCCAGCGATGTGCGTCCTGCTTCCTCTTTATGGCGGCCTCGCGCGGTACAGGATCATCGCACCTTAGCAGGAAGAAGGCAGTACTGAAAACAAGGCTTTGGGGCAGAATCTTTGGGGGGGGGGGGGGGGGGGGGGATGAGTGCCGTTACTTACGGTTGGCCGACCAACACCACAAAGTGGACACTAGTTCGCACGGAACCAGGAACCAAGTGATGGACACCAGTTCAGTAGGAAGAAGGAGGAGGACGCAGACTCCTCCAGTCTTGGACGAAAACCCGAACAAGACAGGACAGCCCTCGTCCGTAACCATTCCCAAGACTCCTGCCAACGACCAGCCATCCTTCCATCTAAACTGCAGACCTCGGTCTGAGACACCGTGTCTATGAGGGTCTCTGGCTGACAGCACGTTAAACTCGCCTCTACGCTGCAGCATCTCAGTCTACGCATGAA
>CM031596.1:8305424-8310424 GCA_018398815.1 Conus ventricosus | reverse complement strand
AAAATCTGTCCCCCCCCGAGATGCGCCCAGCAACGCCCCCATTCCCCACAATGAAAATTCACAACCCTGCACCCCCAGAGTTGTGCCCGCAAAAAGGACGTCAGCAAAGGGGCTGTTACAATAATTCCCCCCTACCGGGCCCCTAACATGGTGGGTCAGAAAAGGGGGCTTGTTACAATAATTCACCCTGCCTGCCCCCTAACAGGGGTTAGCGGGCCAAAGGGGCATGTTACATCATTCCCCCCTCCCGGCCCCCCAAACATGGTAGTCGCAAAGGGGCATGTTACAATAATTCCCCCCTACCTGCTTCCTAACATGACAGTACCCAAAGGGGCATGTTACAAAAAATTCCCCCCCTGCCTGCTCCTTAACATGACAGTCAGCAAAGGGGTGTTACAATAATTCACCCCTGCCGGCTCCCTAACAGGGGACAGTCAGCAAAGAGGGGGGTTACCAATAATTCACCATTTCTTGCTCCCTACATGCCCGTCAGAAAAGGGGGAAATTTTACAAAATTTCCCACCCCTCCCTGCTCCCTAACAGGGACGGCAGCAAAAGGGGCATGTTAAAAATTTAATTCCCCCCAAAGGGTTTCCCTAACATGGTAGTCAGCAAAGGGGGCATGTTACAATAATTCCCCCCTACCTGCTCCCTTAACATGACAGTCAGCAAAGAGGCATGTTCCCAATAATTCACCCCTACTTGCCCCCTTTAACGGGACAGTCAGAAAAGGGGGCTTTTGCAAAAATTTTCCCCCCCGTACCTGCCCCCTTTAACATAAAAGTCACCCAAAAGGGGGGCTTTTTGCAAAAAATTCACCCTTCCTGCTCCCTAAAATGCCAGTCAGAAAAAGGGGCAGGTTACAAAATTCACCCTGCCTGCTCCCTAACATGACAGTCAGCAAAGGGGCATGTTACAATAATTCCCCCCTGCCTGCCCCCTTTAACTGAGAGTCAGCAAAGGGATGTTACAATAATTCACCCAAACCTTTGCCCCCTAAATGGTAGTCGGAAAAGGGGGCATGTTCCAAAAAATTCCCCCCCCTACCTGCCCCCAACAAAACGGGCAGAAAAGGGGCATGTTACAAAAATTTCCCCCCCCTCCCTGCCCCCTAATTGACATTTCAGAAAAGGGGGCATGTTACAAAAAAATTTCACCCCAAACCTGCTCCCTAACATGACAGGCGAAAAGGGGCATGTTACAAAATTCCCCCCTCCTTCCCTTCCCTAACATGACAGCCCAACAAAGGGGCATGTTAAAATTTAATTTCCCGCTCCCCTGTCCCTAACATGCCCGTCAGCAAAGGGGCATTTTTACAAAAATTTCCCCGTTTACCTGCTCCCTAACATGACACCCAGCAAAGGGGCATTTTAAAAATTAATTCCCCCCCCTACCTGTTTCCCTAACATGACACCCGAAAAGGGGCATTTTCCCAAATTCCCCCGTTTACCTGCTCCCAAAACATGCAGTCGGGCAAAAGGGGCATGTTCCAAAAAATTCAAAACCCTGCCCCCTTTAACTGCAGCCACCCAAAGGGGGGGCATTTTACAAAAAATTTCACGTTACCTGCTCCCTAACATGCCCGGGCCACCCCCAAAAGGGGGCATTTTAAACAATAATTCACCCCTACCTGCTCCTAACATGCCAGTCAGCAAAGGGGCATGTTACAAAAATTCACCCCTGCCTGCCCCCAAACAGGGACAGTCAGAAAAGGGGCAGTTACAATAATTCCCCCTCCCTGTCCCAAAAATGACAGTCAGCAAAGGGGCATTTTCCCAATAATTCCCCCCTACCTGCCCCTTTTAAAATGCAGCAAGGGGCATGTTACAATAATTCCCCCTCCCTGCTCCCAAAACATGACAGTCCCCAAAGGGGCAGGGTTACAATAATTCACCCGTCCCTGTTTCCCAAACCCATGACGTCAGAAAAGGGGCATGTTACAATAATTAACCCCTACCTGCCCCCTTAACCCGGGACAGTCAGCAAGGGGCTTTGTTAAAATTTTTTTCCCACCCCTGCCTGCTCCCAAAACATGACAGTCACCCCAAAGGGGGTTTGTTACAAAAATTTCCCCCCCCAAAACCCTGCCCCAAACATGGTAGTCGCAAGGGGGCATGTTACAAAAATTTCCCCCCTTACCGGGCCCCCTAACTGACAGTCAGAAAAAGGGGCATGTTACAATAATTCCCCCCTCCCTCCCTCCCAAAACTTGACAGTCAGCAAAGGGGCTGTTACAAAAATTTTCCCCCCTCCCTTGCCCCCAACATGACAGGCACCCAAAGGGGCATTTTTTCAATAATTCACCCCGGCCTTTCCCCCCCTTTAACAGGCCCATTTAGCAAAAGGGGGTGTTACAAAAATTAACCCTGCTTGTTTCCCAAAAAAGGGAAAACCGAAAAGGGGGGAGGGTTACAAAAATTTCCCACCCCTCCCTGCCCCCTTTAACATGACAGTCGGGGCCAAAGGGGGTTTTTGTTACAATAATTCCCCCCTCCCTGCTCCCAAAAAATGGTAGTCAGAAAAAGGGGGCATGTTTCCCAATAATTCCCCCCTACCTGCCCCCCAAACCCTGACAGTCAGCAAAGGGGGATGTTAAAATTAATTCACCCCTACTTTGCTCCCTAACTTTGACAGTCAGAAAAGGGGCATGTTGCAAAAATTCACCCGTCCCTGCCCCCTACAGGGGACAGTCAGCAAAGAGGCGGTTGAAAATAATTCCCCCCTTCTGCCCCCAAACCGGGCAGTCAGAAAAGGGGGCATGTTACAAAAATTCCCCCCCTCCCTGCCCTAAATTGACAGTCAGCAAAGGGGCATGTTACAAAAAATCACCCTCCCGGCCCCCTTTAACATGAGAGTCAGCAAAGGGGGTTGTTACAAAATTCCCCCTCCCTGTTTCCCTAACAGGGTTTAGTCAGAAAAGGGGGCATTTTTACAAAAATTCCCGCTCCCTTGTTTCCCAAAAACTTTGACGTCACCCCAAAGGGGCGGGTTGAAAATAATTCCCGCACCTGCTCCCTAACATGACAGCCCCAAAAAGGGGAAAGTTACAAAAATTCCCGCTACCTCCCCCCCCAAAAAATGACAGCCAGCAAAGGGGCAGTTACAAAAATTCCCCCCCCTACCTGCCTCCCAAAACATGACGTCAGCAAAGGGGCATGTTACAAAAATTTTCCCCCCTGCCTGTCCCTCCCCAGGGGGGGGGACGCACAAAGGGCATTTTTACAAAAATTCCCCCTCCCTGCCCCTAACTTGACAGTAAAGCAAAGGGGCTGTTGCAAAAAATTCACCCCTACCTGCCCCTTTAAACGGGGACGGGAAAAAGGGGGCAGGTTACAATAATTCCCCCCTCCCGGCCCCAAACGGGCAGTAGAAAAGGGGGGCATGTTCAATAATTCCCCCCAAACCTGCCCCCAAAAGGGACAGTCAGCAAAGGGGCGGGTTACAATAATTCACCCCTACCTGCTCCCTAACATGACAGTAAAAGAAAAAGGGGTCACGACTACTTGCTCCCAACATGACGCCCGCAAAGGGGCATTTTGCAAAAATTCCCCCGACCTGCCCCAACGGGCATCAGCAAAGAGGCTTTTTCAATAATTCCCCCCTACCGCTCCCTAACAACAGCCAGAAAAGGGGCATGTTACAAAAATTTCCCCGTACCTGTTCCAAAAATGACTCAGCAAAGGGGCAGTTACAAAAATTACCCACCGCCCTTAACAGACGCAAAGGGATTTAAAATAATTCACCCACCTGTCCCAACTGACAGTCAGCAAAGGGGTTTTTACAATAATTCACCCCACCTGTCCCTAACTGACAGCAGCAAAGGGCTGTTACAATAATTCACCCCTGCCTGCTCCCTAACTGACATCAAAAAAGGGGGGCATGTTACAATAATTCCCCCTTTCCGTTTTCCAAAACATGACTTCAGCAAAGGGGCTTTTACAAAAATTTCACCCCAACCTGCCCCAACAGGTAGTCAGCAAAGGGGCAGTTACAATTTCACCCCTCCCTGTTCCCAACAGACGTCAGAAAAGGGGCATGTTCAAAAATTTCCCCTGTTGCTCCCTAATTTGGACAGTCAGAAAAGGGGCATTTCAAAAATTCCCCCCAACCTGCTCCCTAACAGACAGTCAGAAAAGGGGGCATGTTACAATAATTCACCCCTGCTGCCCTAACATACGTCAGAAAAGGGGCATTTTTCAAAAATTTCACCCTCCCTGCTCCTAACACGACATTTAGAAAAAAGGCTTGTTCAAAAATTCACCCCCCCCTGCTCCCAACATGGTAGCGAAAAGGGGGCCTGTTAAAATAATTCCCCCCTCCCTGCTCCCTAACATGACAGTCAAAAAGGGGGATTTTTACAAATAATTCCCCCCTATTTGGTCCCTAGCATGACAGCGAAAAGGGGCTGTTGCAATAATTCACCCCCCCTGCCCCCTAACATGCCCAAAGCAAGGGGCTTTACAATAATTCCCCCCCGCTCCCAAAATGGGTCAGCAAGGGGCAGTTCAAAATTTCCCCCTACCTGCCCCAACTGACAGTCAGCAAAGGGCATGTTAAAATAATTCACCCTACCTGTCCTAACAGACAGTCACAAAGGGCATTTAAAATAATTCCCCTGCCTGTCCCTAACAGACAGCAGCAAAGGGGGCATGTTAAAATAATTTCACCCCCCCTGCTCCCTAACTGACAGCCCAAAAAAGGGCATTTTTACTTTTAATTACCCTACCTGCTCCCTAAATGGTTTCAGCAAAGGGGCATGTTACAAAATTCCCCTACCTGCCCCCTAACATCAGTCACAAAGGGGCAGTTACAAATTCCCCCTGCCTGCTCCCAAACTTGACAGCAGCAAAGGGGCATGTTAAAAAATTTCCCCCCTACTCCCCCCAACATGACAGTCAGCAAAGGGCATGTTACAAAAATTTCCCCCTGCCTGCCCCTCATGCAGTCACAAAGGGGATGTTACAATAACCCCCTGCCGTCCCTAACATGACAGTCGCAAA
>CM031596.1:8295424-8302924 GCA_018398815.1 Conus ventricosus | reverse complement strand
CAGCAGCAGTAGCAGTAACAGTCGTAGTTCGGTGGAATTTCCGTTAGTGACTCCTTATTCAAAGACTCCCTCATCTTAGCGACCACAACTTCTGTGACGGAAAATTCGTTCTCATTGTGATATTGTTTTTGCAGCTAGCAACATCACCATCAACAGCAGTAGTAACAGTGGTGGCAGAAGCAGCAGCAGCAGTAACAGTAGTAACTCGGCATAAAGAGGAACTGCAATGTCACTGACAGATCCTAGCACGCAGGATTTACGTCCCTTTCTCGTACGTGTTTTCATCATCATCATCACCATCATCATCATCATCATCACATCATCATCATTATGAATACTTATATGGCGCCTCTCCTCGCTAGAGATCAAACTCTAAGCGCTTTACAATCCACAGTCGTTTACAAAACGGACTGCCTACCGGGGTAGTGCCGACTGAATAGCTGCCAGCTGGCGCTTCATTCAGTCGTTTCCCGTGTTATCCAGTCAATATCGTTTACTCAGTTTCCTTATTTCCTTTATTCTTTCCATTTCTCATCATCATCGTCATCATCATCATCATCATCATCATCGTCGCCGCCATCATCATCATCATCATCATCATCATCATCATCATCATCATCGTCATCATCATCATCATCATCTTCATCATCACCATCACCATCATCATCATCATCATCACCATCATCATTGCCGTCATCATCATCATCATCGTCATCGTCATCGTCATCATCATCGTCATCGTCATCGTCATCACCATCATCATCATCATCATCATCACCATCGTCATCATCATCATCATCATCATCATCATCATCATCGTCATCATCATTATCGTCATCACCATCATCATCATAACTATCATCATCACCATCATCCATCATCATCATCATCATCATCATCACCATCATCATCATCATTTTCACTACCATCATCATCATCATCATCATCATCATCATCATCATCGTCATCATCATCATCATCATCATCGTCACCATCACCATCATCACCATCATCATCATCATCATCATGACAGTGTATGAACTGACAGCTCTGTGACGTACAATGCCGGTGTCATTCTTGCCGAAGTGGCGGTGGGCGTCTTGATCAAGTCTGCAAGTGGCAGAACGGACGTGACGACAATGATGGCGATGACGAAGGTGATGACGCTGGCAGTACCCTTTGGCGTAGTTCTCCAGGTCGTGGGCATGGCTGTCCACGCTGTAGTTCTCCTGTGCTGGTCTCTGCAAGCAGCCTTCACCGGTTTACTGCTGTCATCCACCGGGCCTCGCAGTTCCTTATTAGTTTTATTGGTATATGCACCGTTAATATGATTTCAAACTTTCGGAAAAGTGTTCCGTGTTAATGTTTAAAGCATACCATCTCTCTCTCTCTCTCTCTCTCTCTCTCTCTCTCTCTCTCTCTCTCTCTCTCTCTCTGTGTGTGTGTGTGTGTGTGTGTGTGTGTGTGTGTGTGTGTGTGTGTGTGTGTGTGTGTGTGTGTGTGCGGGCGCGCGCGCGCGCACGCACGTTTGTGTGTGTTTGTGTGTGCGTGTGTGTTTGTGCGTATGTTTGTGTTCGGGTCTGTATTTAGATTTTCGTTTCGTTGGTTGGTCGTCTGTTTTTGTTTTGTTTCGTTGTGTTTTTTGTTTCTTGTCGTATTTTCCTTTCTTTCTGCTTTCGGGGGCCAAGTGAGAAGTGTCGGGGTGCTTGTTTGTTTGCTTCTTCAATCAATCATTTGTTTTCCCATGCGAGACAAACAAGTCCAAGACCATGTCACGTGCAGACTGCCCCTTTAGTTTTGGAACATCTAAGTCACTTTTATTCTGTAGATAAATAACAATCTAAAGATGAGATGACGAATGTCGCCCCCCCCCCCCCCCCCCCCCCCCAGCCTCTCCCCTCCTGCTGTTGATAAATGTAATAAAGGCTCACAGGGATGCGACAAGATATGAGTGGGTTTGAGCACAGTTTGTGTTCATGTGCGTCTGCTACTCTACTGCAAGTTACTAGCTACTACTACAACGAGACCCTCAAAATGGCAAAACATGCTGTGTCTGTGTGTAATACAAAGACACTGAAGAGCGACTGTACACTTTGTAATATCAGCGTGACTGGTCTGCGTCAGGACTATGATTGATGAATTCTGATTAGTTTAATTCATGTGATGTTGCACGAGCCACTGTGAATGGCGCCTGATTAGAAATGGCGTAGCATTTTTGTGGCCCCTGTTTCGTTAGGTTTCGTTTTCTCCTCCTCCTCCTCCTCCTCCTCCTCCTTTTTCTTCTTTCGTTCTTCTACTCCCCACCTCCCTCATCCCCCCCCCCCTTCCCCAATTTATTCACAGCTCGGCCATCTATCAAAAACAACTACTTGATAAAAACCACAACACTGACAAATTAAAATCAAACAAGTAGCTGACAGAAGGCGAGAAGGTGAAGAAGAAGAAGGTATGGAGGGGGGAGTGAAACAACGAGGAGGAGGAACAGATGGAAAAAGAAGAGAGAGAGAGAGAGGGGGGGAGAGGATGAAAAAGAGGACGAGGAGACGAAAGAGGAGGAGAAGAAGGGGGATGAGGGGCAAAAAGAGAAGGAGGGAGAGTAGAAAGAAAAGAAGAGGCAGAAAAAGAATAAATGACAGGAAAGATGACGAATCAGGAAGATAGGGTGGAAGAAAAAGAGAGTGAAGAAAAAAAAAGGAGGGGAAAAGAGAAGACGACGAGACGGACGATAAGAAAGAAGAAGAAGAAGAAGAAGAAGAAGAAGAAGAAGAAGAGAAGGAGGAGGAGGAGGAGGAGGAAGGAGGAGGAGGAGGAGGAGAAGAAGGAGAAGAAGAAGGAGAAGGATAAGAAGACGAGAATGACGAAGGAGAGAACAAGGACGAGGAGATGAGGAAGGACGGACTACGAGAAGGAAGAAGAATACGTGGCGAAAGAAACAAGAGAGTGATGAGGACGAAGAAGAGGCGGTGAACAGAGAAGAAGACAACGAAGAAGACCACACGTCACAACACAACACCGTCCCAGGGAAGTGCCCTCACCTCAAAGGCCTCAGCATCCGCACTCTGACAGACCCCTGCCAGGAGCAAGATGGCCTCCCTCGCTTCCAGCAATCAGCTCCGTATGTCGAGGGTTCCTGTCCCTCCCCTGCTTTCCCTCCTCCTCCTCCTCCTCGTTCTCCTCTTCAAGCTGTCCCGTTACCCACCTCCACCACGGCCCCAGCCAACGCACCGCCCAGCGTGTGGGAAAGGCACTGGGCTGAATTGGTGGAGCATAGACACACACACACACACACACACACACACACACACACACACACACACACACACACACGCAGGCGCGCGCGCGCACATACACGCGCACGCACGCACGCATGCACACACACACACGCACACACGGACGCACGCATGCACACACAGACATACACACACACGCGCACGCACGCACGCACACACGCACGCACGCACGCACGCGCGCACGCACGCACGCACGCACGCACGCACGCACGCACACACACACACACACACACACACACACACACACACGCAGGCGCGCGCGCGCACATACACGCGCACGCACGCACGCATGCACACACACACACGCACACACGGACGCACGCATGCACACACAGACATACACACACACGCGCACGCACGCACGCACACACGCACGCACGCACGCACGCACGCACGCACGCACGCACGCACACACACACACACACCACACACACACACACACACACACACACACACACACACACACACACACACTAACTCGTGAGCCAGTGTGTGCTCACTGACGTAGTAAACGGAAGTTGAAAACCTGCCATCAACATGAAAGGCATAGAAATCTACAACTTCCCCCTCCCCCTCCTCCTCCTCCCACAAAAAAAAAGAAAAAAAGAAAAATTGAAACTGACTAGGAAAGAAAAAAGAAGGAAAAAAACAACAACCAACGAACATAGTGGAAAAGAACGGTGATGCAAAGGGAAAAAAAAAAGAAAACAGATAGAAACAAAGTAAGAGAAATAGACACCACAAGACAAAATGAAAACAGAACAAACCAAACTATATTCATTGACTAGATGTAACATATTGGACAGACTGCGTTGTGGACGAATAAAACGTGAAGCAGATAAATAAAGATGGCCATTAATCCATGAGAACGAAGCACAGGACAATCAGCTCAATGGTCAACGGACAGGTCAGACACTCTACATTTAAAACAAAACATCAATGCAATGGTCATTGGACAGGTCAGAAACTCTACATTTTAAACAAAACATCAATGCAATGGTCATCGGACAGGTCAGAAACTCTACATTTTAAACAAAACATCAATGCAATGGTCAACGGACAGGTCAGACACTCTACATTTCAAACAAAACATCAATGCAATGGTCATTGGACAGGTCAGACACTCTACATTTAAAACAAAACATCAATGCAATGGTCATTGGACAGGTCAGAGACTCTACATTTAAAACAAAACATCAATGCAATGGTCATT
This sequence comes from Conus ventricosus, assembly GCA_018398815.1. Lineage (NCBI taxonomy): Eukaryota > Metazoa > Mollusca > Gastropoda > Neogastropoda > Conidae > Conus > Conus ventricosus. The sequence continues at coordinate 8,298,421 of CM031596.1, read as the reverse complement.
GGACAGGTCAGAAACTCTACATTTTAAACAAAACATCAATGCAATGGTCATTGGACAGGTCAGAAACTCTACATTTTAAACAACACATCAACGAAGTGATCAGGGCTGACCAGATCTCCGGCCTCATACCTGTTTGGGTGGACTATCGTGGACTTCAGAATCCCAGGCAGCAGACTGGAAGGCCAGCAGGTAAGTCAGGTGCTTCCGACGTTCGTGGCTGACCACTGCACTGGTCACTGTGCTGGACACACGGACGGCCAGCTGGCGACAACACAAGAGTTCTGAAGGTGAGACGCTGGGAACACGTGAGACCTGATGGAAGACGCTGACACATACAAGCAAAAGACACCCGTGGGTACAGTCCATTGGGGCGGTTTGGACCCCGGGTGGCGGGTTGGGTACTGGTCTTTCTGATGACATGATACATCTAGGTCCCGTGTTAGACATAGAGTCAGTACACGGAAAAGAGTCCACAGCAACAAAAGAAAGGTCATTTGCAAAATATTGTAGAAAACAAAAACTAAGAACAAACAAAATGTAATCTCCCTTTGGAAGGTAAACAAAACCATTCGCAGACAGTGAAAAACAAGTGGACTTGTACCAGAGTCATGCGCTGTCCACAGAGACAGCAGACTGGATTCTACTACGAGAAATGTGCTGTAACAATGCAGACAACGATATAATGCAATTCAACCAGGGAAACGTCTGGCTGTTCATACCTGGAACGAGGTTTTAATCCAGTCATCGCCACTGTCATCATATTGTACACATGTCGTACAGGGTGCAACGTTCCATTCACCACGCCATCATCATCATCATCATCATCATCATCATCATCATCATCATCATCACTACCACCACCATCCTCCTCCTCCTCTTCCTCGTCATAATCATCATCATCTCCATCATCATTATCATCGTCATCGTCACCGTCCTCCTCTTCCTCCTCTTTATCTCCCATAAAGGTGAAAGAGGTACCGAAACTGACCTTTCAGCGGTCAGGAATGTCAACAGCTGTCTGTCTTCTTCAAGTCGAGGATAACAGGGCGGTGGCATACATATTTTCCACTCAGAACTTCTGGAATCAGTCGCTGGCCCTTCCAACCGCCTCTGTACCCTTTAGGACAGTCTTGGACAAGAAGTCCAGGCAGTAGAATATGACCGTTCCAGGTGTGCGGACGGGGTTTGAAACTGCCAGACGGGCTTTTTTTTTCTTTTCCAGCAGATGCATGAATATGACTTTGTCTGTTGTCTTACGTTTCTTGCTGAGAATCCACCTGAGGCATTGACTGTGGAATGCCAGAGTTTTTCGCTACAGATGTGCTGTGTGTTCAGCTCTCACATCCCTACTTTAGAATGAATACTGCTGTGACTTATACAGCTCCACGTATCGGGAAGGTGGCTTACAGTTAGATTTGCAGACCATGTAGTCTTGTGGTTCTAGACACAACCAGACTGACTCACTTTGTTGGACCTCTTTTGCTGAACTGCCCCGCTTGTTTAGCATAGGTCCAGTATTGTTGACGGACACTTGAACAGACTTGATATGGTTCCCCTCTGCCGATGACTGTCCGACCTTCTTTGTTGACGGCTTCTTGTTGTGGAGCGTCGTTGGCCGGATTCTGTTTTCTTTGAACTGAATTCCATTCCGTTTGATCTTGGGGCTTTCTTCTTTCTGTTTGATAAGTGTTAGATTGGTAAAGGGTTAGCGGTGGGAAATACAGTTTGGTAGATTGGTAAGGGGTAAACCGGGGATATACAGTTTGGTAGATTGATAGAAGGTGAACGGTGGAATATACAATTTGGTAGATAGGTAAAGGGTTTACAGTGGGATATACAGTTTGGTAAATTGGTAAAGGGTAAACGGTGGGATATACAGTTTGGTAAATTGGTAAAGGGTAAACGGCGGGATATACAGTTTGGTAGATTGGTAAAGAGTAAACGGTGGGATATACAGTTTTGTGGACTGGTAAAGGGTTAACTGTGGGATATATATATATATATATATATATATATATATATATATATATATATATATATATATATATATATATACAGTTTGGTGGATTGGTAAAGGGTAAACGGTGGGATATACAGTTTGGTGGATTGGTAAAGGGTAAACGGTGGGATATACAGTTTGGTGGATTGGTAAAGGGTAAACGGTGGGATATACAGTTTGGTGGATTGGTAAAGGGTAAACGGTGGGATATACAGTTTGGTGGATTGGTAAAGGGTAAACGGTGGGATATACAGTTTGGTGGATTGGTAAAGGGTAAACGGGGGAATATACAGTTTGGTAGATTGGTAAAGGGTTAACGGGGGAATATACAGTTTGGTAGACTGGTAAAGGGTTAACGGTGGGATATACAGTTTGGTAGATTGGTAAAGGGTAAATGGGGGAATATACAGTTTGGTAGATTGGTAAAGGGTGAACGGGGGAATATACAGTTTGGTAGATTGGTAAAGGGTAAACGGGGGAATATACAGTTTGGTAGATTGGTAAAGGGTAAACGGGGGAATATACAGTTTGGTAGATTGGTAAAGGATGAACGGTGGGATATACAGTTTGGTGGATTTCGGCCTTTCAGGTCCGTTGCTTGTAGACACTGTGCTATATCACATTACGTCACCTCAAGACACGCAAGCCACAGAGGGTGGCGACAGCCCGTGAACAACGGCATTACTGATATTCCTCGAATGTTTGTCATACCATTGACAGAGAGAGAGAGAGAGAGAGAGAGAGAGAGAGAGAGAGAGAGAGAGAGAGAGGACAGAGACAGAGAGACAGAGAGAGGTGGGGGGGGGGGGCAATTATCAAGGATCGGCGGGCCCCATGCTTTCTCCCGGTACCATCTAGTGACTGCTAGCTATGTTCATGTTTCCACAGCTAACCGAACACTTACACGGGCTGCAGGATCTTTAACGTGCACAACTGATCCTGTGCGCAGGTATACACCCCGAAGGAGGTTTGGCTCACGGCAGGTCTGCTCAGAATAG
>CM031596.1:8282924-8292924 GCA_018398815.1 Conus ventricosus | reverse complement strand
GATGCGACCCCCACACTCTTTGGCTTGCATCAGCTTATTCATAACCAACTAGAATCGCAAAGACATCTTCTACATTGCTGGATCATATCTACACGAACAACAAAGCTATGGTATCCAAATTAACAGTGGGCAACAAAAGCATCAGCGACCACTGTTCATTTTGTGTACTTGGTCTTGTAAACTTCCAAAGCAACAAATAAGGGCCACACAACCATTCAATATCGCTGCTTCAAAAATTTCAGTAAGGATGAATTTTTCCTCGACTTAAGCTTAGCTCCTTTCTACAGTGTACTCAATTACACAGATCCAAATGAAGCGTAAAACCTGGTATAATATCTTTCTCTCAATCGTTGAAAAACATGCCCCACTTAGAAGAAAAAGGGTAAAACACAGAGTACTTCCCAGCTGGCTGACAAAAGAAAATTATTATAGAAATGGCACAAAGGGGATGCATTTAAAAACCGCAAAAAAAAGTAGATGAATATAAAAAGCAGAGAAACAGAGTATCAATCTAGTTGGGAAAATCAAAATCTGAGCATTTTAGGAAACTGAAAAACGCAAACAGGGATACAGCATCATTATGGGTGCTGTTAATGAAATAAATGACAAGTCGAGAAAGAAATCAGATATACTGCGACTATGTGGTCTGCTAACACTTTAAACAATCATTTCCCTTCAGGTAACTGAATCAGTACAAACAGCGCCAGTGTCACATTCTTTAATCGATATGAGACTCCAGCTGTTCTCCAATCGTTTTGCCAAGAACGTTTAAATTACTAGAGATTCAGATTGCTTGCTTTTAATGAAGTTGGTTCCTTAATTTCAAAATTTAAAAATAAAAAAGCAAGGGGCCCCAGATAACTTAAATGCTTCTTTTACTCAAGCTTGCTCTACCTTACATTGTTAAATACCCTTACGTATGTTTATAATTTTGTGTTTTGATCAGAAGTCTTCCCAGTGGTCTAAAGGCAGCAAAAGTCATTCCCTTACCCAAATCAAGAGATCTCACTGATTTAAACAATTTTAGACCAATATCTTTTTTATCCGTTGTATCGAAACCTCTTCAGATGCATGTTCACAAACACCTAATTTAAACAAATGGAACATCAAAAAACTGTTCCACCCATTTCAGTCAGGCTTTCGTCGAAATCACTCATGCCACAGGGCCTTAACACGCCTCGTGTACATGGCTATCACCATCAACGAAGAAAACTCCTGGAACTGTTTTCCTCGATTTTAAGAAAGCCTTTGGGTCTTTTTGACCACAACAATTTTTAAACAAAATGACTGCAGATGTTCAAAATCCGGCCCGTAGTCACCTTCTTCAGTCATAAACTTGAAAACAGGACCCAGCGTGTTTACTTAAACGGTACTTATTCCTCTGAAGGAATAGTGAGCTGTGGCGTTCCACAGGGCTCTGTCCTTGGACCTCTTCTCTTTTTGTATTTTTATAAATGACCTACCGATGCACATACTCACAATGATGTCATCTGTGATCTGTTCGCTGACGACAGTTCTCTTCACTGTAGTGAACAAACATCATGTCTGTACAAATATCGTTACAACAAAGTATTAATGATGTTTTAGAATGGTGGGAACAAAACCGAATGGTCCTTAATCCGCACAAAACAAATGTATGGTCCCAGCATCGAGACAGAAACATTTAACGACAGCATCTTATGTTGAGCCTAAAAATGAGTGAAACCTTGATCGAGCAAAATTACCGAACACCGGTCTTAGGCGTGATTATTGATGATAATTTTTAATGGCAACACATATAAATCATGTTTGCAAAACAGTTGGGTCGCAAATTTTTTTTTGCTCAATAAACTCAGGTATTATGTTGAACCACACATCCGGAAATTATTTTTGAAGCCCATTGCCTTCTCACATCAACTATGCGTCCCCTGTCTGGAGTGGTGCCGGTGAAAATCACATAAAAAAGATCAACTCTATGCGTAGTACGGGAATTAAGTGATTTTTCCCCACAAGTTTCTATCAACCACGGGAAATTCGCAAACTAATGATTACCCCTGCAGAGCCAACTGATCTATAATAAGGCAAATACTATTTTTTAAAGCCATGCAAACATGGCGCCAAAAAATATCTTGCTGAGTTTATCCAAATGGCAAAAACGCGATATTATTCAAATAATTACATTTTACCACGTGTCCGCATTGATTTGTTCAAAACTAGTTTTGCATTTTTTCGTCCATCTGTGTGGAACTCTCTTCCTCCGTCTGCCAAAACTGTCAATCACTGCCGTCCTTCAAATCAGCAATACATAACATTTACTTGAAACAATAAATCTAACCTTTTGATCATAGTCTCAACGCCCCACTTTTTGCTTGCCCCTATATTAGCTGATGAAAATGTGCATGTATGTATGTGTGTGTGTGTGGGTGTGTGCGTGGTGGGGTGGGTTTTGGGTGTACGCGTGCGTGCGTGTATGTGTGGGCGTGGCGTGCATGTGAGTGCGCGCGTACGTCTCTGATTATGTTTGTGTAATTTTGTATTGGAATTTTTTTTATCATTATTATTCTTATTACTATTGTTATTGGGTTTTTATTATAATGTTGTATATTCTTCATTGTTTCTGCCATTATTAATATGTGCAGTGTGGTTTAGTTGAATGTTTTTAGAATAGCAAGGACAGATTGGAAGAATAGGCACTGCCTAAAATCTCTATCCTTGATAATAAAGTTTTTGAGTCTTGAGTCTTGAGTCTCTCTCTCTCTCTCTCTCTCTCTCTCTCTCTCTCTCTTCTCTCTCCTCTCTCTCTCTTTCGTTAATTACGGCTGGGGTTTCGTTTGATTGTCGCTTAATTAATAATGATAGTTTTGGGGAGTGTATGAATGGTCAAAAAGAAAACAAAAAAGAGTGAAGGGGAAGGTAAATAATAATGGCCCCCTCTCTCTCTCTCTCTCTCCTCTCTCTCTCTCTCTCTATCACACAAACACACACACAACACACACACACACACACACACACACACACACACACATACACACACGCGCGCGCGCGCGCCCATGCACACGCACACGCACACATATGAAAAATTTTGTTATGATTATTGATGCTAGGAATTTATTGCTGCTTACTGATAATTGATTGTTCGTTCTCGTTTTGCCTTATAACCACATCATATAAATGTAAAAGAAAGTACAAATGTTGATATTATTGATGCATTGTAATTGTCTAATTATCATCCTTAGCAGTTTGTTGTATGCTAATTTTTTACAAAAGGAATGTAATTCTCTCTCTCTCTCTCTCTCTCTCTCTCTCTCTCTCTCTCTCTCTCTCTCTCTCTCTCTCTCTCCCCCCTTCGATAGGAGGATCGCATATTCCATATCTGTGTGTGCCGATTCTTTTCTTCTTTGTAATCAATTTCTTTATTCTTGTTTGTTGTTTAAATCGTCTCTTTTTTCCTTATAAAGTCATCTACGCCTTAACTGTTAATGGATGAACTTTTTAATGTTATGAAGATATGTGTGTTTGTTAAAAAGTTTTGTAAGTCTTAGTCGCTAGTCATACTTAGTCCCTTAACGGGGCAAGGGCCGGATGAAAAAAAGCATGCGTTTGCTTATCTGTTACCCTTGGAAATAAAGATTATCATCATCATCATCATCACCCACTCACCCCACACTCACGCACTGACTTGCTCACATTTATCACCCACTCGCTCGCCCTCACAGTCAATAATCCCTTCAGGCGCTGACACGCCGCAACAAACACCCCCCCCCCCTCATCCACCCACCCACCCACCTTCAGTTCCAGCAGGGCCAGGGCGAGGGGGAAGAGGGCCTGAGAGCCGCTGCAGAAGAGGACGTCCCACAACCTGAGGAGGACCCTCATGGGCAGCACGCCGGCAAAGAGCGTCAGGAACCAGGGCATGGTGACCAGCGACAGCTCTGCAGACAGCAGGCAGTACACAGCGTCATATGTCACCCACTCAGGTCATGCGCCACCACCAAAGTCATATTGAAAACACCAAACTCATATTGCCACCACCAACGTCATACTGCCACCACCAAAGTCATATTGCCACCACCAAACTCATATTGCCACCACCAAAGACATATTGCCACCAACAAACTCATATTGCCACCACCAAAGTTACATTGCCACCGCCAAACTCATATTGCCACCAACAAACTCATATTGCCAACACCAAACGCATAATTATTGCCAACACCAAACTCATATTGCCAACACAAACGCATAATTATTGCCACCACCAAACTCATCATGCCACCACCAAACTCATATCATACGCCACTGCCAAACTCATATCCCACTGCCAAATTCATATGCCACGACTACACTCATGTGCCACCACCAAACTCACAGCCCACCACCAAAATCATATTCCACCCGTTCGCGTCATTTGCTAGTCACCAATGTTGTGTACTACCAACCCACACCCTGCATCTCTCACCACGTCATGAACTATCCCTCCACGTCATGAACTATCCCTCCACGTCATGAACTATCTCTCCACGTCATGAACTATACCTCCACGTCATGAACTATACCTCCATGTCACGTGCTACTCACCCACGTCATGAACTATCCCTCCACGTCATGAACTATCCCTCCACGTTATGAACTATCCCTCCACGTCATGAACTATACCTCCACGTCATGAACTATCCCTCCATGTCACGTGCTACTCACCCACGTCATGAACTATCCCTCCACGTCACGTGCTACTCACCCACGTCGTGAACTATCCCTCCACGTCACGTGCAACTCACCCACGTCATGAACTATCCCTCCACGTCATGAACTATCCCTCCACATCATGAACATATCCCTCCACGTCACGTGCTACTCACCCACGTCGTGAACTATTCCTCCACGTCACGTGCTACTCACCACGTCATGAACTATCCCTCCACGTCATGAACTATCCCTCCATGTCACGTGCTACTCACCCACGTCGTGAACTATCCCTCCATGTCACGTGCTACTCACCCACGTCGTGAACTATCCCTCCATGTCATGTGCCACTCACCCACGTCGTGTGTCTGCAGAAGGCGGTCGATGGCGGGGAGACGGGTCACCAGCAGCTGACGCAACACTCTCTGGTCCACCTGACACAAAACAACAACTCAAAATCCTGGCAGTCCTGGTCTTTGCTGCTTTGGTTAGTTGACCAGTTCATTAGTCCTCCCCATCACCGTTATCTTCCTACAAAATGGAGAGAGAGAGAGAGAGAGAGAGAGAGAGAGGGAGAGAGAGGTATGCAAACGCGAATCTGTATTCAGATTAAGGCCACTGAAGGGGGTTTCATAAATGCAGCATAGGACATTCTTAATTTCTATAGAAATTATATTGACATAACAGTGCAAATATGTTAGAAAAACCCAAACCACGCGCATCAAGATATTGCAGTCCAAATTCTCTACTTTGATAAATATACATAGCTAATTTCAAAAGTTTTCTCTTTTCTTGTCCACAGCAAGCAAATCAGACTGAAGAGAGAGAGAGAGAGAGAGAGAGAGAGAGAGAGAGGGGAGAGAGAGAGAGAGAGAGAGAGAGAGAGAGAGAGAGAGAGAGAGGACAGAGAGAGAGAGAGAGAGAGAGAGAAGTTATAACAACACCGCCAAAATTTTGCGTCCTTTGCGCTCTGACAGAGAAACGGATGATCGGAAGTAGACCCGGTGTATCCATAATCACCCTAAGCCCGAAATCACCACCCTGTAAGTGAGAAACACACACGCCAAAAGTCATCTCCCGGGGAACACACACACACGCACGCACGCACGCACGCACGCACGCACGCACGCACACACACACGCACACACACACACACACACACACACACACACACACACACGCATGCACACACACGTTTTGCTCCAAATTCCTTCAAATCTCTCAGAGTGCCTCATACGACGAAACCTATCAACAAAACACCTCGCAAAAGGAGTTTGAAAGACAGCGATTCTTAACCTGTGCGGGGGGATGAGCCCCCATGAGTGAGTTGGTGGGTGGTCCACAAACACCCAGGGAGTGATATAGACACATGCCCATGTCCACTCCCTGTCAGACAGGGCAGGTAAGTCTGGAACCATGCCTGTATTCACTCCACGGCGTGGATTAGGACCATTCCCTTAATCACACACCATGGAATGGTTCTGGAACAGAATGTGGGGTACTTTTTGACTGAGGTTCAGAATCACCCCCCATTCTCCACCCCCGCCTTAAATGCAGGTGTACTTTGATTGATATGTTTCGTTTTGGGGGACACTGAGATTTAAAAGGAAGCGAGTAATTTTGGAACAAAAGGAAGGGCGGTCTGAATTCACTCCCATGGGGAATGGTTTGAGCAGGTGCCCCTTCTCACCCACGAGGGAGTGACTTCGAGCGTGGAGTTTTATTACAGAGCGTAACTCCGGGCATGCATATCCCAAAATCAACATCCCAAAATAAACTGTTTCTTCTCTTTCCTGATGACTGGCTGTCTGCCCGTCACACAGCCTACCCGGATGCCAGTGAGGGTGGGTGAGTAGTAGGACTACCTAGATTCCAGTGAAGGTGAGTGGGGTAGTAGGATCGGGTAGCAGATCATCCACAGCCTACCTGGATGCCAGTGAGGGCGGTGAGTAGTAGGACTACCTAGATTCCAGTGAGGGTGGATGAGTAGAAGCACAGCCTACCTGGATTCCAGTGAGGGCGGGTGAGTAGTAGGACTACATAGATTCCAGTGAGGGTGGATGAGTAGTAGCACAGCCTACCTGGATTCCAGTGAGGGCGGGTGAGTAGTAGGACTTGGGCAGCAGATCATCTATTACCTGGATTCCAGTGAGGGTGGGTGAGTAGTAGGACTACCTGGATTCCAGTGAGGGTGTGTGAATAGTAGCACAGCCTACCTGGATTCCAGTGAGGGTGTGTGAGTAGTAGGACTACCTGGATTCCAGTGAGGGGAGTGAGTAGTAGGACTACTTGGATTCCAGTGAGGGCGGGTGAGTAGTAGGACTACTTGGATTCCAGTGAGGCGGGTGAGTAGTAGGACTACCTGGATTCCAGTGAGGGTGTGTGAATAGTAGCACAGCCTACCTGGATTCCAGTGAGGGGTGGGTGAGTAGTAGGACTACCTGGATTCCAGTGAGGGCGGGTGAGCAGTAGGACTACCTGGATTCCAGTGAGGGTGGGTGAGTAGTAGGACTACCTGGATTCCAGTGAGGGTGGGTGAGTAGTAGGACTCGAGCAGCAGATCATCTATTACCTGGATTCCAGTGAGGGTGGGTGAGTAGTAGGACTACCTGGATTCCAGTGAGGGTGTGTGAATAGTAGCACAGCCTACCTGGATTCCAGTGAGGGTGTGTGAGTAGTAGGACTACCTGGATTCCAGTGGGGTGGGTGAGTAGTAGGACTCGGGCAGCAGATCATCTATTACCTGGTTCCAGTGAGGGTGGGTGAGTAGTAGGACTACCTGGATTCCAGTGAGGGTGTGTGAATAGTAGCACAGCCTACCTGGATTCCAGTGAGGGTGGTGAGTAGTAGGACTACCTGGATTCCAGTGAGGGTGAGTGAGTAGTAGGACTACCTGGATTCCATGAGGGTGGGTGAGTAGTAGGACTACCTGGATTCCAGTGAGGGGGGGTGAGTAGTAGGACTACTGGATTCCAGTGAGGGTGGGTGAGTAGTAGGACTACCCCGGATTCCAGTGAGGGTGGGTGAGTAGTAGAACTACCTGGATTCCAGTGAGGGCGGGGGGGAGTAGTAGGACTACCTGAATTCCAGTGAGGGCGGGTGAGTAGTAGGACTACCTGGATTCCAGTGAGGGCGGGTGGTAGTAGGACTACCTGGATTCCAGTGAGGGCGGGTGGAGTAGTAGGACTACCTGGATTCCAGTGAGGGTGTGTGAGTATAGGACTACCTGGATTCCAGTGAGGGTGAGTGGTAGTAGGACTACTTGGATTCCAGTGAGGGCGGGTGAGTAGTAGGACTACTTGGATTCCAGTGAGGGCGGGTGAGTAGTAGGACTACCTGGATTCCAGTGAGGGTGTGTGAATAGTAGCACAGTCTACCTGGATTCCAGTGAGGGTGGGTGAGTAGTAGGACTACCTGGATTCCAGTGAGGGCGGGGTGAGCAGTAGGACTACCTGGATTCCAGTGAGGGTGGGTGAGTAGTAGGACTACCTGGATTCCAGTGAGGGTGGGTGAGTAGTAGGACTCGGGCAGCAGATCATCTATTACCTGGGTTCCAGTGAGGGTGGGTGAGTAGTAGGACTACCTGGATTCCAGTGAGGGTGTGTGAATAGTAGCACAGCCTACCTGGATTCCAGTGAGGGTGTGTGAGTAGTAGGACTACCTGGATTTCCAGTGAGGGGGGTGAGTAGTAGGACTCGGGCAGCAGATCACTATTTACCTGGATTCCAGTGAGGTGGGTGATTTGTAGGACTACCTGGATTCCAGTGAGGGTGTGTGAATAGTAGCACGTCTACCTGGATTCCAGTGAGGGTGGGTGAGTAGTAGGACTACCTGGATTCCAGTGAGGGTGAGTGAGTAGTAGGACTACTGGATTCCAGTGAGGTGGGTGAGTAGTAGGACTACCTGGATTCCAGTGAGGGGGTGAGTAGTAGGACTACCTGGATTCCAGTGAGGGTGGGTGAGTAGTAGGACTACCCCGGATTCCAGTGGGGGGTGGGTGAGTAGTAGGACTACCTGGATTCCACTGAGGGCGGGTGAGTAGTAGGACTACCCGGATTCCAGTGAGGGCGGGTGGGGTAGTAGGACTACCTGGATTCCAGTGAGGGTGGGTGATTAGTAGGACTACCTGGATTCCAGTGAGTTTTGGGTGTGTAGTAGGACTTGGGCAGCAGATCATCTATTACCCTGGATTCCAGTGAGGTTGGGTGGTGTAGTTAGGACTCGGGCAGTAGATCCTCTATGAGGGCACACATCATCCAGAAGGCGTCCTCCTCTTCCAGGAACAGCAGCAGACAGGCCACGACCTGCATGCACGCAGCCGGCAATGGAGACCTGGCGTCCGTTGTATTGCATGGTGCTGTTTGTATTGTATGGTGTTGTTTGTATTGTATGGTGTAGTTTGTATTGTATGCTGTTGCTTGTATTGTATGGTATTGTTTGTACTGTATGGTGTTGTTTGTACTGTATGGTGTTGTTTGTACTGCAGGTGTTGTTTGTATTGTATGGTGTTGTTTGTACTGCATGGTGTGTTTGCATTGTATGATGTTGTTTGTACTGCATGGTGTTGTTTGTATTGTATGGTGTAGTTTGTACTGTATGGTGTTATTGTACTGTATGTGTTGTTGTACTGAATGTGTTGTTTGTATTGTATGGTGTTGTTTGTACTGCATGTGTTGTTTGTATTGTATGTGTGTTTGTACTGTATGGTGTGTTTGTATTGTATGGTGTTGTTTGTACTGTATGGTGTTGTTTGTACTGTATGTGCTGTTTTATTGTATGTGTTTTTGTACTGTATGGCGTGTGTGTATTGTATGGTGTAGTTTGTACTGTATGGTGTTGTTGTATTGTATGGTGTTGTTGTACTGTATGGGTTGTGTGTATTGTATGTGTAGTTTGTACTGTATGGTGTTGTTTGTATTGTATGGTGTTGTTTGTACTGTAGGGTGTTGTTTTGTACTGTATGGTGTTGTTTGTATGCATGTGTTGTTGTACTGTATGGTGTTGTTTGCATTGCATGGTGTTGTTTGTATTGTATGGTGTTGTTTGTACTACATGGTGTTATTTGTATTGCATGGTGCTGTTTGTACTACATGGTGTTGTTTGTATTGTATGGTGTTGTTTGTATTGCATGGTGTTGTTTGTACTACATGGTGGTGTTTGTATTGTATGGTGTTGTTTGTACTGTATGGTGTTGTTTGTATTGTATGGTGTTGTTTGTACTGCATGGTGGTGTTTGTATTGCATGGTGTTGTTTGTATTGCATGGTGGTGTTTGTACTGCATGGTGTTGTTTGTATTGCATGGTGGTGTTTGTACTGCATGGTGGTGTTTGTATTGCA
>CM031596.1:8270424-8275424 GCA_018398815.1 Conus ventricosus | reverse complement strand
CAGGCCCCGGTCAGCCTCATCCACACCTGAGGCCTCAGAGAGTGAGGCACCCCTTGTCTGGCCATCTGCTCCACCATGTCCCACCTCGGCGTCGTGGCTGAAGGATGAACACCTTGCTGAAAGCGACACAGGACGAGACCAGTCAAGGAATGCTCTATCAAATACGGGTACGGTCAAGGATCGCTATATCAGATACGGGTACAGTCAAGGAATGCTATATCAAATACGGGTACAGTCAAGGAATGCTATATCAAACACGGATACAGTCAAGGAATGCTATCTCAAATACGGGTACAGTCAAGGAATGCTATATCAACTACGGGTACAGTCAAGGAATGCTATATCAGATATGGGTACAGTCAAGGAATGCTATATCAAATACGGGTACAGTCAAGGAATGCTATATCAAGCACGGGTACAGTCAAGGAATGCTATGTCAAATACGAGTACAGTCAAGGAATGCTACATCAAATACGGGTACACTGACAAAAGAGAAGCTGTATTCAGTGTCATTACACTAAGAGATCACAAACAAAATATGTGGGCCTAATACATTCGATAAATATAATTTCATAAACCAGTAAAAGATGTGGAGGTGGAAATACAGAGAATGAGAGAGAGGGAGGAAGGAGGGGGGGGGGGGGGGGGGGGGGACAGATGCTGTAACACCAGTTGTAAAGCATCAATTATGAAAAACAAGTTCATAATTATTTCCAGATGTTGTACTAACTTTGTTATTGTAGACTTGCTCCTGCCTTTGAAAATAATAAATAAGAAGTAGGACCTTTAAAAACATTGGGGATATTTGGTGAAATCTTATCATATAATTCAATTAATTTTGTGTTCAGAAAAAAGTGGGGAGGAGGGGGGGAGGTAGAAGGGGAGAGGGAGTGTGAGTGTGGTAGTGTGTGTGTGTGTGTGTGTGTGCGTGCGTGCGTGCGTGCGTGCGTGCGTGCGTGCGTGCGTGTGTGTGTGTGTGTGTGTGTGTGCTGCACTACAGTTTGAAACTGGTGGCCGTGTTTTCCTTTATGGCATGATCTCTCATGGCAGAAATGTTGGGTGTACGGTATGTGTGTATACAGACAGTCACATTCATTTTAACGCCTACACTCGCCAATGATACAGAGCACAAAGCATCCATGAACAATGCAGACATGGGGCCTGTCCAAACAACGACAACACACTTCACCAACAGAACGACCACACATGAACAATGCAGACATGGGGCCTGTCCAAACAACGACAACACACTTCACCAACAGAACGACCACACATGAACAATGCAGACATGGGGCCTGTCCAAACAACGACAACACACTTCACCAACAGAACGACCACACATGAACAATGCAGACATGGGGCCTGTCCAAACAACAACACACTTCACCAACAGAACGACCACACATGAACAATGCAGACATGGGGCCTGTCCAAACAACGACAACACACTTCACCAACAGAACGACCACACATGACGACAACACACTTCACCAACAGAACGACCACACATGAACAATGCAGACATGGGGCCTGTCCAAACAACAACACACTTCACCAACAGAACGACCCACATGAACAATGCAGACATGGGGCCTGTCCAAACAACAACACACTTCACCAACAGAACGACCACACATGAACAATGCAGACATGGGGCCTGTCCAAACAACAACACACTTCACCAACAGAACGACCACACATGAACAATGCAGACATGGGGCCTGTCCAAACAACAACACACTTCACCAACAGAACGACCACACATGAACAATGCAGACATGGGGCCTGTCCAAACAACAACACACTTCACCAACAGAACGACCACACATGAACAATGCAGACATGGGGCCTGTCCAAACAACAACACACTTCACCAACAGAACGACCACACATGAACAATGCAGACATGGGGCCTGTCCAAACAACGACAACACACTTCACCAACAGAACGACCACACATGACGACAACACACTTCACCAACAGAACGACCACACATGAACATGGGGAGGAGTGTGGTGTGGAGAGTGAAGAGTTTGAATGGGGTGGCGTGGTGTGGTGTGGTGTGGTGTGGTGTGGTGTGGTGTGGTTTAGACAGGTGTGTCTTGTTCTGCATAGTTTGATGTGGTGTTGTGTGGTGTGGTTTAGACAGATGTGTCTTGTTCTGCATAGTTTGATGTGGTGTTGTGTGGTTTAGGCTGATGTAATTTAGCGCACTGTGGGATAATGTGGTGTGATGTGGAATGATGTGGTGCCATGTGACAGATGTGACCAAGCGTGGTATATGACTTGGAGCTCTGTGGAGTAGCGTGATGTGGAATGATGTGGTGTCATGTGACAGATGTGACCCAGCGTGGTATGACTTGGCGCTCTATGGAGTAACGTGATGTGGAGTGATGTGGCATGGAGTGAGGAGTTTTGGAGTGGTTCGATTTGGACCAGTGTGGGGTAGCGGTTTGATGTGGTGCCGTACAGCGAGTTGTGCTGGGACGTGTTGAGGCTATGGGACCATGTCTTGCCCTTATTTTCAAATCGCACAGACATTTCAATCATTAACATCATTTAATGATCATCGTCACTGTCTCACCGTCTTCACCGTGCGAGGTTTTGATGCTCTGTTGTAAGTATCATCGTATTAAAACCCTGGGAGCTTAGAGGAGATGGAATCTTCGCCGGGCCGTTTCGGTACAGGGAGATTTTTTCCTCGGAGTTAACATTGGTTCTGACTCCATTTCCCATACAGTCCTTCGAATGAGATTATAAACCGAGGTTCCGTGTGTAAACACACGCATAACATCTTGCACATACGTAAAATCCCATCACCAACTTTCGGACGAGAAGGCCAGTTTGGCCGTTGGTATGGATGACACGTTACACATAGCATGCACCTTTCCCGAAGATGGAGTATGGCTGCCTTAATGGCGGGATAAAAACAGTCATACACACAAAACTCAACTCCCTTTTTTGGGCAGATGGGATTAATCCTTGCCTGTCTATACAGGGAGTGCCCACAGGAGTATCAGTCTGCGTACGCAGAAAAGCAAAAATTATTTATAAAAAAAAAAGAGATGGAGTTTTGAAGAAGAGGAGGGGAGTGAGGATCACCTGGTTGGAATTGTTGACCTCCTTGAAGGCTCTGGAACACTGCCAGCACATGTTGCCGCACGTGCGAGCCGCCACGGTCTGTTGACGCTGCGTGTACTCCAGGTAGGCCGCCCATTGCTGACGCTGCCAGGCGTCTTCCTTCTCCACGAGGTCATGCTGCTCCTGACAGGGGTTCGTTTCTGCTCACCACCACCACCATCATCATCATCATCATCATCATCATCATCATCATTTAGTACCATTCCATCATCATCATCATCATCATCATCATCATCATCATCATCATATCAATACCATTGACAACAATGTTGTCATCGATATCACCGTTATCAACATCATCATAACCAGAATTATTATAATCAAGAAGTGTCACTCTTAACAAGCCAGCAACATAAAGCTGTGCATATCAAAAACTATACAGCAACATAAAGCTGTGCATATCAAAAACTATACAGCAACATAAAGCTGTGCATATAAAAAACTATACAGCAACATAAAGCTGTGCATATCAAAAACTATACCAAGTATTCACACTCATGGCAAGCTGTCGACGGACTTCTGTAATGTGTCGTCTGCTTCCAAGGTGTCGACACAGAAAGTGTCTTGTCACCGGAACATATACAAAACAAAATATATGCAGCGATCCAAACGCCTTCATTTCTTCTGTCTGTGGCTTCTTGGAACTTCGGCGTGCCTCGATCACGAAGAGGTCGGTAAAAAGTTGAGAGTATTGTCCTGAACGTCACCGTCCCGGGATTTAAACCATACTGAAGAACGTGATGTAAGCTGACGGTGGGTCATTAAGCTACTGAAGTTTTAACAGCAATGTTTTGACATTCTTTGGAAGTCGTCGCTGTGCTCTCTTTCCGCCTCTTTGTTCCCATGTGGGTGTAGAAGGCTGTTTAATAGTCGAGTAAGGCATATCTATGGTCGTGAAAATAGTACAAAGTCTCCGAAGTTAAACTGAGAACAATCTAACAATCTGGCAACTTATGTATGAAAGTCCGAGGGAAAAAATTACGGAGTTAGTCCCCTTCTTTCGACGCTGCCTTGCCTTGAGACTTTTTGCGGTGAGTTTTCTTTGCGTCAGAGATCAACTTAAATTTTATTAGCGAACACCCTGACTGTTTTACGAATGCTAGATGAATACAAAAATTGAATGCTTGAACACTTTCGGCCTTATTTTTAAAATTTTTTTTCAAGGAAGAAGTTCGCATTGGAAGAGAAGTTGTCTGATCAGGTTTTAAATGGGACCAGTGTGGGGCTTTGACACGCGGCCTTTGTGGGGTTTAGAATTGGGGTCCTTTGTGGTGGTTTATGTGGGGGGTGGGGGTGGGGGAGGGGGCTTCTGTAAGGGTTAAACGTGGAGGTCTTATCTAGTGGGCTTTTGATTAGAAGACAGATCCGTGGTTTGAACCGAGGACCTCTGTACTCCAGTATTGCTTAATTTCCTCCTTTGATAATGGCAGTTTGATTTTTATTCGTTTCAGAGAAACATTCCTTAAGGTGGATGGTTTCGTACAAATTGTTGTCACTGACTTTGTTTATAGATTGACTTGATTTATAGAGATACTTGACATTCACTTTGTGTTCAATCGGCAAACTTTCGAACATCACTGTGCAACATCTGACATCCAGCTCCATCCTATCACCAGAGTCCAGAGAGAGAGAGGAGAGAGAGAGAGAGAGAGAGAGAGAGAGAGAGAGAGAGAGAGGAGAGAGAGAGTGACAGAGACAGAGACAGAGACAGAGACAGACAGACGGACGGACGGACAGACAGACGGTGACAGAGACAGAGACAGAGACAGAACCTAGATTAAATCTGAAGTTGACAGCCTCCGAAAGTTGATATCTTCAGAAAGTATGAATCGATCTTGATGCACGACGGAACGAAGAT
>CM031596.1:8260424-8265424 GCA_018398815.1 Conus ventricosus | reverse complement strand
TGTGTGTGTGTGTGTGTGTGTGTGTGTGTGTGTCCGTGTGTGCGTGCGTGCGTGCGTGCGTGTGTGCGTGTGTGTGTGTGTGTGTGTGTGTGAGCGAGCGCATGCTCATGTTCCTAGATCAGTATTTGTCCGTGTTGCACAGCTTACGAAAGCTATGCTGTGAGCTAAGCTCTGTAAATTACCACACAGCACAAAGTGAAACATGTTAAACGATCGTGTCCTTTAAAAAAAAAAAAAAAGATAATAGCCTACCGTGCAGGCTGCGTTTCAGAAATCGCTTGCACCCCCTCCCAACGGTTGTCAGGGAAGGCTAGGCTGGCTGAGAGAAAATGTGTGTGCGTGCGTGCGTGCGTGCGTGTGTGTGTGTGTGTGTGTGTGTGTGTGTGTGTGTGTGTGTGTGTGTGTGTGTGTGTGTGTGTGTTTGAGAGAGAGAGAGAGAGAGAGAGAGTGTGTGTGTGTGTGTGTGTGTGTGTGTGTGTGTGTGTGTGTGTGTGTGTGTGTGTGTTCTTCAATTTAGTGTCCTTCCACTGAAGTGTGTGTGTGTGTGCGTGCGTGCGTGCGTGCGGGACGCACGTGCGTGCTTGTATGAGTGCGCGAGCGCGTGTATGTGTGCGTGTGCTTGCGCGCTCGCGCGCGCGCGTGTGTGTGTATCTATCTATCTGTCTGTCTGTATGGTTGTGTGTATGCATATGTGTGTATGTGTGACTCACACGCGCGCGCCTGCTGCATGCGTGCATGCATGTATGTGTGGATGTTTGTGTGTGCGTCCGTGTGTGCAGGGTGTGTGTGTGTGTGTGTGTGTGTGTGTGTGTGTGTGTGTGTGTGTGTGTGTGTGTGTGTGTGTGTGTGAGCGCGCGCGCGCGTGCATGAGATAACCATCACCACGGATGAGATCATCATCATCAGAACAAGATGTTCAAACGGGTAACGAAATGGCTTCCTTTTTTGGTTGGGTGCCAGTGAGGTTGGAACCTGTAAGATCTGACTGCTGTCACGGTGATGATACACTTAGGGAAAGAAAGACTGCTGGCGATCATCCGCTGATTGCTAATGCACACAGGAATTTCCCTCAAGGGTAAAGTACAGTTCAACTAACCACCGCAATGCTGGCTAACTGGATGACACTTCCACCCAGGAACCGAGGAATTCCCGTCCAGATCCTTGGCTCGATCGGGTCTTACGTGGGGGGGGTTTTTTTTTTTTTCTTTTTCTCCCTTTCCTCCCCTTTCCACCGGCCGCTAAGTGCTGGTGTGATCGCTGGTCTTTTGGACGAGACAGGAAACCAAAGGTTCTGTGTGCAGGCTGCAGTAAGGTTCTGTGTGCTGGCTGCAGTAAGGTTCTGTGTGCTGGCTGCAGTAAGGTTCTGTGTGCTGGCTGCAGTAAGGTTCTGTGTGCTGGCTGCAGTAAGCGCACATGAACGAAAGACACGGCAATAAGGAAGCTGAAATTGTTCCGGGACCACATTCTGTTGGAGCTGAAATTGTTCCGGGACCACATTCTGTTGGAGCTGAAATTAGTTCCGGGACCACATTCTGTTGGAGCTGAAATTAGTTCCGGGACCACATTCTGTTGGAGCTGAAATTAGTTCCGGGACCACATTCTGTTGGAGCTGAAATTAGTTCCGGGACCACATTCTGTTGGAGCTGAAATTGTTCCGGGACCACATTCTGTTGGAGCTGAAATTAGTTCCGGGACCACATTCTGTTGGAGCTGAAATTAGTTCCGGGACCACATTCTGTTGGAAAATTCCATTTCAGGTTTGAAAACAAAATAGGACACTTGAGATGCGATCAGAGAAAGACGTACGGAAGGAGAGAGATTAAGAAAGAGATGCGATCAGAGAAAGACATACGGAAGGAGAGAGATGAAGAAAGACTGGGAGAGAGGGAGACACAGAGAAAGAGGTCATCACGCTATGGACGGGGACCAATGGAACAGAGTACCATCAACTCCCAGTGTCTTCAGGATGAAAAGTACCATTACCACGCAGTTCCATCTACACCGAGAACATTACACCCACCTCTATATGGGCCCTGTACAGAAAAGGGCTCAGTATCATTGGCACCAAGTGCCATTAGGGGGTCAGCACCAAAAGAGCCTAAGGACCCGGTATCATTGGCACCAAGTGCCATTTGGGGATCAGCACCAATAGAGCCTAAGGACCCGGTATCATTGGCACCAAGTGCCATTAGCGCCCGGTACCAATAGCGCCAGCGCCATTGGAGCCCAGTTCCAGTGGGGAACAGTAACATTAGGAGTCAAGTTCAATACGGCCTGGTGTCAGCAAGGTCTGGAGCCCCAAGTTAGTTCAATACGGCAAAGTTCCACCAGGACTCAGTTTCAGTGAGACTCAGTGCAGATGACTGATATCTGGCCCCGAGAGAGAGAGAGAGAGAGAGGAGAGAGAGAGAGGGGGGGGGGGAGGGAGAGAGAGGGGGGGGGGACTTGATATAGAGACAACCAGTGACAACGAGAGAGAGAAATGTTGATTTGAATCTCTTCTCTCTCTTTCTCTTCGCCCCCATCCCCACACCACCTCAATGGTCCCATTGGAACTGGGCTCTACTGGGACTTGGAACCTAACGGGATGGCTTTGATCGAAGTTGATTCTATTTCGTCCCAGTTCTATTATAGTCCAGCTCAAATAGGACTCAGAGCTTGGATGCGATGAAACTGAGTTTAAAAGGAATTAAGTTTTGAAATTTTGATTCCATTACCAGGTCCCAGTAGGGTACCACTGAGAACCAGACTACGTCCTATTGGAACACTGCGCTATGCCGAAGAGAGAGAGAGAGAGAGAGAGAGAGAGAGCACTCACACACAGCTGTTGTCAAAACGTAATCAATGTAAAACAGACGCCAAAAACAAAACAAAAAACAAAACACCGCGTCTCAAATCTCGTTAAAGGACGTGTCAACTATGCAGGTCCAAAGAAAATTAATGGCCGATGATGGGCCCACATAACAAGCCATCTTTTTAGTTTCAGTCCCAAAAGCAAAACACACATGTTCGCAAGTGATTACGCACATGTACATATAGACACACTTACAACACACACACACACACATACACACATATATATATATATGATGCTGAACAATTAAGTAGTGGGGGAAAACAAGTGCAGGCTAACAATTCTTCTGTCATTATAATAATGACTTTGCAAAGATTTGAACTTTTAGAGAAAAAAAAAAAAAAAAAAAATTGAAGATGAAGAAAATGGGGGAAATATATTATAAATATGAAAAACCCTTCACTAGCTGCCTGAGAGAACCATCGTGATCCCTTCTGAAGGCAGATCTATTTGTATTGCCTGCTCCTAGGCCTTTCGTCCGCTGGATCGGACTCATCAGGGAGACACGGCTGATTGTGTCTGCGCTCCTGGTGTCAAATAGAGACACACCACAGTTCATAATTCTGTGGTGTTCTCCCCACCAAGAGTTAAAAAAGAATCCAACAGCACCCCCAAAGCAGCCAGTGAAGGGTAGTAAATGGAATAAAACTAAAGTGTGGAGAGGAAAAAAGTTGCTAAAAAACTAAAAGCATTATACAAACAGTATAAAATGTAGGGGACAATCTTTGAGCCTATGCCTGAGGATCCATTCAAGGATACAAGGGAGATCAAAAGATATGGAACAGTTTGAGTGGTCAGCTCTGCTGTTCTATAACTCAAGCAATGTCAGTGGCTAAGAATTGTGCAGGACAACCTTTACTTGGATCTCCTAAGAGATGCAATCTCCCACTGATTGACCAAACAATATGATGCTGAACAATTAAGTAGTGGGGGAAAACAAGTGCAGGCTAACAATTCTTCTGTCATTATAATAATGACTTTGCAAAGATTTGAACTTTTAGAGAAAAAAAAAAAAAAAAATTGAAGATGAAGAAAATGGGGGAAATATATTATAAATATGAAAAACCCTTCACTAGCTGCCTGAGAGAACCATCGTGATCCCTTCTGATATATATATATTGCAACACCAAGCTGCTCTGTAAGTTGCTGGAATGGTGCGGTACTTATCCTTGGAATTTATTAGTTTATTGTAATTTAGTCCCTTGCTGATTCATTCCAGGAACTAGTCCTCAGCACTTGTGTCTTAAGAGGTTATTTTTTTATATTTTCTACTTTTCACAAGAAAATGTAGCTTGTTTTGTTCTTTCATGATTTTCTTTTGTTTCTTAGGTGGCACCTTTGGTTGGTTTTTTGAAAACTCAACAAACATACTACGGTATTGCACACCAGCTTTTTCTGGGATAGCATTCTTCTTAAAACCGAAAAGGCAGAGGAGTCAAATTACCACTTTCCGCGGTCACTGAGGAGAAACATCCAGGTTTCGAAATATCGGTATCTGACCAGGAATTATATGTTAGTGGGTTTACTCTCCGTTGGATACGTTAGTGGGTTTTCTTTCTATTGGAGATCGTCTCCCCTTGGAGACTATAAGCTTGCTGAAGGCTCATTTTGAGAAGCATTTTATTTTTCCCTCACTCAAGCACATACTGTTAGTTAGGCAGAATAATCTGCCACTGCAGATAGGAATGCTTATCTTACCCCTATTTCTTCAATCTAAGGCATAAATGCAAGCTTTGTTTGTAATTGAATATATATATATATATATATGCTCCGTGACTTAGAACAAGTATTCAATAAAGCTGTGGGTACTACACCCGTCCAAGACGGCAACGCCTTACGACGCGCACACATCCAGAAGTTGCTGGTTTAAACCCCGGCAGTGCCAGGAAAAACATCTGACGCCAAAAGACTTCTAGGAGTGGTGGCCTGGATGCGGCTCGGCCCCCTTAGAGTGTACAGACGTTGGGGCCAGAACACGTGCTGGGGGAGAAGGGGGGGGGGGGATTTTCTCTGAAGACTCGCTTTCAAGCTCTCCCTAGCGTTTCTTTCTATAAATTGATTTTTTTTAATCACCGCTTAAAACCCCCCAAAAGAATTGGGCGAAATAAAAGACACTGTAAGTAGTTATGGTTGGGGTATAACATCA
>CM031596.1:8250424-8252924 GCA_018398815.1 Conus ventricosus | reverse complement strand
ATCACTCATTCATAACATCATGTCAGCAGTGTCACATTCCATCCATTGTCATCACTACATCATGTCAGCAGTGCCACATTCCATCCATTGTCATCACTACATCATGTCAGCAGTGTCACATTCCATCCATTGTCATCACTACATCATGTCAGCAGTCCCACATTCCATCCATTGTCATCACTACATCATGTTAGCAGTGTCACATTCCATCCATTGTCATCACTCATTCATAACATCATGTCAGCAGTGCCACATTCCATCCATTGTCATCACTACATCATGTCAGCAGTGTCACATTCCATCCATTGTCATTACTCATTCATAACATCATGTCAGCAGTGCCACATTCAATCCATTGTCATTACTCATTCATAACATCATGTCAGCAGTGCCACATTCCATCCATTGTCATCACTACATCATGTCAGCAGTGCCACATTCCATCCATTGTCATTACTCATTCATAACATCATGTCAGCAGTGCCACATTCCATCCATTGTCATTACTCATTCATAACATCATGTCAGCAGTGCCACATTCCATGCATTGTCATTACTCATTCATAACATCATGTCAGCAGTGCCACATTCCATCCATTGTCATTACTCATTCATAACATCATGTCAGCAGTGCCACATTCCATCCATTGTCATCACTACATCATGTCAGCAGTGCCACATTCCATCCATTGTCATCACTCATTCATAACATCATGTCAGCAGTGTCACATTCCATCTATTGTCATTACTCATTCATAACATCATGTCAGCAGTGCCACATTCCATCCATTGTCATCACTACATCATGTCAGCAGTGCCACATTCCATCCATTGTCATTACTCATTCATAACATCATGTCAGCAGTGCCACATTCCATCCATTGTCATCACTACATCATGTCAGCAGTGTCACATTCCATCCATTGTCATCACTACATCATGTCAGCAGTGCCACATTCCATCCATTGTCATCACTCATTCATAACTTCATGTCAGCAGTGCCACATTCCATCCATTGTCATCACTCATTCATAACATCATGTCAGCAGTGCCACATTCCATCCATTGTCATCACTCATTCATAACATCATGTCAGCAGTACCACATTCCATCCATTGTCATCACTGATTCATAACATCATGTCAGCAGTGCCACATTCCATCCATCCATTGTCATCACTACATCATGTCAGCAGTGCCACATTCCATCCACTGTCATCACTCATTCATAACATCATGTCAGCAGTGCCACATTCCATCCATTGTCATCACTCATTCATAACATCATGTCAGCAGTGCCACATTCCATCCATTGTCATCACTACATCATGTCAGCAGTGTCACATTCCATCCATTGTCATCACTACATCATGTCAGCAGTGTCACATTCCATCCATTGTCATCACTACATCATGTTAGCAGTGTCACATTCCATCCATTGTCATCACTACATCATGTCAGCAGTGCCACATTCCATCCATTGTCATCACTCATTCATAACATCATGTCAGCAGTGCCACATTCCATCCATTGTCATCACTACATCATGTCAGCAGTGTCACATTCCATCCATTGTCATCACTACATCATGTCAGCAGTGTCACATTCCATCCATTGTCATCACTACATCATGTTAGCAGTGTCACATTCCATCCATTGTCATCACTACATCATGTCAGCAGTGTCACATTCCATCCATTGTCATCACTCATTCATAACATCATGTCAGCAGTGCCACATTCCATCCATTGTCATCACTCATTCATAACATCATGTCAGCAGTGCTACATTCCATCCATTGTCATCACTCATTCATAACATCATGTCAGCAGTGCCACATTCCACCCATTGTCATCACTACATCATGTCAGCAGTGCCACACTCCATCCATTGTCATCACCACATCATGTTAGCAGTGTCACATTCCATTCATTGTCATCACTACATCATGTTAGCAGTGTCACATTCCATCCATTGTCATCACTACATCATGTTAGCAGTGTCACATTCCATTCATTGTCATCACTACATCATGTTAGCAGTGTCACATTCCATTCATTGTCATCACTACATCATGTTAGCAGTGTCACATTCCATTCATTGTCATCACTACATCATGTTAGCAGTGTCACATTCCATTCATTGTCATCACTACATCATGTTAGCAGTGTCACATTCCATCCATTGTCATCACTACATCATGTCAGCAGTGCCACATTCCATTCATTGTCATCACTGCATCATGTCAGCAGTGCCACATTCCATCCATTGTCATCACTCATTCATAACATCATGTCAGCAGTGCCACATTCCATCCATTGTCATCACTCATTCATAACATCATGTCAGCAGTGCCACATTCCATCCATTGTCATCACTCATTCATAACATCATGTCAGCAGTGTCACATTCCATCCATTGTCATTACTCATTCATAACATCATGTCAGCAGTGCCACATTCCATCCATTGTCATCACTCATTCATAACATCATGTCAGCA
>CM031596.1:8237924-8240424 GCA_018398815.1 Conus ventricosus | reverse complement strand
GTCCAAGCAGTTTATGGAGGAAAGACGAAAAATCTGCGGAAGGCAGAGGATACAAGCCCAAGGAGCGGTTTCACGCCTGTAAATAAAACCATCATAATGTGCTCTCCTGTCAACAAATACGCCGACAATCTGACAGGCAGTCACATCACCTGACAGATCGACAAGGGGCACTGCAGAGTACACGAGGCAGCATTTGAAAATAGTCTGAACGCAGAACGAGTTTTTTGCGGAGGGGGGGGGGGGGGGGGGGGGGGGTTGTTATCAAAGGTACTTGGAATCCTGATCGCCATATAAAAGGGGTTGGGAAGTTAAAACATAAAGAATCGCACACTGCAAACACGACTCTGTTATGTTCCGAAATATCTGAAACAATGAACAACTCGGTTTTATACATAAAAAAGATATCTTTCATCGACAAGCAACAATTCATACAACCCTTTCACTTTATTCAGACATCGTAGAATAACACAACCGAAGAATACAAGCCAGTCGAGAGAGAGAGAGAGAGAGAGAGAGAGAGCAGTGGTAACTGACCCACGACTGCACAGGTAACGGAAACTGGTCAGAGAACAGACCAAGGGCAGACAAGCACAGCTCCCAGCACAGAGCCTACGACCTAATGGAGGTTCTCCTTACACCATCGATCCATATTTTACCATGCCCTCATGAAGAACGCAGGCTTGTTTTCCCGAAAGTGGTACTTTTTCTCCTTCTTCCCCTTCTACTTCTGCCATTTTTTTTCCTTTTTTTCTTTCGTACTGCCTGCAATTCTTCTTCTTCCCTTCTACTTCTGCCATTTTTTCTCCTTTTTTTCTTTCGTACTGCCTGCAATTCTTCTTCTTCTTCGCCTTTCTTTCCTTCCCTGCCTTTACTTTCTCGTCTTTTTTCGTAGTGTCCAGTTTTCATTCAGTCAGGACATTTTGAGTAGGCCTTCACAAAGCACTTGGCCATCCCCCTTCCTTCCCAATTCCCCCTCCCTTCTGCCCCCTTCCTACTTCCCCCGCCCCATTCACTCACCCTCCTCCTTCTCCTCCCTCCCTCTTTCCACCCCCTACTCCCTTTCCTTTGCTCCCCATCTCTACCATTGTCTGCTTCTCAACTGTCCATTCGTTTTCGCCACTGAACGAAACCAAACAAGCACAGAGCACATGAAGAAGTATGACTCACGTCGTCCTCTTCTTCATCCTCGTCCTCATCGTCCGGGAAGGGCAGCGGAGCGACGGGTTTCTGAGGAGACGAGGGTTCTCCTCTGTCCTCTCTCCTCCTCTGGCCCAGGGTGAGGTCGGTGTCGTCGTCACTTTTCACCTCTTCTGAGGACGACTGCAGTCACACGGACACACACAACATACGATCCACAGCGCAGCTCTATCAGTGGTGGCCATCGTTGGTGAAACAGGGAATCAAGTCATTTTCTCTTTCTTTGTTTCTTCTCTAATGTCTTTCATTCAAAGTCTGGTCAGGTTCGATGTGTGAGTGTGTGTGTGTGTGTGTGTGTGTGTGTGTGTGTGTGTGTGTGTGTGTGTGTGGTGTGTGTGTTTGAGCGTGCGTGTGTGTGTGTGCGTATGTGTGTGTGTGTGTGTGTGTGTGTGTGTGTGTGTGTGTGTGTGTGTGTGTGTGTGTGTGTGTGTTGTCGTCGGTTTAATGTCCGTGCACTACAGTGATTCAGACAGTTTTATGTGTGGGTGAATAAAGTATGTAAGTGATTGAGTGTATTAATATATTAATGATAGAATATGACATCTCCCCCCCCCCCCCCCCCCCCCCCCCCCCCCTCCCTCTATCCCTCTTCCATTTAATCAAAACAAAATTACGTAACTGAGTAGAGATAAGATCTAAAGATAAAGGCCAACTGAACTACTTAACAAACATTGGCAAATTGACTCAAGAACACCAGAACTGTTTAAAATACATGGTAAAGGTAAGGAAGTCGATCCATCAGTGTAACCATCAATACCCGAATTTGTAAAGAGTTCTCTTGCTCTTGGGCATTGAATTAGTAAATGACTGATACTTAAGGTTTCCCCACACATACATTTAACGGTGTGTGTGTGTGTGTGTGTGTGTGTGTGTGTGTGTGTGTGTGTGTGTGTGTGTGTGTGTGTGTATGCGTGCGTGTTTGTTCGTGCGTGTGTGTTGTATTTGGGTGTGTGCGTTGGGGTGAGTGTGCGCTGTTTCAACACTAAATGGGACATGGTTAGAAGTTGTCAGTACTTTTGCGACCGTCCACCGTAGAACGAAATTTATGTAACTTTGAAGTGTTTTATACAGTGTGCTTATGACCGTCCAGCGAGGAACGAGATGAAGTTCACTGTACGCAGGCTCTGTTCTGGGACCTCAATGAGAAATAAGTCAGATGATGTTAGTGACTAACTCTGCACTATGGACAGATTTCTATGATACAGTCACTCCACGCCGTCTAGCATAAAAGAAAGACATACATTATGCACAGTGCATTACAAAATGCCTTTCAAGCCTTCAAGGACATCTACAAACCTGAAAC
>CM031596.1:8205424-8222924 GCA_018398815.1 Conus ventricosus | reverse complement strand
GGTGGACCTGACGTGGTGTGTTCACAAACACTACTTTGTCAGGGTTGGTGGACCTGACGTGGTGTGTTCACAAAACCCTACTTTGTCATGGTTGGTGGACCTGACGTGAGGTGTTCACAAACACTACTTTGTCATGGTTGGTGGACCTGACGTGATGTGCTCACAAACACTACTTTGTCATGGTTGGTGGACCTGACGTGGTGTGTTCACAAAACCCTACTTTGTCATGGTTGGTGGACCTGACGTGGTGTGTTCACAAAACCCTACTTTGTCATGGTTGGTAGACCTGACGTGAGGTGTTCACAAACACTACTTTGTCATGGTTGGTGGACCTGACGTGGTGTGTTCACAAAACACTACTTTGTCATGGTTGGTGGACCTGACGTGGTGTGTTCACAAAACCCTACTTTGTCAGGGTTGGTGGATCTGACGTGATGTGCTCACAAACACTACTTTGTCATGGTTGGTGGACCTGACGTGAGGTGTTCACAAAACCCTAATTTGTCATGGTTGGTGGACCTGACGTGATGTGTTCACAAACACTACTTTGTCATGGTTGGTGGACCTGACGTGATGTGTTCACAAAACACTACTTTGTCAGGGTTGGTGGACCTGACGTGATGTGTTCACAAAACCCTACTTTGTCATGGTTGGTGGACCTGACGTGATGTGTTCACAAACACTACTTTGTCATGGTTGGTGGACCTGACGTGAGGTGTTCACAAAATCCTACTTTGTCATGGTTGGTGGACCTGACGTGGTGTGTTCACAAAACCCTACTTTATCATGGTTGGTGGACCTGACGTGAGGTGTTCACAAAATCCTACTTTGTCATGGTTGGTGGACCTGACGTGGTGTGTTCACAAAACCCTACTTTATCATGGTTGGTGGACCTGACGTGAGTGTCAACCTCGGGTGATGTCGATGGAGGAAGGACTAGCGCACAGCCCAAACACACTCACAGCTTGCTTACAATCTCATTCATATATCATGCATTCGTCACATCAAACCACTAGTAAAGTCTATAACTTTACTACACATGATCATAGAACGAAACATCAATGCATATGGAATCAAACAAAATAAAACATTCTCTCTTCCTGAACTTCACAAAATCATTTATCTAAAACATCATTAACTAACCCGGGTATAAATAGATTTCTACTTTACCTGGCCAGGTGATCTTAACTATTCACGAATCACTGTCTTTTCTTTTTTTTTTTTTTTCTTTTCACTGTCACTTTCACAACACGACACAACTGCTGGCACTGGTGTTGGTCTGCTTGCACCGGTCAAGCTGGACTGCTGGCACCGGTCAGGCTGGACTGCTGGCGTTGGTCAGGTTGGACTGCCGATGAAAGTGGCGCTGGCCAAGTATGAGGTCGAACCCCCGGTTTAGATGGAATAGTGACTATCAACATCGATCTGTTCTCCTTTCTTTCTTCCTGCATTAACGCATTGCACTCTCTCTCTCTCTCCTAGTCTGCTCTATTAAATGGACATGGTTGCTTTTCTTTTCCTTCTCTTTTCTTTCTTTTTCTCTTCATTAGTTAGCAACTCTCTCTCTCCACATCTCTCTTTAGTCCCTCCTCTGCAGACTCTATCTGGTGCTAATGCTTAAACTTCACTCTCTCATCTCTCTGCCTTTCTCTGCAGAGACTACACCCCAGAACCTCTCTCTCCCTCTCTGTTCGTTCTCCCCTCATCTCTCTGCTTCTCTCTCGTCAGAGCTTACACAGAGCTCTTCTCTGTCTCTCTCTGTTCGTTCTGTGCAGACTATCTGGTGCTAATGCTTAAACTTCATCTCTCTCATCTCTCTGCCTTTCTCCTGCAGAGACTACACCCCAGAACCTCTCTCTCTCTCTGTCTCTCTGTTCGTTCCCATCTCCCTGCCTTCCTGTAGGCGAGAGCCTACTCCCCCGAACTTCTTCCTCTCTCTCTCTGTCTGTTCGTTTTCTTCGTTCTGGCCTCTCTCTCACTCACGCATTACTTTATGCCCTCACTCCGTGTCCAAGGGCCAGTACCATTGGTCAGTATTTTTACCGCCTGATACCCGAAGTTATCTCCTCTAATTCCATTGGATATTCAAATCATGACAGTCACGCCTACACGCCTTACTCTCTGTGGTGGTCAACTGGTCATTTAATTGATTAGCTAGATTTCACCCCCCACACACTACCTTCTCCCTCTCCCTTTCTGCTTTAACCTGCGACGTCGACTAACAATGGCGCTGGTTCCACAAATTGGCTAGATGAGTCTGGGTAGGCGCCAAGACTTTGGCTGGCAGACCAATCGAGACATTCGGCCAGACGGCTTAGTCCGTCTGGCAGACAGTGCTGTCTCCACGAGAGCTAAAATGCATTTAATTGGCTGAGGCGACAGGTGAATGCGTCGGTCAGCTATTTAGTCCGTCGGGTTTGGGAAACAAAACCGTCTCTGTGGAGCCTCTCCCCATGCTTAATGGCTGGATCCGAACCAGGGGGCCCGTCTGCCTGACGCCCAGAATATTTGGGGTTAGAGCTTATGTCCAACTGGGCTGGGGGCGATTGCCCACGAATTTGGTTGAGTTTATTTTTGACCGTGACAATTTCCCCCTTGCAAAAGACTATGCCCCGCATTGTCTCAAAACTCGGTACAAAAAAAAGACAACAACCGAATTTGCTGACACACAGCTACACGTCCCAAAGTTTGAAAAATACTTTACAACCAACGGTTTTAAATTATAAAATTTTTCATTAGTGAATACCACTCCATGAGTTATCATTGACGTGCGCTCTTGCGTTATTTTTAACTCATTTTATAACGACCTTGTGCGCACTATGCAATTCCCCTACCTGCGGATTTGCCATATTTCTCTTCACAATTCTTATGAAAAGCACAATTAATATGAATCACGATCCCTGACATTCACTGAGGAATCTCCATCCTCACTCACTGCAAATAATGCATCATACACAAGCGACTTTTATGCTCCAAGCATAACTACATCCACATGAACAAGTCTCACAAGAAAATATGAAAAGTCTCACCAAAAATATGAACCATTTGCCAATGGGAATGAAACCCTATCCAATCAACATAAAATGTATAACACATATTATCAACAAAGCACCCCGGATATGACTGACTTCCTCTGAGTTGCAGCTTGCTAGACTACGCGACTTAAATAGTCAGCTCCGACATTCTGTCGACCTGGAATGTACTGCACTCGATACCTGTAGGGCTGCAGTCCCATTGCCCAACGCAGAACCCTGCTGTTTTTCAGCTGGCCTCCTGCAGGAATTTGAGTGGTTGGTGATCTGTCTCTATCACGAACTCTTTCCCATACAAGTATTTGTGGAACTTCTGCACGGCCCACACGACAGCTAAACACTCCTTCTCCACCGTTGCGTACCCTTCTTCACACTTTGCAACTTCCTGCTAGCATATCTCACAGGAAACTCGACCCCTTTCATGCTCCTGCAACAATACTGCACCTATCCCCACCACCTGATGCATCTGTCCGCAACAAGAAGGGTTTTGACATATTGGTAGCTTCAAGATGGGACGGAACCTAGTCTTTCTAATACCGTCTGCAGTGCTTGCTCTGCAGCGTCTGCCCACTCGACCACTGCTGGTTTCCCTGCCTTGACCAAATCCTGAGAGGACTCGTGATTGCTGCGAAATTTGGAACAAACTCCCTATAGAACCCAATAAAACTAGCAGACCCCTGACTTCTGTTTTGGTCTTTGGTCTCTCTGAATTCATCATTTCTCCACCTTTCCCTTTTGGCTGCTTTGTGTCGCCCGACAACAAAACCTGGGAAACTCCTACTGTCTAGCCCTTCATACAGTGACACATCCCTGTATGACTCTTCTGGAACTTAGGTAACAAAATCTCCCCTTCTTCTGCTGGGTCTCTTTCACCTCAACAATGATTGCTGCTGCGCCTATGTGCTGAGTCTCACGCTGAATATTTTGCGGAGAAAATTCGCATGGAAAAGTTTTTTGTTTCCCCTTTTACATCAATTCGGTAATCCCGACCGACCTTTTCAGTGATGGTGAATGGTCCTTTTCCAATGCATCAGCAGCTTGTTGTGACCCCTGGGGGAAACAGTACCAGGACTTGATCTCCCGCCTTGAGGGGTTGCTTCCTCACCTTCCTGTCATATTGGGTTCTTCTGAAAGACCCTAGCCTCCTGCAAACTTTCCTTTGCAACCTTACATGTCCCCGTACCTCTGCCCACCTTTGGAAACAGGGCGAGATTGGGCCAATCAGATCAACGGCCACTCTCCTGAACGGTGTGTCAATTAGAGGGGGATGTTTAAGAGGCGCCTTCCTCTTTACCCCCCCTTGTGGCTGACCTTTGACACACGTCACATGACATGCAGAACGCTTGATGTCTGCCATTTCCCCCGGCCAATGAAAATCATCGAAGATTCGGTCAGCTGTTTTGCTGGTGCCGAGATGACCCGCCATGAGCGACTCGTGACCCACTGAATGACAGTGTCACGATAACCTGCTGGTACCTCAACTGAGTGGTCACCTTACCTGTCTTCCCCCTTTGGTGAACACTCGGTACAACAGCCCGCCTTCCACAAGAAAAATTTTGTCTCACCTCCTCTGACCACCTGTTTCTCTCCACCTCTTGCCAACTCCCCAAAGACTTTACGAGCGAAGGGTCTTGTTCCTGCGCTGCCCTAAACTCATCAGGCGACACATCTATGCCTGACTTCCTTGCGGAACGACCAACGGTTTTTTCAACCTTTCCCTCCTTCTTGCTCCGTGTTTGAACTGCTGCCCCTGTAGCAGTCAAACAACTCAGGATCCCCTGGATCCCTGCACCTGGAATATTTCCAATGATCAAAACGTGAAGGGGTTTCTCCATCACCAAAGCAGACAACTCGCCTGAGAAGTAAGGGGTTTCGTACTTCTATCTTAGCAACTGGAAACTCCCTCACAGTGCCATCGATTAGAGTACAGGTCTGGATTTGCCCTGTCAAATCCCCTTTCTCGACCAGCGTTGTTCGTACTACCCCGCATGAACAACCAGTGTCTCGTAACACTTTCACCCTCTGCTGGCCAATCCACCCTTCTTCCACGGTAACGAACCACTCAGCCTAGTGCCCTCCATCCCTGACACTGACTGCTGTCCAGTGCTAGCCATAGGCTGCACTCCACCCTCTTCAGACTGAATCCCTTTTGGTTCCACTGCAGGTCGTTTCCCCTGGCGACCCTTATCCACCTCTTGCAAGGCTGCTGCCTTCTGGAACCTCATGCGACAATCCCTCGCCACATGTCCCTTCTTGTGACAAATGAAACACCTAATGTCCCTTTGCCCTTCCTTCTGCCCCACCACTGGGTTTGCAGACTTTGCAGAAAACTCTCCTAGTCTCCTTGCACTCTTCTCACCTGTGCCTGGCACCTGTTTCTCCTGCACCTTAGTGCCCAAACGTGCCTCTCTATACACCTCTGCGAACTTCAACAACTCCCCTGCTGTCTCTGGCTGTCTCTCTTTCAATGTATGGTTAACTCAGGGCCGCAACCTGACAAAATCTGTTCTTTCATAACTAGCTCTTTCAATTCAGCGAACTCCTTCTTCGTACCGCTCAACTCTAATTGTTGTTCAATAGGGTGTTCTTTTCTTCCGCCATTATATCTCTTTTTTTTTTAACAAGATTTTATTACTACGACAGCCAAACTGGTGGTTTCCGACACGAGTGACGTAATAGCACAATCCTATGGATGATAATATTAGCTTGGGACAACGTAATTAGTTTTTTATAAGACGCCCAGCGCCTGACCCAACTATGAGAGCGAATTATAGGCAATCTGTGCGAATGAGTACTCTGGGGCTGAAATGCTAGCCTAGTATTAACTATCTTGGAAGCAATGCCAAGCCTAGTATTTAACTATCTTGGGAACATACAGTAAGACAACCCCTTGTCTTAGGATTACAATACTTGAATCCACCCAGCTTCCTCTCTGAGAAGTTGAAACAATTATAATAAATGGGCCAGAATATCCTGGCAGGCTCGCCAATAAATTGTCAACCTCGGGTGATGTCGATGGAGGAAGGACTAGCGCACAGCCCAAACACACTCACAGCTTGCTTACAATCTCATTCATATATCATGCATTCGTCACATCAAACCACTAGTAAAGTCTATAACTTTACTACAACATGATCATAGAACGAAACATCAATGCATATGGAATCAAACAAAATAAAACATTCTCTCTTTCCTGAACTTCACAAAATCATTTATCTAAAACATCATTAACTAACCCGGTATAAATAGATTTCTACTTTACCTGGCCAGGTGATCTTAACTATTCACGAATCACTGTCTTTTCTTTTCTTTTTTTTTTTCTTTTCACTGTCACTTTCACAACACGACACAAACTGCTGGCACTGGTGTTGGTCTGCTTGCACCGTCAAGCTGTGACTGCATGGCACCGGTCAGGCTGGACTGCTGGCGTTGGTCAGGTTGGACTGCCGATGAAAGTGGCGCTGGCCAAGTATGAGGTCGAACCCCCGGTTTAGATGGAACAGTGACTATCAACATCGATCTGTCTCCTTTCTTTCTTCCTGCATTAACGCATTGCACTCTCTCTCTCTCTCTCTCCTAGTCTGCTCTATTAAATGGACATGGTTGCTTTTCTTTTCCTTCTCTTTTCTTTCTTTTCTCTTCATTAGTTAGCAACTCTCTCTCTCCACATCTCTCTTTAGTCCCTCCTCTGCAGACTCTATCTGGTGCTAATGCTTAAACTTCACTCCTCTCATCTCTCTGCCTTTCTCCTATAGAGACTACAACCCCAAACCTCTCTCTCCCTCTCTGTTCGTTCTCTCCCCTCATCTCTCTGCTTCTCTCTCGTCAGAGCTTACACAGAGCCTCTTCCTCTGTCTCTCTCTGTTCGTTCTGTGCAGACTATCTGGTGCTAATGCTTAAACTTCACTCCTCTCATCTCTCTGCCTTTCTCCTGCAGAGACTACACCCCAGAACCTCTCTCTCTCTCTCTGTCTCTCTGTTCGTTCCCATCTCCCTGCCTTCCTGTAGGCGAGAGCCTACTCCCCCGAACTTCTTCCTCTCTCTCTCTGTCTGTTCGTTTTCTTCGTTCTGGCCTCTCTCTCACTCACGCATTACTTTATGCCCTCACTCCGTGTCCAAGGGCCAGTACCATTGGTCAGTATTTTTACCGCCTGATACCCGAAGTTATCTCCCTCTAATTCCATTGGATATTCAAATCATGACAGTCACGCCTACACGCCTTACTCTCTGTGGTGGTCAATTGGTCATTTAATTGATTAGCTAGATTTCACCCCCACCACACACTACCTTCTCCCTCTCCCTTTCCTGCTTTAACCTGCGACGTCCGACTAACAATGGCGCTGGTTCCACAAATTGGCTAGATGAGTCTGGGTAGGCGCCAAGACGTTGGCTGGCAGACCAATCGAGACATTCGGCCAGACGGCTTAGTCCGTCTGGCAGACAGTGCTGTCTCCACGAGAGCTAAAAATAGCATTTAATTGGCTGAGGCGACAGGTGAATGCGTCGGTCAGCTATTTAGTCCGTCTGGTTGGACAGACCGTCTCTGTGGAGCCTCTCCCCTATGCTTAATTGGCTGGATCCGAACCATGGGGCCGTCTGCCTGACGCCCAGAATATTTGCGTTAGAGCTTATGTCCAACTGGGCTGGTGGCGATTGACCACGAATTTGGTTGAGTTTATTTTTGACCGTGACAGTGAGGTGTTCACAAAATCCTACTTTGTCATGGTTGGTGGACCTGACGTGATGTGTTCACAAAACCCTACTTTGTCATGGTTGGTGGACCTGACGTGATGTGTTCACAAAACCCTACTTTGTCATGGTTGATGGACCTGACGTGAGGTGTTCACAAAACCCTACTTTGTCATGGTTGGTGGACCTGACGTGGTGTGTTCACAAAACCCTACTTTATCATGGTTGGTGGACCTGACGTGATGTGTTCACAAAACACTACTTTGTCAGGGTTGGTGGACCTGACGTGATGTGTTCACAAAACCCTACTTTATCATGGTTGGTGGACCTGACGTGATGTGTTCACAAAATCCTACTTTATCATGGTTGGTGGACCTGACGTGGTGTTTCACAAAACCCTACTTTATCATGGTTGGTGGACCTGACGTGATGTGTTCACAAAATCCTACTTTATCATGGTTGGTGGACCTGACGTGATGTGTTCACAAAATCCTACTTTATCATGGTTGGTGGACCTGACGTGATGTGTTCACAAAATCCTACTTTATCATGGTTGGTGGACCTGACATGATAAACGAATAAATGAAAGAATGTTGTTTAGTTTTTTTTTTATCCTCCAAGTTCTTTTTATCTCCTTTCTGATACTGCAAACTGACTAAAATGACATTAACAGTAACACACTAACTGCCAGGGCTACAGTCTGATAAAGAATGTACCCTTTCTCCACAAACTACCTCGAGAAAAACTGTTTCGAGTTTTCTGATATCATCGAGGAGAATTTCTACAGGGTTCAAAAGGCACTTGCAAATTCCGTAAAACTTAGAACAAGGCAGTCAGATGGAAATCGAAGCCAATTTCGACATCCCATTACTTTCATAAACTGGTTTCATTTTCCGACTCCGATGTAAAGTTACATCACCAAAAAATAAATAAACAGAACAAAAACAAACAAACAAATCTGAGGAGCAAATACAAGAACAAACAAACACCACCAGCAACAAGCAACAAGCAACAAATCACACACACACACACACACACACACACACACACGCACACACACACACACACACACACACACACACACGCACACGCACACACACACACACACACACACACCCCTCGGACGACACTCAGGAGGGCGCAGACCCTCGTCAAAGTAGAACAAAGCATAGAATCGCCATGAATGAAGAAAATGCAGCAGGGGGATGAAATCATTGGTGCAGAATGAAAGAGTTACTCCCCTTAAACGTTTTTTTTTTAATCTGATAAAACAGAACATGTAGAAAGACGGAATGTCAACATTTATATCAGGAACAATTCATGTTCCCTTAAGGTAATATCAACTGATAGGACAGTCATCTATTCATAACAATTGTTTCATGTTCATCTTCAGTAGAAAATTGTGATAATTCTATCCAGAACATGTGCAGATCTGCCATTGGATCCGCCTTCTCCTCACGGATTTACACCCAATTTCAGTGGTTTTGTCCGAAGGCCACAGTTCATCTTTCCGCCAAATCCAAAAAGTTCGTTGTTTACGCGTTGAAAAATACGTAAAAATAATCCCTCAGAACGATCCTCAATACGCCGGGTGATCTGGATCCGTACATGTAATTGATTCATCTTTGTTGTTTTTGTTTGTTTGTTTGTTTAGGCTACATTAAGTCTTTCAACAGACTTTGCGTGAAGAGGGTTCTGCTGATTTTGCATAATGTTGCATGCACACAAACAAACAAACAAACAAGCCGGACACGGGTGAAACCATGATTTTCTCGACGG
Organism: Conus ventricosus; assembly: GCA_018398815.1. Taxonomy (NCBI): domain Eukaryota; kingdom Metazoa; phylum Mollusca; class Gastropoda; order Neogastropoda; family Conidae; genus Conus; species Conus ventricosus. The sequence goes on along the minus strand of CM031596.1, from coordinate 8,213,424 downwards.
AGATAACAAGACCAACAAAACAACGTCAACACAAGCACCAGGAGTCACCGAGACACGTTTCAACGTTCCCTAACCTTTGTGTACATGTTTCCTGGTGACAGCCACAGCTTTACGAGTGAAGGTGGATCTGGGTTTTCTGCCCCTGCCACCCCCCTTCCACTCTTCTCCGTCCTCCTCCGACATCCCTGAGTCATCCGTCTGCAAGCCGCCTGAAAAGAAAAAGAATAAATGTATACATCATTAAATGAACAAATACACACAAACTAACGTACACAATGATATAAAACATAAAAAGGTGGGAGAGGTAGGGGGTGGGACGCAAACATTCAAAATCGATGAAAAAAACAAACAATGATACTATTGATTCTTTCATCCCTTCTCTCCCACCTTCCTCTTTCTCTCTCCCCGACTCCGTCTCTTTCATCCTCCCTCCCTTTTTCTCCTATCGTCCCTCTCCCTTTCTCTTTCCAATCCCCTATCTTTGCTTCTCTCTTCTCTCTCTCTCTCTCTCTCTCTCTCTCTCTCTCTCTCTCTCTCTCTCTCTCTCTCTCTGTGTGTCAGCCTCCTTCGCTCCCCACCCTTTCTCACACCCTCTCCCTCCTCTATCCTCTCTTTCTTTATTCCACGTACATCCCCTTTCTCTCTCTAATCTTGGCATCTCGCTTCTGTCTGTCCTCTTCCTTCTCCCTTCCAATCCCTGTCTCCCCGACCCTATGTCTCCCTCCCTTCCACCCACTGCCCCCTGATCTCTCCCTCTCTCTCTCTCTCTCTTACCGTCGTAATGACGAAGCTGCGATGTGACGTCACGTAGGACGCCTACGTCACTGTGACGCGGTGATATAGCCCCTCCCACGTTGATGATCTCTCCATCAGGCGCCATGACCATGCTGCCTCGCAGTGAAGGTGTCTCCAGGCTGCTGCCGCCCTGGGCCTTGTCTGCCCTCGTCAACAGATAGCAGGAAAAAAAGGGAAACAAACACACAAACGAGCAAATTAACAACAAAAAAGGCAGCTATCAACGAGCAAATTAACAACAAAAAAGGCAGCTATCAACGAGCAAATTAACAACAAAAAAGGCAGCTATCAACGAGCAAATTAACAACAAAAAAGGCAGCTATCAACGAGCAAATTAACAACAAATAAATAAGCAAAAGCAGATATTAACAACAAATAAATAAGCAAAAGCAGATATTAACAACAAATAAATAAGCAAAAGCAGATATCAACGAGCAAATTAACAACAAACAAACAAAAGCAGCGGTCACACTGACGGGGTCAAAACAGGCCTTTTCAGGGGGTCAAAACAGGCCTTTTCAGAGGGCTTTTCCACGTCATATTTAGAGAACTTCAGACAACGTTCATTAAAACGTTCCTCTGTGGATACGCCGGAAGTGGAGAGGGGAGGGAGGGGAGGCGTCGATGCAATGTATTGTAGTTGTATATTCTCTCTGCAGAACCGCACAACATACAGAAATGCATCGTTCCATAAAAGCGCATAATATTCTCCCCATAGAAGACAAAACGGACACAATGTACAATGGTTGCGTTTCATTTTTCATTTTAGAACACGAAATAAAAGATATACCGTACAATAGTGATACAACATTTCCGCCAGAAGACAGAAGACTAGTAACGTTGCACTCTAGGAGACTCTCATTTTCCATGAGTGGACAAAAGAAGAGGCGCGTTGTACAACAGGAGCATATGACTTTCCACAGGAAAAAAAATGACAATGGATGATGCACCAAACAAAAACTGGACATCATTTCTTAGAGATTACGAGAAAAACAAAACAAAACAAAACAAACAAACAAACAAAACGGATGTGTCGTATACTACAGCAGAAAATCCCTCCTCCTTCTCACCCTTACCTCACCCCTCCTTACCCTCCTCCATCCTGTTTCTGCCTCACCTGCAGACCGCCGTTTGCTTCCTTTGGCCTTGGATCGGCGACCCGAGCGCTGGCCGAAAATGAGGGAAGGGTCGGCCGCCACAGAGCTGTCGCTGCTCATGTTGTAGCCGCTGGCCTCTGAGAGACCTGCTGTGCAAACCAGTCGTGATGTTACAATACTGTAATAAAGTGCTGGTGTCACTGTACCGTGATTTTACAAGGTTGTTGACACAATACCGTGATACTGTAATGCTGTGGTATCAAAAGATGTTATTGCAATACCGCGGCAGTGCAATGCTGTCCTGTTTCAGCTAGCTGTTCAGAAGCGTACACAATGAACATAATCGTGGGGATAAAACGAAAGAGAATATCAAAGAGCAAGTGGAACAGTTGATACTGGTGCCCAAGGCTGTCACAGCCCAGGGCGGTCTTGGGGACAAGCTTCCCCATCGTGGCGTGATCTCGCAGCGGTGGGTGGGTGGCAGTGTCCTTAGCGTCTTCACATCAGGTGCTTTGGGAAGAAAGGGCTCAACAGTCTTAAAAGACAGCTATTCTAAGAGAGGGAGAGTCGAAACCTCTCTATGCTTCCACAGCAGGACCTTGGGCCTGGGCTGAGGTTGAGACAACCCCTACATCAACTCCAAGTGCTGAATACAGAGGGACTGGACCGCCCGACGCACTCTGAACAGCTACGATGTCGCCCGACAAAGGCCAGTTTCGCACTTCATATCTCACACAGTAAACCTCTCATCGCTCGAGACTTAATCAACCAGACTGAGAACAGGAGACAGGGCAAGTGTGAGGAAGCCATGGAGACATGGTAAGTGTGAGGAAGCCATGGTAAGTGTGAGGAAGACATGGCAAGTGTGAGGAAGCCATGGTAAGTGTGAGGAAGCCATGGAGACAAAGCAAGTGTGAGGAAGCCATGGTAAGTGTGAGGAAGCCATGGAGGCATGGTAAGTGTGAGGAAGCCATGGAGACATGGCAAGTGTGAGGAAGCCATGGTAAGTGTGAGGAAGCCATGGTAAGTGTGAGGAAGCCATGGAGGCATGATAAGTGTGAGGAAGCCATGGTAAGTTGGGGAACCAGGGTTTAAGTGTGAGGAAGCCATGGAAAAGTGTGAGGAAGCCATGAAAACATGGAAAATGTGGGGAAGCCAGGGAGACATGGCAAGTGTGAGGAAGCCATGGAGACAGGCAAGTGTTGGAAGCCATGGGGGCAGGGCAAGTGTGAGGAAGCCATGAAACATGGTAAGTGTGAGGAAGCCATGGGGGCAGGGCAAGTGTGAGGAAGCCAGGAGACATGGCAAGTTTTAGGAAGCCATGAGAAAAGGGTAAGTGTGAGGAACCCAAATGGCAATGTGAGGAACCCATGGAGACAGAGTAAGTGTGAGGAAGCCATGGAGACGGGTTTAAGTGTGAGGAAGCCAGGGGAAAAGTGTGGGGAAAGCCATGGAGACAGGCAAATGGGGAAGCATGGAGACATGGCAAGGTGAGGAAGCCATGAGACAGGGTAAGTGTGGAGGAAAGCCATGAGGCATGGCAAGTGTGAGGCGGCCATGGAGACAGGCAGGTGTGAGAAGCCATGAGACATGGTAAGTGTGAGGAAGCATGAGACATGGAAGTGTAGGAACCAAAAAAACATGGTAAGTGTGAGAACTGGTAATGTTGGAGAACATGGGCATGCGCTGTGAGGAAGCCATGGAACAGGGTAAGTGTAGGAAGCCATGGAGAAAGGGTAAGTGTGAGGAAGCCATGGAGACATGGTAAGTGTGAGGAAGCCATGGAGACATGGAAAGTGGGAAGCCATGAAAACATGGTAAGTGTGAGGAAGCCATGAGACATGGTAAGTGGGAGCCATGGTAAGTGTGAGGAAGCCATGGGCATGGTAAGTGTGAGGAAGCCATGGAGGCAGGTAAGTGTGAGGAAGCCATGGAGACATGGTAAGAGTGAGGAAGCCATGGAGACAGGCAAAGTGTGGGGGAAGCCATGGAGACATGGTAATGTGAGAAGCCATGGAGGCATGGCAAGTGGAGGAAGCCATGGAGACAGGCAAGTGAGGAGCCAAATGGACGGCAGTGTGAGGAACCATGGAGACATGACAGAGTGAGGAACCATGGAGACATGGTAAGTGTGAGGAAGCGATGAGACATGGCAATTGAGGAAGCCATGGAGACAGGGCAATGTGAGGAAGCCATGGAGACATGACCAAGTGGAGGAAGCCAGGGACAGACAATGTAGGAAGCCATGGAGACATGGCAAGTGTGAGGAAGCCATGGAGACATGGCAAGTGTGAGGAAGCTATGGAGAAGCATTGGGGAGGAATCCATGGAGACATGGCAAGGGGTGGGAAGCATGGACATGGTAAGTGTGAGGAAGCCATGGAAAGTGTGAGGAAGCCATGGAGACATGGCAAGTGTGAGGAAGCCATGGGACATGGCAAGGGTGAGGAAGCCATGGATGGAAATGGTGGAAGAGTGAGGAATGAATGGAGAACATGGTAATGTGAGGAAGCCATGGAGACATGGTAAGTGGGGGAAGGGCCATGAGAACATGGTAAGTGTGAGGAAGCCATGGAGACATGGTAAGTGTGAGGAAGCCTGAGACATGGCAAGTGTGAGGAAGCCATGGAAGCATGGCAAGTGTGAGGAAGCCATGGAGACATGGTAAGTGTGAGGAAGCCATGGAGAGCATGGAAAGTGTGGGAAGCCATGAGAAAGGCAAGTGTGAGGAAGCCATGGAGACAGGGCAAGAGTGAGGCATGGGACATGACAAGTGTGAGGAAGCCATGGAGACATGGTAAGTGTGGGGAAGCCATGGAGACATGGCAATGTGAGGAAGCCATGGAGACAGGGAAAGGGTGAGGAAGGCATGGAGACATGACAATGTGAGGAAGCCAGGAGACATGGTAAGTGGAGGAAGCCATGGAACATGGCAAGTGTGAGGAGGCCATGGAGACATGACAAGTGTGAGGAAGCCATGGAGACATGGCAAGTGTGAGGAAGCCATGGAGACATGGTAAGTGTGAGGAACCATGGAGACAGGGTAAGTGTAGGAAGCCATGGAGACATGGCAAGTGTGAGGAAGCCATGGAGACGGTAAGTGTGAGGAAGCCATGGAGACAGGGCAGGTGTGAGGAAGCCATGGAGGCAGGCAGGGTGAGGAGCCATGGTAAGTGTGAGGAAGCCATGGTAATGTCAGAAAGCCATGGAGACATGGCAAATAGTGAGGAAGCCATGGAGACAAGGCAAGTGTGAGGAAGCCATAGGGGACAGGGCAAGAGTGGAAGGCATGGAGACATGACAAGTGTGAGGAAGCCATGGAGGCAGGAGAAGGTGAGGAAGCCATGGAGACATGGTAAGTGTGGGGAAAAGCCAGGGAGACATGGTAAGTGTGAGGAAGCCATGGACAAGGCAGGGAGGAAGCCATGGAGAATGCAAGTGTAAGAACCATGGAGACAGAGCAGTGTGAGGAAGCCATGGAGACATGGTAAGTGTGGGGAAGCCATGAGACATGGTCAGTGTGAGGAAGCCATAGAGACATGGAGTGTGAGGAAGCCATGGCAAGTGTGAGGAAGCCATGGAGACATGGTAAGTGTGAGGAAGCCATAGAAGTGTGAGGAAGCCATGGAGACGGGGCAAGTGTGAGAAGCCATGAGCGGGCAAGTGTGAGAAGCCATGCAAGTGTGAGGAAGCGATGGAGACAGGGCAAGGTGAGGAAGCCATGGAGCCAGGGCAAGTGTGAGGAAGCCAATGCATGTTTGAGAAGCCATGGAGGACATGGCAAGTGTGAGGAAGCCATGGAGACATGGTAAGTGTGAGGAAGCAATGGCAAGTGGAAGCCCTGGTGACAGGGCAAGTGTGAGGAAGCCATGGAGACATGGCAAGTGTGAGGAAGAAACGGAGACATGGTAAGTGTGAGGAAGCCATGGCAAGTGGAGAAGCCATGGAGACATGGCAAGTGTGAGAAGCCATGGAACAGGGCAAGTGTGAGGACGCCATGGAGACATGGCAAGTGTGAGGAAGCCATGGCAAGTGTGAGGAAGCCATGAGAACATGGCAAGTGTGAGGAAGCCATGGAGACATGGCAAGTGTGAGGAAGCCATGGAGACAGGGTAAGTGTGAGGAAGCCATGGAGACATGGCACGTGTGAGGAAGCCATGGAGACATGGCAAGTGTGGGGAAGCCATAAGATAATGGTAATGTGAGGAAGCATGGAGACATGGCAAGTGTGAGTAAGCCATGGAGACAATGTAAGTGAGGAAGCCATGGAGACATGGCAAGTGGAAGGAAGCCATGGAGACATGGCAAGGGGTGAAGCCATGGAGCAGGAAGTATGAGGAAGCCATGGAGACATGGTAAATTGTGAGGAACCCCAGAAAACATGGTACGTGTGAGGAAGCCATGGAGACGGGGCACGTGTGAGGAAGCCATGGAGACTTTGCAAGTGTGAGCAAGCCATGGAGACAGGGCAATGTGAGGAAGCCATGGAGACATGGCAATGTGAGGAAGCCATGGAGACATGGTAAGTGTGGGGAAGCCATGGAGACATGGTAAGTGTGAGGAAGCCATGGCAAGTGTGAGGAACCCAAATAGAAACATGGTAAGTGTGGGGAAGCCATGGTAAGTGTGAGGAAGCCATGGAGACAGGGCAAGTTGAGGAAGCCATGGAGACATGATAAGTGTTAGGAAGCCATGGAAAGTGTGAGGAAGCCATGGAGACAGGGTAAGTGTGAGGAAGCCATGGGGGCCAGGGCAAGTTGAGGAAGCCATGGCAAGTGTGAGGAAGCCATGGAGACATGGCAAGTGTGAGGAATCCATGGAGACATGGTATGGTGAGGAACCCATGGCAAGTGTGAGGACGCCATGGAGACATGGCAAGTGTGGAGGAAGCCATGGAGAAAATGGTAAGTGTGAGGAAGCCATGGTAAGTGTGGGGAAAGGGCCATGGAGACATGGCAATGTGAGGAAGCCATGGAGACATGGTAAGTGTGAGGAAGCCATGGAGACATGGCAAGTGTAAAGGAAAGCCATGGAGACATGGTAAGTGTGAGGAAGCCATGGAGACACGGCAAGTGTGAGGAAGCCATGGAGACATGGTAAGTGTGGGGGAAGCCATGAGACATGGTAATTGTGAGGAAGCCATGGAGACACGGCAAGTGTGAGGAAGCCATGGAGACATGGTAAGTGTGAGGAAGCCATGGAGACATGGTAAGTGTGAGGAAGCCATGGTAAGTGTGAGGAAGCCATGGCAAGTGTGAGGAAGCCATGGAGACATGGAAAGTGTGAGGAAGCCATGGTAAGTGTGAGGAAGCCATGGAGACAGGGTAAGTGTGAGGAAGCCATGGTAAGTGTGAGGAAGCCATTGAGACATGGTAAGTGTGAGGAACCCATGGAGACATGGTAAGTGTGAGGAAGCCATGGAGACATGGTAAGTGTGAGGAAGCCATGGAGACATGGTAAGTGTGAGGAAGCCAGGGTAAGTGTGAGGAACCCAATGGAGACAGGGTAAGTGTGAGGAAGCCATGGTAAGTGTGAGGAAGCCATGGAGACATGGTAAGTGTGAGGAAGCCATGGAGGCATGGCAAGTGCGAGGAAGCCATGGGAGCAGGGCACGTGTGAGGAAGCCATGGGAGCAGGGCACGTGTGAGGAAGCCATGGAGGCAGTGCTTCCAGGCGCACCAGCACACCACCGGACTTGACGTTCTGTGCTTTGGTGCGTCCTAGCCAACTCTATCGAATGTGTGATTGAAGTGTCTGAAGGCGAGGTAGAACTCCCTCTGATGTTAGTGATACTTTTCACAAAGGGTTCGCAGGTTTAATAATTTATGTATTTGTGACTTTTAAGGCGAAACAAACAAACAAACCGACACTCATTCTGATTTTGATTCACACAAACATGACCATCTCCTTCCACATGTGATAAATATTTTTAAAGTAATACATATCGCGGTGGCGGATTTGCGAAAATACAGAGAGAGAGAGAGAGAGAGGAGAGAGAGAGAGAGAGAGAGAGAGAGAGAGAGAGAGAGAGGAGAGAGAGAGAGAGAGAGAGAGAAGACAGACAGACAGACAGAGAGAGAGAGAGAGAGAGAGAGAGAGAGAGAGAGA
>CM031596.1:8170424-8192924 GCA_018398815.1 Conus ventricosus | reverse complement strand
ACCAGCTGCCTTTCAAACGCAAACAAACATGCGAATAACATTTTAGCTTACAAACTCTCTCTCTCTCTCTCTCTCTCTCTCTCTCTCTCTCTCTCTTTTCTCTCTCTCTCTCTCTCTCTCTCTCTCTCTCTCTCTCTCTCTCTCTCTCTCTGTGCGTTTGATGTGTGTGTATGTGTGTGTGTGTGTGTGTGTGTGTGTGTGTGTGTGTGTGTGTGTGTGTGTGTGTGTGTGTGTCTGTGTGTTTGTGTTGCCGTAATACATAATGCATCTCCAACACTGCACTTTGTTTTCCATTTTTATAAAGTGCACTTCAAACCAGTATTCCTGTATGTGGTTTGCTTTCAAAGAATGAAGTGTAAAAATGCAGCCATAACTTGCCCAGCCCTTACAAAACACACCGTGGACCACAGTGACTACACAGTTGTCTTGCTTTTACAGATTCATCTTTCAAGCATCACGCCTCTTCATCGTTCTTTTCGTAACAAAACAACAAGAACAACAAATACTCTGAACTAAAAGACTAAATTCATTTGGTACCATAAAACTGAACTAGCACCCCTAATTTTTTTTTTTTCGTTAATGACAATTCTCTATAATCCATCATGTGTACATTTAACAAGCTTTCGCGTCACCACACATAGCATCATCTTCCATTCTCAGAACAGGATTTTCTGACCTAGAATGCTGCCAACATTCCTTTCCACAGAAATCTCTGTTAGACCTCTCCAGCAACCTTTGTTTCGTCCAATAAAAACAAATTCAAACCATGTAAGATCGGACAATTTTAGATATATTCAATGGATTGCAGTGCTGACGTCTATTTTTCTTCACAAGTCATGTTTACAGCTCAGTCGAGAACAGAGCTGGGGTATAAACAACGTGACTGGGGTATAAACAACGAGAACCACATTGGATTGACATCGGAAGCAGCTCAATGCTGAGACCAAGTTTAAATCGGAACAATGTACAGAATGATGTCTCTAGGTTTGTTTCCCAAACCAAGGCGATCCCTGACGCTGAATGGCCCGCTCAAAACACATTGCGTCACGGTCTGTGCGTCAATCAGATTGAATGACAGCTGGACAGCAACACACGTCGTCCGTGTCAGAAGAATCCGGCGTCACGGTCCGTGCGTCAGTCAGATCAAATGACTGCTGGACAGCAACAAACGTCGTCCGTGTCAGAAGAATCCGGCGTCACGGTCTGACGGATCCTACCTTCTCTCTTCGATCCGGATGTGCACGATGGACCCGCGCCCAAATTGAATGGCTTCGTCTATACATCACCTTCTACCTTTGTACAGAGTGTCGCCAGACTCGGTTCGGTAGATTTCTCATAATCTTGTGGACACACAAACAGGCACAACAAAGGCGGGTGAAGAGCAGAACTATGTATTTCACTAAACAGAAAGAAAAGAAAACATATGAAACATTTAAAAACATGCTTTGGATAATGTCGAAGTCAGTTGTACATGTCCCTGCGCTCAAGTAGCTGTTGGAGAGATTTATGACGTGGCACGCAGCGGGGCCGGCTACTAAGCTTACTTCGCCTTTCACTGAAGTATGTTGGGAAGGACAGGACCGTTGTACAGCACGCACACAACACTGATCGGTTTGCCTTCCGGAGACTGTCGGAAAGAACGACACTGTCACGTCTGAATGAATCTGGAAGAGTATGGTAAAAAATATACGAGGAACGTAGCTTTTATTCCCGCGGTGAAACTGGTACTTGTCCATAACTCCAAACTAATGTGCTTGCGGTATATATATATACCGTGCGCTCGAAACAAATTTGTAGATTCTATTTTAAAAAACCTATTTTAACAAATGTTGCTCCCCAAGGGGTCGAGCACTATCAAAATCATTTTGGGTATTTTAACCACACTAATCTATACATATATATATATATATATATATATATATATATATATATATATATATATATATATAACGCACAAAAATAAATGCAGGCACACCAACCACACACTCTTCATGTTTTTTTTTTATAAAAAGAAGCTTTCGCCTTTTATTTAGGCTTCGTCAGCATCTGCAACAAAAACAGTTATGTATATGCACACTCCCACCCACCCAACCACGCACCCACAGAACAACCATACACCCCCTCAAACACCCACACACACAACACACACACACACACACGCTCACAACATACTATATCATATTATCATGGCTCCCCAGGTTTGACTCTAAAAGCTGAGCCCACTAACAGTATAGACATCTCCCCCCCACTCACCCACTCATATGCTGCCCTCTCTATCCTTATTTTCACATATGTAAAAGCACCCCCCCCCCTCACACACACCCACACACACACACACACACACACACACACACACACACACACACACCCCCAATGTAGGATGTGCATAGGGGAGGGGGGCATGAGGAAATCCTAAAATCACCTTTTGATAACTGATTTTTGGAATTATAGGTTAAAATTATATAGTAGTGAGACCCCGCAAAACAACAGCAGTAGCGCTCGGGAAGTAATAGAAGCTGCCACCCAATAGCAGTAAAGAGGTTAAGCTGAACCATTAGCATAACTCCCCTCACATCATACTACAAAGCAAACTGCCATCCTAAATAATAATATAATGTACCTATATTACTTTTAAGAATATTAAATAAAAACCTACCAATAAAACGAAGTTAAAACATCTCAGTGTTAAAAAAGAGAGTACAACTGTACTGTCCCGTCGTCCCACCGCACACTGGTGCCGAAGACAACCATCCACTGTCCATCACACCGCCATGAGCTAAAAACAAAATCCTCTGCAAACACTGTTCACTACAATCTATCTTCCACCCAGCCCACACTTTAATCAGGTAAACAACCATACAAACACATACTCTCTCTCTCTCTCTCTCTCTCTCTCTCTCTCTCTCTCTCCCCTACCCCCTCTCCCGCCTTCCTTCCCCCCGCCCCCCTCCTTCTCTCCTCCCCCTCACTCCCCTCTTCATCTCTCTCTCTCCCTCTCTCTCTCTCTCTCTGTCTTAATCTCTTTCTCTCTAACACACACACCCACTCACACCTTACACACACACACACACACACACACACACACACATACAAACACACACACACACACACACACACACACACACACACACACACGCACGCACACACACACACACACACACACACACACACACACACACACACACACACACACACTGTCACGGACAAAAATAAAACAACCAAAGTCGTGGTCCGTCGCCAGCCAGCTCAACCGGGCATAAGCCCAAAGTCAAATATTCTGGGCGCCAGACAGACGGCCTCATGTGTCGGGTCAACCAATTAAGCATAGCGGAGAGGCTCCACAGAGACGGTACTGTCCACCCAGACAGATTAAGCCGCTTGACCGACGCCTCGATGTCTGGTCAGACGAGTCTCAGCGCCTGGGCCAGACTCATCCAGTCAATTTGTAGGACCAGTGTCCACAATTAAGTCGACATCGCCGGAAAGGGAGAGGGGGAAGGTACTGTGTAGTGGGGGTGAAATCTAGCTAATTAATTAAATGACCATTGACCACCACAGAGAGCAAGGCAGGTAGATGTGACTGTCATGATTTACATATCCAATGAAATGAGAGGGGAGGCAACCTCAAGTATAAGGCGGGAAAATACTGACCAATGGTACTCGCCCTTTGACAGATGGGTTTTTAGGATAAGATAGGAATGCGTGAGTGAAGGAGAAGAACGAACAGACAGACAGAGAGGGAGAGGTTCTGAGAGTAGGCTCTGCTCGAGAGGAAAGCAGAGAGATGAGGGGAGAAGAGGAGAGAACCAAGTTGAGGCATTAGCACGAGATAGAGTCTGCAGAGGAAGGACTAAGGAGAGATGTGGAGAGAGAGAGTTGCTAACTGATGAAGAGAAAAAGAAAGAAAAGAAAAAAAAAGAAAAGAAAAGCAACCATGTCCATTTGATAGAGCAGACTAGAAGAGAGAGAGAGAGAGTGCAATGCGTTAATGCAGGAAGAAAGAAAGGAGAACAGATCGATGTCTAATAGTCACTGTTCAATCTGAACCGGGGTTCGACCTCATACTTGACCAGCGCCACTTTCATCGGCAGTCCAACCTGACCAACGCCAGCGGTCTAACCTGACCAGTGCCAGCAGTCCAACCTGACCAGTGCCAGCAGTTCAACCTGACCAGTGCCAGCAGTTGTGTCGTGCTTGTGAAAGTGACAGTGAAAAGAAACAAAGAAAAAAAAGGAAAAGAAAAGACAGTGATTCGTGTATAGTTTAAGATCACCTGGCCAGGTAAAGTAGAAATCTATTTATACCGGGTTAGTTAATGATGATTTAGATAAATGGTTTTGTGAAGTTCAAGGAAAGAGGGAATGTTTTATTTTGTTTGATTCCATATGCATTGATGTTTCTTTCTATGATCATGTGTAGTAAAGTTATAGACTTTACTAGTGGTTTGATGTGACGAATGCATGATATATGAATGAGATTGTAAGCAAGCTGTGAGTGTGTTTGAGCTGTGCGCTAGTCCTTCCTCCACTGACATACCCGAGGTTGACAATTTATTGGCGAGCCTGCCAGGATATTCTGGCCCATTTATTATAATTGTTCAACTTCTCAGAGAGGAAGCTGGGTGGGATTCAAGTATTGTAATCCTAAGACAAGGTAGTGTCTTACTGTATGTTCCCAAGATAGTTAAATACTAGGCTTGGCATTGCTTCCAAGATAGTTAACACTAGGCTTGGCATTTCAGCCCCAGAGTACTTATTTCGCACAGATTGCCTATAATTCGCTCTCATAGTTGGGTCAGGCGCTAGGCGTCTTATAAAAACTAATTACGTTGTCCCAAGCTAATATTATCATTCATAGGATTGTGCTATTACGTCACTCGTGTCGGTAACCACCAGTTTGGCTGTCGTAGTAATAAAACCTTGTTCAAAAAAAAAAAAAAAAGATATAATGGCGGAAGAAAAAAACACCCCTATTGAACAACTTGTGAGCGTCGCTCGTGATTTAGGCTACTCGGGAGAAGAGTTGCGAGCGTTCGTTGAGAACCAACAAAAGATGGAAAGAGATGAACGAGGGGAAAGACGTCGTGTCACGGTAGAAAGGGAAGAAACGAAAGATTAAGGATTCAGGCTAACATTGAAAGGAACGCAGGAAACAGAAAGATTAAGGATTCAGGCTAGCAAAAACCAGGAAACAGAAAGACAAAGGAAGCGCAGGAAACAGAAAGATTAAGGATTCAATTAGAGTTAGAGCGAGTGAGAATAAAAAGGGAGCCACCGATGATGGTAGTTCACTTTCCATGACCCTGTGCGCAGTTATGCCCCCCGACCAAAGTTGCCAAAATTCTCTGAAGGAACAGATTCGATTGATGCATACATCATCGTTTTGGGAAACGTTTGCCACCAGTCAGGGTTGGCCTTCAAAGAGTGGGCAGTCATTTTGTCAGCGCTATTGACGGGTAAGGCATTACAATTTTCACTGCATGCCAGCAGACAACCCAATCTGATTTTGGTGCTGTAAAGGAATCATTGAGAAGGGATTTGACCTCACAGGGGAGGGATTCAGAGAAATTTCGATCAGCTAGATTACAAGCGGGGGGAAACGTACACTCAGTTTGGTGCACGTTTAGATCACTATTTTGAGAAAGGTTAGAGTTGAGTGGTACGGGGAAAGGAGTTCGCTGAGTTGAAAGAGCTGGTTAGGAAAGAACAGATTTTGTCAGGTTGCAGTCCAGAGTTAACTATACATTTGAAGGAGAGACAGCCGGGAGACAGCAGGAGAGTTGCTGAATTTAGCAGAGGTGTATAGAGAGGCACGTTTGGGCACTAAGGTGCAGGAAAAACAGGTGCCAGGCACAGGTGTGAGAAGGGTGCAAGAAGACTAGGGAGTTTTCTGCACAGTCTGCAAACCCAGTGGTGGGGCAGAAAGGAGGACAAAGCGACAATAGGTGTTTCATTTGTCAAAAGAAGGGACATGTGGCGAGGGATTGTCGCATGAGGTTCCAGAAGCAGCAGCCTTGCAAGAGGTGGATAAGGGTCGTCAAGGGAAACGACCTGCAGTGGAACCAAAAGGGATCCAATCTAAAGAGGGTAGAGTGCGGCCTATGGCTAGCATTGGACACCCAGTCACTGTCAGGGAGGGAGGGAAACTAGGCTGAGTGGTTCGTTACCAGTGGAAGAAGGGTGGATTGGCCGCAGGGGGTGAAAGTGTTACGAACACTGGTTGTTCATGCGGTGTAGAAAGAAAAAACCGCTGGTCGAGGAAGGGATTTGACAGGGCAAATCCAGACCTGTACTCTAATCGATGGCCACTGTGAGGGAGTTCCAAGTTGCCAAGATAGAAGTACGTCCCCCTTACTTCTCGGGCGAGTTGTTGCGCTGGTGAGGAGAAACCCCTTCATGATTTGATCTTTGGAAATTTTTCCAGGTGCAAGGGATCCAGGGGATCCTGAGTTGTTGACTGCTACAGGGCAGCAGTTCAACACGGGCAAGAAGGAGGGAAAGGTTGATAAACCGTTAGTCGTTCCAGCAAGGAAGTCAGGCATAGATGTGTCGCCTGATGAGTTTAGGCAGGGGCAGGAAACAAGACCTTTGCTCGTGGAAGTCTTGGGAGTTGGCAAGAGGGGGGAGAGAAACATGTGGGTTAGAGGAGGTGAGACAGAATTTCTTGTGAAAGGCGGGTTGTTGTACCGAGTGTTCACCAAGGGAAGACAGGTAAGGTGACCAACTCAGTTAGGGGTACCAGCAGGTTATCGTGACACTGTCATGTCAGTGGGTCACGAGTCGCTCATGCGGGTCATCTCGGCACCAGCAAAACAGCTGACCGAATCTTTGATGATTTTCACGGGCCAGGAGCAATGGCAACATAAAAGCGTTTCTGCATGTCATGTGACGTGTGTCAAAGGTCAGCCACAAGAGGGGTGAAGAGGAAGGCGCCTCTTAAACATCCCCCTTTAATTGACAAAACCCTCAGGAGAGTGCTGTTGATCTGATTGGCCCAATCGCGCCCTGTTCCAAAGGTGGGCACAGGTATGAGGGCATGTAAGGTTGCAAGGAAAAGTCTGCAGAAGGCTAGGGTCGTTCGAAGAAGCAATATGACAGGGAAAGGGGAGGAAGCAATCCCTCAAGGTGGGAGATCAGTCCTTTTTACTGCTTCCCACGGGTCACAACAAGCTGCTGATGCATTGGAAAGGACCATTCACCATCACTGAAAAGGTCGATCGGGATTACCGAATTGAAAGTGAATGGGAAACTAAAACTTTTCCATGCGAATTTTCTCCGCAAATATATTCAGCGTGAGACTCAGCACAAAAGGCACAGCTGAAAAAACAGCAGGGTGCTGCGTTGGGGAATGGGACTGCAGCCCTACAGGTACGAGTGCAGTACATTCCCGGTCGACAGAAGTAGGAGCTGACTATTTAAGTCGTGTAGGTCTAGCAAGCTGCAACTCAGAGGAAGTCAGTCATATCCGGGTGCATAGCTACTTTGTTAATGATATGTGTTGGTTACAGTTATGTTGAGTGGATATGGGGTTTATTCCCATTTGGCTATGGGTTTATATTTTCTTTGTGAGACTTGTTTTATGAATGTAAATGTAGTTATGTTTGGAGCATACAGTCGCTTGTGTAGTAATGCACTGTTGCGATAAGTGAGGATGGAGAAATTTCCCCAGTGAGGTGTCATGGATCGTTATCATATCAGATTGTGCTTTTCATAATAGTTGTGAAGAGAAATGTGGGAAATCCGCAGGTAGGGGGAATTGCATAAGTGCGCACAGAGGTTGTTATAAAATGAGTTGAAATAACGCAAGAGCGCACGTCAATGATAACTCATTGGGGTGGTATTCACTAATGAATATTTTATAATTTGCAAAGCGTTTGTTGTAAAGTATTTTTTAAACTTTGCACGTGTAGCTTTTGTGTCAGCAAATTCGGTTGTTGTCTTTTTTGTAACCGTTGTTTTGAGACAAGCGGAGCATAGTCTTTTGCAAGGGGAAAAATTTTCACGGACAAAAATAAAAACAACCAAATCGGGGGTCCGTCGCCAGCCAGCTCAACCGGGCATAAGCCCAAAGTCAAATATTCTGGGCTCCAGGCAGACAGCCCATGTGTCGGGTCAACCAATTAAGCATAGCGGAGAGGCTCCACAGAGACGGTACTGTCCCCCCAGACAGACTAAGCCGCTTGACCGACGCCTCGATGTCTGGTCAGACGAGTCTCACGCCTGGCCAGACTCCTCCAGTCAATTTGTAGGACCAGTGTCCACAAATTTAAATCGACATCGCCGGAAAAGGGAGAGGGGAAGGAAATGTGTAGTGGGGGTGAAATCTAGCTAATTAATTTAAATGACCCTGACCACCACAGAGAGCAAGGCAGGGAGATGTGACTGTCATGATTTACTATCCAATGAAATGAAAAGGGGGGGCAACCTCAAGTATAAGGCGGGAAAATACTGACCAATGGTACCGCCCCTTTTACAGAGGGTTTTTAGGACAAGATAGGAATGCGTGAGTGAAGGAGAAGAACGAAAAGACAGACAGAGAGGGAGAGGGTTTTGAGAGTAGGCTCTGCTCGAGAGGAAAGCAGAGAGATGAGGGGAGAAGGGAAGAACCCAAATTGAAAGGGATTAGCACGAATAGAGTCTGCAGAGGAAGGACTAAGGAGAGATGTGGGAGAGAGAGTTGCTAATGAGAAGAGAAAAAGAAAGAAAAGAAAAAAAAAAAGAAAAGAAAAGCAACCCTGTCCATTTGATAGAGCAGACTAGAAGAGAGAGAGAGAGAGAGTGCAATGCGTTAATGCAGGAAGAAAGAAAGGAGAACAATCGATGCTAATAGTCCCCCTGTTCAATCTGAACCGGGGTTCGACCTCATACTTGACCAGCGCCACTTTTATCGCAGTCCAACCTGACCAACGCCAGCGGTCTAACCTGACAGTGCCAGCAGTCCAACCTGACCAGTGCCAGCAGTCCAACCTGACCAGTGCCACAGTTGTGTCGTGCTTGGAAAGTGACAGTGAAAGAAACAAAGAAAAAAAAAAGGAAAAGAAAAGACAGTGATTCGTGTGTAGTTTAAGATCACCTGGCCAGGTAAAGTAGAAATCTATTTATACCCGGGTTAGTTAATGATGATTTAGATAAAGGGTTTTGTGAAGTTCAAGGAAAGAGGGAATGTTTTATTTTGTTTGATTCCATATGTATTGATGTTTCTTTCTATGATCATGTGTAGTAAAGTTATAGACTTTACTAGGGGTTTTGATGTGACGAATGCATGATATATGAATGAGATTGTAAGCAAGCTGTGAGTTGTTTTGGGCTGTGCGCTAGCCCTTCCTCCACTGACATACCCTGAGGTTGACACACACACACACACAACACACACACACACCACACACACACACACACACACACACCACACACACATACCCACAACACACACACACATACTCACCACACTACCCCCAACATTCCACCCACAAAAAGCTCCCTCACCTTCACCATATCCAATTTAACCCTAACTGGAATCATAATTAGAAGAGAATGGAAAAGGACAAGTGAGGAAGGAACAAGGGGGGGGGGGGGGGGGGGGGGGGGGGGGGGGGGGGGGGCGTACTCAAGACACAGTATTTAAGAAAGCGTGCCTGAATATGTTTTTTTTAAACAAAGATATTTTAGAATTACAATAGGCACGAAATATCATCATGTTCTAACACAAAGAGGTATATATAAAGAAGAAGAAAAAAAAATAATCCTATACATCCATCTCTGGAGTAATCTTAGATTTTTTTTATAATATATTACACTCTATCATACTCATCCCTCCTAAACCCTCCCCCATCCACCCCCCTCCCACCACCCTCCCCGCAGTAATAAAGACTGTCTCAACTACTCCACCCCCCTGCTCATCAGAACTGAATTATCTGTTTCATAACTGAAGCAAAATCTTTCCCTTTTATTCCCTCCCCTTGATAATGTGCCCAAATTAGCCTGCCAATACAGTTCTCTTTCTAGCAATTTTTCGGGGGGGGGGGGGGGGGGGGGGGGGGGGGGGGGGGGAAGGGGGGGGGGGGGGGGGGGGGGAGATGGTCTAACTGTTAGTGGGCTCAGCTTTTAGAGTCAAACCTGGGGGGCCATGATAATTGATATAGTATGTTGTGAGCGTGTGTGTGTGTGTGTGTGTGTGTGGTGTGTGTGTGTGTGTGTGTGTGTGTGTGTGTGTGTGTGTTTGAGGGGGGTGTATGGTTGTTCTGTGGGTGCGTGGTTGGGTGGGTGGGGAGTGTGCATATGCATTAACTGTTTTTGTTGCAGATGCTGACAAAGCTAAATAAAAGGCGAAAGCTTCTTTTTATAAAAAAAAACAAGAAGAGTGTGTGGTTGGTGTGCCTGCATTTTATTTTTGTGCGTTGTGACTGGCCAGTTTCTGGATCAGCAGTGCACCCACACATCACTGAGTGGTGTCCAGCCTACTCCAGGGTTTTACCTTCATTTTATATATATATATATATTATATTATATTATATATATATATATATATATATATAATATATATATATATATATATATATACCAGTTACTGGTATGTCGCTCCCTACATGGTCGAGCACTTTTAAAATTCTGAGTGGCTTTTTAACTCTGATTTATATATATATATATATATATTTATATATAATAATGCGCTTGGCATAATGCATACAAAGGACAAAGAAACCATCTCCCCTCTTCTCCCCCCCCCCCCCCCCCCCCCCCCCCCCCCCCCCCCCCACTCGAAAAAGGTTCCAACTCACCCTTATACTCCAGCTGTCATATACACAGAGGCCAACACCAGGGAAAACAATAAAACACAGAAAAAGATTTATTCAGCACTGGCGAAGCCTTTGTCCTCAATAGTGTCAAAGAGAACAAAACAGATCAACGAAAAAAACACAGGCATTGAACGAGTTGTTACTGTCGTCAGGTTGTATATTTCATTCCTCTGTCCACCACTTACAGTGTGACCTACACAGCTAAATGTTTTCCAGCTTGCACACACAGAAAAACTGACAGGGACCAATCCGAACGTGCCCATGCGCACGTTTTTTTTTCTTCTTTTTTTTTTTCTCTTTTTTTTTAATCAGTATTTGTCAATGGTGGACCTTGATACTCACAATTAAGGAATGTTCGGACATTAATCCTTAAACACCTGTACAAAAATCGATCCGTCCAACCTTTGCCCAATTATTACACAGATATAGATCAGGCCGAAAACATTAGCCTACCCTGCGATCCTACGCCAGCGCGGTCAACTAACCACATACGGCTTTTTCTCATAAAGGATGTCAAAACGAGTGCGATATGAATCAGCCAAACTCTACTTTGTTTTCACAGAATACATTACGAACCAGTGCAATATGAACCAGCCGCATTTAGCTTCTTTTCACACAATGCACGGAATCGGTAAAGTATGACCCGGTCACGTTTGACTTGTCTTTAAAGAACAAACATGAACGAATGCAGTGTAAACGACCCTTGCATGGCTTGTTTTTCACAGAAAGCATTCTGGACGAAAGCAAACAGAAACAGGAACCAAAGGTGTACGGACCAGACTCATTCTGCTCGTTTCCGTGGAAAGCACCATGATTCAGATCAATACCAGCAAGCTGCATTTGGTTCACTTTCACAAAAATTTCTATCAATCGGGTCAACATGAGCCAGTCATTTTGTTGTTGTTGTTGACAGAATGAATTACGTATCAATACCGTGTGAATCGTCGTCATTTGACGTTTTGAAAAGAGTGCATTTTTCATCAGTGCAGTAAAATCAAGCCATAAATGTATTGTTTTCATAAAATGAAATATGAATATTTGCCATATCAACCAGCCTTAATTGCCACTTTCCGACAGAGTGAAACACAAAATACGGCAATATAAACCAGCTTTATCCCGCTTATTTTCACACAGTGCACAAGGATTCAGATTCATATAAATCAGCTGCACATCGCTTATTTTCACAGAAAACACTACGAATCAGTTCCATATCAAGTCATTGCTTTCTACCTCTTTTTAATTTTTTTTTTAACTTGACAAAAAATCTATTAACTATCATCAGTTTATCTTGATTTCGTATCATGCGCCATGGGCCTGTGTCATGTCATATGTTCTCAGATAGAAGAAGAAGGGTTCTCAATGTCACCTATGCAAAACACGAACAAAGACACCAGCACTGTCTGAAGTCATAATTCTAACCAGCTGTCAGCTCCACCGAGCAGATTTTTTTTTTCGATTCGCGTGAAGGATTGAAAGGACAAAGCCAAAACAAAATTGGAAAGGAAAAAAAGAAAAACAAAACAGCAAAAAGAACGTAAAAATTTCATAAGGTGCATGCTCTGCTTCATTGTACATCTCCACCTCTTATTCTTGAAGGATCAACATTAGTCTGTTTTTCTGTTCATTTTCCTCTCTTTGGATAAACTAATTGTCGTACCAAATGTGCTATCAGATGACAGTTAAAGTCTGACATTGACTTTGTGTGTCACATGCACATACCACTCCTTTCTAACCGATTAAGCCCCGTTACCCTTGTCAAAAAAAAAAAAATCACAGGTTTGAACACGTTATCTAAGTCATACAATAAAGGTTTTAAAAATAATATCAAATGTTTGAAAACGTTCGTGCAAGTTATACAATTCGGTTTCAAACTTCTTTCATAGAATGCCGCTCTCCTCTCTCTCTCTCTCTCTCTCTCTCTCTCTCTCTCTCTTCTCTGATCTATCTATTTACCCATCTACCTATCTATGTATCTGTGTGTGGGTGTGGGTGTGGGTGCGTGTGCGCACGCGTGTTCGCGCACGCACGCGTGGATGCGCGAGAACAAGTGCGTGTCTTCGTACGTTTCTCCATGTCATAATCCCGCTAAACTCTCTTTAATTCGTTGGCTTCCTGGGCTGTACTTTCCCTACCGACCAGTGCAACACGGACTGCTCAGCTCCGTCAACACAGACAACATTATACCCATACAATTTCCATTAACGCACAGCAGAGCAAAGTAAACACCAGCTCGCAAACGACGTCGATGACGAGGTTTCCGATCCTTTCTCATGCTCGCCCGCTGGTCCACACCCCACACACACACACACACACTGAGCGGGCGAGCCAACAAATCACACCAACCTACACACTGCTGGAAAGAAAACAGTTTATCCTCAATCCATTACGGGCACTGGCGGTCAGGTGTGCGCGCTGGAATGCGACCGTGCATGAGACGCGGCTGGAGGTAGAGTCCGGACTTGACCATGGAGCATGGTCCACAAGCTTCCCCTTTTCACTAGTCAACACACACACACCAGAAGATCACCATCACCTTCATCATCACATCATCGCTATCATCGTCATCGAAGATATTGAAAACGACCAGCGGGAGGGTTTCTTCATTCAAGGTTCCGCAGCGAGCGATTTTGTCTGCCAGAGAAGAAAAATAAAAGCCATGTGTCAATGGTTTCCGACAGTGGCGGCATTAGAAGATTACGGAACAAAAGAGCTGCTCTTACCGGCTGCAGCACATCGATACCTGGTTGGGGGGAGGTTAGTTGGACCTTTGAAGGCGTGCAATGAATGCGGCTTTATTGTCCCTGGCTTTCTTTGCCGTGCCTGGAGGGACTACCACTGCAGCCGGCTTCCATCCCTTCAGCCCATAAATCACAGGGTGGGAGGACGGGGGAGGGTGGAGCAGCAGAGGCGGGGGGCGATGAAAACGATAAACACCGACAGCCGTAGTTCGTCACACACACACACACACACACACACACACACAGGCATACGGACACACTCGCGCGCGCACACATGGCGACGTGACAGGACGATAAGAAGAAAGGTGATTGAACAGTCATCCAACACTCCCTGGGCGACGAGTGGGGCGGGTGGGTTAAACTGGTGGTCTCCACCCTATCGCATCCACCCCTTTCACTCTTTCCAGACTCGTCCGGCACTCCCTGGCACCAGACTGTCGCCCCTCGTTCTGCTGTGGTCCAGACTGTAGCCAACCGCCCGGCCCCTCTTCCTTTTCTGCCGTTGGTTTCCTCACCTGTAGTCCCCACTCCGGTCTCCCTTCGCCTCCCCTCTCCACGCCTTATCCCCCTTCTCCCTACCTCGTCGCCTTCCCCCCAAGCCCCCGCCTCCCCTTAACCCTTCAGTGCCATGTTCGGTTGGCCCCAAATCCAAGACAGCAACGTAACGCCGTAGAGGACATAATTGGGACGGAGGAGGGTGGGGGTGGGAACGGACAAGCGAAGGGTCGCAGGTTCCTCCTATCAACGCCCGCCGACCATGAAACGTGCGGCTTGCTGTGGTGAAACAAAAGGTCCGGTCTTCAGGTGCGTTTGCCTTTCAGCTCGCCCGGGAGAGAGAGTCATTGAAAAGTAATAACCCCAACTTTAGGCTCTTTGTTTGCGCTGGTGACGAGACAAGAGCCGGTGTTTCAAGCCATTCACGCCGATATCAATGCCGCTTTCGCGGCTCTGCTACTCTCTCTCTCTCTCTCTCTCTCTCTCTCTCTCTCTCTCTCTGCCCCTTAGATTGCGGCGCTGTCTGCCAGGAAAAGAGTTCACGGTTGTTTCAACGGTTCATGAGAACTCTTAACACCTAACCACCACCACCACTGATAAATTTGATAATAATAAAGGCCGTTGGAAATTAACCCGTTGTTTTGTTGTCTTCTTAGCTTTCGCGATGTATGACCGAACTTGGAAATGGGGAGGAGGCAAGCGGAAGGGGGCGCTTATATTTAACGCTAGGAGATATATACATTGATGTCTTTTCATTTCAGTATAATGTCACAGCCATTGCACGTCGTGTGTACTGTACTAGTTCTCAATACAGATTGAAGTGGAAGGGAGCTCGTCATGTGTACTGTGCTAGTTCTCAATACAGATTGAAGTGGAAGGGAGCTCGTCATGTGTACTGTGCTAGTTCTCAATACAGATTGAAGTGGAAGGGAGCTCGTCATGTGTACTGTGCTAGTTCTCAATACAGATTGAAGTGGACGGGAGCTCGTCATGTGTTACTGTGCTAGTTCTCAATACAGATTGAAGTGGAAGGGAGCTTGTCATGTGTACTGTGCTAGTTCTCAATACAGATTGAAGTGGAAGGGAGCTTGTCATGTGTACTGTACTAGTTCTCAATACAGATTGAAGTGGAAGGAAGCTGATTGTCATGTGTACTGTGCTAGTTCTCAATACAGACTGAAGTGGAAGGGAGCTCGTCATGTGTACTGTGCTAGTTCTCAATACAGATTGAAGTGGAAGGGAGCTCGTCATGTGTACTGTGCTAGTTCTCAATACAGATTGAAGTGGAAGGGAGCTCGTCATGTGTACTGTACTAGTTCTCAATGCAGATTGAAGTGGAAAGAAGCTGATTGTCATGTGTACTGTGCTAGTTCTCAATACAGATTGAAGTGGAAGGGAGCTCGTCATGTGTACTGTGCTAGTTCTCAATACAGACTGAAGTGGAAGGGAGCTCGGGAGAGCAAAAACCTCCGCCAAGGTGGAGTGGAAATGTCCGCGATAAATCATGCCACGCTGAAACGACGTTAACCATTTTACGTCATTATTTACGAACTGTTGTTTACGACCTATCCATGGAAACTTTGTTATGCTTTTCTTTTCAAGTGGGTTGAAACGGTTAGGAAAAAAAAAGAAAAAAGAAAAAAGAAAACCAGCCGCCGAATCCCCCGCAAAATGTAAAGGGTTTTCCCCTGTACCACACTAATGTAAAGGGTTTTCCCCTGTACCACACTAATGTAAAGGGTTTTCCCTGTACCACACTAATGTTTGGATGACGTTTGTTTAAAATGGCTTCAGTGGTTTCGTGCAATCCCTCTAATAGACAAACAAACAAACAAATAAACAAAGAAACGTTGGTGAAAACGTAACTTCCTTGGCTAATGTAGTGGTAGTAGCAGCGGCAGTAGTAGTAGTAGTAGTAGTAGTAGTAGTAGTAGTAGTAATAGTAGTAGTAGCAGTATTAGTAGTAGTAGCAGCAGTAACAATAACAACAGCAACAACAAGAACAAGAGCAGCAACGATAACAACAACAAAAATGATAACAATAATAACAATAACAACAATAATCATGTCTATTTTGCTGTCATGATCAGAATACTGACAACGAGAGCGAGGCTCTGTTATCGTCAACGTCGTTGGAACTGCCGCGGAATCAATCGATAATTCATAACGCAGTGATCTCCTTACAAGCGCTGCATATACAGCGTGAATACATCAAGGCAAAAACGCCAGCAATGGCACGTCCGGCTTTTCATAGCTGAACTGAAATATTCCCTTAGACCATTGTTCTCACGGCCGCTCTGCATAATATGACTTAAAAACAAAACCGCCACACTGCCAGTCGGCTAAAGCCTCTCACATGCGCGGCAACAATGCTGGTGATGGTAATAGCGTTGCTATTGCTGCCGCTTCTGTTGGTCAGCATATTCAGCGAAGCATATTCAAGACAGTCAGTAACTCAACCATAAGAAATGATCGGAAATGAGGCCATCTTCAATAAAACTTCACCAGCATCCTGGGGAGGGGCGGGCAGAACCAAATGGGGCGGGTGGGCGGATGGTTTGAACAGGGGAAGGGGAGGTTATGCACACAGCACAAAGCAAGGCCAGACTAGCTACGCCGAGGGAGTTCATTTCTCATGCCCACCTGTGGGGCTTCGAAACAAACATTGTATCAATACATACCAACATTCAACCATTAACAAGAGTGTTGTCAAAAGAAAAATCCCCAGTAAACCGAGGCTGCGGCTCTACAGTCCTAAAGCTTTCTTCGATTGAGCGCACAGAATGCCAGCCTCCTGTCGACGATCTATCCTGAACAGCGAGCCTACAAGAAGCGTCAGTTTGACAGTTTCCGTGGAAAGACCACTCCACAGTCAACGGGAATGGACGTGGGGAAGGGGGAGGTGGGGAAAGGAGGCAGGAGAGAGGAGAGGGAGGGTATATGGAGAAGGCTGCACAGACGGCATGGGTGAAGGGGGGGGGGGGGTGGAGGGGAGGTTTGATCCCACCGATCCCTGAGCGAAAGATCTCATACCACGGTTGACAGACCACGGTCTGTGGTCTTCTTCCTGGTCAGACGTTGCTGTGACTCAAAAGTGGGGTCACAAGGATAACTGGTCCCCGTGAAAGGTCACAGCGACCGTCACTGTCCACCGTAACCCTGGTGCCCAAGGTGAGACAGAGATTAAAGTACCCCCAACTCGGTCAACATGACCTGTCACTGGTCAAACGATGGTTACATTAAAACTACGCCCCCAATAACGGTCATTGAGACCAGCGATGTCACCGTGACCTTTGACACTGACATCGGCCATTGTGACTGGGATCTCTTGGTTATGGAATTCATTGACGAAATAAAGTCAAATGCAGGACCAGTAGATTGCAAAGACAAATGCAGAAGTTACTTCACATGGTGGTTCTGTACAGTCGAGGTCACAGCCTTGCAACCAGCAGTTCGTGCGCTGATTTCACAAATTCCGGTTCCTGAGTACATACATGCTGACACTTCAGTACTGTTCACGAAAATCAATAAACATGCCTCGTTTTCAGCAAAACAAACAACAAAAAGAGAAGGAGAAATAAAAGAACCAATCACAAAACATTATTCACAGATTCGCTATCGTGTTGACACCCTTTCTCCGGGGATGGATGAAGTTCGTTGAACCGAAGCGACTTGAACAGATCCGCCCGTTTTACAGGAGTGCTCATGCGGAGACCTACACAATCCCTTTGTCCACATTACCGTCAAAAGGCAATCCTTTGCTGACGTGCTTTTAAACGAGTGAAGAAAACCGCAACAGATCAAACCGATCGGCCATGATAAAACTGGAAAGAAAGCGGGAAACGAAGAGATTCGAAACAAGGATCTTATTCCCTACATTCAATGTATTTTCCATCTAGTTATATGCACAGTTAACGGGTAACCAAGCGCATGAACAACTGCGGCGTAAAATATTGACGACAAAATGTTTATGTCGTGCTGTTTTCTCCTTTACCAACACTCTCCCTCTACCCCATTGCCCGCCCCTAATCCCACTCTTTACTGAACGACGGAATGTTTGGATGACTGAATCTTTTCTTCTTTTTTTTTTATTGTAAATGAACATTTTCGCTGACATGCAACTCCCTCCCAGCCCCTCCCCCCCCCCCTCCCACTACACTGCAGCAGACGCACTTACGTGGTATTTAGCGGTGGCAGCTGTGAAAACACTTTGTATGGCAATCTCTATAAGATTCCGACTGATAACTATAACAGCCATGTCGCGGTGCCAGCGTGAAAGAGTCCCCCACCCCACCCCACCCACATATACCCCGCCCTCGAAGGCACCACCACGTCCCTGAAGGTGCGCTTGAGGACGTACCCACCACGTCTCTGAGCTTGACACTGAAGACAGAAAGATCTCGTATGGATGCAGAGGAAAAACAGAAGCTCGAAGCAGTTAATGCAGGGCCACGAGACTTTAAGGCACCTTTTATCGATGATCAGTAAGGATAAGAGTGATAAAAACGATGCCATGGACTTTCACTCAAGTTTGAGATTACACATGATAAGGGTGTGCCTCATGTTGCCTTTGCTATATAGGCTCAACCAACCCCACTCACTTGCAGACAGATGTTTCAGTGGATCAGGAAGTGTTATCAACACTATCCCAGACGCATCTATAAGCTGGATGTAATTCTGCTATGTGGTTCTAATATTCCTATCTGACGATTACTGCTGGGGTGTATGGGGTGTCCGGTAGAAGCAGTATCTGTGCTGGGGTGCCTGCCAAGTCCCTTTTTAGGGCTGCACATCTTTGGTCCTCACTCGTCAATCAGCTCTCACCTGTGTCTCCTCGTAGTTATACCATGCGGCAGCAGCCCCACCCCGGGCAACCGCTTTGGCAGGCTGGCAGAACCAGGTGAGGGCAACAGCTTTGGCAGGCTGGCAGAACCAGGTGAGGGCAACAGCTTTGGCAGGGTGGCAGAACCAGGTGAGGGCAACAGCTTTGGCAGGCTGGCAGAACCAGGTGAGGGCAACAGCTTTGGCAGGCTGGCAGAACCAGGTGAGGGCAACAGCTTTGGCAGGCTGGCAGAACCAGGTGAGGGCAACAGCTTTGGCAGGCTGGCAGAACAAGGTGAGGGCAACAGCTTTGGCAGGATGGCAGAACCAGGTGAGGGCAACAGCTTTGGCAGGCTGGCAGAACCAGGTGAGGGCAACAGCTTTGGCAGGCTGGCAGAACCAGGTGAGGGCAACAGCTTTGGCAGGCTGGCAGAACCAGGTGAGGGCAACAGCTTTGGCAGGCTGGCAGAACCAGGTGAGGGCAACAGCTTTGGCAGGCTGGCAGAACCAGGTGAGGGCAACAGCTTTGGCAGGCTGGCAGAACCAGGTGAGGCAACAGCTTTGGCAGGCTGGCAAAACCAGGTGAGGGCAACAGCTTTGGCAGGCTGGCAGAAACAGGTGAGGGCAACAGCTTTGGCAGGCTGGCAGAACCAGGTGAGGGCAACAGCTTTGGCAGGCTGGCAGAACCAGGTGAGGGCAACAGCTTTGGCAGGCTGGCAGAACCAGGTGAGGGCAACAGCTTTGGCAGGCTGGCAGAACCAGGTGAGGGCAACAGCTTTGGCAGGCTGGCAGAACCAGGTTGAGGGCAACAGCTTTGGCAGGCTGGCAGAACCAGGTGAGGGCAACAGCTTTGGCAGGCTGGCAGAACCAGGTGAGGGCAACAGCTTTGGCAGGCTGGCAGAACCAGGTGAGGGCAACAGCTTTGGCAGGCTGGCAGAACAGGTGAGGGCAACAGCTTTGGCAGGCTGGCAGAACCAGGTGAGGGCAACAGCTTTGGCAGGCTGGCAGAACCAGGTGAGGGCAACATCTTTGGCAGGCTGGCAGAACCAGGTGAGGGCAACAGCTTTGGCAGGCTGGCAGAACCAGGTGAGGGCAACAGCTTTGGCAGGCTGGCAGAACCAGGTGAGGGCAACAGCTTTGGCAGGATGGCAGAACCAGGTGAGGGTAGCCGACGGGTATCAAACCCTCGGTGAGATAGGGCTTGTCGACCTAGGCCTGTGAAGGCTGGACTCGGCGGACTGCCCAGAAAGGCAACTCCCAGCAATGCACTGTGGAGTGCACAGAGCACGGTAAGACACGAAAGGTATCATGGTCATCCACGGCATCCGACTGCGTCTGCAACCGTCTTGACCCTGTCTTGCTGCTGGACTCGGAGGTTTTGGACGAGAGAGTGAGGTCGACGAACTGCGCAGCTCCTCTTTACTTCAAACAAAGTCACTGTGCAAGTCACTTCTGTCATCATCATTATTATCATCATCATCATCATCATCATCATCATCATCATCATCATCATCAATCCAT
This sequence comes from Conus ventricosus, assembly GCA_018398815.1. Taxonomy (NCBI): domain Eukaryota; kingdom Metazoa; phylum Mollusca; class Gastropoda; order Neogastropoda; family Conidae; genus Conus; species Conus ventricosus. The sequence continues at coordinate 8,172,557 of CM031596.1, read as the reverse complement.
CCATCCCCATTTGCTTCGTCGACCCGACACTCAGTTCTTCTTCTTCTGGGTATAGGGCCACAATCATCCAATTGATTTTTACGCCGTTTTGTGGGGTTGCGATGAAAGAAAAGCAAATTACAGAAAGTGATAGACCTCAAAGTGAGGATAAAAACCTAGTCCTGCTCTAAGTGGGTTCTCCGGCAGGCTACTGTTACTTCACTTTTCGCCCTTCCGAGCTAGCCGGTCCCTTGCTGATCTAAGACAGCAGGGCCCCAAAAATAAAGAACAAAACAAAAAGCTAATGGGGTAAGAGTGGGGAGGGGGAGGGAGGAAGGGACCTATTATCTAACTAACTACTGACTGGGAGGCACCCTAGACTTAAAGGTGTCCAAGGTGTCCGCGGCCACAGCTGTTTCAGGCAGGTTGTTCCAGTCACGTATCGTTCTGGGGAAGAAGAAGCTTGTCGATATTGGGTTTTACACAGAATCTGGTTGAGCTGGTGGGAGTGCTTCCTTCTTTGTCTGGAAGGGGCTGGCACGATGCAGCTTTTGTCCACGATTGCCTCTCCGTTCATTATTTTCCGTAGCATGGCAAGCCTAGCTACCTTGCGTCTGTGTTGCAGAGTCGGCCATTGCAGTTTGTCGATCATCGCGGTGACACTAGATGTGTTGTGGTACCGGTTGACCACGAACCGTGCTGCTCGTCTCTGGACAGCTTCAATCTTATTGATGTTGCCTTGGGTATGCGGGTCCCATACAGTGCACGCATACTCCAAGATCGGTCTGACAAAAGTCTTATAGGCTGTTTCTTTGAGGCGCACTGCTGGGATCTTCAGGTTTCTTCTAAGGAAGCCAAGGGCCTTGTTGGCTTCAGCACAGATGGCGTTGATGTGCAGGTCCCAGCTTAGGTCCCTTGTGATGGTAACGCCTAGATACTTGGAGGTAGAGACAGTTTCTAGAATATGGTTGTGGAGGGTGTAGTCGGATTTTGCAGGAGAAGATGATTTTGTAACTGGGAGAGTAGTACATTTTCCAGGATGGAATGCCATGTCCCAGCTGTGCTCCCATGCTTCTAACTTCTTGAGGTCTTCCTGAAGTAAGCTTTGGTCGGTTTTAGAGGCCTTCAAACGGTAGACAGCTGTGTCATCAGCAAACAGGCGTGTCAGTGGGGAGAGTTCTTCTGGTAAGTCATTAATGTACGCCAAGAAAAGCGCCGGTGTCGTATATAATACTGTCGCTCATAAAATCGTGTCGCAGCGACAGTATTTCCCGGGAAATACTGCATTTTATGGACAGCTACAATATTCTATGGGACATTTTTCGTGAAAAGTTGTCGCGCGACATTTTTTTCCAGCAATTATTGTCGCTGCAACAATATTTCACGTGAAATGCTATCGCTGCGATACAATTCCACGGCGACAGTATTATATACGACACCGGCCCTAAAACAGAGCCTTGTGGGACCCCAGACTGCACACTGACCCGGCTGGAAGCTGTGCCATCCACCACCACCGATTGTTGCCGGTCTTTCAAGAATGCTCCTATCCATTTGTTGATCTTTCCCAGGACACCGTAATGTTTCAGTTTGTGGATAAGGAGGCTTGTGGTTCACTCTATCGAAGGCTTTCGCAAAGTCCATAATGATAACATCTGCCTGATTTCCTTTTTCTAGAGTTCCAAACAGTTCTGTAAAATTAAGTAGTTGTGTTTCACAGGACCGAAACTTGCGGAAGCCGTGTTGTTCTGGACATAAGATTACACTGGACGGGAGTCGGTCGGAGCCAAAGCGTTCTAAAAATATTACGCCTCTGATGGATTAAGCCTACCATCCCCATATCATGACACTGCCACTACACCATAGTGTCTGATTGCCCTTGTTCGCCATCATTGTAGCCTAGCTGACGAAAGACAGCTTTTCAATCCTGCCGCCGCTCTGGGGAAAAGTATGTCCCGCAAAGCTGACATCAGTAACAACTGACCAATCTACTGATGTCCGAAGACTGACAAAACCAAGCAGTGCTGGGGGCTTCTGCGTCAACTCTGTGTACTGTGGTTTCGGCGCTGGTTCAGCATGCACAGGATCTAAGCCCTTCCTCTATCACCTCGCCCTTTATATCCCCACCCCCACCCCCCACCCCCTCCCGTTCATCCC
>CM031596.1:8155424-8157924 GCA_018398815.1 Conus ventricosus | reverse complement strand
ACACACACACACACGCGCACGCACACACGCATACATACATACACACACACACAAACACCACACACACACACACACACACACACACACACACACACACACACACACACACACTCACTTACTTACTAATTCACTCATTCACTCACCAATGTCAGGAATGCGGTAGAAGCTGAAACCAGAGAGGCTACCCGGGTGAGCAGCATGCTCTTCATCAGACGGTAGGGCTGTGGCGAACTGGACAGGTCGGGGTGGAAGAGAGGTTTGCGGCACTGGGGTACTGCCAGGCGCTGAGAGTGTTCCGTCAAAAACCCTGAAAATATACTTCCGATCACCAATGGTTGAGAACTAACTACTGGGCATTAAGAAGTTATCATACGGGTTTCGAACATTTGGGTTTGATGGAATTCGGTTCGCCGTCAAATGTAAGCGATTGTAGACATCAGACGCATCTTATTCTGGAACATTATTACTGATCTGGAAGCAGAAACCGTATGGGAAGGGACTTAGTGAACCACAAAACGAACAATTTCAATTTTCATATACGTAGCCAGAGAGACCTATTTCTTTCAGGCTGTACAGCAATTCGACATGGTCCATGACGTGGGGAAAGAAACAAGTGCATTCTTCCCTTTAGAAAACGGCGTCTTTATATGGGCGCTGATTCGTGAGGGTGATCAGTCATAGATCATATTTTTTCTACGGAAACCATCCCATGCTGTTGAAATTATATTGCTCTTTTCACAGTAGAACGCCTGTCAGTAATGCTCCCAACGACTTTGCCAAAGTAGCGGAGGGGGTGGGGGGGGGGGGGGGGGGGGGGGGGGGGGGGGGGGGGGGGGGGGAGGGGAGGGGGGGGAATGACGCCGGTCCATAACTTGAAGTTCTAACTTTCAGATCAGAAAGTTAGACCGTTTAGTGACGGACAGGTGCGAATTTTCTGTCTTCTCCATGGCGTTCACTGGCCACAGAACACAGCTAGTTCTGTGACTGAATGAGGCCATTAGCCCAACCACCGTCGACAGCTGGGAGATCCTTGTGAGCGAAGTGTCGGCCAGCTGCACTTCTCATCTCGCTGTAAGGTCGAACAGAAGCATCTCCGAGCACACGCTCCGTCGTCTGATCATCATGTCCACCAGAGCAAAGTAACAAAGACAGCAGAGTCAGATCATGTCTACTGCAAAAGAATGTTCTGTCTATCGTTTGCATTCTCTGTCGGCATTTTCACCACACCACACCACACCACACCACACCACACCACCTGGCTGCTATCTCATCAATTGGTGGGGATCTTCCTTCTGTACATTTGAAACCTATGTAATGTAACATGCACATGGAGTTCTCTCAAATGCATTCCTAGCTACTTGTGTGTGTGTGTGTGTGTGTGTGTGTGTGTGTGTGTGTGTGTGTGTGTGTGTGTGTGTGTGTTCTGAAATGCAATCCTAGTCGTGTGTGCGTGTGTTTGCGAGCGTGTGCGCGCGAGCCCGCGCGTTTCTCTGTGTGAGTGTGTGTGTGTGTGTGTGTGTGTGTGTGTGTGTGTGTGTGTGTGTGTGTGTGTGTGTGCGTGTGTGTGTGTGTGTGTGTGTGTGTGTGTGTGTGTACCACTGTGTGTGCGTGTGCGTGCGCGCGCCAATGTGTGTGTGTGTGTGTGTGTGTGTGTGTGTGTGTGTGTGTGTGTGTGTGTGTGTGTGTGTGTAAGTGCATTGGTGCGTACGACTCTGATAGTCTGTAAAAGGGCGCCTGCTTTCGTATGGGAGGGATGAGAAGGGTGTGGGAATAGGATGATGGTGGCGTGTTCATATTTCTACCCGGTCATTATCTGTATGGAAGCTCACGTGTCTAAAGGCTTTTTTTTTGTTCAGCAGTTATAGCTGTCTATAAATGATCAGACGCTATGTAAGCGTATTTCATCATCGTAACCACCATCATCATCATAATTATCATTATCATCGTTACTGTTATCACTGTTAGTTCTATTGTTGTCAGCGATGTGAGTGTCCTGATGATAACTCTTTTTTTTTTGCGTAAGGTGACTGATGCGGTTAGTGGGTAACTACCATCTGTCAACGATCAGACAGATCCACTGTGGAACCACTCCTCTGGTTGAAGCCAATTCTTGGAAGACTTTGAATAGGGACAAGAACTCGAAGCCTGCTGGCCTAAGAGGACGTCCGACAGGAAGAACCTAGGGAGCACTCGTTGTCTGATACTTGGATCGTTGAGCCGGCAGGAGAACTGTTTCAGTCCGGTAGTCAGCGGGTGCCGTATTTGACTGCAAGAACACTGGATATTGATGTCCGTCGGGGAAGCGGACAAATATGGCCGGCCATCCATCAGCCATACCGCCAGTGGCTGACTAGCCTGTATAATGCATGAATCCATGACTGCGGCAGGTATCATTCACCTTTCACAGTCTTCGCCACGAACCGGTTCACTTTGCCGTTTTGTGCGTCTTCTATGCTGATGTCCGATTTGGGCGAATGTACTTTCGTATTGTAAGAACAAT
>CM031596.1:8142924-8145424 GCA_018398815.1 Conus ventricosus | reverse complement strand
AGAGAGAGAGAGAGAGAGAGAGAGAGAGAGAACAATTTATAATGATGTCAAAAACGGCTTTTGTAAGATTTGTATCGTTTTTTCCAATAATCAATTTAATTGGATGTGTCTACGGAAGTTTTGCCAATGTTTCAATGATTTCGCAACAACAAAAAACGGAGAGGCAATAAAATGCTTGGTTATGTTTCAACGATTCACGCCACAGATGTGCAGAAATATATGAACACATGTGCCTATAATCGGTTTGCGTTTGGGCCTATACTATTCAAAACAGAATTTCTGATAGAAACAAGCGACATACAAGCTATGGTTTAAATCCAGCTGGTACATCACACCAATTTCTCTGCCGAAACGGAATCAAAATGCTGATTCATTCAGCCCAAGGCACAACAAACAGTCCAGCAATTAGTCAGAACATCGCTGTATGGTATCGGTTATCACTGCCTGCCTTGTTTTCACTCCTTCTTCATCACCATCTTCTTCTTCTTCTTCTGCTTCTTCTTTCTTCTTCTTCTTCTCACTGTCCTTCTTAAGAGGTTGATGATAAATCCGAGTGCTAGATCGATCTTTTGGCTTCAAGCCTTGTCTTGATCATAATAAATCTTAAATAAATGTTAGCGAACCGCCCAGAGAACGTGGACAAACGAGTCACAAGACAAAACACAACGCGTTTCGACCTCTTAGGTCTTCGTCAGGTGATATATAAACGAATAAAACAACGAAAATTCACTTAGCTTTGATCGCTTCAGATCGCTTAAGGTTCAGCGCAAGGAAGAAGGCGTTGAATGAGAACGAGGCTGTTGGAAGGGAAATAGTGAGTGAGTCAAAGTCGTAATGATGATAATAATATTACTGATAGGAATACTAATAATGGTCAAAATATTGAGGGGGGGGGGGGGGGGGGGGGGAGACAGGATCAATCTTGGTGTCAATAAGTATGGGTATGGGAGAAAGGAGAGTGGGTTAGAGGATTCTTAACCAGCAGGGTTGCCATGGCAACAGTCCCAGAGGCGAAGGCGATTGTGATGTCAATGCTAGTGGTAGTATCAATACAAGCAATAGTATTACTGAATGATACTGCTAACAACGATAGTGAAGGTTAAGGTAACGAAAGCATGATACAGAAACATATTTAGAAAATACATTTTTATAATAATCAAATAAATAAATAAAGGAAACATTAAAAAAAAAAATAATAATAATAATAAATTAAAAAAAAAAATAATAATGATAATAAATGCATAAATAAGATAGCTATAAGTTATGTGTGAGGTGAATAGTGGGAGATAAGGTAGTATGTGTGTGTGTTGTGGGAGGATATTGTGGGCTGAGATTGAAGTGGTGGGTTGGTACATGTTACTTTAAGGTGTTGATGCTATGAGGGTGGAGGGAAGAAGGGGATGTATAATATTTAAGGTTTGTTGCGACAGAAACCTAATGTAGACACAGAGAAAAAGGTTTCAGTTTTTTTAAAGTCATCGAGTCATCGAATGCATGCACTGACGAAGTGAAAAAAGGTCTATGAAGGGAAGGAGTCCGCTCGTTAGTGGCGGGTAAATGTTTAAGGAGAGAGTGGGGTTTTTTTCGGAGGTCTTTTTGGGGGCCAGTTTGCTGTATTTGCCGAACATGTCTGTGTTGTTAACACAAACATGGGCGTGTGGACGGAACAATGTGCAGAATGTTGACATTGCGTGTACACGTGTGCGTGAGCGTATCTCTCTCTCTCTCTCTCTCTCTCTCTCTCTCTCTCTATATATATATATATATATTATATATATGTGTGTGTGTGTGTGTGTGTGTGTGTGTGTGGTGTAAGGTTACACATGGACTTGCACTCTAAAACCAGTGTGTAAAGCTCTGTGGGCGATGGGTTACGAGTCCTTTACATGCTCTTTTGCCGTTGTTTTTATGATAGTTTTTTATCAGAAGGTTTATTATCATGATCATTGTCATCAGCACTGAATCAGTAAATCGTATTAATCAGCCTCATCGAAATCACCACGCTTCTTGAGGTAGCCTTAACTAAAAAAAACCCACAGAGAGAGAAAGAGAGAGAGAGAGAGAGAGAGAGAGAGAGAGAGAGAGAGAGAGAGAGAGAGAGAGAGAGTACAACCGCCACCACCAACGCCACACACGTCCAAACACCTCTCTTCTGCCGACAGAATCGCACAGACCAATGAATAGTTTAGCCAAACAGCGGATCCTAGAGGGGCGCGACAATTTGGCCGTCTCTTTCATAATTCACAGTGCTCCCTCACCTCCAGAGGTCCTGGCAGACAGGAAGACTGGAGCCTTATCTCCTGAGTGCAGTGGGCAGATCCGATATTAATCTATGACGTGAGTGCAGGGAGAGGTCTTTTTGGTCTGAAGAACGTGGGCTTGTCAGAGCCGCCTTGTGTGCATTATTCATCCGGAGGGGTACACGCTAGAGAAAAAGCCGGATGAGGCAATAGGGTTTGAGAAGGAGTTTTCATCAGACCATAAAGATTCTGGTCTTTTT
>CM031596.1:8132924-8137924 GCA_018398815.1 Conus ventricosus | reverse complement strand
CGGGGCGATGCACACCTCCTCCACCGGCGGCAGCAGCACCAGGAAGGACACGCTGGGGCTCAGCTCCATCACCTCCACGTCGTACAGACGTAGCCCGCCGCGGTGTCTGGGCCAATGCCTGCACGGGCAGCACGGAAAAGCAGTCAGCGTGTGAATCGTGTCATCGGGGTCACTGGGGGTCTTCTTCACACAGACCAGCTGACGGGATTGTGTGTTTGTTGTATATCGTTGTCATCACTGCGATTTCCGTTCTTTGCGGTGTTTCTGTTCGTCTGTTTTAATGCATCTTTTTTGTCTCGACACTGTGCCATGTTCACTTTCAAAGAGACTGAAACAGCCTGCATGCAGCGTTACTATGCTGAAAGATGCTAAAAATAAAAATGAAATCGGCAAAACAAGATGCCCATCAATGCTTGTTTGATGTACAGCACAAAAGAGACAAGTAACAACAGATGTCACAAACGCACAAAACAATACTTCCTAGATTTCTGACGGCTTGCGAGAGAGAGAGAGAGAGAGAGAGAGAGAGAGAGAGAGAGAGAGAGAGAGAGAGAGAGAGAGAGAGAGAAAGAGAGGTGTGACCTGGTCAAAAGATACACAATACCCCTTCGACCTAAGGAAGAAAAAACACAGATCAAACGCGGTTAACGAGAGACAGACAGACAGACAGACAGACAGTCAGGCAGAGAAAAACATGACCTGTCAAAAGACACACGAAACCTCTTCGATCTAAGAAATGAAAAACACAAACAAAACCAAAACAAAGAAACAAGAACAACAAACACACAAGCAATGTTAAAATTCAATAAGATTGGAAGGAAAAAAAATAAATGTGAAAGCGAACAAGGCAAACTCCCTAACAAGCTAAGGAATCACATCACACGACCCACCACTCTCCTTCCTACTTCCCTCCCCCTCCCCCATTGCCCCGCCCTCTTCTTCCCCTTCTATCCCCAAACACTGACCTAGCTGTGTGAAAAGCTTGTTGGCCGCTTTCTGGATGGCCGCGAACAGCTCGGGTGTGAAGAAGCGGGTCTGGAATCTATGTTCTGCAGCCACTCCCACTCTTCCCTGCCACACAGATAGGACAAGAACAACTGAAGCCAAAGTCGGCGCAGATAGGAGTCTATCATGTGACAAACGCTGTGTGCAGCCTTTTGCATAAAGCATCGGCACACACATTAAGAAAAGACCTGTCTACTAAACATTTCTTTTTTTCATACGTTCACAAAGTAATATGTAAAAAAAAAAACCCGTATGATTAAGTTGTCTTGTATCATGCAATATCTTATAGTTGGGAAAAACCTATAAAAAGACAGCAACTTGAAAATGGAGAGAAGAGAGAGAGAGAGAGAGAGAGAGAGAGAGAGAGAGAGAGAGAGAGAGAGAGAGACAGAGAGAGAGAGAGAGAGAACTCGAACATTTAACGACTTATGCACGATGGCCTGTCACAGGGTGAGTGACAATACAACTCATTTTAAAAAAGGAAGAGAAGTCCATACCGAAAACAGTAACCTGACAAAACATTCTGCAAACATCAGTATGGATGTGACAAAAACATAACTGTTTTCTATTCCATAAGCAGATATTCACCTCATAACATGTCCTGGAGAGTTTTCTTTTCACTCATCACAATGAAGTCTTTAACAATTGGCTCCTTTTCTTATTTCAGAACGTTTTGTACAAGTACCAAGCAAGCTGACGGTAATGTTAGCATTTTCACATGTCCAAATTTCTCTCTCTCTCTCTCTCTCTTCTCCTCTCTCTCTCTCTCTCTCTCTCTCTCTCTCTCGCTCTCTCCGACGCCGATCATTCTTCACCGAAATGCAGTGTTAAACACTTAAAAATGACAAAGTTTTTGTTCATCATTCTGTATGGCAGTCCCCGACCTCCTGATCGTGGACGACATGAATGACCAACCCCCAGCCCCCCAACTGACCTGGACACGTTGGGCAGTCTCTGATTTTGGCGTAGGGGAGGACGTTGGGGCCCGGAGGGGCACCAGGATCCGCAGGGAGTCCACAGACACCTGGATCTTCAGGAATCCCAGTACAGGCCTTTGTCCAGGGGCATCTCGCACACCTCACGGTACATCAGCATCTCCTGGAAAACACACGGTGGGACACGTCAGCATTCCATGGGTGACCCGCACAGGCACACACACACATACACACTTTTCGTGGCTAACCATGCAGTTAAAAAAAAACTTTAAAAAATTCTTATTTCTTGAACATCCACAGTGACACACACACACACACACACACACACACACACACACAACACACACCAACATTTCTTAAATAACGGTATACAGGCGTTACAGAAGATGGACATGCATGCATTGTGTGCATACGTGTCCATATGCACAAGCGTTTATTAGCGGGTGCATGCACACATATTTTCGTACCTGAACAGTGTGCGAGTGGATATTTGTATTTTTGTCTGTGTCCATTCCAGCTTTTTGGAAAATTCAGTCGTCAGGTACCTCGCTAATCACAGGGACATTTTTGCATGCATGTGCGCACACGTGCGTAGATGGGCGCACAATGTGTGTCGACAACATAAACAAAAGGCACTAAAGGAAAAAATGCAGTCTGAATGGCACTGACAGCGTGCACCGCTAAAATTAAAACATCTCAAATGCGACATTTTGATTTGCTACTAAGAACAAATTAGGCACATTTCCCAAAACAGTTAATACATGACCCTCAATTCCCGATACAAGTCGAAGTGAGTCTCTTGGTCACTGGTGTCATGCTGTTAGTCCCAGCTGATCTGGTGCTTTTGTTGCAGTGGCCAGATCAGTGGGTTTGTTCTAGGTAGCAGACTGACTTTGTTCCCTACAAAATCTTTTTCAAAATGCCAGTCATCACCGACAAACCAAAACTGAAACAAAGCCTCTCGGTACCAAGACCAAAGTCACTGTGGAAACTATAACACAGGACGCACTGCTACTTGAAACAAAGTCACTGTGGAAACTAGAACACAGGACGCATACCTGAAACAAAGACACTGTGGAAACTATAACACAGGACGCACTGCTACTTGAAACAAAGACACTGTGGAAACTAGAACACAGGACGCACTGCTACTTGAAACAAAGCCACTGTGGAAACCCAAACCACGCCACTCTGAGAACTGGCACACAATGGTGACCGCCACACTGCCAGCCAATAACAGCCCGGACCGGACTGACATCATGGTGACCGCCACACTGCCAGCCAATAACAGCCCGGACCGGACTGACATCATGGTGACCGCCACACTGCCAGCCAATAACAGCCCGGACCTGACTGACATCATGGTGACCGCCACACTGCCAGCCAATAACAGCCCGGACCGGACTGACATCATGGTGACCGCCACACTGCCAGCCAATAACAGCCCGGACCGGACTGACATCATGGTGACCGCCACACTGCCAGCCAATAACAGCCCGGACCGGACTGACACCAAGATACCAATGGCCAAGAGGAACAATGAGCCCCGTTTTGTAATGGAGGGCTATCACATGTGTCTGCACCTACATGTGTGTGTGTGTGTGTGTGTGTGTGTGTGTGTGTGTGTGTGTGTGTGTGTGTGTGTGTGTGTGTGCGTGCGCGAGTGTGTGTGCCTGTGTAGCTTCTCCATGGTGACTCACCGGGATGGAGGCCATCAGCAGGTTGTGGGCCTCCCCGATGTCCAAGGAGGGCAAGGACTGCCGGCGACCCAGCTTCTTCAGCGACACCCACCGGCTGGAGCCCAGACCCACGAACTTGGTGTCCTTCACCTGCAAGGTGGACATAGGTAGTTCAGTCACAACCAGCTTAGGACACACCCCGGCTAGTAAAACAGCAGGAAGTACTGTGGTGCCGTTAAAAAGCTATCCATTAATTTGCTCTCATGAAGTCCTGAGGGAGTACCGCCTGGGTGGCGGGCACTGCTCTGAAGTCATGATCAGTCTAACATCATGAACATCAGTATTTTAACGGTGAACTGTCTTAGAAGACGCTTATATGCTTTTTTTTAACTTCCAACTTCAGTCCAAGAATGAGCAGTGGTAAAGAACTGAAATGGAAACGCCAAAAATTCTCTCTCAAGAATGACCCCACTGTCACTATTTACACGACAGCGTATGTTGACAGGATGCTGTCAACACTGAAATGTTTCTTCCATGGTGAGCACTGACTTCCATTCCTTTTACCTCCTGTTTAGGAGGCATGGTGGATTACAAATAAACGCGTTCAAGGTACAGAGATGAACCAACACAAACACAGAACGATCTAACGCTGCAGTGCATTATAGATGGTACTAATCCATTTGTTTTCATGCAGCAGCGATTGGCTAACTCAGAAACATAACCCTGAACTCTTTCATTTGTCAACTGAGAAACCCTACATTGAAACCTCACTAGTTTCATTAAATGCACAGTTACATAAGTAATAACCACCGCTGCCATTTTCTCCATCCTGACGGCCACGGTCATCATCAAAACAAATCACTGTTATAAATACATTCTCCAATATATTTTGAAAGGAAAATAAGCATGTAAACAAAGTGACGGTAGAAGCCGCGGGAGATGTATCTGCTTAGTCAATCATCATTACAACAATGGACATTCCATGAGAAACGTGTGCACGATTCTGAATACCAATGCACCACTTCAATAAGTAATATCAAAGAAATGCTTGAAATGCAACAGAACTTGAGTATTATTCCGAATCATACATGTGCAAAAAGACACATGGCAAGCGTTTTCGGGCAGATGAATACATCATTACAATAAATAGACTGAGTCTGTCTGGAATACATCATTACAATAAATAGACTGAGTCTGTCTGGAATACATCATTACAATAAATAGACTGAGTCTGTCTGGAATACATCATTACAATACATAGACTGAGTCTGTCTGGAATACATCATTACAATACATAGACTGAGTCTGTCTGGAATACATCATTACAATAAATAGACTGAGTCTGTCTGGAATACATCATTACAATACATAGACTGAGTCT
>CM031596.1:8120424-8127924 GCA_018398815.1 Conus ventricosus | reverse complement strand
GTTTCTTAGCCTGACGCTAGAGATTGGCAACAGCCAGGGGTTTTCTTAGCCTGACGCTAGAGATTGGCAACAGCCAGGGGTTTCTTAGCCTGACGCTAGAGATTGGCAACAGCCAGGGGTTTCTTAGCCTGACGCTAGAGATTGGCAACAGCCAGGGATTTCTTAGCCTGACGCTAGAGATTGGCAACAGCCAGGGTTTCTTAGCCTGACGCTAGAGATTGGCAACAGCCAGGGGTTTCTTAGCCTGACGCTAGAGATTGGCAACAGCCAGGGGTTTCTTAGCCTGACGCTAGAGATTGGCAACAGCCAGGGGTTTCTTAGCCTGACGCTAGAGATTGGCAACAGCCAGGGGTTTCTTAGCCTGACGCTAGAGATTGGCAACAGCCAGGGGTTTCTTAGCCTGACGCTAGAGATTGGCAACAGCCAGGGGTTTCTTAGCCTGACGCTAGAGATTGGCAACAGCCAGGGGTTTCTTAGCCTGACGCTAGAGATTGGCAACAGCCAGGGGTTTCTTAGCTTGACGCTAGAGATTGGCAACAGCCAGGGGTTTCTTAGCCTGACGCTAGAGATTGGCAACAGCCAGGGTTTCTTAGCCTGACGCTAGAGATTGGCAACAGCCAGGGGTTTCTTAGCTTGACGCTAGAGATTGGCAACAGCCAGGGGTTTCTTAGCTTGACGCTAGAGATTGGCAACAGCCAGGGGTTTCTTAGCTTGACGCTAGAGATTGGCAACAGCCAGGGTTTCTTAGCTTGACGCTAGAGATTGGCAACAGCCAGGGGTTTCTTAGCTTGACGCTAGAGATTGGCAACAGCCAGGGGTTTCTTAGCCTGACGCTAGAGATTGGCAACAGCCAGGGGTTTCTTAGCCTGACGCTAGAGATTGGCAACAGCCAGGGGTTTCTTAGCCTGACGCTAGAGATTGGCAACAGCCAGGGGTTTCTTAGCCTGACGCTAGAGATTGGCAACAGCCAGGGGTTTCTTAGCCTGACGCTAGAGATTGGCAACAGCCAGGGGTTTCTTAGCCTGACGCTAGAGATTGGCAACAGCCAGGGGTTTCTTAGCCTGACGCTAGAGATTGGCAACAGCCAGGGGTTTCTCAGCTTGACGCTAGAGATTGGCAACAGCCAGGGTTTCTCAGCTTGATGCTAGAGATTGGCAACAGCCAGGGTTTCTCAGCTTGATGCTAGAGATTGGCAACAGCCAAGGGTTTCTCAGCTTGATGCTAGAGATTGGCAACAGCCAGGGTTTCTTAGATTGATGCTAGAGATTGGCAACAGCCAGTGGTTTCTCAGCTTGATGCTAGAGATTGGCAACAGCCAGGGTTTCTCAGCTTGATGCTAGAGATTGGCAACAGCCAAGGGTTTCTCAGCTTGATGCTAGAGATTGGCAACAGCCAGGGGTTTCTTAGATTGATGCTAGAGATTGGCAACAGCCAGGGGTTTCTTAGCTTGATGCTAGAGATTGGCAACAGCCAGGGTTTCTTAGCTTGATGCTAGAGATTGGCAACAGCCAGGGTTTCCTAGCTTATGTAAGATTGGCAACAGCAGGGTTCTATTGATGCTAGAACTTGCAACACCAAAGTGTTTCTTAGCTTGATGCTAGAGATTTGCGGGTTTTTGCTTTCAGGCTTTGGATCTCAACTTTCAATAATATCATTATTATTCTGGGTTTTCCTGTCTCCGGTTTTTGTTTTGTTTGGTTTGTTTGCTTGTTTGCTTTTTTGTTTTTGCTTTTGTTTTAAAGTTCAGCACGTTTCTATTAGTACTCCAGACCTGAGGCAATGTTACCCCACTGAAAAACAAATTGTCAGCCTATTGTATATTGGCTTCGTGCACCTATATGCAAACGTGTTTTCTTTTTTTAGATAAAGAAAAAGGTTTCTGTTCATACTTTTGTATCGTTTTACCGTTATACTGACATCACGTTCCGTCTCTTTTCTTTCTGCAATTGTGTTTTGTACCCTTGCTTTTCATTGTTAACATGTCATGAGATCCATGAACGTGTATTGCTAATTTTGGTAAAGCAAACTGAAATTATTCGTTATTCCACTCATTTCTAAACATATAAAAACAATTATGGCGTCAGTTTACGAGCGTAATCTGTCACTGAATTTCGGTTCGTTGTCACTGTTGCTAGAGGTCGGGTCGTTAACGAAGGTTAGTAGCCTATGTCATATAGCTAATACGCATACATACGAAAGTAACGACGACGGGTGTATACATACATACACACCAAAAACGACACTAACAAGCAAGCGAACGAATGGAAATAGTCCATTTTCTGGATAAAAATCACCTTGTCAAGCATGGTAAGCAGCGACAAGAAGAACCCGGTTTACTACACAAAATAAGACAGTAGATCTTGGTCAGCATGTTAACTCTGTTCCTTGTTTCTGTACACATTGTCGTGAGCTTACTGCAGTACAGTGGGGGCTAGAACTTGTCTTTGACTTTCCCATGCCTCAGATTGCAATTACTGTTCCATGAAAATAATATGTGGGAAATGAGGTATGAAATTAATGTGGTACATCGCCAACGCTAGCAGAAATACATTTTGTCTTCCGATCTCTTTATTTCTTCTTATGTCAGAAATATCTACAGCGTCAGAATCACATGGCAGTATACCGATCCCTCACACCCTATCCGCTCCCTTCCATTGATACACAACGTGAAGTGACTGACCTTTGACTTCAGCAGCTTCCGGTGGCCTTGACCGTCTGACCTGGTCAAAGAGAATCTGTAAGGATTGCACTTTACCCTCCAGCCGGGATGCGGTAACCCTCGACCTCCCGCCAACCTGCAAGTCAGATCCTTGACAACGTGAAACAACTCTCCTCTCTCTCTCTCTCTCTCTCACTCTCTCTCCTCTCTTACACACACACACACACACACACACACACACACACACACACACACACACACTCAAGCGCGCTCCACACATTCACTTACTGATGCAAGTCTTTATAAAATAATACTTTATAACCAAATAAACAAAATAAGATCACAGACTACTCAACTAGGAATACCCCCCCCCCCCCCCCCCCCCCCCCCCTATCAATCAACTAATGAACCAATTCATCAACCACTCGCTTGGCTAATCAAGCTATTCTACGCTTATTGACGTCTTGCACAAAGACTGGTGTGTTTTTTAACAATACTTTCTCCTTATTTTCAGTAAGAACTAACAATTGTTACCAAAAAGAGAACGGGCTATTTGGCAATGTCGCATGGAAATCGGTAATTATTTTAGTTTTTTTCATTCTTACTTTCTTTATAATTATGATGAAGCTTTACATACTACCCACGTGTCTGATGAATAAACCATCACTTCTCTCTCAACCAGCAACTGACAATAAAGAAGCTTTACATACTGTTCACCACATAAACGAAGTTATTAAATCAGTCAGCAAACCGGCATTCAACCAGTTCATCAACCACCCAATCAATCCCTGCAATCTTACTGGACGGAGCGGCGAAGGGAGGAGGGGAGAGCGTGTGGCCGCCATAGCCCTTGACGTTGCTGGCCGACACTGGGACGTAATAACGACAGCCTTTGGCCAGCCCCTTCATTTACGTGCTCCAGGTGACGCAGGTCCTCCACGATTGCTTCCCCGTCAGCGGCACAAAGCTCTCCTGGCTGCTCCATTCCACTGCAACGATACGACCACGGTCAGTTCACATGACGGGACCTGTCGCTTTGTTGACGACCACGGTCAGTTCACATGACGGGGACCTGTCGCTTTGTTGACGACCACGGTCAGTTCACATGACGGGACCTGTCGCTTGTTGACGACCACGGTCAGTTCACATGACGGGACCTGTCGCTTTGTTAACGACCACGGTCAGTTCACATGACGGGACCTGTCGCTTTGTTGACGACCACGGTCAGTTCACATGACGGGACCTGTCGCTTTGTTGACGACCACGGTCAGTTCACATGACGGACCTATCGTTTTGTTGTTGTCAATGTTCACAGCACGTTGCCGCTGACACAAAGCAGTCACATACATTCCTCTATAGATAGACTGCCCGGGTCTGGAACGTAAGTATTCACATTATCTGCATGTAGTTGAACACGCATTATTTTATCTGACTTCATCCTCCGCACCACTCACTAGTAGCATGAGCATAACAGAGCGTGCCGAAATTGTCTGTTAGGAAGGACGCAACCAACCGTGAAGGTTTGTAACTAACTAGACAGATACAAAAGAAAACGAGAGAGAGAGAGTGTGTGTGTGTGAGTGAGAGAAAGAGAGAGAGAGGGGGTGGGGGAGGAGGAGAAGGAAGGGGAGGTAGGGGAGGGAGACAGGAGGAAGTGCCTCTCTCGGCGGGGTTTGTATGCAGGGGCTGACCTTTTTACTTGGTGACCACGGCTCCACTGTGGTTCAGGGCTCGTCAAAGCTGACATGTAGGGAGCAGTTACAGTGAGGACAGTGTGGAGGACAGTGAGGACAGTGTGGAGGACAGTAAGGACAGTGTGGAGGACAGTGTGGAGGACAGTGTGGAGGACAGTGAGGACAGTGTGGAGGACAGTGAGGACAGTGTGGAGGACAGCGAGGACAGTGTGGAGGACAGTGTGGAGGACAGTGAGGACAGTGTGGAGGACAGTGAGGACAGTGTGGAGGACAGTGATGACAGTGTGGAGGACAGTGTGGAGGACAGTGAGGACAGTGTGGAGGACAGTGAGGACAGTGTGGAGGACAGTGTGGAGGACAGTGAGGACAGTGTGGAGGACAGTGAGGACAGTGTGGAGGACAGTGTGGACAGTGAGGACAGTGTGGAGGGCAGTGTGGAGGACAGTGTGGGGGACAGTGAGGAGGACAGTAAGGACAGTGTGGAGGACAGTAAGGACAGTGTGGAGGACAGTGAGGACAGTGTGGAGGACAGTAAGGACAGTGTGGAGGACAGTGTGGAGGACAGTGAGGACAGTGTGGGAGGGCAGTGTGGAGGACATGTGGAGGACAGTGTGGAGGACAGTGAGGAGGACAGTGTGGAGGACAGTGGGGGACAGTGTGGAGGACAGTGTGGAGGACAGTGTGGAGGACAGTGAGGACAGTGTGGAGGACAGTGATGACAGTGTGGAGGACAGTGAGGACAGTGTGGAGGACAGTGTGGAGGACAGTGTGGAGGACAGTGTGGAGGACAGTGTGGACAGTGTGGAGGACAGTGTGGAGGACAGTGAGGACAGTGTGGAGGACAGTGAGGAGGACAGTGAGGACAGTGTGGAGGACAGTGAGGACAGTGTGGAGGACAGTGTGGAGGACAGTGTGGAGGACAGTGAGGACAGTGTGGAGGACAGTGAGGACAGTGTGGAGGACAGTGAGGACAGTGTGGAGGACAGTGAGGACAGTGTAAGGACAGTGAGGACAGTGAGGACAGTGTGGAGGACAGTGAGGACAGTGTGAAGACAGTGAGGACAGTGTGGAGGACAGTGTGGAGGACAGTGTGGAGGACAGTGAGGACAGTGTGGAGACAGTGTGGAGGACAGTGTGTAGGACAGTGAGGACAGTGTGGAGGACAGGGAGGACAGTGTGGAGGACAGTGAGGACAGTGTGGACAGTGAGGACAGTGTGGAGGACAGTGAGGACAGTGTGGAGGACAGTGTGGAGGACAGTGTGGAGGACAGTGTGGAGGACAGTGTGGAGGACAGTGAGGACAGTGTGGAGGACAGTGAGACAGTGTGGAGGACAGTGAGGACAGTGTGGAGGACATGTGGAGGACAGTGGGGGAGGACAGTGAGGACAGTGTGGAGGACAGTGTGGAGGACAGTGTGGAGGACAGTAGGACAGTGTGGAGGAAAAGTGTGGACCACAGTGAGGACAGTGTGGAGGACAGTGAGGACAGTGTGGAGGACAGTGAGGACACTGTGGAGACATGTGGACAGTGAAAGGGCAGTGTGGGCAGTGAGGACAGTGTGGAGGACAGTGAGGGGGACAGTGAGGACAGTGTGGAGGACAGTGAGGACAGTGTGGAGGACAGTGTGGAGGACAGTGTGGAGGACAGTGAGGACAGTGTGTGAGGACAGTGAGACAGTGTGGAGGACAGTGAGGACAGTGTGGAGGACAGTGTGGAGGACAGTGTGGAGGACAGTTAGGACAGTGTGGAGGACAGTGTGGAGGATCAGTGCGGACAGTGTGGAGGACAGTGTGGACAGTGAGGACAGTGTGGAGGACAGTGAGGACAGTGAGGACAGTGAGGGAGGACAGTGAGGAGGACAGTGAGGACAGTGTGGAGGACAGTGAGGACAGTGTGGAGGACAGTAGTGGAGGACAGTGAGGACAGTGTGGAGGACAGTGGGAGGGAACAGTAAGGACAGTTGAGGAGGACAGTGAGGAGGACAGTGTGGAGGACAGTGGTGGAGGACAGTGAGGACAGTGTGGAGGACAGTGGAGGACAGTGTGTAGGACAGTGAGGACAGTGTGGAGGACAGTGAGGACAGTGTAGAGGAGGACAGTAAAGGACAGTGAGGAGGACAGTGAGGACAGTGAGGAGGACAGTGTGGAGGACAGTGGAGGTCAGTGTGGAGGACAGTGAGGAGGACAGTGAGGACAGTGTGGAGGACAGTGAGGACAGTGAGGAGGACAGTGATGACAGTGAGGAGGACAGTGAGGACAGTGTGGAGGACAGTAAGGACAGTGAGGAAGACAGTGAGGACAGTATGGAGGACAGTGAGGACAGTGAGGAGGACAGTGAGGACAGTGTGGAGGACAGTGGGGACAGTGTGGAGGACAGTGAGGACAGTGTGGAGGACAGTGAGGACAGTGTGGACAGTGTGGAGGACAGTGAGGACAGTGTGGAGGACAGTGAGGAGGACAGTGAGGACAGTGAGGAGGACAGTGAGGACAGTGTGGAGGACAGTGAGGACAGTGTGGAGGACAGTGTGGAGGGACAGTGAGGAGGACAGTGAGGACAGTGTGGAGGACAGTGAGGACAGTGTGGAGGACAGTGAGGACAGTGTGGAGGACAGTGTGGAGGACAGTGAGGACAGTGTGGAGGACAGTGAGGACAGTATGCAGGGGCTGACCTTTGTACTTGGTGACCACGGCTCCATTGTGGTTCAAGGGCTCGTCAAAGCTGACGTGGAGGGAGCAGTTACTGGCCACGGTCAGCGTCACTCTGGTGGGCGGATCAGGGGGCCCTGCAACAATCATAATGGTATTGCTGTTGTTGATGATGATGATGATGATGTGATGATGTGATGATGTGATGATGATGATGATGATGATGATGACGACGATGTGATGATGATGATAATGATGATGACGATGATGGTGATGGTGATGGTGATGATGATAATATGATGATGATGATGATGATGATGATGATGATGATGACGATGTGATGATGATGATAATGATGATGATGACGATGTGATGATGATGATGATGATGATGATGATGACGATGATGATGATGACGATGATGATTATAATGATGATGATGATAATGATGATCATGATGATGTGATGATGCTGATAACGATGATGGTGTGATGATGATGAT
>CM031596.1:8097924-8105424 GCA_018398815.1 Conus ventricosus | reverse complement strand
ATGACTGCAATAACCAAAGGCCCTGCAAATTCTACAACGAAAAGGTCTAAACCCATTTCATTTACAGCATGCGTTAAACCAAGAATTGCACACTTGCATTTTTTAACGAGGGTTCTGGATACACAAGGCACACCTTTCCAGAATATTCGCTACCATGACCCTTTAAAACGGTTCACCGCTTCCGGGCAAAAAGGTCGATTTCATTTGTTTATTATGACGCCACATGTGTCACGGCAGAAAGACAGCTAGTGTCTGACAGATCATACAGAGAACGTACTGATCTGAATCACTTAATAAACTAGGATTATTTGTATCCATTCAGAAATAACTCTGCGTTCTTATTCGTTCAGTGTTTTATTCTGGTTATTTCTTTTCATTTTGTGCCATTCTCCTTAGTTACGTTGTATTCATTCTGTGTTACAGCTATCATCTCTGAAAATTATGTCTCCTGTCATTTTTCTATTTTTCTTTTTTTTTCTTTTCGTGTGCATTCATTAACCTGAAAGAGTTTTGTCCTCCTAACTTTATGGACAGTGACAACATCCCTTTCGTGTTGCGAGTGCATTTCTTCTGTCCCTTTCCTTCCACCCGATCTTTCATTCTTCTCTCTTTTCTTTCATCCTTTCCTGAACGCACGTCCAGCATGGTGAACCTCTGCCTACTACTGTGCTGAACGAATGACTACCCCTGTACTGCGGACAGCAATCTAGGAATGTGAATCGCGGGCCCGAGAGAATCCACGTCCCAGAACCGAACTCTGAAACCAAGAAGTCCCTCAACACCTGCTCCAGTACCCTGCAAGCTGAGGAAGCCAGCGGTGACTGTGACACTCACCGCTGACGTCATAAATGACCTTCTTCTCCTTGTCGCTTTTCCGGCGTTCTGCTTTGGCGCTGTCCAGATCCGTCGTGGACCCTTTCTTCCGCACTGCAACACACAGAGTCAGGCGTACCATGGCAATGTTGTGGGACGGATATGTTAGGTTTTGAGAATGTATGATATTGCCTGAATTTATAAAACTGCCTCTGAAGTCTATTCTGTACTGGCCATTGGGAGGGGGGGGGGGGGGGGGGGCACTGGACTCATGTGTTCCTATTTAACTGCATGCAGACAAGTGTATATGCCTAGATGCGTTATATGACAAGTTACATGCTTCAGAATGGAGGAGGGGATGACGGAGCATCTGCTTCCGCATATTGGACAACGTTCCCGTTGGGATTCAATCCAGACTTGATTCTGAGCACACTCCACCCATGGGGGACATACTTCACGACACCAAACGCAGTTCCCACACCCACCAAACGGGGAAACTATTCCGGACAAATATTGTACCGTCCAGGATCTACTTCACACAGATTCAGCAGGACTGAGGATTTCCTTCAGACTTGCTTTGTAAGGTTCGGACTTCTGCAGCTTTGATGGTCAGCTAAAGGCAAAATCCACAGCGCTAATGATCTGCTTCCCGGATGTTTTGAAAACCCCTCTGGCAGACAGTTTTAGACGTATTGTGCGGTTCTGGGAAAGTAAGCTTACTTTCGACAAGTTGCATTGGCGTAAGAATCACTTTCGACAGATAAAAGTCTGAATCTTAAAACAAACAACACGCGCACACACACACACACACACACACACACACACACACACACACACACACACACACACACACACCACAAACAACACACGCGCGCGCGCGCGTGTCATTGAACCGATGTTGAACGAACCTTGCTGGAAATATTAAATGTTGTTCAAAGAACACATTAACTTTTGGTGCGGATCCCCATTAATGGGCGGATGTTTGTTTGTTTTTTTAACTTCACCGAACACACCGAAATAGATGTTTAAAAAGACATTGTCGTAAATTTCTCCTGAACCAATGCCTGGATTTCAATACGGGTACAAGGTCAGGCCTTTTCAGATGTGCTGATATCTCGGAACTTGTAAGGTTTGGTAGGGATCCGGATTACAGCCGGGTACAGCGAGCAAACCAACATTCATAAAGGGGGAAGGGAGTTGGGAGGGCGCAAGATATTCATGCGGTCACCACACAGCAGCAAATGAAGCTGGAAACCTGCAACTTCCCGAGAGTGTGCTTCAGACAAGGAGAGCTGAGCTAGGTACAAACAGTTTTGATGCATCTGTCATTGTTTGGGAGCTTGAACTATACATCAGGAGATTACGATGGACAGGGTACCCAGGTTCTGACTGAGATCAAGAGGTCTCTTCAACACTGACGGGAGTCCACGCTCTACCCACTGTCTTTCTAACCTGAGCAGCACTGAGATTCAACCTGTACATAATTGTAAAGACTTTAACGATCATCTAGCGCACTGTCTACGGGTTTAAAGTTTTGAATAAAGACTACTCCAGGCTAACTGTTAGGGTGTGGAAGATGTGCAGTGCAGCCTTACACAGGCGGTTCTCCTTGTAGAGCACGGGGCTGGCGCTCTGCCCCTCCTTGGTGAGGAAGGCCGGGGCGCTGGGGGACCCCGTCATGGAGGGCGTCACCTCTAGACTATCGCGCTGCGGGGGATGTGACCTTCTCTCTTGCTGCTGGTGTTGGTGGTTGTGTTGTTGTGGTTGTTGTTGTTGCTGCTGCTGTTCATCAGCAGCCACCATCTTCAGGGTCCGTCCATCTCCACTGAAACACAGGAAGAAGCGTTGCTGACCTGTCAACTGGTCAATTTGACAAAAGTCGTTTGTCAAAGAGCGTGGTAAAATGGTGTTGGAGGGAAACATTTAAAATAAAGAGAAAGAGCTGCTGGAAGTAGTCATGGCAGTAACAAGAGTTGTAAGAAACATCAGTCAGCGTCTGAATCCTAGAAGTAAGATACACAGGACCAGTGACGTAAAAACAGAGCCACCGCCCTGCTCAGCGCTTAACGTATATGCTATCCCATCAAAACTGTCATTTACTTGTCAGTGTGACGTGATAGTAAATAGGGTTCCCATAGAGATACCTGGATATACACCACTTTATAAGAACAGATGAACATTAAGGAACCCTGGAGGAATACTACTCTTGGTTTAAAAAAAAATAAAATGGCGTCCCTCATTACAGCTTAAGAAAAGACAAAATAATTGTCAATGCATAGTTTCAGGGGTCATGATCTGTTTGACAATGTCCTGTTTTTCAAGTTCAGCAAGCAAATCGTTACACGAGATGTTCTGTTCGAGGGTGTGTACATCACGCCAAAAGGGTCCCCATTTTAGAACTAAGATGTTTTCAGAAAATGAACTAAGACGTTTTCAGTGAGACAGAGGAATGCTCCATTTCCGGGACCACGAAAGTCTTTGTTTGCTGAATGATTTTCATGCCAGAACAGGAATACTGGATGACACTGCCAATGTTGAGGAGGAACATGTTTGCTGAATGATGTTCATACCAGAACAGGAATACTGGATGACACTGCCAATGTTGAGGAGGAACATATTTGCTGAATGATGTTCATGCCAGAACAGGAATACTGGATGACACTGCCAATGTTGAGGAGGAACATGTTTGCTGAATGATGTTCATGCCAGAACAGGAATACTGGATGACACTGCCAATGTTGAGGAGGAACATGTTTGCGCACTTGGTGACACCCAGTGGGAAGACCAACAAACAATGCTGTACCGGAAAGAGGATCAATCAGTCAATACAATGCTGTACGGAAAGAGGATCAATCAGTCAATACAATGCTGTACCGGAAAGAGGATCAATCAGTCAATACAATGCTGTACCGGAAAGAGGATCAATCAGTCAATAATGTATGAGTAAATGTCATAAACTTTTATTGACCTTTTATTGATGCTATTATTGTAAATAGGCGCGCTGGGGTAGACTGTGGCACTGGAAAGTGTACATGCAACATGAGAGTCTTGTACACTACGCCATAGTTCGTGTAAATGTGTTCCACTTCGTTACAGGTTCAGAGTGTTTATTGTCCCACTGTTTTGAAACGGATGCACTGTTGAAAAATAAAGTAAGAGTGTTGAAAGTGTGAGGGATTTTAGAGCTAGTTAAGTGTACAAAAATTGTCGGGCAGTTTTGGTTGAAATTTTCAAATTACGAGAGAAACAATTCAAGAGCTGAGGAGTAAAGACCCAAATGCATGCTGCAAAATGATAATATCATAATAATGATGATAATAATAAAAATAATAATACTGATGTGATAATAGTAATAATAGATAGGCAAATGAATTAATTAAAGAAAACTGAAAGACTGAAATGTCTGGGACAATATCGTCCGAGACATTTCTTCAACATCTTAAACATTTAAATAAGGTTGACGAAAGGGACAGACAAATCTTTGCTAGGGACAGGCCTAATACCTATGAACACGAAGTGTTAGACAGACCATCAACAGACGACAATGTCACACGAGCAATACAAAATCTGAAGTCTAGCTAGGCATGTGGTCGTGATTATTCAATAAATGAATAATTTAAAGCATAACATGGTAAAATCATACAAATATTCACTACGATTTTTAAACTCGATTCTCATTTCTGGAAAAACTCCAGCTAAATGGTCCACACGGATGCTTAAACCTATATTTGAACAGAAAGGCAACCCAGATGATCCGAATACCTATTAGGGTAAAGCGCTTCTAAGGTGCTTTAGTATACTATGTACAAGCGTGAAAAACAAAAGAATTGTTAAATTATTTGATACAAATGAAATTATTGCATTTGAACAAGCCATATTTCGGCCAAAACACTCAAGTGTCGTTCACATTTTTACGGTACACTGCATGCAATAATGCATTCCATACTTAGCCGATCAAATCTTTGATATGACCCTATTAGGACGGGAGGCAAGTTATATATCGAGTAGGAAGTAGAAAGTGAAGACCTTTTGCTTTCATGAAATGATACTGATGTGTCATTTCCATTTACTTTCTATGCAGTTTTCTTGAAAATGAACATGCTCGTCTTGTCTTGCTATGAACATGCTCGTCTTGTCTTGCTATGAACATGCTCGTCTTGTCTTGCTTAGTCTTGCGCAGTTCATTCACATCATCACTGCTGCACTTCAGCGCCAATAAGAAAGAAAGAAAGACTCTGGAACAGCCACATTAACAAACAATACCACACACTGGACAATTAACGCCCATTCCAGCGTTAAAGCACTGACAATCTAGTCGGGCAATGAGAGATGGCATCATGCAAAACTTAGCTTGTCATCAATCGCAACAACAGAAAAAATCATGAAGACTTCATGCAGGTGAATGGGCCCCAAGGGCACCAAAATCAAGACGATTTTTTTTTAAGTGAAGAGATTGTGAAAAAAAAAAATCAAAAGCACACAATATCAAAACAGCGGCGGGGATGCTGTAACCCCAGATAGACACTCCCTGTATCCAGACAGGGGTGAGTACATGGAGAGAGAGAGAGAGAGAGAGAAGAGAGAGAGAGAGAGAGAGAGAGAGAGAGGGAGGGAGGGAGAGGGAGGGAGAAAGAGAGAGAGATTGAGAAAGAGAGAGAGAAAGAGAGAGAGGGGGGAGAAAGAGAGAGAAAGAGAGAGAGGGAGAAAGAGAGAGAAGGGGGAGAAAGAGAGAGAGAGGGAGAGAGAGAAAGAGAGAGAGAGAGAGAGAGAGAGAGAGAGAGAGAGAGAGAGAGAGAGAGAGAGAGAAGAGATGCTTCCTCACCGTAATTTTCGGAGCATAAGCAGCATACTATGCAGACGGGTCAGAGACCCACAGTCACCCATTTCGACAAACTGACGGCAAGCTCTGTCGCTGCTTTCTTGTGTGCGTGGATGCGTGTCTGTGGTGAATTGTCATGTCCATAGACAGTGACCACTGTCAACCTATCTCGCGGTCTGACGATAGCTCAAACGTGGACTTCCTTCGCAATTATGAGGCGTTAATGACCTTTCCTCCAACTGTCATGGCTGTCTCCCTAACAGACACTTGTTTGTCACGCAATGTGTGGCGTTGTCCTCAGCTGAATCAAACAGAACGGTATTGCATTGTATTGAATTGTGTCGTGTTGTATCCTATCGCAACGTAAGATATTATAATTGCATCATACCGTTTCATTGTTGTATATGCGTACTGATACCTTGTTTTGTATCGCCGTCTGTTGTGCTGTATTATATTGGTCAATAACTGATCTAAAAAAAATCTTGGGCAAAAACGGTAAAGGATCGGTTTCAATACACACGTCTGTGACGACGATATACGATGACGATGCTGACGATGATGAACATTATAATTTTAACAGGGACAGTAAGAACAAAAGCACGGCAGTCTGGTTTGAATGCTTAATCACGATAATAGCGCTGCATTATGTCTCCCTGCTCCCAATCGCACTCCCCACTATTACATCTCTGCCTCTCCCTTCATGCCAATGTTTGGTTGTTTTTTTTTTTTTTTTTTTTTTTTTTTTTTTTTTTTTTTGGGGGGGGGGTTCCGCAGCGGCGAGCAAACGAACGAAATCTTATCAACAGACACACTCATTTTTTTAACATGCGACCGCTAGTAGTGCAGCAGCAGCAGCAACAGCAACAGCAAAAAACAGTTTTGGTAGAGGTAATTGGAGTAGTAGTAGTAAAAGTAGTATCACTTGTCATAGTAGGAGTAACTGTAACAGTATAGTAGTAGTAGTAGTAGTAGTAGTAGTAGTAGTAGTAGTAGGAGGAGGAGGAGGAGGAGGAGGAGGAGCTGATGTGGCAGTAGAACAGTGGTCGTCGTACCTTTACCAGCAACAAGCAGGAGCAGCAGCAGCAGTAGCAACAGCAAACGTATAGCAGAAGTCGTGGTAGCACCAGCAGCAGCCGCGGTAGCAGTGCTGCTACAACTATCATAATCACTCATATCTGCCGCTGCTACCAAACCCCCAATAACCAATAAAAACACCAAAAAATTACCACACCACCACTACCACCATTAATGCCACTAACACCACCTCCTCCATTACTATCAAGGACGGAAACAGCATACGGATTATGCGGGTGCCGACCCACATCCCCTCTCCTTCTCCTGCCTCGCATATAAACTAACACACCCCACCAACACCAGCACACCGCACCAACGAAAACGCCGACGACGACGACAGCAACAACACACGAAAGTCAATTCAGCAAACCTGGACCCGCTTCTTATCTGGTCACGACACGCCAGTCAAGACAGACCCCTGCACGAGCAGTCCACTTACAACAGCAGCACCTCCAGGACCCGGCCAGCCCGAGAGCTTGGGGAGAAGACGACCGCAACGCCCTCGTCGCCCTCACCCTCCTCATCCTCGGTGATGTCCCCATGTTGGCCCGCGTCATGCAGTAGGTCAGCAGCTGCCTTCGTGACAGTAAGCGAGCCATGCTCAGGAGGCTGGCAGATCCCCAGGGACACCACCCTGACCATTCCCCTGACGGCAACGTTCTACGACACCCTCTGGTCACTGGCCCTCATGGCGCTGACCAGTGGGAGACAGACGCACAGGTTTCAGGACCAGCAAGTCACTGCAGCCAAGCGGTGCTGATTCCCCAGGTCATGTTTGGAGATTGACAAAGTGG
>CM031596.1:8077924-8087924 GCA_018398815.1 Conus ventricosus | reverse complement strand
AGATAGGGAGGCAAAGAACATCAATGTGTCTTCTATCCTGTGCATCGGCAAGAGATGTATGTTGATCCCTAACAACCAAGGACTGGTAAAGGTGCAGATTCACAGATCGTAGGACGCTGGCCAGTGATGCAATACCCTTCGTCCTACCCCTCCATCGCCACGAAGACTGGCGCGACAGTTGCTGTTGTGTGACGTGGTTATCCCCACTGCTTTAGCCAGTCGTGTCGCAGACCACTTCCAAGCAACCACCTTCTTTTCCGCAGGAAGACTGAAGCATTTAAGAGAGTAGTGATGAATTGTCAATGACTTATTTGATGAGACCTTGCTACGCGCTGTGTGAAACACGTGAGTGACATAATTTGATTTGCTACAATGCTTCCTTTCAGTACAGACTGTTCGCTCTTTTCACTCACGAGGCGTGTGTTCCCTTCATATGTCTGTTATCAGTAGTTTTAGAGGGGAATCTGGAACATACTCCTTCCTCTGCCCCTGTAGAAGCAAAAAAATCAGCATTCCTAAAATCAAGCTTGCACGCCTGTGGTTACGAGAGAAAAAGGCTGAAGAGCGAGGTCAACGTTCCCGTCGCCTAGTGACTGTGAGGGCAGTGCACTGAAAGAGGTTCACCGTATTTAAGGCACAGCGTCATGGAGGGCAGGCCATCCCTCTTCTTCGGCCGCCTTTCTATTTCGCTGAACTGAGTGAGGTGCCCATTAACTGCTGGGTGGAAAGAGAAGGCGTTTTCAAGCCGTAAAATCCAACCCGGTAAGTGGTTCGAATTCGCAGCCGTCAGCTCTGCCGGCACGCGCTCTAACAATTTGACCCTTGGCCCTTCTGGTCATATTCGTGTTAATCATATTCATTCGGCAGTTCTCGAAACGATTTTAGCATGAGTGTCACACCGTATCCTACCACATGAAACGCCAAAGTACTGAACAATTATTCCTTTAAGGTTTCTTCCTTTAAAGCAGCTGTAACAAACCGCATATCAGTCTAAGCTTTCATGGAGCACTGTCCACTCAGTTGTGACCTAAAACATAACACAAACAGTATTTGTAGATAATCAACCTAACTCTTACAGCTTGCATAACATTGAAGAACGCTGCTTCATAACAAATCTTTGATCACAAGATAACCAGACTTGACACTGCACAATATTCGCGTCGAATTCACACAAAGTAAAATCACCTTTGAATATAACAATTAAAAAGCAACAAAAATGGACGTTAGGTAATCTACAGCAGCCCTCAATTAATCATGAATTCAGCTTGAATCCGACGTGCCGACCACGCGCTTCGTAACAGTCAGACCCTCCCACCTGCTGCTACGGCACAGAACTAACTGACCAACCGTCCAGCAACACATGTGGTTACAAGCAGACCGGCGTTACCGTGCGGGTGGGCGAGTGAAGGCGAAGAGTGGGCAGAAGAGGGGGGAGGGGGGAGGGTGAAGGTGGAGGCGGGTGGAGGTGGAGGTGGGGGGGGGGGGGGGGCGGAGGGAGGAAGGGGTTCACTACCAGCCGGCTGGTTTGGCCCAGTGCCCTAGAGAGGACGATCGCCCATTGGCTGGCTCTGTCGCTGCCATCCATCTCCGCGGTCAGCAATCAACACAAGCCCCATTATACTGACGGTTTTCTGAGTGGACAGCGACAACAGAATTCTGAATACACACACACACACACACACACACACACACACACACACAAGAGAGAGAGAGAGAGAGAGAGAGAGAGAGAGAGAGAGAGAGAGAGAGAGAGAGAGAGAGCTCAACTAGTTTAATTGCAAAGGCCGCTGACCTATCTGCAATGAGGTCAAGAACTAAAGTAGAACACACACGCGCCGGCGCATATACTAAAAATCATGAAAGAAAATAATTATTTGCATAACGAAATGTTCTTCCTGAAATTACTCTGGCATTTGTGTGTTAACTGATAACACAGAGAGAGAGAGAGACAAGACAAGACAAGACAAAATTCTTTATTTTCGAGGATAATAGATAAGCACTAACGTGCTTTTTTACATCCAGTCCTCGCCCTGAGTAGGGACTACAACATGCAGTGAAATCAATTAATGTAAGAAATCAAAGAAGCAAGCAAAGCGGTCATGTAATCATAGAGGAACATCAAATGAAAATAGAAGATAAATGAAAACAAAACAAAAAATAAGAATAACAATAAACAAAACAACAACTAAAAAATGATAATAACAAAAAAATAAAATGAAATAAAAAAGAGAATAATAATAATGAAGAGGAAGGTGAGAGCGGGTGTAGGGAGTGAGGTGGGCTGGGGAAACATAGGTAAGTGTACTACAACGAGAGAGAGAGAGAGAGAGAGAGAGAGAGAGAGAGGACAGAGAGAGAGAGAGAGAGAGAGAGAGAGAGAGAGAGAGAGAGAGGGAGCCGTGTACCCCTCTCCCTTGCTCCCCCCCCCCCCCCCCCCCCCCCCCCCCCCCCCCCCCCCCTCCATAGCCTATCCATCCCCTCACCCTTGCGGTCTGTTTTTCCAAGTCTGTATTGGCCCATGTCTGTGTTTTACCGGGCAAATGTTCGCCCAAAGCCTATGTTGCCCTCGAGGTCTATGTTGCCTCGAGGTCTATGTTGCCCTTGAGGTCTTTGTTGCCCTTGAGGTCTGTGTTGCCCTCGAGGTCTGTGTTGCCCTCGAGGTCTATGTTGCCCTCGAGGTCTATGTTGCCCTTGAGGTCTATGTTGCCTGGAGGTCTATGTTGCCTCGAGGTCTATGTTGCCTTGAGGTCTATGTTGCCTTGAGGTCTATGTTGCCCTCGAGGTCTATGTTGCCTTGAGGTCTATGTTGCCTTGAGGTCTATGTTGCCCTTGAGGTCTGTGTTGCCCTTGAGGTCTATGTTGCCTCGAGGTCTATGTTTCCTCGAGGTCTGTGTTGCCCTCGAGGTCTATGTTGCCCTTGAGGTCTGTGTTGCCCTTGAGGTCTATGTTGCCTCGAGGTCTATGTTGCCCTTGAGGTCTATGTTGCCCTCGAGGTCTATGTTGCCCTCGAGGTCTATGTTGCCCTCGAGGTCTATGTTGCCTCGAGGTCTATGTTGCCCTCGAGGTCTATGTTGCCTCGAGGTCTATGTTGCCTCGAGGTCTGTGTTGCCCTCGAGGTCTGTGTTGTCCTTTATGTTGCCTCGAGGTCTGCTCACCTAGGTCTATGTTAGCCATTGTCTATGCTTACCCTGGTCGTCGTTCATCCTGGGCAGATCTTTACCCAGATCTACGTTACCCTTACTTGTTATCGTTGTTCTTCTTTTAATTGTTCCTCGTAATAATGTTTACTTTCAATAAAATTCAAGAGGTTTGGAGGCTGCTACCTCTACCTTTGTACAAGTAGGTCTATGTTCTCCAAGGTCTATGTCTTCGTGATCTTAACGGTTCTACTTACCTAAATTCAAAATAAAGGTCACATTACCCCGAAATCAGACACGGCGACCCAGAGCGAAGTTAAAGATTGAGTGACGTCTAAAAGGTGAGGTCACCCGGAACGAGTTACAAAGACCCAGGGTATCATAGAGGTATGATGATCCAAAAGTGAGTTGCAGTGCATCAGACTCAAGTCCACGTGACCCGAAATATGCCACTGTGACCCAAAGAGTCGTCAACATTTCACAACCCCCAGTGGATGAGGGTGACTCACACCCAGACTACACAAGTGGCAGAGGGAGGAATCCTGCGACCCACACCCACAGTGAAGTTCGTGTGACCCACACAACGTGTCGCAACAACCCACGTCCAGGTTGCAGCCCGCGTGACTGACCCAGACTGGGTCTTAGTGACAAAGAGTGGTATAAAATGTGAATCAAAATGGGTCACGCTGACCCACGCACAGGTTAACAGTCTTTTTCCAGACCAGGTTAAAACCGAGTGATTCCTAAATTGTCATGGTGACACAGGTCAAGATCGATTGAATTAATGAACTATGGCAAGCCACATCCGAAGTAAAGGTCAAATGTTCAAGAATGGGATATTATGAATCTGATCAAGATCAGAAAAGGGGATGATCCAGGGAGGGAAACAAAGACCTCAATCGCATGAAGTTGATCCAGACTGTGTCGCCATGAACCAGAGACCTCAATCGCATGAAGTTGATCCAGACTGTGTCGCTATGAACCAGACCTGCTTTACTGGGTAACTGACCTGGACTGAATCAGGACGACACAGCATGCGTGCATCAGCCTTGCCCTTCCTTCTGGGTCCAAGTAACTGTGGCCAGTTCTAATCACTTGACATTTAACATCACTGCGAGTCACTGATATCATATCATACGTCTCTTGACCTGTGACTATTACTGGATCACCACGCCCCTTCTCGTTCACCTGACCTTTAACCTAGGTCCGGATCACCATGGTCTGTTCTTAGTTGTTTAGCTTTCAAGACACCTCTAGGCTGCTTTAACCCATTTTGGATCACCTTGTCTTGAACCTAGCGGACCCGGGCCAGCCGATCCATTATGAGTCACTCGACCTTTAAGTTCTGTGTGGCCAGCAATATCGTACACCGGATCACTTGATCCTTAAACTAGGTCTCGGTCACCCTGACCCATGTTGGGTCATTTAACAATCTTTACCGTCACTCTGGGTCACCGCCAACTATTCTGGGTCAAGCATCCCTTGATATTTCTGGGTCGTTTGACATTCAACCTATGTCCAATCACAATATAAGATACACGGTCACTTGTCTTTTACCCTTGATCTGATTCGGCGGACCCATCTGGGGGTCACACGGGTCTTTTAATGTAAATGAAGGAAGACAGGGCTGGGGGTGGAGACCCAGGAAAGCGGGACATAGAATGGACAGAAGACAGACCTTGCTGGAGACAGACCTAGGGAAAGCATAGATCTGGGTTAAGGAACATGCCCCTGAGGGAACTGTAGTGCTAAGAGAAAGGGTGGGGGTTGGGGGTGGGGGTTGGGGGTGGGAGGAGGGCAGACGGAGGAGGGGTGGTATAGACCTAAGCGAACGTACGCCTACGAGGAATACATTTCTGGATAGAGATAGAAATAGGGGTCATAGACCTCGAGGACAGGAAGCAGGAAAGCGCTGGAGATGGGGGGGGGGGGGGGGGGGGGGAAGGGGGGGGGGGGATACAGACATGGATAAGTATGAGTCAGGAGGGATCACAAACCTGGGGGGAAAAAGTCTGGGGTCCTAAAGATCTGTTCCCGACATGTGCAACGAGTCAAGGAACAAAGTTCCTGCTGCCCAGTGTTACCGACCGAAAGCACCCAGTTTTAAAGAGACACCTGCAGCAAGCAGACTGTGGCCACAGATCTTTGTACGTCAGAGAGAGAGAGAGAGAGAGGCCGTCTGGTCTGTGTAGAGACTGAGGCCACAGGTCTTTGTACGTCAGAGAGAGAGAGAGAGAGAGAGAGAGAGAGAGAGAGGAGAGAGAGAGAGAGAGAGAGAGAGAGAGAGAGAGGCCGTCTGGTCTGTGTAGAGACTGAGGCCACAGGTCTTTGTACGTCAGAGAGAGAGGAGAGAGAGAGAGAGAGAGAGAGAGAGAGAGAGAGAGAGAGAGAGAGGGCCGTCTGGTCTGTGTAGAGACTGACAGCCACACAGACCCTGAAGCCCTGGCGGTTTGGTGCCATCCTATTGCTGCTGCAGCTCCCCAATTGTTTCTGTCACTCACTTCGGACCACTCACCTCGTTATTGTGGCTGTTGTTTGACGCGGACACACACACACACACACACACACACACACACACACACACACACAGAGAGAGAGAGAGAGAGAGAGAGAGAGAAGAGAGAGGAGAGAGAGAGAGAGAGAGAGAGAGAGAGAGAGAGATCTAGCGACTTGGTGTTTAACAGGGAGATAACTTGATCCACGGTCTTGAAGATAAAGAGACTGACACTAGTGACAGTGCATGTGCGCGCACTTGCAAACAGATCTACACAAGAAAAAAGAAAGAAAGTGAGAAGAGAAAGGGCAGGGAGCAGGGGGGGGGGGGGGGAGAGGAGAAGAAAGGGAACAGGAGCAGGGAAGGTTTTGGGAACCAGTGTCAAACTTTATGATACGGGGTGGCTGTGTGTGTGTGTGTGTGTGTGTGTGTGTGTGTGTGTGTGTGTGTGTGTGTGTGTGTGTGTGTGGGTGGGTGTGTAACGGATGGGAGGGGTGGGAGGGGGCACAGATTGATGCAGGCTAGCAAAAAGTAATAACGGTGAGAAGAAACTGGATGAAAACACAAAAAACAAACATCAGATGTCCAAGGAGGCGGACCATCGGGTGCAAAGAATGTGGATGGGGAGAGGTTAGGGGTGGCGAGGCGCCTCAATACATCCATCATCATTCCACCTTCCGGCCAGCCAAAGGGGGATATAACCCTCCCCCTCCTCCCCCCCCCCCCCCCCCCCCCCCACTCCACCCCCACCCCACCTCGCCTCTCCATGCAACATCTCTTGGCCAAGATCACGGCTAAAAAAGCTCGGGGCATTGAACTTGACTCCGATCACGAGCCTTGTTTGACCGTTCAGGGTTAAATGTGGCAGATGTAACTATTAGCTAACGTTTTTACCGCTTGTTAGGCCTCCGTCCCCCGCTCCCCTACCCTACCCCGGCCCAGTCAGCTCCATCGGCCGGCGAACGCCGAGAATGACGGCCTCTCGACCTTGCAACTTTGACGTGAGGTCTGCGGTTAGCTGGCAGATCGCGGGCGGGAGGGAATGGAGAGCCCGTGGGAGGGGAGACTGAAGAAGAAGAAGACTGGTGTCTACATTCTTCTGGAGAGGTTCTGACCTCTAAAAAAAGAGAGAAGAAACCGAACCGAATAACAAAAAGTTGAAGAGCGCGAGGGTTTGGGCAGGAAAGGTTAGGTCTAACTACCCAAAGAGTGAAACCATGTTCGTCGGTCAAGGGGAAGGTTACTAATGTAGCCAAAGTTAACCAAAAAAATAAAAGGGGGGGGGGGGGGGAGGAGGGAGATGGGGAAAAGAACTGGGCGGAGAAAAGGCAAAGGGGGTGGTGGTTGTGGGAGGGGGGGGGGGGGGGTCAATAGGGGAAAAACTGTTTTGATATGACACCTAACATGGCGTTACTCTCTTTTAGCATTTCTTGTCTCGTGACACTGTCTTTTGACGTTCTCGTTTTCATTTTTTAAAAAATTAAAAAAAGCTTTTCAGGCGCTTCTCTCTGTTGTCACCGGATCAGGACGTGATGGGGGTGTGCGGGTAAGAAAAAGGGGCCGGGTTGTGGTGATGAGGGGAATGGGTGGTGGTGGAAATATGGCCGGAGAAAGAGGAGTAGGGGATGGAGGAAAGGAGGGGGTATAGGTTTTGGAAAACCCGACGGCTGTCACCTTATTTGGTGATCACTCTTTTCTCCAAAGCATTGCTTTTTGACAATCACGCTTTACGTTTGTGTCAGTTATAGCGCAGCTATTCCCACTGGGGCATATCAGGACTGTCAGAACGCGCGCGCGCACTGCACACACACACACACACACACACACACACACACACACACACACACACACACACACACACACACACACACATCCCCACCCCACACCCCACCCATACACAGGACGCCAGTCATTCCTCTGAATGCGACAGCCTGATAAAATAAAAAATAAAAATAAAAAACGTTGTTGTTGTTGTTTTCTAAAGACCGGCTAAAACAATGAGTGTCACACAATACATTAAAAAGTCCAGACAGTCAAACAGAGTCTACAGTATGGATAGCTGCCCGTTCTGGATAGTGTATGAAA
The DNA here is from genome assembly GCA_018398815.1 of Conus ventricosus. Classification (NCBI taxonomy): domain Eukaryota; kingdom Metazoa; phylum Mollusca; class Gastropoda; order Neogastropoda; family Conidae; genus Conus; species Conus ventricosus. Next base: position 8,080,208 of record CM031596.1, on the reverse strand, counting down.
ACTCAGTTCCTGGCGCAAGACAATAACAAAGAGGAAAAAAACCACCAAACAACCCTGGCAAGTCATAATTGCCAGTTACTTAGAGAGACTTTCTAGAACAAAGACAGATGAGAAGTTCGTATCATAGTTAAGCTTGACATCCACATTTCTTTAAACTGTCGTCTGTTATCTGCCCAACAGTCGTCAGAGAACTGACCATAGCCCAGAGCTCGTTTGTTCACACCAACACATTAGATATTCTCTGATAGATACTTATGGGAGCTCGTCATTTTACGAACAACTGACATCTAATTGGTCTGAAAGACCAATCTTGTAAGTGCCGTCAGAAAGACGGAGAGAGAGGAGAGAGGGGGTTTGTGTGTGTGTGGGAGAGAGAGAGAGAGAGAGAGAGAGAGAGAGGAGAGAGAGAGGAGAGAGAGAGAGAGAGAGAGAGAGGGGGGGGGATAGAAGAAGAAGAAGAAGAAGAAGAAGAAGAAGAAGAAGAAGAAGAACAACAACAACAACAACAACAACAACAACAACAACAACACAACAACAACAACAACAACAAAACAAGAAGAACAAGAACAAGAAGGCGAAAGGAAAAAAAGCGAGAGATCAACCCTAAAAGAAAACAAAATCCGAAATCACCTACAAGAATCCTCTGACATTACCTTGCAGTTTGGGAACAAAGCTGTGGCCAGAATAAACGGAATCGAAGAGTCCTAACAACTAGAATGAGACGCCGGAAGCGTTCAAAACATCCCCAGACCGCAGCTTCTAACCGCTTCATCCCGATACTTCCTTTCCCCCTCTGCCCACTCCCCTCCCCTCCCCTCTCTTCCCTCCCTCCACACTGGACGCTGGAGGCGTCAATACGGCCCAGTAGGAGCCTGACAGGAGACCTCCACTTCTGACGTCAATCTCTGATAACGCTGGCGATAAATACCGCGGCACTTCTCCCCGGGAACATTAAGGAGGCTTCTCCCGCTGATAGTGGACTCTGTGTTGCCCACCGGGTCCCCAGACCCTCTCTGCCTGCTGCCGACTGCCTCCCTGGGTGAGGGGGCTATCGGCAGTTCGACGGGTGAGGGCTGGGCTAGGCCTGATTGGGTGGACTCCTGGAACCTCGCTTCGGTGTTTCAAGTGACCCTTCCCATCCGTTCTGACCTGGAGTGCTGTTTGCTTCAAGCTGAGCTGGTCACTGGAGACCGATCATTTAGCACAACTGAGCAAAACGCCATGCTTTTCGTTAGTTTCAAAATGAGGTGACTGTACGCTGAAATTGAAACAAACCAATAAGAAAAAACACTGTTCCGCCCGACGAAAGACCAACAACATTCAGGACAATGAAAACGAAGAACCAGCAATCACCTATCTCCTCAAATTGGGCGACTAATTTTAAACGGATCAGCCCACCATCCTCAGGAACTACGAGGGCGATCTTTAAGTAACAGCCATAGTTGCTTCAGATTTGTTTAGCAGTGCGAGCCACGTATGACTATGGTATTTTCCTTTTGTTTATAGTGTTTCTATTTTTTCCTTGCCCTTTTTATGCGATAGAAGCAAACTCCCTTCGTGCATCATCTTCTGATACTGGCTTTCGTTAAAGATCAAGTGGGTTCCGATCTTCTGCGCTTACTCCTCCCATCCAGTTAAATCAAAGTCAGTAGTGATCCATACAGTTGGAAGTCAGACATCCTCTACGAGTAGGTGAAAGCCAGTTTTATGTCAGGTCGGCTGGGAAACGTCACTGCATGTTGAAAGTAGCAGTACATGCAACCATTTTTTCTTCAGCTTGTTAACCTTAACAGTGCAGAATACTTTTGGATTGTTTGCCCTCTAAATCGCATTGAAAACAATGACTCTTATAAACATTAACTGCCACCCACGTACTTAAGTCTTTGCGTTTCTTCGTAAGTGATCAGTCTGTCAGAGAGATTCGTTGTAGTCTACGGATTGCAGACAGATTCTGCTTGCAGAGGAACATATACAAGACATGAAATTAGTGTTTCTATTCAGGAAAACTAATTTGAAAATGACCAATATGTCACACATGTCTGACAGCATTTTGATTGAAAGTTATAGGGAAAAAATCTCTACCTATAAAATCCAACCAGACACTCTAAACCACGGCCAAGAAGACTGACGCAATCAATATATCTCACGACCCAGTAAACCTACAAGAATCAATAACTTCACGACTTTCAAACCGCACATACATAGAAATCGTACATCAATTCCCATGCCTGTGATTGCCACACTCCTTTTCTTCCCGGACTATGTACCTGTGTTGGATCTCCGC
>CM031596.1:8072924-8075424 GCA_018398815.1 Conus ventricosus | reverse complement strand
AAAACGTTTAGACTAGAAATTACATTACATGAAGACACTAGGTCATTCCACAAACAACCACCAGAGTAAATGAGGCTAGATTTTAAAAGCTCAATCCTCGGTAGGGGTATCTGAATCTTTCTGACATTGCGAATCAGGTTCGTTTTAAATTTATTTTTCAAAGTTGGTGGTGCATGATTGGACATTATCCTAAACATGAAAATTGCTTTGCTATAAGTGAGTTTCCATTTTAGAGGCAAAATATCTAAACGTTTATAATCAGAGGGAGTTACAGTTGTAGATTTGAGAAGAACGAGTTTCACAGCCCGTCTATGAAGACTGAAGAGTGGTTTTAATACGTTATAACTGGCCGAATCCCACAATGTAGAAGAGTAATTCAAATGAGATTCAATGTACAAGTAAAAATACAGCTTACGACAATGTTGGTCTAAGAAATATTTTAGTTTTGAAAGCTGGTGAATCTTTTGAGACCGATGTTTGCAAAGCATTGTGACATGAGAAGACCATGACAAATTATTGTCTACAATGACACCAAGGACTTTATGATGATCAACTTCTTCAACTGTTTCATTATTTATACCAAGAGATAGGGAATCATAAGAAACATTTTGACGCTTTTGTCTGGTGGTTATTATCAAGTACTTCGTTTTTCTGAGGATGGAGACACATGTGATTGAGTTCAGACCATATGATTAATTTGTTAATACTTTCTTGTAAACTTGCATATACATTTTCAATTCTTTTATAACTACAGTGTATTGTGGTGTCATCAGCGAACATTTCACAGAGACTATCAATGAATAGAGGTAAATCGTTTATATATATGGAAAATAAGATAGGTCCGAGTACTGACCCTTGAGGCACACCATGACTAATGGATAATGTAGGAGATACAGATTCATTTACCGAGACCATTTGCTTTCTACCGGAAGAAATGAAGATAGGAGTTCTAACGAATTCTCTAAGTTGTATACCTTAAGCTTTTTAAGAAGAAGATTGCGGTCAATAACGTCAAAGGCTTTCATAAAATCTACCATAAGAACACCTGTAATTTTGTCGTTATTTTATATTAGTAAGCCATTGATCAACTAGGTTTGTCAGTGCTGTTTGGCACGAGTGATTAGCCCTAAAACCGGATTGGTCTTGATGAAATAAAGTGAAAAAATTGAAGTGATCGAGAATATGTTTATTTAGATGGTTTTCCAATGGTTTAGACAGCACAGACAGAATAGAAATGGGCCTGTAGTTAGACGGATCGGTGTGATCACCTGTTTTGTAGATCGGCATTACTCTAGCAAGAGAGAGAGAGAGAAGAGAGAGAGAAGAGAGAGAGGAGAGAGAGAGAGAGAGAGAGGAGAGAGAGAGAGAGAGAGCGATAGAGACAGAGAGAGAGAGAGAGACAGAGAGAGAGAGAGAGGGGGAGAGGGGGGAAGTAGAGGGAGAGAGGGAGAGCATAAAAGGCGCGCCTCATCAAAACAAACATGCGAAGTGGCCGAGTGCAACACGCGGGCAGGTGAACCTCCAAACAAACACCCGGTGGAACCGAGGCACTGACATTACGAAGGCGCACAGCGAGGGGCCGGCGGCTATCGCTCGATCCGCCCGTCTGCAGCTCCAAGCACCCCCTTCCCTCCCTGTCTGACACCATCAAGATAATTATGATGCCGCTCCTCCTTTTCATTACCTGCTGAGCCATCAAAGACGGCGGCGCGCGCCACCAGCAGTTTCACGGCTCGGATGTACGACGCTGTTCTCAAGGTCAGCCCTCAGCAGGGCTCGCTTCATTAATCTTGCATGGGCTGTGTGGGTGAGAGAGGGAGACGCCTACGCGCTCGCATACACACACACGCGCATGCACACACACACACACACACACACACACACACACACACACACAAGTACACACACATACACACCGAAACACACACCACACGCACGCACGCACGCACGCACGCACGCACACACACACACACACACACACACACACACACACACACACACAGACAAACAAACAGACAGACAGACAGACAGACAGACAGAGTCCAACCATCTGAAGTCAAAATTGGGGAACCAGGAGATGATACGGGTAGGATGGCCTTAGGAAGGAGCTGTTCGACTATTCACTGAAAGCATTTCTACCCCCCACCCCCAGGTTTCAAAACACAAAAGTGGGTTTCAAAACGACACAATGCATGTTCTATACATACAACTGTCAACATCCACATAACCTCATTGAACTTCATTCTGCAATACTTTATCATCCCTATACAAACTGACCCTCTTCCCCCAAACCCTAATTTTAAAGGCAAAATTGTGAAATTCAGGATTTTTTCTCCGACTAAATTCGGGATTTCGTGAAGGATTTTTAACTTGGGAAAATTCCATAAAACATTCGGAAGGGCTGGCAGCGCGCGAAAATGACTTATCTCTCATCATCATCAACATTGTCATCATCTCTTGGCCGGAGGCTGACATGTTGTTGTAGAGACTATCTCTTCAT
>CM031596.1:8050424-8067924 GCA_018398815.1 Conus ventricosus | reverse complement strand
TTGGCTCTTAGGTGTAACTTTACGCGCTCTGGAAGCTTCGTACCAATTCTGTTTAATGATAGCACAAGTCAAATTTGGGGCAGTTACTTTGGAGAGATTTGGGAAATCTACTTCTTCATTTCAATTCAACGTAAATAACACACACACACACACACACACACACACACACACACACACACACACACACACTTACATACACACACACACACACACACACACACACACACACACACACACACACACACGCACACGCAGACACACACGCGCACACACACACTCGCACACACACACACACACACACACACACACACACACACACACACACACACACACACACCACACACACACACACACGCACACGCACCACACGCACACACACACACAACATTGAGCATGTGATCATTCAAAACATGGTTCGTCTGAGAGCTGCATGGGAGGCGATAGGCAATATTTCCTCTGCAGAAGAGACGACAGACAATCTTTCTTCTGCAGAAGAGACGACAGACAATCTTTCCTCTGCAGAAGAGACCACAGACAAATCTTTCATCTGCAGAAGAGGCGACAGACAAATCTTTCCTCTGCAGAAGAGACAACAGACAATCTTTCCTCTGCAGAAGAGGCGACAGACAAATCTTTCCTCTGCAAGAGACGACAGACAGATCTTTCTTCTGCAAAAGAGACGACAGACAAATCTTTCCTCTGCAAAAGAGACCACAGACAAATCTTTCCTCTGCAAGAGACCACAGACAATCTTTCCTCTGCAGAAGAGACCACAGACAAATCCTTCCTCTGCAGAAGAGACCACAGACAGATCTTTCCTCTGCAGAAGAGACCACAGACAAATCCTTCCTCTGTAAAAGAGACCACAGACAAATCTTTCCCCTGCAGAAGAGACCACAGACAAATCTTTCCTCTGTAAAAGAGACCACAGACAATCCTTCTTCTGCAGAAGAGACCACAGACAATCTTTCTTCTGCAGAAGAGGCGACAGGCACATCTTTCCTCTGTAAAAGAGACCACAGACAATCTTTCCTCTGCAGAAGAGACCACAGACAATCCTTTCCCTGCAGAAGAGGCGACAGACAATCTTTCCTCTGCAGAAGAGACGACAGACAATCTTTCTTCTGCAGAAGAGACCACAGACAAATCTTTCCTCTGCAGAACAGGCGACAGGCAAATCTTTCCTCTGCAGAAGAAACGACAGACAAATCTTCCCCCATCCCCAAAAGAAGCCATAGCAGAGCGGGCCAGACGACCTGTACTGTGTCTGAAGGCTGGGTGTCGGTGTCAGTGATCGGGGTCTGGGCCAAGTGTCGCTGATGGATGGGAAGAAAAATGGGGGGCTTCAGGAAAGAGGCCGCTGCTGTGGCTCTGATACCCCGCCGTCCTTCGTTGCCCTCCCTGGCGCTGCTGACAGAGGGAAACGACCGCTTTCTGTTTCATGCCCGCTGTACCCCAATACCGGCAACACGAGATTAGCTTGGCTTGCCCTCGGTTCCCAGTCTTCCTTTTCTCCTTGCGCTAACGTTATTTACGGGAGCTCATGTGTCTTGTTGAGAAGCTCATTGTGCCTGACGGCAACCCCTTTTACCTGCTCTCTCTCTCTCTCTCCTCTCTCTCTCCTCTCTCTCTCTCTCTCTCTCTCTCTCTGTGTGTGTGTGTGTGTGTGTGTGTGTGTGTGTGTGTGTGTGTGTGTGTGGTGTGTTGCGCGCGCTTCTGTGAGCGTGTGTTTGAGAGGAGAGAGAGAGAGAGAGAGAGAGAGAGAGAGAGAGAGAGAGAGAGAGAGAGAGAGTTTCTTTATGTCACTACCATTACATGGCTTCCATAAACGCCAGATTTAGACGCAAGGTGAAAAAAGAGCAGCAAAGAAGCTGGCGTTTCGTTTGAACAATTGCTGACGGGAGCTTCTTTACAGTCTGGCACATCTCCAGACCTCAGACAGTCTCTTCACCGCATGGAGTCAATCAAAATAGCAGCGAGACAGAGTCTGGACCGCTGGTCCAAAGAGAGAATTTTGTTACCCGGGGTGGTTCATCCCCATCCGCTCTTGCCTCCGTCCTTATTCCCACTCAGCTGAATCGCAACCCCCCCCCCCCCCCCCCCCCCCGCCCCTCCTCTTCCCAGAAAATTGCAAACCGATGACTGATCGTAACTTGTATGTTTTCTTTTTTGACTGATGCTGGTTCTGTCATTATCGTGTTTTGCAGAAAGACATCGAATTTACTTTTGAAGAATAAACGAATAAACCGCGTGTGATCCGCAAGTCAGGTATCCCATTTCCATGTTTTAAAACAGCATACCCAAAGCACCTGTTGAGGATCAGTCCTAATTTCTAACTTTGGGTCATTCCATTTTAAGTTAAACAGTAACTGCTAACCCAGATAAAAAGCCATATTTTTTTCGATAGTGTTTTTTCCCAAAAGACAGAAGTAAAAACCATTTAGAATGAACATCTGCATATTGTTTTAGTATGGTCAACTGAACTCAACTCAGCTCAACTCAAACAGTTTAATTGCAAAGGCCACGGACCTATCTGCAATGAGGTCAAGAACAAAAGTAGAACACACACGCGCTCGGCGCATATACTGAAAATTATGACAGAAAATATTTGCATTCCAAACGTTAGAATGGTCAGTTATGTGTTAGAATACCTTTAATGTCAGCGTATGAACGAATCCACCTGTGTGGATGTTTTTTTTTTTCTTCTTCTTTTTTTCATTACGGTTTACGTATTGATCTAACCGTTCAGTTCCACCATTTGCCAGCAAATACTATTGTTCACATTCCATGGGCAATCCATATACTGATTTGAAATATAAATGATGTGTTCCAAAGGTATCAGTGAAAACTCTTCAGCTTCGGTATCATATCTGCTCTGCCATGTCTTCCAACAGTCATTTATAGCTAATGTTACAACAATGAAAACAAACTTTTATAAATTTCATCCCGAATTCTTGACTTCAGACTCTATCTCTTATTATAAGTTCAAGTATAAACGTATAAAGAAGAATAGAATAACGAATTTATTGTGACGACTAATTACATATTCAATTCTTCTCCTTTTCAGAAAAATGGGGAAAAAAAATAGTGACCACATTTTTCTTCGTCTTTACACATATGTTCAAAAGTGTGAGATGCTAATGAGAAATAAAATCGCCTTGATATATGCTCTTATTATGTCCATCCATACTTACTTTTATCCAACTGCAATAATACACTGAATATTCTAAAACATATTCAAGCTGGTAAAGTGTCTGTATGGAAGGCTTTCTAGGCTATTTGCAGAGCTTAATTAAATCAGTGTTGTTGATCCTCTCTGTGTCTGTTTGGTGTTTGTTGGGTGTTGTTTTCGCTCTGTACCTATACCGTATCCCGTGAGGCATAACATTCATGCCGTTCATTCTATCTCACACAGTCACAACAGGATCGTGCCGTAAGTGACCCCACAGCCAGCACAGCACACTGATGCGTTCACAGTTCCAGAATGGTTAATCAACAGCACTTCAAATATAACGACCTTGAATCAGAGTCAGGTATGGAGCAGGTTGCTCAGAGCTGAAACACCATACGAGAGTTGTCCAACCTTACCTCTCCCTTGAGACATCGCCAACACTGGCCACAAGCAACATGAGAAACGAGCACTTCAGTCCTTTGAGACACCGCCAACACTGGCCACAAGCAACATGAGAAACGAGCACTTCAGTCCTTTGAGACACTGCCAACACTGGCCACAAGCAACATGAGAAACGAGCACTTCAGTCCTTTGAGACACCGCCAACACTGGCCACAAGCAACATGAGAAACGAGCACTTCAGTCCTTTGAGACACTGCCAACACTGGCCACAAGCAACATGAGAAACGAGCACTTCAGTCCTTTGAGACACCACCAACACTGGCCACAAGCAACACGAGAAACGAGCACTTCAGTCCTTTGAGACACCGCCAACACTGGCCACAAGCAACATGAGAAACGAGCACTTCAGTCCTTTGAGACACCGCCAACACTGGCCACAAGCAACATGAGAAACGAGCACTTCAGTCCTTTGAGACACCGCCAACACTGGCCACAAGCAACATGAGAAACGAGCACTTCAGTCCTTTGAGACACCGCCAACACTGGCCACAAGCAACATGAGAAACGAGCACTTCAGTTCTTTGAGACACTGCCAACACTGGCCACAAGCAAGATGAGAAACGAGCACTTCAGTCCCTTGAGACAACGCCAACGCTGGCCACAAGCAAGATGAGGACCGAGCACTTCAGTCCCAGTAATACATCCTCCGGGCCACCACCCAAGCCAGGGGACACTCTGCAGACACCACCTACCTCAAATAAACTAAACTGTGCAGGGGGGGGGGGGGGGGGGGTGAGGAGGAATGGTCGCCTCGACGCTTAATGAAGTCTGTGAATGTGCAAGCTTCACTGATAGAGCACGCCCGGGCACTGTTCACAACACACCCCTGACTCTGTGGACATCGACCAGACGCCATGGTCCCCATGAAAAGGCTTTGACCCGACTCACGCGTATCTTTGGTGTAAAATCAGCTATGAATGACCGCACCCCGTTTCACTTGGCTTGTTCCATTTACTTTCAAGGTGTCCTTTGCCACAAGCACGAAAAATAAAGATGTTGGCTGACTGATTAAGCTGATGGAACGATTGACGAAACGATTGATTCACAGGCCAGTTTTGTTTGTCACATGCATGCAGGCTCGGAAAAAAATCTGTTTGTTCATCGTTTGATTGATTGTGTTCGAAAAAAATATCTATCTGTTGGTTACTTGACGGGCTGATTAATTCATTGATTTATAGACTGATCTACTGATTCCTTCATTCGTTGACAAACTGATTGACTGACAGGGTTTCTCAACCCATGCATCTCGGGAGGCAGACACAGAGACAGCCGATGACACTGCCCGCACATGGGCTGACCATGTTCAGAATGTGGGAGCGTATAATACATTTTAGTCAATGACATTACCAGCGTATAATACATTTTAGTCAATGACATTACCAGCGTATAATACATTTTAGTCAATGACATTACCTGTGTATTTCATGGCCTGTGCGTGCATTAAATCTGGTGCGGTCACGAACTAATTCTTGTCTGAAATGCTCCGCAATACTCATTTTGGGACACTCTAAACTGGATTCGAAAGACAGAACTATATCAACGTTCACTGTATCATAACCCCCCACCCCCACCCCACCCCCCTCCCCAGACCTCCCATCCTGACCCCGTTACTACTTTTTAAGGATTTTCATACGCCCATACTTAGCACGTTTCCTGTTTTCTATTGGTCTAGTGTCATGGTAAGGCGAACAGACAAGCTAAAAAAAAAATTAAAAAAAAAAGAAAAAAAGGGACAAACGGATATACAGACAGGTCAAAGTACCAAGCGGACAATTAGTGTCTCGGAACGTACATAAACTTCAACCGTCAGGGATTCCACATACGTCAATACCACCCCAGCTACTTGACTTTGACAATTACGGCCCCGGGACTCCGGGGTAGTAAAAGTCAACCATCGCCCATCCGCCAGTTCTTGTGTGCAGGCCTTGAAAGCCCTCCAACAGAAGGTCCCGCTCATAGTTGGTAACAGAATGAAAGCCCTCCAACAGAAGGCCCCGCTCATAGTTGGTTACAGAAAACAGCAACGTCGGCTATTCTGAGCAATCGTTCGAGAAGCTTTTACTGCTTCAGAACATTCTTTTGTAGGCCTTGTGTGCTCAGTTCACCAAGCATGTGACAAGGTTTGTGAGTGGATGTATGACTCCCCAAATAGCTGGTTGACTGCATGGTTTCCATTTAACCAATTTGGGTACGAGTCCCGCCGTGCTGTTTAAGTGACACAAAATAAGATCAACGGAAACCCCGTTGTTTAAGACCACACAATCCAGTCTTTTAGGTTTTATGCAGATGGCTAACATTCCTGCTTACGCGGTGTCAGTTGAAAAGAATCCACTACCAAACACACACACACACACACACACACACACACACACACACACACACACACACACACACATCCGCCCTCGTGCTCACGGACACATACATACGTGCGTTTGTACACGTACAAGATTAAGTTAGACAGAGAGAGAGAGAGAGAGAGAGGAGAGAGAGAGAGAGAGAGAGAGAGAGAGAGAGGAGAGAGAGAGAGAGAGAGAGAGAGAGAGAGAGAGGAGGGACAGAGACAGAGAGAGAGAGAGAGAGAGAGAGAGAGAGAGAGAGAGAGACAGTGTGGAGGTGGGTGGGTGGAGAGAACGATACTTTATTCAAAGAGACCGCATGGCCATATCTGAAGGTTAACGAGTCCTCAAAACATACATAACAATATAAGAGACCGCATGGCCATATCTGAAGGTTGACGAGTCCTCAAAGCATACATAACAATATAAGAGACCGCATGGCCATATCTGAAGGTTAACGAGTCCTCAAAGCATACATAACAAAATAAGAGTGGAGAGTATCCAATTACACACATTACAGCTATGGGAAACACACAGACATACTCTTCTCTTACACGCTTGTCTAGAACGAGCTCTACAAGAAAGAAAGAAAGAAAGAAAGATACAAAGAAGCAGAGGACAGCCTTAACCATGCCCACTATTCAAACCACTCAGACAACTGATCTAACTGAAAGCAGTCACGTGCACACACACACACACACACACACACACACACACACACACACACGCACGCACGCACGCACGCACGCACGCACGCATGCACACACACACACACACACACACACACAAATATATATATAAGCCAATTAATTCCAAGGGTAAGTACCTGAGCACCATTCCAGCAATTTTCAGAGCAGCTTGGTGTTGCAATGACTGCAAGAAATATTGAATTATAAACAAAGCTTGCTCTTATGTCTTAGATTGAAAAGATAAGGGGAGACATATATATATATATATATATATATATATATATATATATATATATATATATATATATATATATATATATATATAATATATATAAAGCAACTACAACAGAGGAAACCACTAGTCTTAACCATTGCTTAAACCGCCAGCACAATTCATATAATACCAAAAAGTCACAGCCTGTTTTTCTCCCCCCCCCCCCCCCACATCCTCCTGCCCTGCCCTCCCTCCTCCTCTGTTGTTTGCCAATAAAAAAGGTCTGCGTTTGACCCGTACTACTTGTTAGTCACGCGGTAACACAACAAACTCTAAATATTGATGGGCGTGGTTCGTTTCGTTTTATTTGTCCATATTTCCCGTGTAGGAATGCGGAATTAAAAAAAAGCCATCTCATCACCATCATTCCTGCTGGAATGCAATGAGCAGTCCAGCCTTACCACGTGCCATCATGACAGCAGTAAACGTTCTCTTCAATGCGAATGTAAAATGCGGGTGGAAGATTGAGAGGCAGGGGGGGGGGGGGGGGGGGGGGGGGGGGGGGGGGGGGGGGGGGAGGGGCAGAGGGGTGAGAGAGAGGATTGGAGGCGGGGGGGGTGAGGGGTAGAGAGGGGGTGGAGACAGAAGAGGTGGGAGAGAATGTGAAGGCGGGGGTGAGAGGTAGGAGGGGGTGGGAGGTGGACAGGAAGGGAGATAGGCGGGGGGGGTGGGGCTGGCAGAGGTAGACGAGAGAGAGAGAGAGAGAGAGAGAGAGAGAGACAGACAGACAGACAGACAGACAGACAGACAGAGAGAATGTGTGTGATTACAGAAAACACGAAAATTTGAACCTCTCGATAATAAGGGTAAGGTGAGTGCACCCACACAAAATATCACGATGGGAGTCTACATTCCGGACCTGGACTTGCTGAGTTGGAGTCAAGCACTTTCAACTTCGATTTCAATGACGCCATCGTAATTTTTTTGTCCTTTGAGGAGAATGTACCCTCTGTTTACTCTTTAGCGAATTCCTGGCGTGTGGTTGGGTAAAGGGGGTGGATAAGCACAGAGAATTCAAGTCTCTCAAATGTCGGAAAAGGAATGGAAATGCCTTTTCTTTTCAAATAGTTCTTTGTTGTTGACAGTATAAAGTGTTTGGTCCAAACACGTGGAGACACATCATGAACACGTACTTGACATGGAAGCTTTGAACAGGGCTTTTAGGCAGCTTTGAGGAATCTGTCTGTCTGTGTCTGTCTGTCTGTATCTGTCTCTCTTTCTTCTTCTTCTTCTTCTTCTTCTTCTTCTTCTTCTTCGTCTTCTTCTTTTTCCTCCTCTTCTCCTCCTCCTCTTCTTCTTCTTTTCACTCTCTCTACGTTCCTTCGCCTCCTCCTACTCCTCTCTCTCTCTCTTTCTGTGTGTGTTGTGTGTGTGTGTGTGTGTGTGTGTGTGTGTGTGTGTGTGTGTGTGTGTGTGTGTGTGTTCACGCCCACCCTCAACACAGTGCACACCCACAGCCTGCTAGTGATTCGGCCCACAGTGTCTAAGGCGTCATCTAACCCTCGAAGTCTTGCACACCTGAGCACAACAGCTTACACCTGTACGACTGATGCACCCAATGCTCCGTCCAGTCAGTGTTTAACACGTCATCCCACGCCCTTTATGCACTGTTCGGATAATGGGACATAAGCACAACACGCGTGTGAACGTCCCCGCAGTGACTCAGCGGCAGGGCAGCGGCTCTTCTGGTGGGGGGCTTGATGGCGGCGTGACTGACAGCTCCCCGCGGATTGCGGCAGGAGGAAGGGTTGAGCGGCGTGAGGAAAATGCACCGAGGATCCCCCCCTCCCCCTTTCTCCCCCCCCCCCCCCCCCCCTACCCCCAAGCGGTTCCTACACCCGCGGCACTGAGTACGTTCGGGGAGAGGGGGGGGGGGGGGGGGGGGTGTTATAATGCAAGCGCAGCTGGTCAACTCTTAAAAGTTTATATTACACCTGAACGTTTATCATCCCCCCCCCCCCCCCCGCCCCTCCCTTTCCCCTTCCTCTGTTTGCATCAAGATGCAGGCTAGGTGCTTTCCGAGCAGATCCATTAAAATGATAGAAATGGAACCGTTCGGGAGAAGCCCAGCTGGCACCAAGATAAGGTCACGCGCGAGTTGTACGGCCTGAACAGTGACGTCAGATCAGGAGGGGTGCTTTGTATATGTGAAGACTTGTGAGTGATGTAATCGGTTCAAGTCCTTTAAACGGAAGTGAAATGATTGGTGGGGTTTGATGAGGGAGAGAGAGAGAGAGAGAGAGAGAGAGAGAGAGAGGAGAGAGAGAGAGAGAGAGAGAAGAGAGAGAGAATGGGGGGCGTAGCGGGGTCCTCTTGAGTTTTGGTGTTTGGTTTAATTCTGGTTTTGTGCAGAGGACAAGAAAAAAACACACACGCTTACATGGAATGTAATTAAGATGCATTTTCCACAGCGTGATGGGTGACTTAAGAGGTCATAGGGAAGGGGTACAACAGTGAACAAATTACCCTCTAGGAGGGTGGGGAGGGAGGGGAGTTGGTGGGGAGGGTCGGGAGGGGGTGGGGGGATTGGTAGAAGAGGAGGGAGGCGGCGGCGCATGAGGGTGTATATGTATGTGTGTGTATGTGTGTCTGTGTATGTGTGAAGAGTGGGGAAAGGGGAATGAGGGGAGAGAGGGTGGTATCTTTTACAGAATTCAGTCCACCCCCTCCTCCCTTTCCCCATATTTCCAGCCCCGTAAGAGATTGAAAATGTTGCAAGATGCTGGTTTTCAGTCGAACGAGAAGGAGAATATCTGTGCGTTTTAGTAAGCGCGCGCGAGGGGAGGGAGGGGTGGAGGGGGTGGGGGAGAGGGCGGGGTTTGGGCTGCCTGTCTGTGTGAAGGGGCGGAAGGTGGGGGTCATGCAGAAGCCGGCAACGGAAGGGTCGCCGTATGAAGGTGACAGGTTGTACGGATCACCTACGGATCGGTTGGGTCGGGGTTGGAACGCTGCCCTGGTCTCCGCCCCGCTGTCTGAAGACCTGTCGGAGCTCCTACAATCGAGCGAACCCCTCCGAGGTCAAGTAGGCAATCGCGTGTCGTCATCGCTTCTTCCGAGAATTCATTGTGACAGGTTGCTCGCTCGCGTTCCTGTGGCGGTGATCTAAAGATAAGCCCACATGCACCGCCCCGGCACAGCCAGATAGAAACGCACGTTGAAAGTGCACGGGGTCATGCAAGCACACAAGTGCGCGCGCGTGCACCCCCCCCCCCCCCCCCCAAACACGCACGCACGCGCACGCACACGCACGCACGCACACACGCACGCACGCACGCACGCATGCACGCACGCACGCACGCACGCACACCACCACACACACACACACACACACACACACACGCACGCACACTAATGTAGAGGTGAGAATAACATTGGTGCAGGGGAGATGGATCTGTCCAGGAATATCCTGTGTGGTCAGTGAAAGGGGACCGGACGATATAGGGGCAGACACTAGTTCTGGATGGACAGCGTGACAGATGGGAACTAGAGGCAATGCCTCTCACCTGTTGCCCCTGATCGAAGACGGAGGTCTGTGGGGGTCATGACGACTCGTGGCTTCTTCGTTGCCTCCCAGTGACACAGATCTCCAGCCAGCCGATCGGCCTTGAGATAATTCTTATCTAGTCACCTCACTGTCTGCGTCGGTGTAAGATCTATCCCCCGCATCTCTCACATCTTTCTGTGCCTGTCTTTCTATCGTCAGCTCTCTCTCTCTCCTCTCTCTCTCTCTCTCTCTCTCTCTCTCTCTCTCTCTCTCTCTCTTCATGTCTCTGTCTCTCTCGTTCTGTATGTATGTATGTATGTGTGTGTGTGTGTGTGTGTGTGTGTGTGTGTGTGTGTGTGTGTGTGTGTGTGTGTGAGAGAGAGACAGAGACAGAGACAGAGATTTAGTTTACAGGCTTGTGAGTCAGCTTCACAGCAGAATTTTTCCCCTTCTTTCACGAGTCTCCATGAAGTCCAAGAATCACCATACCCCCCCCCCCCCCCCCTTCTCCCCCTCCCCGTTTTTTGTGAATCATGTGCCCCTCTTCACTGGCAAAAAAACATCCCACTTCATTT
The DNA here is from genome assembly GCA_018398815.1 of Conus ventricosus. Taxonomy (NCBI): domain Eukaryota; kingdom Metazoa; phylum Mollusca; class Gastropoda; order Neogastropoda; family Conidae; genus Conus; species Conus ventricosus. The sequence goes on along the minus strand of CM031596.1, from coordinate 8,056,932 downwards.
TCGTTTTCTTTTCTCTTTTTCCCTCCATTGTTTTCTTCTTTTCAGCTTTCTTTTCCTTTCTTTTGTTTGCTTTGCTTTTTTTTTTCCATTGTTCCAGAACACATGTACAACTGATATACATCATCACTTACCATTGTTCCAGAACACATGTACAACTGATATACATCATCACTTACCATTGTTCCAGAACACATGTACAACTGATATACATCATCACTTACCAGACAACATCTTGTTCCAGAACACATGTACAACTGATATACATCATCACTTACCAGACATCTTCAATGAACAGACAGACTGCACAAGGGTCGGTGTGTCTGGTTGGTTGTCTGGTTGGTTTGTATGTTTGTTTCTGCTCCAGGGCCTATGGGTTTAGTAGACACGCCTGCTGACAGGGATGTGTGGGTGTTCAGTCAGTTAGGTGCGGGTGTTTACATTTTGTCTGAGGGGTTTTGTTTGCTGATTTTGTTTGTGTTTGTTGATGCCCTGTGTCGATAGCTTTAACAACTTACTGCTCAAAGGCACACATGCATTCTTTTAAATTGGGATGGTTGTGTCGGTTAGTTGCCCAATACTTACTTGCATTTTTTTTCAGTTGTATTCTTTGTTTTCGTTGATGCCCTGTGTTGATGGCTTCAATAACCGACTGTGCTCAGAGGCATAAAGGTCTTCTTCTTCTTCTTTTTAAATGGGACGGTTGTGTGGGTTAGTTTCGAATGCTCACTTGCAGTTGTTTCAGTTGTGTTCTATCAATGAACGTGCCAGTGTGTTATGAAACACCCAAGCTAATGTGTCACTTCAAACGAGGACCGTCCAACATAGAGTCATGTAAGCTGCCACACACCTTACATTCAGGTGTTTCCAGTTCCAAACTTTGTTACATACATTAGGCGTCGGGACATTCAGACTCGCAATCAGCCTTTTTAAACAGATGCTCGTTTGTTTCTTAAGATGATGTAGCTGAAATACTGGGATTTCCACTCAGATGCCGCAAAGCCTTAAAAACCAAATAAAACATCGTGTTGGTGATAAACCTCAGAGAATATCTGTTGCTGTGTCTGACAAGTACAGTTTGTCTGCAAGTCTTGGCTTTCATCCTAATGCCATCTTTAATCAGCATTCGACTGTGACGATTTTTTTTTCCATTTTAGGAAGTGTTATTTTTCTAGGTCCTTGCAATCTTTTTTGACTTTCGTCATGATCTATTTCTTGTGGACTTTAAGTGGTGACGATTTTGTCCATATTTGGAATTAAGCTGTTTGAACTGTGTGCTTTCAAACATTTTTCCACGCGGTACAGCCCATTTCACATCCCTGTCATCATAATGCCTGCCTACATATGCGTCCATCTATCTTTCCGCCGTGACGTACATCCGTCAATCTCTCTAAGCGCGCGCTGCAGGGGTGGGGAGGGAGCAGAGGGAGAGGGTGGAGGAGGGCAATGGTAGTGGAGTAATCGACGGAGAGTGTATGATAAGTGCAAGAATTCGATCTCGTAAACCGCCGACGTGGAGACATTATCACACACTTCACACTGAGTCAGTGGGAATTCCCTGTCAAGGCGTGCAAAGGAAAAAACATGCTGAAAAGGTTACATCTCCAGGGAAACCCGAATTCCACTTGACTTTTTTTTTCTGGTTTGTTTTTGAAACAGACAACTGCGAACTGAAAATCTCTCTCTCTCTCTCTCTCTCTCTCTCTCTCTCTCTCTCTCTCTCTCTCACACACACACACACACACACACACACACACACACACACACACACACACACACACAGTGAGAAACATAAAACAGAAACGAGAGAGAGAGATAGACAGACAGACAGACAGACATACAGAGAGACAGACAGACAAACGGACAGGCAGACAGAGAAAACCACATTCACCTAACACAAAACACACACACACACACACACACACACACACACACACACACACACACACACATACACACACACACACAAACACACACACACACACACATACGCACACACGCGCGCACGCATTCACGCACACAACGAGAGAGAGAGAGAGAGAGAGAGAGAGAGAGAGAGAGAGAGAGAGAGAGAGAGAGAGAGAGAGAGAGAGGGAGAGAGAGAGAGAGATTGACATTACTCTGCGTGAGATTGATTCATCCAAGATTACTCTACAGGCAGCACTGCGGGCCGGCCGTGACAAAGGAGTCCCGGACTGGACCGGGCATGGTGGCACCTCGGTCCTGTCAAGGCCGTTATTCATCGACTGAACCGCTGGTTCACGAGTCCAGATCGGCAACTCATGACAAACCATACTTTTTTTCTGTTAACGAACACCCGCGATTCATGATCTGGTTCACAGAGTTGTGACGAACTAAAAAGCTGACTCTTGATTGAAGTTCATCTTTTTTTTTTCCAGGGGAGGGGAGAAATCTGCCAAACCCTGCTCTCTAAGTGTTGACTGAGATGTATTGTTAGGCCTGATGAACTTGGAACGATTTTGAGCACGCTGCGAAATCGCTTTCAACAATCCCTTCACAGCATTGAGTGAAGTTATAAGAAAAATGGTTTAACCGTACCGGATGAAACCATTCACTTACGTTCCCAGAATGGAAATGTAGGTCAACCATACAATCTGATTACCATCACAAACCGATTTGCTTTACAGGACAGCTTTCATACAGTTACTTCCCTTTTCGCCAACCCATACCTTTTTTTCCCTGTTCTTTCCTTTTCCTTTTATTTCATCTCTCTCTCTCTCTCTCTCTCTCTCTCTCTCTCTCTCTCTCTCTCTCTCTCTCTCTCTCTCTCTCTCTCTCTGCGAACCAAGGATTGGTAAGATCGGGGAACCTCACCGACCTTGGATCGCTTACCAAATTATCGGGTAATTAAGAATCAAGACAAAGATCACTGCGATAGCGAACTAGACGAGATGTGGGTTCACGGACTTAGACTAAGTCGTTCAATGAAGAACGATCTTAACGCAGCGGAGAACGGGGATCCCAGGGAATCCTCGAGGACTCCAGTGGCGTAGTTCATGGGATGAGCAATCTCCTTGACTTCTCCTTCTATCTCTACCGACCTGTCTATCTGTCCTTGTGGCGCGGTGTGCATGTCTATATCGGTCTCCATCTACCTTACATGTCTTCCTTCCTTCCCCTCTGTCCTAGGCTCTCTCTCCCACAACTCTATGTGGCCTCCGTAGTCGGCTGGGCTATAAACCTTATGACCTGACTCTCTCTTGTCCCACCCCCTTCCTCTCTCCCCATCTCTTCGTCCATTTATCTTCTCTCTCTCTCTCTCTCTCTCTCTCCTCTCTCTCTCTCTCTCTCTCTCTCTCTCTCTCTGTCTTTCCCTACACACCTGCCCAGAGCGGACGCTGTGCTGTGTTCTGTGTGTCTATGCACCCTTTTCATGTGTAGTTGTTGGGGGCACAATCCTACTTTCTCAGTCTGCTTCACAAATATAGCAGGGTCCACCTCTACCCGTTTTTGTCTCTCCATAACTCTCTTGCCACCACCACCACCACCACCACCCTCTCTCTCTCTCTGCTTAACAAATATAGCAGAGTCCTCCATTGTCCGTCTTTGTCACTCCGTAACTCTCTTACCATCACCCTCTCTCTCTCTCTCTCTCTCTCTCTCTCTGATTCTCCTTACCTCTCCCTCTCTCTGTCTCTCTCTCTCTCTCTTTGACTCTCATTACCTCTCTCCCTCTCCCTCTCAACGGGCCAAAATGGTATTATTGTTCGCAGAAAACCTGTCACAATGACAAGAGCCACAAATGAACAGACAATCATTAATTATTTTATTCTCGACTGGTCAACCATGTCATCTTTTTTTTGTGTGTCTTCATTTTCTTATTTTAAATATTCCCTCGTAAGTGTAGAGATTCTCTTCTAAAAATGGGGTTTGTGTATGAATTTTCAATTTTACGACACATGGTAGGTACGGGGAAGATTGAAAAGGATTTGTCGCTACCCTGAACGTAAAATTTTAACATTTGAAAGTCCTTGTTTCATTGAAAAACAACATCGAGGACAGGAAGAAACACTCCCAAGAAAGAAGTGCGGGCGCGCGAGTTGCGTACCTTGACACTGCCCATAAATCAGTGACTGTTCTCAGTGACAGGGGTGTCGTCCCATACTGGCCAAAATGGCGGTGACGTAACGCAACACAACTGAATTTTTGTTTTCCTCAAATCTCCTCTGCGAAAGTGAGAGATTAAGGAGGATGAAGCAATGTCACGATTTTGTGCACACGTCTATCCGCCAGCACGCTTGTGTGTGAGTGTGTGTGTGTGTGTGTGTGTGTGTGTGTGTGTGTGTGTGTGTGTGTGTGTGTGTGTATTGTGTGTGTGTGTCTGTGTGTGTGTGCGTGCATGCATATGTATGTGGTAGAGGTGGCGGGGGGTGGGGGTGGGGGAGGGAGCAATTTGTTCGCTGTGCCATTCACTGTGTACTTTTCTCTGATGTCCTGCAATCAACGGACCGATAATACAGAAAGCCCATTCTCACTGATCAACCTAATTATGCCATCACTATCGTACATGTCTGAAAGAGTGTGTACGAATAACATGTATAAATATGACAAAAGCATAATTGTCTTTTTTCCCTAAAAAAAAGATCATATTAATCATGTTCGTAACTGGGACCCTATCCGTCGTGTGACGCGACTTCTTCGGGAATCTTGAGCAGCAAAAATTCCATTCTCGGAGAAGAAAAACAACGATTACTTTTAGTTGTTTCAGATAGCAGTTAATTCTACGACGGAACAGTTTGCGTGTACAACTGCCGTCACTATACCTTTCTGAGAGTACAATACGGATGTCTTATTCATCGTCTACTCATGTCATTTAATTTGTTTCCTATAACCTTTGGTGGTGTGTCTGTCAACTTAATGCAGGATTTCTGTAACAAGCAAGCTTGCTATCCTCTCTCTCTCTCTCTCTCTCTCTCTCTCTCTCTCTCTCTCTCTCTCTCTCTCTCCCCCTCTCTCTCTCTCACACACACACACACACACACACACACACACACACACACACACACACACACACACACACATACAGACAACGCCCATATGCATACGTGGACCTTCATCAGAAAGTATCAACCTGTTGTCCCGAAACTGACGTACCGACATCACAACGATGTCAACGAGAATTTCAATTCATATTGTTTGTAGCCCAGCCGACTCCCAGGTGTCAATTCCGTAAACGAGCATTATTTCCATGTGCGTTACAACTGGCTTTGTCACAGTGCAAAAGAATTATGCAACAGAGAGAGAGACGGACAGACAGACAGACAGAATCGGGGAGGGTAAGGGATGGGGTGATGGAGGCGGAGGGTGGGGATGACAGTGAGGATCAACTGCACTAGTTAAGCAGAAGAAAAAAGCGTGCCTGTGAAGAAAACATACCGGGGCGAGCAGTCTGTGGATCGTCGACGAATCAGCTGCAGAGCCATGGTTTGTTTCTGTGGTCACTTGGTTGGCCTACAGACCACACAGTAAATAACGATGCCCTCTATAACGGGAATAGTGTAACTGAAAGCCTACCGTGGAACCAACTGTAACGGTAAAATTATGGTCAATTCACAGATGACTGTTGTTTGAAAACGGGGCGTTGAGCTAACTGTAACGGTAAAATTATGGTCAATTCACAGATGACTGTTGTTTGAAAACGGGGCGTTGAGCTAACTGTAACGGTAAAATTATGGTCAATTCACAGATGACTGTTGTTTGAAAACGCGGCGTTGAGCTAACTGTAATGGTAAAATTATGGTCAATTCACAGATAACTGTTGTTTGAAAACGCGGCGTTGAGCTAACTGTAACGGCAAAATTATGAATAATCCACAGATGACTTCACTAGGAATTTGAAAACGCAGAGTCGAAGTGAATGTAGCAGGAACGTTGTAACTACTTCACTGAATACAGAACAACCAAAAAGCAACTTTGAACTGTAATGCGCATGTCGTAATTCACCAAAGACTGGGAGACTACACAATGAAGACACTGTGTTGAACTAAATGAACCAACTCCAACAGGACGTTGTATGTAACTGATCACTAGAGATTACACAACGAAACGCAGCGTTGAGGCAGCTGATTCTGAAACTTTGTAAATAACGCAGAAATTTTCAGTGTGAAAACCCAACATTGAATTAATTCTACACAGAAACGTTATAACCAGCTCCTTGAAGTCAACATTATGAGGACATACTATCCATCGAACTGCAACACGAACTTTGTAAGTAACGTGTTGAAGACTAGACTATGCAAACACAGTGTTGAACTAACCGCAACAGAACGCTATATTCACCCACTGAATTTTACATTTTGAAAATGCAAAGTTGAACTATTACTGTCTTGGCAAAATGACGGAAAGATAACACTTGTGTTTCCACTGCAAATAGAGTTATCGTTTCTCAGTTTAGGGGTCAAGATCATTACGCATGCTGTACATACGTTATTTAGTTAACAAACGTCACATCAAACCCAAGACACATAAATCTGTCTGAAGCGATCAATGAT
>CM031596.1:8042924-8045424 GCA_018398815.1 Conus ventricosus | reverse complement strand
CTCAATTGATTAAAGCAATGTAATGTGTGTTGATCATTGGTGTCTATCTTTGAATTGCTGGACATAATTAATTCTTTGGTTCAGTGTTAAAATTAGCATATTGCATCCTTGATGCTCAAAACAGGGGTCAAAGTTAAATAAATCTTGAATCTTGAACACACACACACACACACACACACACACACCAAACATACATCAAAAAGCCAACCCGACATTACAAAAATTGTTCAACTGAATATTCACCTTCAGAAATCGTAGCATCTTCTTTCCTCCCATTCTGGGCAAAAGCGCTAAGCGACAGGTGTTCTGTGAGTCGCATGGACACCAGGGAGAAACTAAAAACCCTTTCCAAATAAAACGGCATTGACCGATATGACAATATGATAAATAACTGCACCAAACACTTGCCTCTGCAACTGAGCAAACCAAACTACGTACTTCTTCCTCGAGTTCTGCCTAGTTTTTGCGATACAAAAACAGCGGCTGACGTTACGTGTTATCGTCTGCATAATCTCATGAAAATCCGAAATTTGAAAATCATGTGACGGTTGGCGGTTATGAATGACGTGTAGGCGAAAACAGCGCATGACTTTCGACAGTAGTCCACTACTCATGTTAGTCATAAACCACTGAATCACATCACCACCCATATCAGTCTCAGTCAGTTGACGAACAAAGCGCAGACGACACTTCTGTTACTTCCGGGCGATTGCGCGTGTGCATCGCTCTCGGTCAACCAACGCAGGAAATCCCCCTGGGATTTTCTGAATATTGACATTTCTCGGTCTATTTTTGTCTAAAATCCCACTCGGACTTTCTGAAGATTGAATTTCTCTGTCTGTTTTTGTTTTGCAATTCCTTGGGACTTTTTGGATAACATTTTCGTGTGCGTGTTTTTTTTTTCCTTACACCTTTTTCTAATCTCTGATTGGACTTAATTCATTCACCGAAACGTCGCAGCTATTTTTAGATATAAATCAAGCCAAACAAAAGAAAGTGGTGTGTGTGTGTGTGTGTGTGTGTGTGTGTGTGTATAAGTGCGCGTCCGTGCGCGCGTGGGTGGGTGTCGGAACTACAAATAAAGCGTAACAAAAATAGTGGTGTGTGTCAACAACAACAACAACAACAAAATGATGTGTGTGTGTGTGTGTGTGTGTGTGTGTGTGTGTGTGTGTGTGTGTGTGCATACGGATGCGAATTTTCTGCGAGTTTAGGGCACTGTTATTTGATATTGTATTTTAGTCAATTATTACTTTCTTCTGTTACATTACATACTTGGCTTATTTTCGCTTTTTTTTAACGATCTTATTCATACATTTACTTACTTCATTACTTTTTCGTTTCTTTTTTTAGGCTATGAGTTTGTTATATGACTAATAATTAATTATCACACCCCAAATGCAGGAATATTAGCAGCAGCTGAAGAACCGAAGAGAAAGAGAAATCATTTGTGCTATATTATATATATATATATATATATATATATATATATATAATAGACAATGGTAGTGAATACCAGCAGAGATTTAAAAAAAATGCTCAACCGAACTGGGAGTATATATAAAATTAGAGTCAAAACGCCACTCAGAATGCAAAAAGTGCTCAACCAGAGAGCAACGCGCTCGAAACAAATTTGTAGGTTTTACCTTTTTCATTTTAAAACCTTATTTTAAACTGGTATATATATAATATTATATATATATATATATATATAATATATATATGTGTGTGTGTGTGTGTGTGTGTGTGTTTAGACTTGGAATGTAGTAAGATGGGGACAGAAAGACTGGTAGAAGGAGAGGTAATTATGCCTTGTTCTGAACATCAATAACAACAATATGATTGCTATAATAGACATAATGACGACGACAACGCCGACGTCGATGATGATGATGATTAAGAAAGATGACAATGATAATAATGCTGATGCTGTCACTACTACTTCTACTGTTGCTGCTTCTTCTTTTACTGTAGCTGATGTTACTTCCAATACTACTACAACTACTACTACCACATCTACGACTACTACTAGGACTGTGACTTACTGCTATATGACTCCTAATACTACTTCTACTACTGCTAAAACTACTACTTTTACTACACCTACCAACACGATTACTACGACTATTATGACTACAAGTTACCACCACCATTAACTATTCCAGGGGATACATTTGTCGTGGGATCATTGGTGACCCCTGTGCTGTTGGGAAAACACACAGAGAAAAGGAAGAGACGATGGGGCAGGCATCACACACACAATTCACATGTCAGGAGCGTGTATAAGTTTTTCAATATAAGATAGTTGTGCCTTCTACATTGTTCGGATCATTTTGATTTTATTGAACAGCTGATTCATCTTTGATGTTTACTAATTTTCACATGTGCATTAATACGAACGCTGCGCCGTTCCTGGCAGACATGTTGATGAGAATGGAATTGGACTATAATGCTGAACAATAAGGCAGTGTGTGTGTGTGTGTGTGTGGGGGGGGGGGGG
>CM031596.1:8010424-8017924 GCA_018398815.1 Conus ventricosus | reverse complement strand
TGGTACTATGAAGGCCTTGAACTTCCTTCCTAGCGTGCGCGCATGCGTGAATTCTCTCCCTTTGTCGGAGAACAAAAATAGGGCACTCACAGCCATGTTCCCCAGACCAGTGTACAAACACTTGGCTGTTATGAGCAAACAGCGTTTAAATGGGGGGAAAAAAGTGATGTGTGGTAGAACAAAAGAAGGGAAGGAAGAAAGACCTACAGAACAAAAGAAAGATGAGGAGAAAAAGAAAAAGAAAGAAAGAAACGCAAGTAACACTGTTACGGAATTCAGAGGATAAAAGAATTATCTTCCAGTTCTAAAATCACTTACACTGAAAAATATTCAACAAATGAAATCCGGTTTATCTATTCACGAAATGTAATGTAAAGTAAAGTTTTGTGCATTGATTAAAGTTTTCCCTGTGATCTAAATTTATCTAAACTAATCCTTCTACGCTATACTGTGATGTCACAGAAAGAGAAAGCACACTACAAACAAACGAACACAATAAATTAAGGCGTACAGATGATCGTTGTGTAACCTTTTTCTTCATCAGTTCACCATTGCCTGTGCAATCATCATACCCTGCCTCCCTCCCTCCCCTCCCTGTTCTCTGTGTTCCTTCCAAAATGTTGTTATTGTTTTACATTGTTGTAAAGAAATTTCAACGTCTGTATGCGGACTTCACATCATGAAAATACTTCTTTGTCCATAAACATAGATAATATAGTCTATTGGGCATTTCGGATAATAAAGTCCTCGATTTTAAGACTTGGAGAGAAGTTTAGAGAGAGAGAGAGACAGACAGACAGGCAGACAGAGAGAGAGAGAGAGAGAGAGAGAGAGAGAGACACAGAGAGAGAGAGAGAGAGAGAGAGAGAGAGACAGACAGACAGACAGACAGACAGACTTACAGACAGACAGACAAGCAGGCAGGCAGACAGATAGACAGGCAGACAGAGAGACAGACAGGCAGACAGACAGACAGACAGACAGAGACAGAAATAGATAGACAGGCAGACAGGCAGGCAGACAGACAGACAGACAGACAGACAGACAGACAGGCAGAAGAGCTTCCAAAAAGCAACAGCAGAGCAGATGTAGGCATTCAATTTCACGCTAAAAGCCTTTCATCAAGGGCAGATAACCCAGACGAGGTTTTGGCCGTGTGAGCATTAGACAACTCCTGCCAGACCTACCTGTGCACGACAGCGGAGTTACTTCCCCCTCCTCTGTCATGCTTCCCCCCCCGGCCAAATCAGGGACACTCGGGAGAAAAAAAAAAAGAAGAAAAAAATATATAAAAAAGCACCTGTTCGTACGACGGCAATGCGGATGGAGGTGAGAAAGGGTTAACCTATATTGACCCGCCCTTTTTGTGTCTGTTTACGTTTGGGATGATTTTCATTTTCATTTTACTGTATATCAAAGCCAGCATTTTGTATTGTTCGTTTTTCTGTTTGTTTGTTTGTTTGCTTTAAACAAATAACAAGAAAGTTTTTGTTTCTGGCGAAGGCGTACGATTTGTTTGCTTGTTTGTCGCTTTGTTTGCTTGTTCTTGTTTTCTTGTTTGTCGCTTTCTTTGCTTATTCTTGTTTTCTTGTTTGTCGCTTTCTTTGCTTGTTCTTCGGGACGGGATCATGGAACGGGATCATGGAACAGGATCATGGAACGGGATCATGGGACGGGATCATGGGACGGGATCATGGGACGGGATCATGGAACGGGATCATGAAACGGGATCATGGAACGGGATCATGAAACGGGATCATGGAACGGGATCATGGGAAGGGATCATGGAACGGGATCATGGAACGGGATCATGGGACGGGATCATGGGACGGGATCATGGGACGGGATCATGGGACGGGATCATGGGACGGGATCATGAAACGGGATCATGGAACGGGATCATGAAACGGGATCATGGAACGGGATCATGGGAAGGGATCATGGAACGGGATCATGGAACGGGATCATGGGATTTTCGGAGAAAAGAAGCGGAAGAGGGGGTGGGTGGAAAGGGAGCAGAGGGTGGAGGTGGGGTGTGGGGGTGGGGGGTGGGAGTGGGGGGTTGGATTCCAGAACTCGCAGAGACCTTCATCCCGCCCATGCAGCACGAGACTGATGTGTGGCAAGGCGCGCGCTCGTCGGACTGGAAGCGAAGGTCAGATCCATAATGATGATGATGATGGTGTCTGAGATCAGAAGAAGATCCAACGATCCTGGTGATTCGTTCCCACGCCATGAATCTCTGACGTCAACAGAAAGCAGACAGATCTTTTCACACCCTCTCCCCTCCTCTCTCCCCCCTCCCCCCTCCCTGATGAGGCAAATGTTGCATGGGTGAGGTTGGTGGAGAGAGTGACCGCACCGGAGTGGGATCGTGTTGAAATAACAACAGCAGCAGCAGCAGCAGCAGCAGCATGTTCCTCAGGGGAGGAAGAGGAAGAGGGATGGAAGTCAGTCTGGAGAATTGACAGATCGTCGCGAGGACAAGACGTTGAGAAGGAGATGGAATGGAATGTTGTGATATCCATTATCTCCCCCCCTGCCCCTTACCTCCCTTCGTGAAAGCAGAACCCGCTCCCAATATTCTTTTGGTCCGAAAACGTTCGGAAAATGACAACACAGAGCAATGTTATCGGGAGAAAGAAAGATACAGAGAAAAGGGGAATGAGTCAAGTTCTATAATAGGATAAGGAAAAGAATGATCACACAAGTACTTTAAACGAGTGAATAGATAAACGAAAGGTGAAGAAGCTCCGTGGTGCATTCCATGCGATGTGATGTACCACACACTATAAAACATTGTTATGAAATGTTGGGACCTACACGATGTCTGATTTAAATACTTTACGGCAGATTCTGTAAAAACCTTGCTCAGAGATATCTCGACCTACACGATGTATGATCTAAATACTTTACCGCAGATTCTGTGAAAACCTTGCTCAGAGATATCCCATCTGACGTGACTTCCGGATTTCCGAATGCGATGAACATTTTCTATCTAATCTAAGATTTTATGGAAGAAAGTTTTTAACAAAATTCCATCGTCTTTTTAGAAAATGTGTGTGCGTGCGTGCGTGCGTACGTGCGTGCGCGCGCGCGCGCGCGCGTGTGTGTGTGTGTGTGTGTGTGTGTGTGTGTGTGTGTGTGTGTGTGTGTGTGTGTAACCTTACTGAAAGCTGACTTGGACGGGGTGACAGCCCTGAGATGGTCAATTGCGGTGCGCTTAGTCACAAGGAACGCGAACTTTCTCCACCCAGTAATTACAACACCACACACGTCGCGCCAGTAGCAGTCACGTTGCTGACTTCTCTAATCTGGGTAGTCTTTGGCGTCCTCTCTTTCTTTGAAGAAACTCGCGCTTGTTCTTCTTCTACAAGCAGAGAATGTCTCTTCAAACAGAGCACTGATTACGTAACAGTTGGCTTTTTCCCAAGCAGTTTCACAGTTCTTTTGATGCTAGTGCTTTTACAGCTGGGAAACTGTCGACAGCGCTGATGAGTATGTTCTTTCATCACCCACACCATCTCTCCTCTCTCCACCCCCCCCCCCCCCCCTCCATTACATCCTCACCCTGATCCCTCTGACAACCCTCTCTCCACCCCACCCCCTTTTTTCCATCAAAGGTTGAACGGGGTATAGACATGGGGATGGAGAGAAGGGGAGGTGGGTGGGTGAGGTGGGGGTGGGGTGACGGGGTATTTTCTATGTTGACATACCTGATTGTAATCATGTTTTTATGACCTAATTCAAGCAAACAGAGACAAAAAGTGTTTTGATGTATGTAATGTAAATGTGTTGGATCGAGGAGAGAAAGAGAGACAGACAGAGAGAGAGAGAGAGAGAGAGAGAGAGAGAGAGAGAGAGAGAGAGAGGAGAGAGAGAGAGAGAGAGAGAGAGAGAGAGAGAGAGCTGACGGTCGGAGAGGACAGTGGGAGGGAGAAGGAGAAGCATGTTGTGGTCATAGTGACACAAGAGGAGATCAAGCGGCCAACCGGACCGTAAGCAAGAGAAATGCAGACAGAATCACTGGCAAAACTTACACTGTTGCCATGTTCACACCTGCTATAACGACAGAACATGGGACACCACATCAATAGTTCAGGGGGAGGGGGGGGGCGAGGGGGGGGGTGACTCTGGGGTATAATCCGATTAAGCACAGGGTGAATTCCGAATAAACACAGCAATGTGGTGGGTGAGCTAAGACAGGCCCGCGAAATTTTAGACAGTGTCCAACATCATCATCATCGTCGTCGTCCTTCGATAGCAGCAAGGCGCCATAGTGAAATGTTGGGAGGAGGGGGGGGGGGGGGGGGGGGGAGGAGGAGTTCAGCAACTCCAGTCGTTTGAAAAGTATTGAGGTGTCACGTTCCGCAGGAACTTGGGACAGACCCAGATTATTTTTGGTGTTAGTCTGAGAAGGTTTAAAAGAAAACAAAATGCATAATTCATGGACTAACCGGGGTTAGTTGATTTGGCTGCAGGGTTTCTAATACGTGCAGTTGTTTCAAAAGTGTGTAGCCTCCATACGACTGAGGTTAGCTAAAGCTATGAAACTGGCGCCAGTGTGCACCAGCCTTTTAGAAGGTGACATACAAATTGTTTATTTTTCTACACTAAACGTTTACGATTTTTGAATGCACCTGTTTGTGAGGGCTTTTGCATCGTTAGAAGGTGACATGCAAATTGTTTATGTTTCTCCACTTAACGTTTATGATTTTTTTAAAGCACCTGGTTGTGAGACCTTTCGCATCGTTATTTCATGCCTCTGACAGAGACAGACCTTTTGTATCGTGATTTCATTCCTCTGACAGAGGCGTTCCTGAGCATGCAGGAAATGACTTTTCTTTGATAAAGCGACCCATGCACTGAGCACCAATGAGCAGTCGGTTGAGTCTAGAGAGCGGTTGTGTGGGGATTTTGTGTTAAACATGAGATAAAAAATGTTTATGTGATTCTCTCATCACGCGGAATCTACACATTTTCAAAACAACCCTTATATGACAAAGTCTGTATGTATTTTTAGGTTTTGAAAGTGAAATGTTACTGAAAACAAAATGCAAAAAAAAAAGAAGTAATTTCCCGTGGAATAACTGTAACATATTGTGCCTCTTCAACCCCCTTACAGACTAAAAAGTCTACGAGTTATTGATAATTTTGATCATAGAATATTATCTAATACAGAAAAAAAGAAATAAGAATAGCCCATAAAATAAATGGAAAGTATTGTATCTCTTTAACTCCCTTACAGACTAAAAAGTCTACGAGTTATTGATAATTTTGATCATAGAATATTATCTAATACAAAAAAAAAGAAATAAGAATAGCCCATAAAATAAATGGAAAGTATTGTATCTCTTTAACTCCCTTACAGACTAAAAAGTCTACGAGTTATTGATAATTTTGATCATAGAATATTATCTAATACAAAAAAAAGAAATAAGAATAGCCCATAAAATAAATGGAAAGTATTGTATCTCTTTAACTCCCTTACAGACTAAAAAGTCTACGAGTTATTGATAATTTTGATCATAGAATATTATCTAATACAAAAAAAGAAATAAGAATAGCCCATAAAATAAATGGAAAGCATTGTATCTCTTTAACTCCCTTACAGACTAAAAAGTCTACGAGTTATTGATAATTTTGATCATAGAATTTTTTCTAATACAAAAAAAAAAAGAAATACGAATAGCCCATAAAATAAATGGAAAGTATTGTATCTCTTTAACTCCCTTACAGACTAAAAAGTCTACGAGTTATTGATAATTTTGATCATAGAATATTATCTAATACAAAAAAAAAGAAATAAGAATAGCCCATAAAATAAATGGAAAGTATTGTATTTCTTTAACTCCCTTACAGACTAAAAAGTCTACGAGTTATTGATAATTTTGATCATAGAATATTATCTAATACAGAAAAAAGAAATAAGAATAGCCCATAAAATAAATGGAAAGTATTGTATCTCTTTAACTCCCTTACAGACTAAAAAGTCTGCACGTTATTGATAATTTTGATCATAGAATATTATCTAATACAAAAAAAAAGAAATAAGAATAGCCCATAAAATAAATGGAAAGTTTTGTATCTCTTTAACTCCCTTACAGACTAAAAGGTCTACGAGTTATTGATAATTTTGATCATAGAATATTATCTACAACAAAGAAAGAAATAAGAATAGCCCATGAAATAAATGGAAAGTATTGTATCTCTTTAACTCCCTTACACACTAAAAAGTCTGCACGTTATTGATAATTTTGATCATAGAATATTATCTACAACAAAGAAAGAAAGAAGAATAGCCCATGAAATAAATGTAAAGTATGGTATCTCTTTAACCCCTTGCTTCCCCAATATGAAAAGATGCATCCACTTTAGGGGATAGACATTCTTGCATTTACTGACAGACATCTCAAACAATCCAGCAACTGTTTCGATGTTGTAAGAAGTAAAGACTATTTTAAGGCAAACATGTTCCTCAACAAGTCAAGCCTGAAGACGAGCAGCCAACCATACCTCCAAACTGTTAGTAAACTGTAGCAATACAGCAGCCAGCTGTCATATACCATCCCACTGCGCGCGCGCGCGCGCACACACACACACACACACACACACACACACACACACATCACAAAACTCCAACCCAACCACCAGCTACAAGAGAGAGAGAGAGAGAGAAGAGAGAGAGAGAGAGAGAGAGAGAGAGAGAGAGAGAGAGAGGAGAGAGAGAGAGAGAGAGAGAGAGAGAGAGAGAAATAGGCAGACACACAGACAAACAGGCAGAAAAACAGACAGACAAACGTCATTTCAAAAGAACTGGGACAGCCTTAACCTAGAGAGAGAGGAACAGGCAGACACACAGACAAACAGACAGACAGACACAAGTCATTTCAAAAGAACTGGGACAGCCTTTAACCTAAATTACCCGCGAATTTGGTGCCACAGACCCCCTCCCCCCCCCAAAAAAAAAAAAAAAAAAAAAAAAAAACAACTCCTAGAAGCCGGGACAGCTTCAAAAGAGGAGAAAGTGAACGGCAGTTTCGCCAAACGCACCCTCTTCACATCCGCTAAAGCCCAACTTCGATAGCTTGAACTCAGGGTGACTTCCCATTTGGTCTACTCCCATTTCGTCTACTCCCATTTCGTCTACTACTCCCATTTCGTCTATTTCCATACTGACCATACTGCAAGGCTCCCCCCTGGCGTAACCAGTGTCCCAGTCTACTCCAAAGCAGAATCGATGGTCTTTAGATTAGAGTAGGGCGAAGCCCGAGAGAGGACGAAGGACGAATGAACGAAGGCCGTTAGGCCAAGTCGTGCTCACACATTTCTGAGTAGGCGAAATGGGAGTAGACCAAATAGGAAGTAACCGAACTCAGTATAGAGGCCGCACTAACAGTGATTAGCGGTAATGGTGTAATTAGCGCTTCCGACGGCTCCTGTGTCACGCGCAACGCTCAACGAGTTGGTCACATCCGGACCGAATCTTCTTCCACAATA
>CM031596.1:8000424-8005424 GCA_018398815.1 Conus ventricosus | reverse complement strand
TTCTGGACAGCAAAAAGTTTACATGGTACGATGATTTTGAAAATAGGTAAGGTAATGTTGCTTATAGCCCAGCCGACCGCAAAGGGCCATATCAGGGCTGTCACCGAGTTGAAGATTTTGAAAATAACATGACACCTTAAAAAAACAGTTACTTGAAAATTACCCATGGAATACACGGAAGATGTGTTACCTCTTTATCCTCCTCCCTTCCCCAATACAGAGGGCATATTCAGTTAAGAATACACACATTCCTGCATTTTAATGACAGGCATCTGGAAGAACCCAGCAACCGCTCCAACATGCTATGCAGAAAAGACTGTCTTCTAAGGCCAACCTATTCCTCACCTTGTCAAGCTTGAGGATGGGAACAAGCCATAGCATAATGGTATTAGTAAAGTGGAGAGAATTCAACAACTGTCATATACCATCCTACTGCGCGCGCACGCACGCACGCACGCACGCACGCACGCACGCACACACACACACACACACACGCACGCGCCCCCAAACCCACACACACACACACACACACACACCACACCCCACACACCCCCACACACACACACAAACTTACACAACACACACACACTTACACACACACAACCACACCCACCCAACCACGCCCCCACCCCAAACACACACACACACCCCACACCCCCACCACACCGCGCGCGAAACAAACTTCCCACCCCCCCCCTGATTGCCAGCACCCAGGGGGAAGGGGGGAGGGGAGGGGAAAGAGGGGGGGGGGGGGGGGGGGGGGGGGGGGGGGGGAGGGGGAAGGGGAAGGGGGAAACCCCAGGACCCGCCCGACAAAAAAAGGGGGAAAAGAAAAAAACAAAGAGACAAAGCCCCGCGAAAAAAAGCCCAAAAGGGGGGGGGGGGGGGGAACCAAAAAAAGGAAGGGGGGAGGGGGGGAAAAACGAGAGGGGGAGGGGAGGGGAGGAGGGAAGGGGGAGGAGAGGGGGGAGGAGGGGGGAGGGGAAGGGAGGGGGGGGGGGGAGGGGGGGGCAGAAAAAACCGACAGAAAAAAGGGAAAGGGAAAACGGGGTCCCCAAAACAGACAGACAAACAGAGGAAAAAACCCCCATTTCAAAAAAACGGGGGGCCCAACCCTTTCAACCATTTTATATGGTTGCACACGGGACCCAAAAAAACCGGGGAAAAGAGGGGGCCCTTTAAAAGGGGAAAACAGGGGGAAAATTGTTGGGCTTTCCCCAAAAACCCCCTTTTTCCCCCCCGGGTTTAAACCCCCCAAACCCCGACAGGTTAAAGTCCCCCCTTTCCCCCCCGGGGTTTAAAACCCGGTAATTATTGTAATTAGCGTTTTTTTTAACGGTGTTTTATAACTTTGCAACGCCCAAATTCGTCGGACACATCGGGACCAAATATTCATGATGGGGGGTTGCCCCCGGGGGGGTTGGAAAAACTTCCCCCCAAAGGTTAAAAAATTTTAAATTGGGCCCCCGAAAAATAAAAAATAAAAAAAATTTCCCTTTTCCGAAGGGTAAAAAAGTCCGTTCCTGGGTTTCAAGGGGTTGGAAAAATTTTTGGGCAAGGGGGGGAAAATAATTCTTAAAAAAAATTACGAAGGAAAAATAAATGGTTTAAAAAAAAAAGGGGGGGGGGGGGGGGGGGGGGGGGGGGGGGGGGGGGGGGGAAAAAGGGGAAAAACAACGAAAAAAAAGGGGGGGGGGGGGGAAGATGCAGGGGGGGGGGGGGGAACCCCCGGGGGGGGGGGCGGGGGGGGGGGGGGTGTGAGTGGGGGCAAAGCGGGGGAAAAAGGGGTTTCCCGGATGGGGAAAATTTAAAGGGGAAAAATTGGGGGGGGGGGGGGGGGGGGGGGGGGGGAAGGTTTAAACCCTTGGTGTCAATAAGTAGGGTTTTAGGGGGGAAAAAGGGAAAAGGAGGGGGGTTTTAGAGGATTTTTAAGAAGCGGGTTGCCATGGCAACAGCCCCGAGGCGAAGGGCGATTGTGATGTAAAGGGCTATTGGTAGAAATCAATAAAAGGGAAATGGCATTTTTTAAAGGATATGCCAAAACCCAACCCGAAAAGGGAAGGTTAAGGTAACGAAAAGC
Organism: Conus ventricosus; assembly: GCA_018398815.1. Taxonomy (NCBI): domain Eukaryota; kingdom Metazoa; phylum Mollusca; class Gastropoda; order Neogastropoda; family Conidae; genus Conus; species Conus ventricosus. The sequence continues at coordinate 8,003,344 of CM031596.1, read as the reverse complement.
ATGATACAAAACCCCCTTTTTAAAAAAAAACATTTTTTAATAATCAAAAAAATAAAAAAAAAGGAAAATTTTTTTTAAAAATAAATAAATAAAAAAAAAAAAATAATAATAAAATTTAAAAAAAATAAAAAAAAAAAAAAAAAATAAAAATCGGGTAAAAAATGCATAAGTAAGGGTAGCTATAAGTTATGTGTTTAGGTGAAAAGTGGGGGGAAAAAGGTGTAAGTGTGTGTGTTTTTGGGAGGATATTGTGGGCTGAGATTGAAGTGGGGGTTGGTTAAAGTTACTTTAAAAGGGGTTTCTGTATGGGGTGGAGGGGAAAGGGAAAGGGGGTGGGTTTTCGTACTAATGGGGGGGGGGGGAGGGGGGGGTGGCAAATATTCACACCCCTTTCACAAAATCTCTCCCCTTTTTCTCCCCCCTCTCCCCCCCCCCCCCCCCCCCCCCCCCCACCCCCCCCCCCCCCCCCCCCCCCCCCCCCCCCCCCCTTTTTTTTTTTTTTTTTTTTTTTTTTTTTTTACCCCCCCCCCCCCCCCCCCCCCCCCCCCCCCCCCCCCCCCCCCCCCCCCCCCCCCCAAAATTCCCCAAAAAGGGGCCTTTTTTTTTTCATTTTTTTGGGTTGGGGGGGGCCCCCACTTTTCCCCCCCCCCCCAACAAAACCCCCCATTTCCCACCCCCCAAAACCCCCAAACATCATTTCTAGGGGGGGGGGGGGGGGGGGGGGGTTTAAATCGTTGATGTAGCAAATGGGGGAGAATCAGGAGTGTAGGAAAAAAGGGAAAAACGATTTTATTTAAAAAAATGCAACCCATGTCGAGGGTAAAACAGAGGAGGGGGGTGGCGTAAAGGGGGAGGGATTTTTTAATTCAGGCTTGGCTGCAGAAGGGTGGAAAGGCACTTTCTACTTTTGGCCCTTGTGCCATGAGGGGTTTGGGCTTTGCCCCGTTTTTGGGAATGAGATGAAAATTCCGCTAACGCGTTCCCCAAATTGTCCTCTTAGATTGGGCCCAAAATTTCCAAGGAAATTTGACAGGGTTTATGTTTTTGTTGGGCATTTTTTGGTGAAGTGCAGAGCGAAAGGTTTGGGGCCGATGGGGGCGGGGGTGTCCCCGGGGGGCCCGGTGTTCAGAAGTTGCCGTTCAAGTGGGGCGGAAAATGTTTTCACCTCATAGACTTACCGCCCAGTGCAGTGGATGGGGATACCAAAAGTTTTGGCCTTGGGAGGGAAAGTGCGGGTTTTAAAAGGGTGAAAAAGCCGTTTGGGGCCTTTTAGGATGGTGTCTTTGGTTTTGGGGAGGGGAGGGAGATTTTGCCGTTGGGTTTTGAGCAGGGGGAAAATTTCCTGGTTGGGTTAGGTGTGGGAAAATTTTGTTCAGAGGCGCCAGTAGGTTGTTGGGTTTTTGTCAGTTTTAAAGTGAAACATGGTTTTTTGTCCAAAGGCGGGTTTTGATTTTCTAACCCCTGTGCCAGTTGGGCTTCAGGGGTCCTGCAGATGGGCCAAAATTTTGAGGATGGAAAAAGAAGGAGGCAGTTTGGGGTTTTCGTTCTTTGGGGAGGTTTTTTTTTTCAGAGTTGTGTTTTTGGATTTGCGCAGTTTCGGCCCGAGAGCATCATTTATGCCGGGATAGGGTTCCCCCGGTTTTGGTTTAAAAAATCAGACTTTTGGGCCCCGCCCTTTTATAGTGAAATCTTCTTCGCTAGGCAGGTCTGCCCTTAAAGGGGAAGGGAAATTTAGAAAATGGAATCATTTTTAGTGGGAAATGGGGTGGTTTGGGAAAATGTGTAGTCCAGGTATGAGTGTGCCCTCGAGGTTTGAGAAGGATTTTTTGGGGTTTTAAGCAGTCCATTTTTTGAGGGAGGGTAGTGGGTGTCCAGGGGAAAATTAAATGATGTTTAAATGGTTTTTAGGTCAGCTGGGTGGGGTGGATGGGGGGTTTTTTGCCAAAATTGAGGGAAAATTTTGGGATCATTTTCTGGAAAGGATGTGGGGTTCCCAAACCCCTCATCTATTTTTCTTTTTGTGGCTCTGGTGTGGGCCCGTGTAAAAGGTTAAGGGAAACGGGGGTTTAGGTGTCCCCTTTGGGGAAAAGGAAAGGATAGGATGGTTCATCTTGGTTCCCATAGCCACAATGATTTGTGGAAAGTGTGGTTGTAAAATTTAAAAGTATTGAGGGGTTTTTTACACATAAGAAAAGAATGCATTTTCCTTTACGTTGGGCGTTTAAGGGGGGGGGGGGGGGGGCTGGGGGGGAGGGGAAAAGAAGGGGAGGAGAGAGAGAGAGAGAGAGGGGGAGGAGGGGGTTTTTGGAAGGTGGGAAAAGGGGGGCCCCTTTTTGGGTTTGGGGTAAACCCCCCCCCCCCTTTTCCCCCTTTTTCCCTCCACCCTATAGCATCAAACACTTAAAATAACATGTACCCAACCCCCCACTTCAATCTCCGCCCCACAAAAACCTCCCAAAAACACCCCACATACTTTCCCTTTTCTCCCACTATTCCCCCACACATAATTATAGCTATCTTATTTATTCATTCTTTTTCATTATTTTTTTTTTTAAATTTTTTATTTTTTTTATTTTTTATTTTTTTTTTTTTTCAATGTTTCCCTTTTTTTTTTTATTTTTTTATTTTTAAAAAATGTATTTTCCCAAATATGGTTTTTGTATCAAGCTTTGTTACCTTTAACCCTTACTATCGTTGTTGCAGTATCATTTCAGTAATTTCTATTGCTTTTTTATTGATACTACCCCAGCATTGACATCACCAAACGCCTTTGCCTCTGGGGGCTGTTGCCACGGAAACCCCGTGCTTTAAAAATCCTCTAAAACCCAAATCCCTTTTCCCCTACGTTTCTTATTTACACCAAAATTGGAATCTTCCCCCCCCCCCCCCCCCCCCCCCCCCCCCCCCCCCCCCCCCCCCC
>CM031596.1:7992924-7995424 GCA_018398815.1 Conus ventricosus | reverse complement strand
TTATTATATTATTATTATTATTATTTATTTATTATTATCATTATCATCATTATTATTTTATTATTATTATTGATTATTATTATTATTATTATTTTATTATTATTATTATTATTATTATTATTCAGAATACATCTTACGCCATACCAAGATTTCCTACCATCTTTCATTCAGTGGAGAGAAAAACAAAACAAACAACAACAACAACAACAAAACCACAACAACAACAACAACAACAACAACGACAACAACAACAACAACAACACCAACACCAACACAACAACAACAAACCACAACACCAACACCAACAACAACAACAGACAAACCTGCAACACAGCCGTAAAATGGCAGGGAGTGGGAGAAGAAAGCTGAAACATTAACCTCGACATCCCAATCATCATCCAGTGACTTGGGTCTGAAGAGATTCCATACTATGTCAATATTCCTAAGACATCGGCGGGCAGAACCTGCAGGAACGCCTAGCTCAGCTGGTGGCCTTGTTGTATATGATTTGGTTCAGATGTGGAGAACTCGTGAGCGTGGCACGTGACACTCGAGTTGCCGAAAGCACTAACTGTCACGGCAATCATTGAACTACCTGCCCTCACATCGGAATAAAACCAGTCGGTGTTGTGCTTTACAGGGCGTGAAGAGGGGGCACTTGGGATTTGCCTTTCACCTGTCTCTCAGTCTCTGTCTGTCTGTCTGTCTCTCTCTCTCTGAGTGTGTGTGGGTGCATGCGTGCGTGCGTGCGTACGTGCGTGCCTATGTGTGCATGCGTGTGTGTGTGTGTGTGTGTGTGTGTGTGTGTGTGTGTGGTGTGTGTGTGTGTGTGTGTGTGTGTGTGTGTGTGTGTGTGTGTGTGTGTTTTGTATTGCTCTGTGTATCTGTCTTGTACATGGTCTCTCTGTGCACCCCTTCTCTCTCTCTCTCTCTCTCTCTCTCTCTCTCTCTCTCTCTCTCTCTCTCTCTCTCTCCTCTCTTCTCTCTCTCCTCTCTCTCTCTCTCCTGTATTGCTCAGCGTATCTGCCCCCTTGAGTTTTCAGTGTGCCTTCCCCCCCCCCCTCTCTCTCTCTCTCTCTCTCTCTCTCTCTCTCTCTCTCTCTCTCTCACTCACTCTCTCTCCCCCTCTCTCTCTCTAAACACACACACACACACAAGCCAGGAACAGTGAGACCTGACCAAAATGGAAAACCACACCGTTGTTGTCGATGCTTTCCTTTCACGTGCAGAGTAAACAGCGAGAATGACTGAAACCAAGCGATAGGGGAGTGAAAGAAAGCATAGATCTCGTCTTTCCGTGGCAGAAGACTCTCTAGAACAGGTTCAACGTCGAAATCACCCAACACGGCACGAGAGGGCTGCAACGGGAGTGGTGGTGAGGGGGGGGGGGGGGGGGGGGGGTAGGGGGCGGAGAGGAGGAAGGAGGTTGTGGTGATGGTAATTGACACTACACTGACATCAGCAGACATACAATCCTAAAGATGAGCAGCAGAGAACGGGGAAATACCAATCCTGGGCCACTTCCGCCCTCACCCAGTTTCGGGCGAAAGTAACCAGGATTGGTATTTCCCGTTCTCTGACAAGTAAGACTTCAATAACCAAAAATAACGATTATCTACAAACAAACATACTGTGTAGGGTTATCCGTTTTCAATACTAATTTACTAAACTTTTCAGATTTCAGTTTTTGTTTAATCCTGTGTTTTTCCTGGTCATTTTCATAACATCATTTTCACGCAAACATTCTTCAAATGAGTCTTTGTCTTTCATGTGAAATAAAACTACAGTCTTTAACTGTTCTCTAAAGTCTTTTAAACCGGTTATATTTCTGGCATAAATCCACACACTTATCCTAGCATGTCTTCCGCTGAAAGCTAGTTTCGACAAAGTGTTTCTCTTTTTAATATGTCTCTTTCTGCTGAACAGTCATCTATAATAAATAGTGTTTGCGTTCCTTCAAACAGTCTATAAAACTGTTCTAACACTCACTCAGTTTATTGCTGGGATCAACTAAATATATGTCATCATCTGTCCATATAAACCTTCTATCATGATATGCTTTGTTCCATTTAAGTGTTGGACAGAAAACCACAATATGATCAAAATTATACGATAAACTGTTTGTAACAGGTCGAGGATAAATATTGTTTTTCCACAACCAGTTTGTCCACAAATTAATGAACAATGAGGGGTTTTTGTCATAAAGTTTAACTGCTCCATAGTTTTATAGCAGAATTTAATCTAATTCCAGTTATTATTTTTATCATACTCTCTGTCAAAACTTGTTCAGTATAATAAAACCCTACGAGGCCTAATGTGTAAGATTAATCCAATTTAGTTCTGTAAGATTGTTTCTATTTAAGTCAACATTGATTTTGTTGCTTGTTGTTATGATCTTAATATCCTCGCCCTTGTGAAGAAAGACGACGGTAACTTTAGACGTTTAACGTCTAAGTTTTGCCAGTAATATTAATTCCTTTATAAGGACGTCACTAAACGC
>CM031596.1:7989336-7992824 GCA_018398815.1 Conus ventricosus | reverse complement strand
CACAACCCAAGCCCTCAATTAGGGGTGTTCGCACAGTGTCTCAGCCAAGTTTAGTTTGTGACTGTCTCCGCAAAAATGATAGTATTGAAAATGACTGTATGCGCGAAAATGATTAGAAAACATAGTTTGAAGTCTTACTTGTCAGAGAACGTAGATATACCAATCCTGGGTTACTTTCGCCCGAAACGGGGTGAGGGCGGAAGTGGCCAGGATTGGTATATCTACGTTCTCTGCAGCAAAAACGACTTTTTTCTTTTTTTCTTTTTTTCTTTTTTTTTTTTTTTTTTTGGGGGGGGGGGGGGCGGGATGGTCTGTTGGTCTCACGTGGGACTGAACTCTCAGCATGTAACTGCCGACTCGGTCCTGGCACCACGGAGCCAATCAGAGTCCCCGAAGGGGTTCTGAATTCCGAGAGTTTCTTCGTTTCTTTTTATAGGTTTGTATCTGTAAGGTCTGGCACTAGCCTACAAGAAGGCATTAAAAAAAAAAAAGAACAAGGCCGTGCCCTCCAACAGCCCTCAAGAAGAATGCCAGTCTGCTTGGTGCCTGAGGAGCACTGGGAGGCAATGCGTGCGTGCTGAACAAGCTCAACCCGGCACCGCTTCTTGAAGACTTCAAAGACAGCAAGAGGGGGGGAGGGGGGGGGGGTGCTACAAAAATAACCGTCAGATCGCGAAGAATCGTTCCGTTTTTGTTTTTTTTTTTTCCCCTTCCTTCACTCTTAACAATGCCAGAAGAAAGAAGACGAGTGACAGAATGACTGGATGAAAGAAAGGAATGACTCACATGCCATTTTGGCCTGCAAGGATTTGCAGGCGGTGGGAAACGAGGTCTGTGGAGGGTGAAGAATGAGAGCTGACAAGGCTGGCGATGCATCACTATCCACCACGTTGTCCCGTGGAGGCCAGATCTGCTCTTCATCATCATCATCATCTTCATCATCGCCATGCCCCCCCCCCCCTCTCCTTCATCTCTCTTCCCTGAACCCCGTGTATCTTTCCTCTGTACCTAGCCCTGCCCCCCACCCCCCCCCCCCCCCCACCCCCCCTTCCCCTCTCTACATCTCCCTCTGTTCTTTTTACAGCCTGCTGCAGCTTTATCTCCCTTCTCGACAGAGAGCACAGGCCTCTCTGTCTGTCTGTCTGTCTGTTTCTCTCGCTCTCTCTCTCTCTCTCTCTCTCTCTCCTCTCCTCTCTCTCTCTCTCCCCTCTCTCTCTCCTCTGTCTCTGTCTCCCCTCCCCCCTCTCTGTCAAAAGAGAGAGAGAGAGAGAGAGAGAGAAGAGAGAGAGAGAGAGAGATGATGATGATAATGATGATGATGATAAGAGAGAGACAGACAGACAGACAGACAGACAAACAAAGAGGCACATAAGCACACAGAAAGTCTAGCAGACGAGAAGGTAGTCGGAAAGACAGAGAAAAGTATTACCAGACAGACAGACAAACAGACAGACAGACAGACAGACATGGATGTACTTTTTCTCTGTGTATTGGCTATGCAGACAATCCATTTTCCTGCCGTCTGCATGACCAGTCACTAACACTTCCTCCAGCAGCACCCAGAGGCGCAGGCAGACCAACTCCACATCGTCCTCTCCTTGCTGCAGTACCTAGAGGCGCAGACAAACTCCACATCCTCCTCTCCTTGCTTTTGCAAGGCACTCAGCTAGTGTCTCCACCCTAAATCCAAGCACAAAATCACCGGGTCACACACACACACACACAAAGATGAAGCCAAAAGATTCCCCACTCTCCAAACGGTTTAGTTAACTGCATGACCCCAACACTGACCGCGAACTGTGACCTGTGTCACATGTGGCTGTCGGGGTCGGCCAGGCGAAAAATGGAGTAATTGGTGTGGAGTTTGTGTGTTTGGTGTGTGTCCACAGACAGTGACAGCAACTGGTCAGTGGACGGCGGACAGGAGGGGGGGGGGGGAGTGGGGCTGCATTGTGGTGGTGAACGGTCAGGTGGGAGTATGGACAGTGGTTGCCTTTGTGATGCGTTCAATCGCAGGCTGTTCATGCTCCTCCTAGATTTTTTTTCTCCTGCACTTAACTGTGTTTTCCTTCTCAGACTACAATTTCCTGCTACCACTGTTCGCTTCTTGTACACCCCCCCCCCCCCCCCCCCTCTACTTCTATTACTTTTCTCTACTCCAACGTCTTTCCTGCAGCGGCCTTTCCTGCTCCTATTTTCTGATTGCTGCCATTTTTTCTGCTCATGCCATTTTTTCCCTGTTCTGGCTACTTGTTCCTGCTGCTACTGCTTTTCGCTGATCTCTCTACTCCTGTTCCTTCTTCTCTTGCTTGTTCACACTCCCACAACTTTCCCTGCTTGCTGCGCAATGTTTTGCGCACCACTCTTGCTGCTTCGCCAACTCCTGCTACTTCCTTTTTTTTTTTTCTTTTGACATCTGTCACTTTGATGCTATTACTGGTTTTACTATGTTTCTGCTCCAACCACTTTCCATCGTCCTGCAACTTTTTTTAAAAAACTTTTTTACGTTTGCTATTGCTAGCAGTTTATTCTACTGTTACTACTTTACCTCTTCCTGCTACTTTTTCAATTCCGTCTTCTTTTCCTTCTCAACGACTTTTTTGCTCCAGCTATTAATTTAATAGCAAAATTATTATAATTCTGACGGACAAAAGGGACAAACAAGTTACGAGACAAAATATGACGCGTTTCGACCTATCTGGTCTCCGTCAGGCAAGAGAAACAACACCCAGGACAATGAAAGCGAAAAAGGGGTAGTCACTGGGTGACATCCCATTTGGTCTACTCCCATTTCGTCTACTCCCATTTCGTCTACTACTCCCATTTCGTCTATTTCCATACTGACCATACTGCAAGGCTCCCCCCTGGCGTAACCAGTGTCCCAGTCTACTCCAAAGCAGAATCGATGGTCTTTAGATTAGAGTAGGGCGAAGCCCGAGAGAGGACGAAGGACGAATGAACGAAGGCCGTTAGGCCAAGTCGTGCTCACACATTTCTGAGTAGGCGAAATGGGAGTAGACCAAATGGGAAGTAACCAGTCACTGATCTTCTCAAATGGGGCGCAAAATTTGGGGTGGGTGGGGGTGGGGTGGGCAGGAATTGACCTACAGTTTATTCGTCTGTGATCCCTGGCCAATAGTAATGGGAAGGAACAGAAGGACGGCAGGCAGGCAGGCAGGCAGGAAGGAAGGAAGGAAGGAAGGGAGTAGAACGTAGACCCAATAGCACTTTCACTTTTGCACAAGGAAAAAGCAGCACTGTAACTTTTCCCGCTACATGTGGCAAAACTCTTCTCCCCCCCCCCCCCCACCCCTCACCCCCCATCGCCAACAGTCACCCCTCTCTCTCTCCCTCTCATGTCTTTCCCGCGACCTCCGTCCCTTGGACCCCGCCCCCCCGGCCCCCCCCCCCCCCCCCCCCCCCCCCCCCTCTGTAATGACCTTACCGTCTCTAGACAAAGAGAAGGCATATTCATCAGCAAAGAGTGC
>CM031596.1:7979336-7981836 GCA_018398815.1 Conus ventricosus | reverse complement strand
GTTGGAAGGCAGCTCTGGTAATGACTAGGACAGAATTGTCGTTTCCAAGACAAGTCTTCAAAAGTTAAAAGGGGGGGGGGGGGGGGGGAGGGGGGGGGAGGGGGGGGGGGGGGGGGGGGGGGCGTGATGGGGGTATTGCAGAATTTCACTGTCTCACTCAGCTGGTTACTACGTGTCGTCTGTTCCGGTGATTGTTCCGAAGGCTTTGAACGGCTTGACTGAATGGGGTCCTGATTCTAACAATCACTTAGTTCCACAGCCGACTTCTTAACTGTTTCGTCTTGACGATTCGTGTTCAACAAAGTTTTATTTATATGCTCGGATGACCGGTGCTTCTCGTTCTGGGTCAAATCAGTCAGGGAATGGGGAGGGGGAGAGGCCGGGGGGTGGGGAGGTGGGAGGGGGGGGGAGGCAGGAGATACGGTCGGACAACAGATCTCGCAGGTACGGTGATGATCCTCTTAAAAACCATTCCCGCTAAGAAAACACACACACACACACACACACACACACACACACACACACACACACACTGAAAATTAACACGAAGGTTCAGAGTCACGCTTAATTCAATGCTAAATACAAAGCAAAAATGTCCGGTGTCAAAGTAAGGTCTCTTCAGGCGGAAATTGAAACAAAAACAAAAACAGCATGACCGGGCTGCCAAACAGAAGAAGAAACAAATTAAAAACAAACAACGTGTTTCGACCTATTGAGTCTTCTTCAGGCAGGATGAATGGCATTCAAAACAATGAACACAAAGGACGAACAGACAGTCAGGTATCTCTTCGATCAGGATGCAACATCTGGTCTTCAAAAATGTTATTTGTCCTGCCTGAGAAAGACTAAGTAAGTCGAAAAGAGGTTTTTTTTTTCTTTTTTCTTTTCTTCTTAATTTATTGCCTTGTTTTTGGGCCCCGATTGGGTTTTCCCATATTTTTGACGGTTTCTTTTTTTGACTTACCGGTGTTTGGACCTAAAACCCCCTGGTGTTCTTTGATTACCTTGGGTTTTCCTCTGTACTACCTTGGTGTTTTTGCCCTTGGGTTTTGACCTGCCCTTGGTGTCCTAGCCCTGACCTTGGTGTTTGTCCCCTTGGTGCCCCTTGTCCGCGGGCTCGTACCCCCTTGTTCTCTTGCCTACCTTTTTGCCCTTTTTCCCTTTTGCCGATTTTTTTCCTGACGTGGTTCGTTCTTTCCGCCCCTTGTAAAAACCCCCTTCAGAGCTTTCCATTTTAAATGTAGTCGTTTCTGCAAACTGGACGGGACGGGCCCGAAAAGGGAAAAAAGAAGAAGGAAGTAGAAGGAGAGAGGGGGGACAGGGAGAAGAAGAGGGACAAAGAAGAGAAGAGAGAGAGAAGAGAAAAGGGAAGAGAAGAAAAACGCGGAAAAAGAGAAGCGAGAGGAGGGAGAAAGAGAGGAAGAGAGAGAGGAGAGAGAGGGAAGGAGAGAAGGGAAGAGGCAGACAGAAGAAGACTGGGAAAAAGAGAAAAAGAGAAAGAGAGGAGGGGAGAGGAGAGAAAAGAGGAGGGAAAAGGAGAGGGGAGAGAGGAAGGAGAAAGAGGGGGGGAGAAAGAGAGGGAGAGAGAGAAAGACAAAGTGGGAGAGAGAGGGAAAGGAGAGAAAAAAAGGGAAAAAAAGGAAAAGAGAGAGAAGAGAGAGAGGAGAGGAGGAGAGAGAAGAGAGAGAGAGAACGAACAGACAACAACAGCCGACAGACAGACAGAGGCTTAAGAGAGAGAGAGGAGAGGAAGAGAGGAGAAGGGAGGGGAAGGAGAGAGAGAGAGAGAGAGGCGACAGACGATAACTACAGGAGATTGACAGACAGACAGAGACTGAGGGGAAGAGAGAGAGAGAGAGAGAGAGAGAGAGAGGGAGGGGAAAAGAAGGGGAGAGAGAAAAAAGGGGGGAAAAGGGGGAAAGAGAGGGGGAAGAGAGAGAAAAAACAAAGTGGGGGGGGGGGGAGGGAGAGAGAGAGAAAAAGAAAAAGGGAAAAGAGAGAGAGAGAGAGAGAGGGGGAGAGAGAGAGAAAAGAGAGAGAGAGAGAGAGAGAAGAGGGGGGGGGGGAAGGAGGAGGCGGAGAAGGGGAGGGGGGGGAGGGGGGGGGGGGGAAAGGGTGCAGACGGAGATAAAAAACAACAAAGGGGGAAAGGAGGAAGCCCCGAGGGGCCACAAATGCCGGTAATTGTCATGATTGGACATACACCTCTCCAGGGCCTTTCCCCCTGATCGATGGATTGGCCCCCCAAATAGCCCCCCGTCCAGCGCCCCCCGTCGGGGACCCGGACACGACGGGGCCGTTTTTAAGTGACCGGCGTTGGGTAGAAAAACAGAGGGGGGATTGGGTCCCGGGGGGGGGGGGGGGGGGGGGGGGGGGGGGTGGGTTGGACGAAGGGTTTTGGGATAGGTGGTTGGGGGTTGGTTAGAAACTGGGCAGGGGAGGGAGGGGATATGGAGGGGAGGGGGGAGCGTTGGAAGGGGGGGTAGGTGAGGGGGTTTTG
>CM031596.1:7966836-7969336 GCA_018398815.1 Conus ventricosus | reverse complement strand
CCGGCCTTTGCACACAGCCAGCAGACCTGGAGGGACCGGCGAACTGTTCTACAGCGTGCTGCCTCGCTGACTCCCCACGCAGTTCAGGAAGAATGATGCCGATCTATGTAGATCTTGAGGGATATGCGTATTCAGTTGTTATAATGCTTTCACCGTTCCATGGTCTAGCTTCAGACTTTATGCTTTTGCACATGATTCATGTCTGTTTTGTGACATCTGAAGAATACAATAAACTGGTCATAGTTGTCGAGAATTCACTTGTCTTTGTTTTATTTATGCATTATAGCCATGTTTTGTGTGTTTATTTGCACTTCGGTGAATCTATTTATAAATCATCAAAAACTTTACGGGCCTCAGTGGGAAGATTCTGTGGCAGGATGGATGGCACAGTTTGGGAAAGAAAAAAAACACGCTGGGACGACAACCGCTACTGCTAGTGGAGTACCTCCAACCACAATCATGAAAGCAGCAGGCTGATCCACGTTTATCAGATTCTATGAGAAAATGTAACATCATGACATGGGTCAGGATTTACTGGGTTCGTTTCTGAGAAAAGAAAACACAAAGGAGAAAAAAAGAGACGCCAGCTTTAGAAACTGCTTTAGTTGACAGAGGCTGCGTCAGACACGCACTGGGCGTTCGATGAAAACGAGGAACATCACTGCTCCTTGGCAGATGCCATTGCGTCATCGCCACTGGACGCGACCCAACAGAACCTCCATGGAAGCGTTCCATGGGTGTATCAGCCCGTATTCCATGACTGCAGAGCTCACCGACAAAAGACGCCATCGCCCAGCGAACTGCTGCGCGCATATCCTGTAGCCCAACTCGTTGCTGTTTCTGCTGATAGGGGGAAACAGTACAACTCCAACCACAGTCACCTTTCGCCACACGGTTTTACGTGCCCTCTGAAGAGGATCCTGGGTCACATTTTATCCCGTTGTCAACAGGACTCTGCGTGCATCCTGTGGCCCAACTCGTTGCTGTTTCTGCTGATAGGGGAAAACAGTACAACTCCAAAAATAGGGGAAAACAGTACAACTCCAAACAAAGTCACCGTTCGCCACACGGTTTTACGTGCCTCTGAAGAGGATTCTGGGTCACATTTTATCCGTTGTCAACAGGACTTTCCCTGCGGTCAGTGAATCTTGCCGCATCGTCTTAGGTCGTTCTCCAGACTCGGCCGGCCACAAGGCAGACAAAAGAAAAGGGAAAAAACTAGGATATGAGTAAAATGATTCAATGTATAAGTGCATGACTTACTGCTAGTGAACAGTTCGCCAATAGGACTGTTTTCACGCGCGTCCTGTTTGTTTGTCTGTCTGTCAGTCAGCATTCTTATGTAAAAACTCCTGCACCGATTTTCACACAAATTGATGGAAAAATGGAGTGTGGCGCAAAGACGAAGCCACTGCATTTTTGTGCAGATCCTTCTTGCAGATGCGGATTAAAGGGCGAATCCAGGATTTGTCTGGAAAGATTACCATGTGTTCTTCTATGGACTTGTTGTTACAAACTGATAAATGTCCACAAAGTATTTATTTTATGGAATTTAAAACATGTTGTTGTTTGAACGTGAAAATTCATATTTTCCGAGTGCTTTTTTTTCTTCAAATGAGGGGGAAGAAACCCCTTTAAATTTCACAAATTAATATTTCCCCCCGGGGGAAATTCAATAATTTTTCTTCACGAACTGACTCAAAAAAGGACCCCAATTTTTTTTTGGACTTTGCGAGGTCTTGCTCCCCCATTTCCCTTGCGTCAGAATGTGTTAAAAATACTCATGTACACACCCCCCCCTAAAACTTCCCTTGCCGTAAACTTTTAGATATCAGGGGCTAAAGAACCACAAGCGTACGAGTCCTAACAAAAAAGGGAAAAAGGTTGTTCCAGATTACCCGTGTGGGTACGGGAACTTTTCGTCAAGTTCCGCCGAAAATAAATTTAAAAATTCTAAATCCTTTTTTTTTTTCCTGACAAAAATGGCCCCAAAAAAAATTGCCCGTTTAAATGGTTTTTTTCGTCGAGGTTTGTGGCTCGAAAATTGAAGATTTAAGTTGTCCCCGGCTTTTCCTTTCTAAAATTGATTTTAAATCCCCAGTGACGTCACGCAGTTAAGCAGAGCGACTTCAAGCTGCAAAACGGGGCTAGTTGGTCAGTTGGAGAGCCCAGATTGTGATCCGGGGGGGGTGCGGATTGAACCTTCCCCGGGTCATTTCGGGGGAAGGGAGGGGGGCGGGAGGTGCGGGTGTTTTTCGGTGCCCAAATAGTTTGATTCTTTTCCCCCGAGAATCTTTAAAATGACCATAAACCGGGGTTCCCTGGTAACGCATAAAAAATTTCACGACACAAAAAATTATCAAAAAAATTTCGTCGCGGAAAGAAGGTAGTCTGGCCCTTGGTAGGATGAAAGAAGAATATGTATACATTGTGGTGTGTATGTGTGTGTTGTGTTGTGTTTGTGTGGGGGGGGGGGGGGGGTCTTTTATGCACCCTTTTT
>CM031596.1:7949336-7954336 GCA_018398815.1 Conus ventricosus | reverse complement strand
GCGCCGCGGAGCAAAACAAACACAACCAACACAACCACATTCTGGGCCCCTGAACCAAAAAAAAACCCTGCCCCAAAGACGGAACCATCAAAAAACCATTCAAACCAAAACAACCTTTTTTAACACCAAAAAAACACACAAAACAAATAAACCACACCCCCCAAAAAGAAACAAACTTCCAAAAACCCTATCCAAACAAAGGGCCGTTTTGTTTGTCGATTTTAAAAAAAAAAACAACAACAACAACAACAAAAAACAGCAATTTTCAACGAAAGGAAGACTTTGGACCTTATTTTTTCACTTTCATTTTTCTTGCCATTCGAACAATTATTCAAACATAATTGTGTTTGGTGGTTTTTGGGGGACGATAATCCCAATTTTTTAGTTCTCCAACGATTCCCATGACACCTATTTTAACTTTCCACTGAAACCTTTTTGTTCTGTTTAAAAAAAAAAAACAAAACAAAACAAACAACGACCGGGAAAAACGTGGCCTATCCCACAAATTCATAAAGTAATCGGGAACCTATCAACATGGTTTTGGGGTTGACTAATTCGCCGTTTCTAATTTTCCCAAACTGCTGTCTTGTACCGATCACGGCTATTGTTAGGAGGAAAAAAAAAAACATAGGAAGGGGGGGGGGGGGGGTGAACATTACAAGAAGAGGAAGAGGGAAGAAAAAGGGGTCTCCCCACACAAAAAAAACCCCCACCAACCACACCAACACCAAAAAAACCCCAGAGAGAGACGAAAAAACGAGACGAGGAGAACGAAAAAAAACCCCAACACACACACACAACACACACACACAACACACCAACACACACACACACGGCCCCAGCACGCACCACGCACAAAACACAAACGAGAGAAGAGAAAAAAAACAAAAAAAACAAACAAAACCCAAAAACCCAAAAAGGACAGCAGACGACAAAAAGCACAAACAAAAAAACAAAAGGGGAGAAGAGAGAGAGAGAAGAGAGAGAGAGAAGAGAGAGAGAGAAGAGAGGGACAGAAAGACAGACAGACAGACAACAGACGAAAACAACAGACAGACACAAAAAGAAGAGAGAAAGGAAGAGAGAAAAGAGAGAGAAAAGGAGAAAAAGGGAAGGAGAGAAACGCGCGAAAAAAAGAACCCCGGAACAGGAAACAGGAAAAAAAAAAAAGGGGCGGGACAAAACCCCACTTTTAAATGATTTTTTCTGTTTTTTTTTTCTTCCACCCTTTTCTTTTTTTTCCTTTTTTCTTTTTTTTTTTTTTTTTTTTGGGTTTTCCTTTCCATTTTCCCCTTCTTTTTTTCTTTCTTTTTCCTTTTTTTTCTTCTTTCTTTCTTTCTTTTTTTCCCCTTTTCTTTTTTTCTTTTTTTCTTCTTTTTTCCTTTTCTTTCTTTTTTTTTTTCTTCTTTTTCTTTCTTTCTTTCTTTTTTCTTTCTTTCTTTCTTTTTTTTTATTTTCTTCTTTTTTTTCTTTCTTTTTTTCTTTCTTTCTTTCTTTCTTCTTTCTCTTTTCTTTTTTTCTTTTTTTTTTCTTTCTTTTTTCCCTCTCTTTCTTTTTTTCTTTCTTTTTTTCCCTTTCTTTTTTTTTTTCTTTTCTTCTTTTTTTCTCTTTTCTTTCTTTCTTTCTTTTCTTTTTTCTTTCTTTCTTTCTTTTTCTTTTTTTCTTTCTTTCTTTCTTCTTTCTTTCTTTTTTTTTTCTTTATTTTTCTTTCTTTCTTTCTTTTTCTTTTTCTTTCTTTCTTTTTTTCTTTCTTTTTTTTTATTTTTTTCTTTCTTTCCCTTTCTTCTTTTTTTTTCTTTCTTTTCTTCTTCTTTCTTTCTTTCTTCTTTCTTTCTTTTTTTTTTTTTTTCTTTCTTTCTTTTTCTTTCTTTCTTTTTCTTTCTTTTTTTTTCTCTTTCTTTCTTTTTTTCTTTCTTCTTTCTTCTTTTTCCCTCTTTTCTTTTTTCCTTTTTTCTTTTTTTTTTTTCCCTTTTCTTTTCTTCATCTTCTCGTTTCCTCTCCCCCCTCCCTTTTCCTCTTTTTCTTCTTCTTTTCTCCCTCTTTTCTTTTCTTCCCCCTCTTTCTTTTCTTCTTTTTCTTTCTTCTTTCCCTTTCTGCCCTTCTGCCTCTTCTTCTCTTCTTCTTTTTCTTCTTTTTCTTCTTCTTTTTCTTCTTCTTCTTCTTTCTTTTTCTTCTTCTTCTTCTCTTCTTTTTTTTTTTTCTTCTTCTTCTTCTTTTTTTTCTTTTTTGCCTTTTTCTTCTTCTTCTTCTTCTTCTTCTTCTTCTTCTTCTTCTTTTCTTCTTCTTTTCTTCTCCCTCTTTCTCTTCTTCTTCTGCCTCTTTCCTTCTTCTTCTGCCTCTTCTTCTTTTTCTTCTTCTTTCTTTATTTATTTTTTTTCTTCTTTTTCTTTCTCTCTTCTTTTTCCTCTTTCTCCTCCTTTTCTTCTTTTTTTTTTTTTCTCTTTCTTTTTTTTTTTTTTTTTTTTACCACTATTTCAGATGGAACTTTTCCCCCCCCTTTTACGATATACCAAAACTTTAAAATCATTTCCACCCAAATTTGTTGCTGTCGTTATCCAGATAAAATAAAAAAACACTTCAGGCATTAAGGGGGGGGGTCACGCATACGCTATACAACCTTTCCATTCTGGATGAAATTTTTAATTTCATTTATGAAAACAGACGATAGATGATAAAAAGACGATGGCGACGTCGACACGAGGGTGATCAACCCTTCCAAATTTTCACGAAAGCCTTCCTCCCCCCCTCTTCCCCCGTCTCCCTCCCTCCCCTCTACCTCCTCTTTCCTTTTCGCTCTCCCTCCTCTCCTCTCCTCCCTCTCTCTCTCCCCTCTCTTTTCAATGTGTGTGTGTTTTGTGTGGTGTGGGGGGGGTGTGGTGTTTTTTGTGTGGTGTGTGTGGGGTGCATGCCCTGTGCTCTCTCTCTCTCCCCCCTTTTTCTCTCTCTCTTCTCCCTCTCTCCTCCCCTCTCTCTCTCCTCCTCTCCAACACACCACACACACACACACACACACACAACCCCACACACATAAATCACACACTCACCACACACCGCGCGCGCACGGCGCACGCACGCACACACACACACACACACACACACACACACACCAAACACACACCACCACAAACACCAAACACACACACACACAAAACACCCCAACACACACACACACACACACACCCCACACATCGCAATTCTATCACAAAGTTGCAAAGAAGCCACCACATTTGCACTCCCCCCACCCTCGTTTCCCCCCCCCTTCCTTCTTCTTTATCCTCCCCATCCCCCCAAACCCCCCCCCCCTCCCCCTCTCCCCACCGCCCCCCTCCCTAACCCCTTTGGCCCTAAACTAAAGACACAGCAAAGAGACGATAGCATCAGCTGCCACTTTGCGTTTCCCCAAACAGCCCAAGGCTGGCAATTCTCATCATCCGCAGTTTCACTCATTGCCTTTTCCCCATTCCTTTTGACGCCTTTTCCTCCCCCCCCCCCCCCGCCCCCCCCCCCCCCCCTCGCCCCTCCCCCCCCCCCACCCCCGCATCCCAAACCCCCTCACTGCCCGTTCAATCTTTTCCTCTTCAACTTCGTGGCAAAAGCAGCTAGTTTTTTTTTATCTAAATGTTTTTACGTTTTTGGGGTTAAAAAAAAAAGGGGGAAGGGGGGGGGGGGGGGGGGGGGGGGGGGGGGGGGGGGGGGGGGGGGGGTGAAGGGGGGGGGGGGGGGGGGGGGTGGGTGTGGGGGGGGGGTGTGGGGTGGTGCGTGGTGGTGGTGGTGGTGGTTTGGTGGTTGTGTGTGTGTGGGGGTGTGTGGTGTTGTGGTGTGGGTGTGTGGTGTGTGTGTGTTGTGGTTTGGGGTGTGTGTGTTTGTGTGTTGGTTTTTTTTGTTGGGGTGGGAGGTGGGGTGGGTGGTGGTGGTGGTGGTGGGGGGGTGGAAATTGCGTTTCAAAATAGACCCAACACATGGGTTTGGGGATAAGAAAATCTAAAAAATTAAAATTCCGGAGAAAGGGAAAAAAAAAAAAAAAAAGAGGGGGGTGAGGGGTTGATTCGAAAGTTTCTATATATACTAGATAGTGAAATCAATGGAAAAAAAAAAAACAGAACTTTTTTTCTTTACAAAGAAAAAGATAATAAGGGAAAAAAAAATACTTTTAAATTAAAGTTTCGTACGAAAAGCGGGTTTATTTAGGTCCACGCTGAAACTTCAGCGTGGACCAAATATAAGCCACTTTTTTAAATTATGGGCTTACATCTTTATAATGAAGCAAAATTGGAAAAGAGGGGGTTAGTTACCCCCAAGGACACAGACAAACAGCACAGGACTTGTCTGTGTCCTTGGTGGAATAACCCCCTCTCTTTCCAAATTTTGCTTCCTTTTCCGCCCACAGCACTCCGTTTTGAAAATTTTGAAAATTTATAATGTGTATGTATGTTGCATATCTCCTGTATCGTGATGTGCGTGTATTTTTTAGGTTTGCGTTACCTGCATAATTTTTAAATGCATTTTCGTGTGCATTCGTACACTTTCTGTTTTCTGCATATTTATTGCTACATTTTACCATTTATACATAATTGTACACCAGTGTATACATGATGGTATGCCCCTTTTTCCCCTTTTTTATTTTTGATGCAGTTTTGTGCATTGACCGCATGGTTGTATACCCCTGTAAACGGATGTCACTCTTTCAGCTGTCTATTCATCTTTATGTGCTTTGTTAACCGTAATGCGACCCCTTACGGCATTCAACGACAAAACCATTGAAGCAATCGATTTGCCAAACGGTGTAAATTCAAGAACGAATCGCGCCGCGTGTGTGTGTGTGTGTGTGTGTGTGTTGGGGCGGCGTGCGTGCGTGCGTGCGTGCGTGCGTGCGTGCGGCGTGCGTGCGTGCGTTGTTTGTGTGGTGTGGTGTGTAAACCAATTGCTAGCCTGAACGCATGCCAATCCAAGCCAAACTTTTTGTAAAAACGGGGGTCATGAAAATCAGCATTATGTTGCTT
>CM031596.1:7934336-7941836 GCA_018398815.1 Conus ventricosus | reverse complement strand
CGTAGTTAAAAGACATCAGCGGTAGGAATAAAGACAGCGGCGTAGTATATAGACAGCAGGCGTAGTTATAAAGACATCGGCGTAGTAATAAAGACACGGGCGTAGATAAAGACATCGGGCGTAGTAGAAAGACATCAGCGAGTATAAAGACTGCAGGCGTAGGATAAAAACATCGAGCGGAGTAAAAACATCGGCGTAGTATAAAGACATCAGGCGGTAGTATCAAGACATCGGCGGTAGGTATAAAAACATCGAGCGGTATATAAAGACATCGTCGGTATAGAAAGACCATCAGCGTAGTATAAGACATCGGCGGTAGTAAAAGACATCAGCGGAGTATATAGACACGGGGCGGTAGTATAAAAGACATCGGGCGTAGTATAAAGACACAGGGCGTTAGTATAAAACATCGGGCCGTGGAGTATAAAACAATCGCGGTAGTATAAAGACATCAGGCGTAGTAAGAAAGACAGCGGCGTATATAAAGACATCAAGCGGTAGTATAAAGACATCAGGCGTAGTAAAAGACATCGGGGCGGAGTAGTAAAAACTTCAGCTAGTATAAAACACGGGGCGGTAGTAAAAGACATCAGCGTAGTATAACGACATCGGGGGGCGGTAGTATAGAAAGACATCAGGGGGTAGTATAAAGACATCGGGCGTAGTATAAAGACATCAGGCGGTAGTATAAAGACAGCAGGCGTCGTATAAAGACATCGGCGGTAGTAAAAAAGACCATCGGGCGTAGTATAAAGACAGCAGGCCGGTAGTAAAAGACACTCAGGCGGTAGTATAAAGACTCAGCGGTATATAAAGGCATCAGGCGTAGTATAAAACATCATGCGGGTAGTAAAAAGACATCACGTAGTACGTAAAGACATCGCGGACGAGGGGAAGGGTGGAAGGGGGAATAGGCAGTACAAAGAGAGGATAAAGAATGTGGAGGGGAGGTAAGTGTTCCTGTTTTTAAATACCAATAAACATCACGACATAAAAAGTCAATGCTCATCGCATTTGATCATTTTTCTCAAAGTGACTGCAGTCAGCCCTTTGTTTTTCGATTCCCCATAGATGAGTATGGCTGCCTTAATGGCGATGAAAAACGTCATACACACAAAACTCCACTGCCTCGTCCTATACAGGCTTGTCCGCAGAGTATCAGCCTGCTTACGCAGAAAGAACGCCAAAAATTGGCCAAACTGAATAGCTAAACTTAAATGATAGTTTCAGAAAGTTTGTTCAAATTTACACCTTTGCATCATTTTAGCATAGGCCGAAAATTATTAATACGTATTAACTCTAGCTAGCCAAACATTTAGTCTTCGAAACCACTAACCAGTACCATCGTAACTCCACACACTAGACAAAGTTTAACACACGGGCGCAAGCTACTTGCCAAGACCCACCGCAATCATCAAACTGGAAGCAACGCACCACACGTAAAGAAAGATAAGTCCACGGAAGAAATTACTAACAGAAATCAAACTCAAAAGACAATCCATTGACGGGAAAGAAGCTCCAAACTGACTTCTTTTCTGTCAGGTGAGCTGTCTTTCTGGTCCCCAAATATCATGGTCCCTGTGCTTCAGTGGTAAAGCGCGAGTCATTAATAGAAATCACAGTCCAAGGCATGGTCGAATCCAGCAGGCTCGGGCCAAGATGGTAAAAACAAAAAGGGGGCACAGAGGACATCGATCAGGAACCGGTGTGGCCCAACCCCCCGAGAGTGGCAGGAGATAAGGGCCGAAACACTGCTTGAAGGGGCTTTCTTTCTCTTTGCTGAGACCTCTGCTGCCACGCTCTCCACGAGTTTCTTTCTTTCTACTGATGCATGGTAATCCAGTGACTTCCGGAATAGGCCGGAGGACGTCCGGAAAGACCGGAGGACACGGAAAGACCAAATCAAGGGCTCTGTGGGCTGGCTCCCCACTTTGCCCTGTAAACAGTGCTACTAAAAATAATATTATATGGCTCCCAGAGTCACCGAAAGGGAGAGAATGAGAATCCATCCCTCTCAACCAATTCAACACTGCAAATCCCAACGACTATAACATGGACCAAATGGAATATCCATGTTCTGTGGAAAGCGTTCGCTACCACCCGTGGCATGAAGTCCACATAAACAAAATGGGATGGGTGAAGACTCATCGGAATAGCAGCAGCGAACTGCAGCAGAAGAAACGTCGGAAGACCAAGGCCAGGATTTAAACCACATGCCAAAACATCCACCTGTTGGTTCGGATTTGAGAATTTGCACGGTGGAGGCCCTCGATGCCAGGCGCCTGAAACTCAACCTGCCACGAGCAAACGAAACTGAAGATTGGGAGAAACTTGGATGCAAAAATCGTCCAAAGACTCGATGCACCTGATAAAAAAGCACCCTGGAACACAAACGAGCCACAAAGGGGACAGTGTGAGCCACATTAGAGACGCCTAGGCGTAAAACGACCCAAAGAGAAAACACCCTCCAAAAAAGCCAGACCAAAGAAAAGATGACAATGCAGAGGCCAAAAAACAACCTCAAGAAGCAAATGAAGACGCACGGCCAGCTGAAAAACATGCTTGAAAAACTGTGGAAGACCTGAAAGAAAAACACAGCGCCCTCAGCAAAGCGAATCTGCGAGGAAGAGAAGAGCAAAAAGACGAAGACACAAAGCCTTCGGCAGAGACCCCTTCCAGTTTGCCAGAACACTGTTGAGCAGCCAAAATCTGGCCCGAAGTGTGGACAAAGCTTCTGGAGCACACTGAGGAAAACCAGACTCTGAACTGTCACAGAGCCAAGCACCACTCGACATTCAAGGTCTGTGTGCCAACCAACCCTAGGAACAGTTTCAATGGCAAGCCTCCAACGTTGGCGGAAATCAAGAAGGTGGTCGACAAAGCCAGAGCCAAATCATCACCAGGGCCAAACGGAAATACCTTACCACTTTACAAGAAATGGCCAAGTGCTGGAGTGGCTCCACCACTGGCGGCGATCGGCTTGAGAAACCAGAGATCAGCGCCAGTGGATACGCAGATAGGTGTGTACATCCCCAAAGAGCAAAACGCAAGGGACATCAGCCAGAGGCAGCCAGATCACTACGAACGGCCGAAGGAAAAAATCGTCTTCTCTGTCATGGAGCAAGGCTGACCAATACCTGATGGAAAACAAGTACTTGGATGTGTCAGTCCAAAAAGGTGGCATCCCAGGCGGCTGGCTGTTAGAACACGCCACAATGATCGGAACGCAATCCAAAAGCAAAAACAAAAAGAGAGACCGGGACGTATTGGCTTGATCTGGCAAACGCATAGGGATCTGTGCCCCATGAAGGATACAGTTGCTCTGTGTATGACCATGTGGCCCAGAACATCCGCGACATCGCAAGAAGGACTGTCAGGCTTCTCAATGCGGTTCTCTACCAAGGAGTACACACCGGATTGATCAACATGGAAGTGGGCATTGCAATGGGCTGTGCAATTTCCCCGAGAATGTTCGTGGCTGCAATGGAACTCCTCTTGAAAGCAGCAACAAACAACGCGAACAAACAGACCGTGGCGATGGATACAAATGCCTCCTCTCAACCCGTCATGGTAGACACTACAGTGAGTCATCCAGAGAAAGACGGAACACTCATGTGCTGGAGAGGCTGGACAACATAGTTCCTCATCCAATGAAGTTCAAGCCAAAAAATCACGAGTCCTCGCACTGATGGGAAAGAAAAGGGCCGAATCTCTTGGTCTTCAGTTGTTGCCACCCAGGCCCATTCCAACTGTCACAGAAGAACCAGTCAAGAGCTTGGAAGATGGTAGTAGATACGCTGAAAGACACACAAAGAGTCAAAAGAAACCAAGCAGAGCGGTAGGAAGGCTGAAACCATTTGACCAGTGTGGGGCGCCCGGGCAATTACAAGGTCTTGTCTGCAGTGCATGCTGATAACGTGGTTGGGAGCGGTGGGTGGTTTGTGACCAGGGGGGACGGGGGGTGGTCGGCCATAGCGCTATGCCGCGAGAGAGTAGACATCGGCACCACACGTGGAGCAATAACCAAAACAACATCACAATATTGCGTTGTGCCCACCATGGCTGACACATCGCGCTGTAACTGTCGCCAAGCAAAGCTGAAACTACCACTGAAATCCATCCTAGGAAGTCAAAGCAGAAGAGCAACTTCAAAGCTGCTGGAGACTCAGACTAGGGGAAACTATCATGGCCCCAAGCTGAAGACAGGCAAAAAATGGAAAGGTCAAGAGCATGGATTTCTGCAAAAGAAAGTTCTCAAGAGCAGAGAAATTAACAGGACCACACACAGACCATCAGACAATTCAGGGACCAAAACGAATGGTGCCAAAGGCCAAAGGAAAAGCCAAAAGAGACATGCCTGATTCAGGAGATGAAAAAGAAGAGACAAAAAGCTCCAAAAGCGTCCAGCAGAGGCCAGCAAGGGCAATGGAACAACGTGAGAATGCACTCCAAATAAGTCTAAACTTGGAATGACAGGTGGCACATGGACCCTCTCAGATCAGCTTCATTCTCAGATCTCAGAGGACCGTCGGCCCTCAAAGGGCAAACCGGTGAAGGGGGGAAAACAGACGTCCTGCATGCCCCCTCTGCCATGAAAAACAAAAACATCACAGGTTCAAGCTCATGAAAGGAGCCCGGGCCTCCAGAGTACACATGGAGCCTACCTTGCGCTTAGAAATAGTAAAAGTAGTATGGCTAGAACCAACTCCACAAAAGAGAATCAGGACTCCAAAAGCACCTGCAACATTCTTCACGGCAGGAGGCAGTAAATCATGGCCAAGAAAAACAGTGCCACTCGAAAATATGCAGGCAGAGTCTGCTGGATGGGCAGATGACTGGGAGTGCACTGCAGACCTCCCAGAATGGAAGAGTCACCCAGAGATCATCAGCAAGAGTGGCATGAGACCAGACATAGTAGTCCACTCTAAGTCAACCAAGCAGCTGATCATGATCGAGCTCACGGTGCCATATGAGAACAGAATGGAGGCAGCTCAAATCTACAAGACTGAAAAGTATGCTGATCTGGCAAACAGCCTGAGGAGAGAAGCTATCAGATCAAAGTCCTCACTGCAGAAATTGGAGCTAGGGGATTTGTAGGAACGTCTGCATACAGCCTCATGAAACAGCTCTCAGTTGCAGGGAAGGAAAAAACCAGAGCCCTGAAAGCAATGGCAGAAGCGGGAGAGAGGTGTTCAAGCTGGATCTGGTCAAGGAGGAACAAAAGTGAACTTCATAAGGCTTAATTTCCCTACAAATATCAGGTGTCCCTGTGGCTCAGTGGTTAAAGCGCGAGTCATTAAGTAGAAAAATGAGCATGTCCAGAGGGTCATGGGTTCGAATCCCAGCCATGGCTCGTCCCAAGATGGGAAAAAAAAAAAAGGGGGCAGCAGAGGACATCCGGAGTCATGAACCGGGTGTGGCCCAACCCCCCTAGAGTGTCAGGAGATAAGGGCCGAAACACTTGCTTGAAGGGGGGTTCTCTTCTGAGGACTCTCTGCTGCCACGCTCTCCACGAGTTTCTTTCTACTGTCAGTAAATTACCTTCTCTTACCTGGTGCGTGGCAGCCTCTGGCTGCCGGTGTCGTATATAATACTGTCGCCGTGAATTGTATCGCAGCGACAGCATTTCACGTGAAATACTGTTGCACCGACAATATTTGCTGGAAAAAATTGTCGCGCGACAACTTTTCACGAAAAATGTCCTATAGAATATTGTAGCTGTCCATAAAATGCAGTATTTCCCGGAAATACTGTCGCTGCGACAACGATTTTATGAGCGACAGTATTATATACGACACCCGGCCGAGCTAATCCACCGTGGCCATTGCTGGTCAAAGCCCTCCTCCTCCTCTCCTGCACTGAGGGGCAGTGTAGAAGGCTGGGCGATAGAACACCAGACACCGTGAACTGGTCGCTCTGGCGCATAGTGGCTAGCAGATTGTGTGCACTGAAGGCACACTCATCGCTTGTCCACCTACCCTTGACACTGTGGCTCGGTTTGCCGACAGTACCCTGAAGACAAATGCCCCCCACACTCACCCACCCGTTCACACTCTGGCTCGGTTTGCCGACAGTACCCTGAAGACAAATGCCCCTCCCCCTTCCCCACCTGTTCCTCCTCCTCTTCCCTGCCTTCCCTCCCCCTCCCCCCACCCCTCCCCCGCCTCCCGCCTGTTGTCGTCGCTCAAGCAGCGCTTTTGTCAGTTGACCAGCAGAACGTCCAGGTTGAAGTAGACAACTGCTGGCCCACTCGACAGGAATAGGCACTGTCTAATCGGGCTGTTTGTGTTCTTGGTGTCCTAGCTCTCTCCTCTCTCTCTCTCTCTCTCTCTCTCTCTCTCTCTCTCCTCCCCGCCACTCGATCCTGGCTGTGCCTTTCAGCCACTTCATTGTCCGTGGCGCTTTCAGGCCGGTCAGTATCCATGGACAACTTAGATGTCAGAGTCAGTGTATGACCCACATGAGTCACGAAATAGCGTTTTCCTCACCGAAATAAATGTGCAGCGCAGGGTTTTGCGTCTGACATACTGTTTGTCAGAAATGGGGTTCGAAGCATTTCACGCGTGCTGTCCTTTCCTGTCGTGCTCTGATAACGGAAATACGCTCCTCGGATTTTGCCTCATGATGAGGCAGTGAACAGCGCTACTGTAGATGTTGCATCATGATGAGGCAGTGAACAGCGCTACTGTAGATGTTGCCTCATGATGAGGCAGTGAACAGCGCTACTGTAGATGTTGCATCATGATGAGGCAGTGAACAGCGCTACTGTAGATGTTGCCTCATGATGAGGCAGTGAACAGCGCTACTGTAGATGTTGCCTCATGATGAGGCAGTGAACAGCGCTATTGTAGATTTTGCCTCATGATGAGGCAGTGAACAGCGGTACTGGAGACACGTCACGGAGCCTCACTTGAAAGTCAAGTCGCTGACGACAATTGTGAGGGCCTGCTTTGGATTCAAAACACGGTCAATGGTTTGCTTCGGATCGAGTCATTCAAAGGCCACGTGACCTGCCGGCTGTAATACATAATGTCAACAGAAACAGGCACTGAAAACCAGGAGTTACATCATACACACAATTAATCTTTCACATTAAGTGGATACTTGATAGAACAGTGCAACGGAGCGAACCTGTGGTATGCTTTTTGTACTTCTTATGAATTATGCGTGGAATGAAACAGATTCGCAGTGCTTAGTGCTCTAAACTGTGTCTCTTTAGACTTCGTCTTTCATCCGGAAACATTGTATTGAATGGACTAAGTCAAACGATATCGTTTCTTGGCAAAACACTCGTTCCAAAAGGGACTATACAATTTAGAGCTATGAGTATTTCAAAACTCTTTCCTTTACGGTAAGTCACGATGAAATGGCCCCAGGCAAAACGCCACACATTCCAACTGTTGCAGTGCACCGCCGACTTTTCTACCGGTGGTGGACAAGGGTAATCATCTGTCAGATCCACGTGCTTGATTGTTAGCGTCTCTTCCTTTTCATCTTCAA
>CM031596.1:7909336-7911836 GCA_018398815.1 Conus ventricosus | reverse complement strand
ATGTATGCATGTATGTATGTATGCAGTTTATTTACAACACATTTGTGGAGTTAGATGTTTGTATACAGCTTATTCACGGGCCATTGACGTGGCGTTGAATGTGTGTACACAGCATGTTCACTATATGATGTAGGCATATGAATATTACTTTTCTGTGTACACGTATGATCATGATATGGGTGACAAGGTAATTGAGGTGAAGAGAACGGGGAAGAGAGAAAGAAAAGTAGGGGGAGAAGGAACGGAGGTTAAAGCGGATGTACATAATTGTTAGTGTGTATATCAGGTGTTTGTGTATGCATGTAATTATGAATATTGTGTTGTGTGTGTGTGTGTGTGTGTGTGTGTGTGTGTGTGTGTGTGTGTGTGTGTGTGTGTGTGTTGTGTGTGTGTGTGTGTGTGTGTGTGTGTGTGTGTGTGTGTGTGTGTGTGTGTGTGTGTGTGTGTGTGTGTGTGTACACCCTTACTGGGTTGGAAACCTTATGTATGTGTGTCGTACACACGCTCGCTGCACTGCCCGCACAATAAACAAGTTCGATCTGCCCTAGTGTGCATGACGGACATCTTTAGTCTGAAAACAATTTCTTGTGGCTGGACATTATAATCTGACAAACAGCACTGGAATAAATGATGGAGAAAGTGCGAACTCTGGTCTCAAGATTTACTATTTACTCCATTCATACCTCGACATCAGAAACTGCAGGTAAAACGCCATACGAGCTCGTGTTTGGTCTGAAACCAAGGGGGAGGGGGGGGGGGTGCATATGCTACCTTAGAAATGCTTGCAGGATAAAGAATGTTTCCGAAGAAATCATGCCAGATGACGTTTTAGGGGAACAGCCTCGTTTAGAACGACCAAACCTGCTGCAGGATTGTTAGCAGTGAAGACCAGTCTATGCTATCATTGGACCAGTCTGAGCCAACACAAGACTGGTTTATATTGCCATAGTGCAGGACAGAGTCAATACTGATTTATGTTGAGTTGCTACGGGAAAGTCGTTTAACACCATGACAGGATCGGACTCCGTGGGCATTGAACCAGTCTACGTCACAGAAGCATTATGCTACATTCCCTCACTACCAGTCTCAGTCAGTATGGGGCCAGTGCACCACCAGCCTCAGTCAGTATCGGAACCAGTGCACTACCAGTCTCAGTCAGTATGGGACCAGCGCACTACCAGCTTCAGTCAGTATCGGAACCAGTGCACTACCAGCCTCAGTCAGTATCGGAACCAGTGCACTACCAGTCTCAGTCAGTAGCGGAACCAGTGCACTACCAGCCTCAGTCAGTATTGGAACAAGTGCACTACCAGCCTGTCAGTATTGGACCAGTGCACTTCCAGCCTCAGTCAGTATCGGAACCAGTGCACTACCAGCCTCAGCCAGTATGGGATCAGTGCACTACCAGCCTCAGTCAGTATGGGACCAGTGCACTACCAGCCTCAGTCAGTATCGGAACCAGTGCACTACCAGCCTCAGTCAGTATGGAACCAGTGCACTACCAGCCTCAGTCAGTATCGGAACCAGTGCACTACCAGCCTCAGTCAGTATCGGAACCTGTACACTATCAGCCTCAGCCAGTATCGGAACCAGTCTACTTCGCCACAGGAACAGTGTTTGATACTGCCGGGCTGTGTTGGTATTAAAGGAACCCTGGTCATCCCTTTTAAGTCAATCTCAACATGTAACCCAGCTGTCTATTGAGGTTAAGATTTTTTTTTTTTTGTACTCCCTTATCTGTTCGAAATATCCAATTTTGTAAGTGGAAATCTTTGATCACTGTTCACCTCAAATTTCTCAAGCATTCCCCATACTCAGCTATCATTCACCTTTAAAAAAACTGCCTGCTGAGTTGAAAATAATGCACGGGCAAATGCATGTCTGTGAACAAGGTGCGCGCGCGCGCGCGTGCGTGCGTGCGTGCGTGCGTGCGATTCGCGATTAATTTCTAGTTTCCGCATTTAGTAACGTTCCAGGCCTACGTTTTCTGCCTTTAAAAACTGTCCCTGTGCAAGTACATTATAATAAGTGTGTGTGGTGTGTGTGTGTGTGTGTGTGTGTGTGTGTGTGTGTGTGTGTGTGTGTGTGTGGAATATGGTTTCGCGCGCGCGCGAAAGTGTGTGGTGCGTGCTTGCGTGCGTGCGTGCGTGTGTGTGTGTGTGTGTGTGTGTGTGTGTGTGTGTGTGTGTGTGTGTGTGTGGTGTGTGTTGTGTGTGTGTGTGTTGTGTGCACGCGCGCGCGATCGCGTATTATGTTTTACTTAAGTACTTGATAACCTTTAACCCTCTTGTGACACTTTTTATTTATCTGTTCACTTTCTGTACTCCAGTTCTTAAAGAACAGGGAGTACTTTAGAATGGGAACGAAGAAATGCTGTGTGTGTGTGTGTGTGGTGTGTGTGTGTTGTGTGTGTGTGTGTGTGTGTGTGTGTGTGTGTGTGTGTCTGTGTGTCCGTGGTCAAAATGTGTTCCACTCGCTCCAAACAAAACTACTGGGTCGA
>CM031596.1:7901836-7904336 GCA_018398815.1 Conus ventricosus | reverse complement strand
GAGAGAGAAAGAGAGAGAGAGAGAGAGAGAGAGAGAGAGAGGAGAGAGAGAGAGAGGAGAGAGAGAGAGAGAGAGAGAGAGAGAGAGAGAGAGACGTCATCTGTGGAATTTGATGAACACTGCCCTCAAATCTAAGGGAGGTAGAACAGTCTTAAAACTGTCTTTACTCCGTCAATATTTGCTCCCTTAGATTGTGCCTGGCGCGAGCGAGCGCGAGCGCACACACACACACACACACACACACACACACACACACACACACACACACACACACACACATACACACACACACACACACACACACACACATACACACACGCGCGCGCGCGCGCGCATACAGAGAGAGAGAGAGAGAGAGAGAGAGAGAGAGAGAGAGAGAGAGAGAGAGATTGAGATTCAGATTCAGATTCAGATGTTTTATTCTTATAGGCCTTGGCCCCTCAGAAGGGGGATGTACATGAGACACAATAAAACAGCATCACCAGATTCAATATGATAATTACATTACAAAAACGTGGATTTTAGCATCAAACAATTTCAAAAACAAGGCAAGAGTTTTCATTGTTAAGCATCGACAATTTCTTCATAATACATAGCAATGCGTTTTTGGCTCTGCAAGCAACATCTTTACATGCAAAGTGAAACTTAATCTCGTAGAGAAATATATCCCTAAGTACTTATACATTTACAACAGGCATATATATTGCATTGTATGTCCATTTTTCTCTAGCAACGAGATAACCGCCTTTTCTGAAAACAATTATGTTACTCTTACTCATAATTATTTACTTTCAACTGGAGTGAATCAGCTACCCTTTGCAAACTATTCAACTGAGTTTGGAGGCCTATTACAGTCTCTGATATTAATGCAACGTCATCAGCAAGAAGTAAAATGAATATTTCAAGAACATCATTTACAAAATGGGCACCATGCTTTCCAGAGCTTATGACTTTGGAAGTCAACTCATTAATAAATAAAGAAAACAAAACTGGGCTGCAAACATCACCCTGCTTAACACCAGATGTACAGTTGATATAATCTGTTAAAGCAGCACCACATTCGCACCCTTGCCTTTACATGGTCATACATACTCATATACATTTATACATATTTCCATGAATTCCGTTTTTTAACAAAATAGGCCAAAGTATAGTTCTATTAATAGAATCAAAGGCTTTCTCAAAATCGATGAAAGCAGCTACAATTTACGATTCAGACAAAACTGTTTTTGAACGAAAGCTAATAATGTGAACATATGGTCTATTGTGGAATGATTTTGTTTAAATCCAGCTTGAAATTCACCTGTAATATTATTATCCTCAACCCAAACTTGAAGTCTTTTATTAATAATTGTACTATACAATTTACTACATACATTACACAGCGAAATTCCTCTGTAGTTATTTGGATTCATAACATCACCCTTTTTATATAACGGTTAAAACAATTGATTCACACCAGCTTTCAGGGTAGGCCTATATGCCTCTATTAAACAGGGAATTGAAAAATTTAACAAAAAATTCCATCACTAAATTTGATTTGAGATTTGAGAGAGAAAAAGAGAGAGAGAGAGAGAGAGAGAGAGAGAGAGAGAGAGAGAGAGAGAGAGAGAGAGAGAGAGAGAGAGAGAGAAAACACAATTGAACACAATTTTAATGTTTCAGCCCTCCGGCCTACCACAATGTGAGGTGCAGTGCACACATAAAGAGAAAAAAGAGAAATGACAACAAAAGTATATTTTTCGATGTACTAATAATGCTAATTTATGAGGGTAATCTAATTATTCATACTGTGTGGGATACGAGTTCTTCTCTTTTTTCTTCCAGTGCATAAGAATTATACATAGCAATATCTCTTGTAATATGTACATTTTCGTTTGCAAGTAATTGTTTTAGTTCAATGGAGTTCACGTTCTGAAATTGCCTGTGCTTCAGTATGTATGAAAGGCATGTAAGCATTGCATTTCAATGCAAAGTGGAGTTCGTTCTCAAGTTGGTTGCAAAAAGGACATGCTTTGATATTTTCTTTGTATCCGCTATTTATATTCAGGTCGTTTAAGCCAAGACGAAATCTTGTAAAATACATTTTAAATTTGTTAACCTTTAAATAGGTTAGAAAAGGTTCTGGTTGCAAGAGAGAGAGAGAGAGAGAGAGAGAGAGAGAGAGAGAGAGAGAGAGAGAGAGAGAGAGAGAGAGAGAGAGAGAGAAGACAAGATAAGACAAGACAAGACAAGACAAGACAAAATTCTTTATTTACGAGGATAATAGATAAGCAGTCCTACCCCTGAGTAGGGTCAACAATGCAAAATAAGATAAGGCAACAAAAAAAAAAGCATGCAAAAAGTGGCTACAACTACAATACGAGGCATAGAAAAAGTAAAATGAGAGAGAGAGACGCAGGAGCGAAAGGAGTGCAGGGAAGGGCGATAGAGAGGGAGAGAGGGAGAAAGAGGCGAGAGAGGGTGCGGGAAAGAGCATGTTTATAACGATCTGACAATC
>CM031596.1:7888536-7898536 GCA_018398815.1 Conus ventricosus | reverse complement strand
AGACATTCTGTCTTTCGTTGCTGTATTTCATTTGTTTGTTTGTTTGTTTTTGATGGGGCGGGGTGAGGTGAGGGTGGGGGAGGGGGGTGTCGGTGTTTACCGCTGAGAAGGCCGACTATTATGTGAGGGTACAATTGAATGCGTACTGAGCATTCTTGTAGAATCATGGCTGAACGATGGAGAAGGTAGAAAGGAGGTGTTTGAGAGAGAGAGAGAGAGAGAGAGAGAGAGAGAGAGTGAGAGTGAGAGAGAGAGAGAGAGAGAGAGACTTGTATATTGAAAAAATAAAATTTACATTTCTTTTTAAAAGTCTCTCGTGGGCTTGTCTAGTATTTCACCGCTGTCTGCTTCGATACAGTATTGGACTCCCCCACAAGAACTAGTGCAATGCATGAACTAAAACAAAAAAACACACAAATTTGATGGTCGATATTTTTTCGTTTTAGGTGTCCCCTGACGGTGGAATCAATGGATCAAATGTTTTCTTTTTAATTCATATTGTTTTGTTTTCAAATTTGTGTGTTTGTTTATAAAGTTTCTAATTTTGGTTGGTGAACTGGAGGGAATGAAAAAGAAGTGAAAACAGGAAAGAAAATGAAAAAAGAAAGAAAGAAAGAAAGAAAGAAAGAAAAAAAAAGAAAGAAGAAAAAAAGAAAGAAAGAAAAGAGTTAAAAAAAAGAAAGAAAAAAAAGAAAGAAAGAAAGAAAAAGAGAGAAAGAAAAGAGTAAAAAAGAAAACAAAGAAAAAGAAAAAAAGAAAGAAAGAAAAAGAGAGAAAGAAAAAAGTAAAAAGAAAACAAAGAAAAAAAAGAAAGAAAGAAAGAAAAAGAGAAAGAAAGAGTAAAAAGAAAACAAAAAAAAAGAAAGAAAGAAAGAAAGAAAAAGAGAGAAAGAAAAGGTAAAAAGAAAACAAAGAAAAAAGAAAGAAGAAAGAAAGAAAAAGAGAGAAAGAAAAGAGTAAAAAGAAAACAAAGAAAAAAGAAAAAAAGAAAGAAAAAAGAGAGAAAGAAAAGAGTAAAAAGAAAAAAAAGAAAGAAAGAAAGCCAGACAGAAAAAGGGAAAAAAGAAAAGAAAGAAAGAAGAGAGTGGCACATAACGGGGAAAGCTTTTGTTCTGATCTATCGTCCATTAAAGACACGTTTCTCTTATTGCTTTTCCAGTCGAAGCTTAAAGGTGATTACTGAGAAAAAGAAGCTGATTCAGACACTAAGGTTTTTTCTTCTCATTTTATGTGCCTTTTTGTCTGTCTGTCTGTCTGTCGTCTCTCTCTCTCTCTCTCTCCTCTCTCTCTCTCCCTCTCCCCTCTCTGTCTCTGTTCTCTCTCTCTCTCTTCTCTCTCTCTCCTCTCCTCTCTCTCTCCTTCTCTCTCTCTCTCTCTCTCTCTCTCTCCTTGTAGCTCGACCTGTCCTTTCGACGTGCGTGCTCGTTCTGCACGTGCGTGTTTGGGTGTGTCTCTTGATTGTGTATTTTTCTTTATGTGTTCACCACAACACACCACACAACACACACACACACACACACGCGCACACACACACAACACACACACCCTATGCTTCACCCCAATACTCTTACAACACTTTTCTCTCTCTCTCTTCTCTCTCTCTTCTCTCTTCTTTTCCCCTCTCTCTCTCTCTCTTCTCTCTCGTCTAATATAAACATAATTTTGTGAAAAGACGAAAAAAATGAAATTTTAACTACTACTATACTACTACTACTACTACTACTACTATACCACACAAAACACACCAACAACACACACACAACACACACACCACAACACACACACACACACAACCACACACACACACACACACACACACACCACATACACACACACACACAACACACACACACACACACACACACACACACACACACACACACACACTGTGGATCACACTAAACCCTCGACAGAAATCCGTGGAAGCATGTGATGAAATAATAGTCATCGCCTGTAGTTCTTATCGTAGGGTACGAAGTTAGGGTGTGGGGAGGAGCGACAGATATTTGTCCGTGTGTGCGTGTGTGGCGAACTTGGGATAGAGGGAACAGGAAGTGATTTGGAGCGGCTTGTTTGATGTGGGGGAGGACGGTAGAGAATAGAGAGTGAGGAAATAGGAGGGGGGGGGGGGAGAGGCAAGCCCACAACGTGTGGGGTAGGTATGAACATTACACACACAGAAATTAGCTAGAGTCGTTCCGTACCAACCCGTTGTACGCACGGCAAGAGACAAGTCCACACTACCCACCCGTGAACTATATAGAATCAGCGTCTGCTCGTTAACAACGTGGAACGTGAGTAACGGAGCGTACTCGCTTCATGAACAGGTAATATCTATGTTCCCAGGCACACAAGTATTAACCTGTAGGAAAACGGCGTTATGCTGCTATCCCTTAGGATCACAACTGTTTTCCTCAGCAGAATAACTGTTGTTGTTTTTTTTTCCTTTTTAGGAGAATAACTGTTTTTTTCCTGTGTCTTCCAAGGATCACAACTGTCTTATAACTGTTTTGCTTCCTCCAAGGATTACAACTGTTTTATAACTGTTTTCCTGTCTTCTCAATGATTATAGCTGTTGTATAACTGTTTTCTGTGTCTTCTCAAGGATTATAACTATTTTATAACTGTTTTCCTTGTCTTCCATGGCTTAAAAACTGTTTTATAACTGTTTTCCTGTCTTCCCAAGGATTAAAACTGTTTTATAACTGTTTTCCTTGTCTTCCAAGGATTATAACTGTTTTATAACTGTTTTCCTGTCTTCCAAGGATTATAACTGTTTTATAACTGTTTTCCTTGTCTTCCAAGGATTATCATTGTTTTATAACTGTTTTCCTGTCTTCCAAGGATTATAACTGTTTTATAACTGTTTTCCTTGTCTTCCGAGGATTACAACTGTTTTATAACTGTTTTCCTGTCTTCCAAGGATTATAACTGTTTTATAACTGTTTTTCTTGTCTTCCAAGCATTATCATTGTTTTATAACTGTTTTCCTGTCTTCCAAGGATTACAACTGTTTTATAACTGTTTTCCTGTCTTCCAAGGATTGCAACTGTTTCATAACTGTTTTCCTGTCTTCCAAAGGATTACAACTGTTTCATAACAGTTTGTCTTGTCTTCTAAAGGATTACAACTGTTTTATAACTGTTTTCCTGTCTTCCAAGGATTATAACTGTTTCATAACTGTTTTCCTGTCTTCCAAGGATTACAACTGTTTCATAACTGTTTTCCTGTCTTCCAATGATTATAACTGTTTTATAACTGTTTTCCTGTCTTCCAAGGATTACAACTGTTTCATAACTATTTTCCTGTCTTCCAATGATTATAACTGTTTTATAACTGTTTTCATGTCTTCCAAGGATTACAACTGTTTCATAACTGTTTTCCTGTCTTCCAATGATTATAACTGTTTTATAACTGTTTTCCTGTCTTCCAAGGATTACAACTGTTTCATAACTGTTTTCCTGTCTTGCGGAGGGAGAGGGGTAGGGAAGTGCTGGGAGGGCGGGGGGTGGGTATTGCTGATTCTGAGAGATTGTGATGTGTACATAAGAAGCGACACTGCACGTTTGGGAAGACAGTATTTCGAAAGGGTTCACATTATTGCTTGTATGTATCATTTTGTCTTGGTTTGTGTTTTATATTCCTTTAAGGTTCAGTGCGAATGAACTTTCGAAGTTTTATAAATAATGAGGACAATTTCTATAGCGCCCATCCTAACAACGTAGGCTACAGGGCACTTTGCAAGTTTTAATAATTCAACATCTAAAAAATATATGTAGATCACACACACACACACACACACACACACACACACACACACACACACACACACACACACACACACACACGAACGCACGCACAGTTTTATACTCTCTCTCTCCCTCTCTCTCTCTCTCTCTCTCTCTCTCTCTCTCTCTCTCTCTCTCTCACTCTCTCTCTCACACACACACACACACACACACACACACACACACATACACACGCACACACAAATACACACACACACACACACACACACACACACACACACACACACACACACACACTCACTCACTCACTTACTCACTCACACATGCGTACGGCCTCGCGCGCGCGCACGGCACTCTCACACATGTCACCAGTCTCGAAAGAAACCTTTGGAACAAAACAAACAAGCAAAACCTACAATACAGAAAGCTTCCCGATTTCCAACCTGCAGTTCGATTTTCTGTGAACGGTCACATGTCTAAAGTTAACAGCTTATTGTCAAGAAACTATACTAAACCCGGAACGAGAGACAAAGTCAGAATGAATTCCATGTTTGTTCTGAATGACAGAGAGACGCAGAGAGAGAAGGCGGAGGGGGAGGGGGTGGGGGGATGATGAAAAAGAGGGAGGGCACAAGACTTTAGGGACAGGTAGCATGAGGGGAAGATATTCGGGAACTTGGGGGGGGGGGGGGTGGAGGGGGCGCGGTTGGGGGTGGAAGACGAAGATAAGGGTGCGGGAAGGGGAGAGGGAAGATTAGTCCAGTAAAATTAGGACAAAAATCGGCTTGAGTGCAAAACTAATTCCTTTCTAAGCTTTTTGAGTTTTTTTCCATTTTACAAACCCTCGGCAGTCAGAAAAACCAAAGTCTACCAAAATTTGAAGGGGGGAACATTATTTAATAGCTCTCTTAATATAAAGACCCCCCTCTGGCTGTTTGAAAAAATTCTGCAGTCCAAGAAGAAAACGTTTCACTGAACATGGCAAACATATGCACACAGAATCTGATCTCAGTCCTGTATTTCACGCCTCAGAACAAGTCAGAACAAGTCACTGTGAGTTTCTTTAAAAAAAAATAAAAAAAAAGCTGGGGGGGGGGGGGGGAGCACAAAGAACAATTGATCATATGTCTTCGTCCGACAGGGGTCCGTCTTCAAGAATGTGCACCTTGCTGGCTGAGTGTGTACAGGTCTCTCCTCTACATTCTGCACATCCAGCAGTGCAGACAAGTCCATGACGACGACA
Source organism: Conus ventricosus (assembly GCA_018398815.1). NCBI lineage: Eukaryota > Metazoa > Mollusca > Gastropoda > Neogastropoda > Conidae > Conus > Conus ventricosus. Next base: position 7,893,544 of record CM031596.1, on the reverse strand, counting down.
AGAGCATTCGGACGATTGACAGTCTGTTTTACAGCTGCACCTGATGACACGAAGAAGTTCCTCGGGAGGTGCTGTAATGTCCGTCAGAACCGGAAACATGATGTTGTCAGCTATGCCCCATCCTCAGGCTGTGGGATCCATTTGGAAGGAATCCTCCTTAGGTGTACTGATCCATTCTTGTATCTGGTAGAAAGTGCGAAGGGAATGGAACTTTGCTGCTGCTGATGTTGGTGGTAGTTTGTTGAGCTGCAAGATTGTTGTGCAACTTGACAGTTTTTGGATGTATTTCACATGTCGCAATGTGTTCAAACTGTCATCTGCTTTACCACCATATAGAATGACCAATGCTTTTTCTCCTGCGTCAATGATTTCGTTTTTGCTGCTGCTTGGGCAAGAGAACACCTCAGCAGTCTTCTTGAAGGTGACCGGATCAGGAAGTTTCCGGAGTGGAAGAGACTTGCCAATGGAGAAGAGGCTGCTGGTTGTATCGCAGCCTCCGATGGCATGCACAAAAAGTATATTTTGGCATACACTGACGCCAAGAACATTTTGAACTGCTTTGATGTTCCACACCTTGGCACTTTTCCTGGAGGTTGATGTGAAAAATACATCCTGATGTTCTGGGTTTACATGGTGCAGGAGGAGAACCAAGAGATCTGTGTCTTCCCCAACTACTGCTGTCTGCATTGCTACAGCCTTTTTCAGTGCTGTTTTCACTATCATGCAGTCAGCATCACCGGCTGCTTGAACTGCTTCAAAGCCATTTTCTCTCAGCATGTTTGCTAAAAGTTTGATGAAACGCTCTTTGTTTGCAGAGCTTGCAAGAAAATGTTGCCTTGTGTCACCAAGTATCATGTCACCGTCAAAGCTGACATCAGGTCCACTGCAGCTATTCGTTCTCCGGAGGTGGGTCACATCTTTAGTCGATGGCCCACTGCTGTACCCATCAAAGACAACAGTGGCTCTGCTGTACATCCGAATGACAAAAGTGACGTACGTTTGAGCTAAATCATTGTAAGTGGATCCTCGAGGCCAGGTCAGATGATGTAATAAAGATCCACCGTCTGTGACGAAGTAGACATCTTGTGGAAGCTCCAAATCGGACTGTTTGCACTCAGACCAAATGTGCTGTGCCAGTGCTGCTTTTTAGCGCGCCTCGGCAAACCTGAGGTGTCAAACAGAGATGCTGGGGTATTGCTCAGCTCATAACTGAAAGCCGAAGCCATCAGACCTGGGCTGGTTTCTGCAATCTTGACCAGTCTTTGAACAACAGGTTTGGGTCCACATGAACTGCATCGCCATGCAGTTTGACAGCAAGCTTTGTAGCCATTGAAACAACCTGGTCTGTCTGTTTCAAGGACACCTCTAAGGCATTCTTGCCAATCATGCTATCCAAAATGTTCTCTCCGAGAACTTTTGCCTGGTCAGCATCCACTGTACTGTCTGCTGCCCTTCCACTTGCAATGCACCTCAAGGTCCGACTTGCATGAAAAGGATTTCTTTCATGGAGGTAATGCAATCACAAGGGTATCATTCTGCAGTCTTGACTTACTGAGATCTTTGTGTTCTGGATGCTGTCCACTTTTATTCTGCATGGCTGAATTGATTTCAACACAAGCTGGCATGCCCATAAGCCATACAAGTCTCTCATGCTCCCCCATTCCTGTGCCACGAGTCAGCCCTCCGTTGGTCTTTAAACTTCGCACGAGGACCTGTTCAATGATCAGATCTGATGAAGGCCACCCTAGAAACGGTCACTTCTGATCACATGCCGTCCTTGTGTAAAACTGTGAAAGACATCAGAATTGACCTCCTTGAGGTCAACCATCTGCTGAAGGTACAGCCAGCCGACTTGGTGTAATGATGGCTACCAGCTGCAGCCAAATATGGCAACATACATCTGACAGATTCCAGATGCACCTTGAAGTTACCTGTCCTTTCAGCTTTGATTGATTTCCGCAGAATGTCAGTCATATCCACCTACTGCAACCACAATGCTGCATTTCTAACGCAGGACAGACGTTTCTTGTGCTCTTCCAGCTGACTAGTAAAAGCTGAACACACATTGTCTGTCGTGGTATCTTAGGCTGGTATGCTGCCGTTCAGAACTTTCTCCACAACACTTGAAGCAGCATTCAAAGTATCATTCCTAGATCTGCTTCTAGATCGCCAGAATCCATCACATCAGAATCTGAAATTGGCGAAAAAAACGGATGCCTGGGCTGATAGCTGCGATCATTCCCATTCCATGGAAGGTGTTGTGGCCATCAATTGTCACTGTATTGTGGTCGACGTTGTCTGCAACGAACTGAATTGTCTCTCTGTCTGTTGTGAGAAGCTCAACTCCAAAGGAGGCTGCAGCATTCAGTTCAAACTTTCTAAGAACCTAGAACCAAAAGTTCTGTGCATCTGTACTGCAAGGTCAATTTGCAGTGGTGCAATGATGGTGTTTGGTCGAAAGTTCTGTACTATAGCTTGGCCTATTGCAGATACCTTTAAATCAACATTTTTTGTGAACGACTTGATTGGGAAATTTTCTCAGTGTCCCAGGAATGTAGTTTCCATGGTTCTCAATAGAGACGGAATCTGGACACTCTTCTTTGTAGCCTAACATTGACTTGATGTCACAATGAATGATGTCTGCAGCAGCATTGATCAGTCGCAGTTTTTCTGCTTGAAGATCAGCATTTCTTGGTTGTTAATAAAAATGACGCAGGATGGTATTAGCTGTCTTCTTCAGTGTGATTATATCTGCTTGGTTGGGGGACTGTGAACAATCGATCTCATTTCCATAGCGTTTTATCAATTTTTTCTTCATGTGCACAGTACTTACTATATGCTTCAATTTCTGAATCCTTAAGACTGTGTGCCATGATGTCAACTAAATCACAAACGGTCACCTGGTCAGAGTCAAGAGAGTCGAGCTGGTCGATGACGTTTTCAAAGGCAGAAAGTCTTTGGAAATCTTCTGGTCTTCCCGAAGACACTTTTTTTGGTGATGGGCTCTTCATTTAAAAAACATCTTTGGAATCTGACAATCAGAACGGAAGTTCGATAGACAGGCATTATGGTAAACTGCATCTTGGGCTACACAGTCCTGTAGAAATTCAAGTCTTCCTTTGACATCTCTTGCCCATGAATCCCCTTGATGCACACATGTTTGCAAAACTGACTTTTGGAATTATAACGTCTGCAGCTTTCAGTGGTCCACTGACGCCCACTTGGGGCCTTTTCTTTGCCGCTTTTCCCCTTTCTGACAAAATAAGCACACTGGTTCAGCATCAGAGTCCTGCGATCTTGGTGGTCTTGTCTTTTTGGGGGACATGAGCTTTTTTCTTTTCTTCAGCTTGCTTTCAATGGCCTTAGGATTAGTGTATTGGCTACGACATACACGTTGAACCAAATCATCTTCCTCTGCATGGATATTGTCATACAGTTGTTTACTAACACGATTTATGCTGTCGCTCCCTTTCTCGCCAAGAGTCACCCTGTCTTTGGGATTCTGAAACTCTTGCTTACAGATGATGCAGACTTCTGGATACACTTGTCTTGAAGAAGGGAAAAGTGTGATTAGTGCCATGTTTGAAGGTTAAAAAACAAAACTGTGTCATTGCCAAGTATATGTCTATCCTATACACACACACGCCCGCGCACACACAAACACACGCACACACACAAACACACATACACACACACTAAACACATACTAATGCATCCAAACTCGCACACACACACACACACACACACACACACACACACACACACGCTGATATAAACAGTTACCGTCCAATTGCCTTAACATCCCATACCTGTAAATTAATGGAACGAATCGTACTAAATAGATTATCTTATTACTGTAATAAGCATGATGTCATACCGATTAACCAAGCTGGATTTCAAACTGGCAGATCCACAATAGAACACCTAGTCAAACTAACAACGCAAGTGAAACAACAATTTGCAAGACGAAAGAACATACTAGCTACATTTTTTGATGTCAAAAAAGCTTATGATCAAGTATGGCATAGTAGACTATTATACAAATTAAAAAATGTTGGAATTAACGGTAACATGCATAATTATGTTCAAGAATTCTTAGAAAATAGATCAATTCAAACAAGAATAGAACATACTTATTCAAATCCGAGAACATTGCAAATGGGACTGCCACAAGGTTCAGTAATATCTCCTATCTTATTCAATATTGTAATGGCAGATTTACCAAAAGGCTTATCGAAAGGCACAGAGTTAGCTCAATTTGCCGATGATATATGCCTATGGATGAGAGTAACCATGAAACGAATAACCTCTTCGAGGTCGCTGAACTACATAAAAGCTTTATACCAGCGAGAACTCGATAAAATAAATGTATTTTTTACAAGAAAACGGGCTTGCACTTTCATTAGAAAAAACGCATATAATGCTTTTCAATTCAGGGTATGACCCAGAAAAGCTCCCAGTTTTCACTTTAGATGGCATTGAAATAAAATATGTTAAATCTGTCAAATTCCTAGGTATAATCTTAACTTCTAAACTGTCATGGAACCAGCATATTGACCACATATTAAATAAAGCACGGAAAAGTTTAAACTTTCTTAAGATTATAAACAAGCAACCATGGGGCCAAGATGCTTCGACTTTAATATCTCTATCAACCGCTCTTGTGCGATCTAGATTAACCTATGCTCAGGAAGTATTTTTCAGCGCACCACAACATCTGTTGAATAAATTGCAGAGCATTGATTGCAAGGCTTACAAACTCGCTCTTGGTGTTCCCATACATACATCCAATTTAGGAACATACAATGAGATTGGAGTGCTACCTCTCAGCGAGGTTCGAAAAGTAGCTGCGTCAAAGTTCGTTCTGAAGAGTGTCACGACCGACCCCTGGAGGTCTGCCCTGACAGGATCGGTCTAGGTGGGAGTGAAGGGAGTGACTGACCTCACACGCTCCGCAAGAGACCACACAATAAAGATTACGATACAACACCCCATTTATTCACACCAG
>CM031596.1:7856168-7888436 GCA_018398815.1 Conus ventricosus | reverse complement strand
AGATCTTGACCAGACTCTTTTGCTTTGTCAAGGTAGTGTGCCTGCCAGCTGTGCCATTCTGCTTTCACAGCAGGTGACAGAAAGGCATTTTGATGGGAAAAAAAGGTGTTGTCAGATATGGCGGCAACACCCATATGTTGTAGGAATCGCAGGGCCTTCCTTGGCAGAGAACTGTTAAAAGATATGCACACATCATGCACATACAAACACACAAGAACACACAGGGGAACATAATTCTACTCACTGCTGTGCAAATTTTGTGTGTACAAATGACATGTGCACATAATCCCACTCACTGCTGTGCAAATTTTTGTGTGTACAAATGAAATGTGCATTTACGTTGCTGTATAAATTATGACTGTAGAAGAGCAGCAAAGTAATAGCAGTCAAAATTCCAAGGCCCCTGTATTTGTGTGTGTGTGTGTGTGTGTTACTGCAGTACATAAATCAAACCATAGCAACGAGTCTTTGTTTGGCTACAAGGTGTTACTGTAAATTCTAGCACAGTTGTCACTTAGAGAAAAAAAATTTCATCACCCATGACATGTGTACAACAACTACATATAAAGCAGTACATTACTGAAAACAAAATCGATGCAGACATCAGGAGGTTGCCAGCTGGCATGTCCCTGATGAGAGGCTGGCTGTCCCATGTCAAAGACATCAGGCAGTGCGGACATTCCTGACTGACGCTGACCATGGACCCCTTTATGTAGCGAATACGAGAGTTGGCTGCTTTTCCACAATGATGGCAGCTTCTGAACAGCTGCATCAAATTGTCCTCGAAGACAATGTACTTTGCTTTTGAGGCTTCAGGATTCAGTTGATGCTGTGTGGTTTTTGCATGACAGAAAGAAAATGCACTTTGGGAACACAGTTATACGTCAGATTCAGTCAACAAGAGGAACAATACAAATAAGGACTCACGAAGGTTGAATATTGGACCCGACAATGACATTGTAATGCGAAATTCAGATTTCTGTAGTCATTTCTAAACATTGACAACACAAAAGGAAACCAACCATCACACCAACAAAAGGGAACGAACTATGAACTGACCTTTCAACTTCAATGACTTCTTCACTTGTGTCACTATCCGGGGGAACATACTCCTCTTGCTCCATTTCCTCTTCATCAGACTCAACAATATCGCTCGGTAGCTCTTGCTCAGTCAGGTGAAGAGGTTCAGCATTGTATGACTCGTCCAGTGTCAGGTCACACTGAGTTGCCCGTGTACACACAGATGGTGTGCCTTGCAATGTACATTGTACACCTGGTGCAAACAAACAATGCAAGTTTTATAACTTCCCCATTTATATAGGTTTGTGCAAATACTTTTCAGAGAAAACAACAATGAAAATATACACCTCTGTCCCCTATCTACAAACAGCACACACCCTGCACATAAAATAGAAGAAAAAAAAAAGAAACATCAGGAAAAATAAATAAGGTCACACACAAACGCAGAGAAAAAAAGAAAGTGTTCCTCTCCAACTGAATGAAATGACCCCAGATTACAGCTGGTCATGGAGAAGGGAAATCCAGGCACACTTGCATTTATCTCTTGCACACTGAGTGGCGGTAGTTCAGCAACATTCCTGTGATAGAGGTATGGGTAATAATATAATGTAATGCTGGTTGAAACTATAAACACAAACATAGAGAACTTAAGAACAATCTTAGAAACACATTATAGTTATACTAGTACACAGTAGCAGATGAAAAATCCTGGCAGACAATTATCTACAAGTGCTGTTCACATATACAGACAAATTATCTACAAGTGCTGTTCACATATACAGGCGCGTTCAAATTATTCACCTTTCATTGCAGTTTGCGGGTGAACCTGAACTTTTTTGGTTTTTCCTCCCCATAGTGCCTTTCTGAAAATTGTTACAATTCACACAATCAGTATCAAGCTTTTGCACAGTGTTCAAGAAATCTCTTCAGCTTACACTTCACACAATCAGTATCAAGCTTTTGCACAGTCTCCAAGAAATCTTTTCAGCTATTACTTGATCACACATGGTGCATCGTTGCCCTAAAGTTCTTAGGTAACATATTTTGTGAAAACATGCATGCAATCTAAGTTCATAGGTAACATATTTGAGTGAATATATACATGCAATCTTTTTAGCTATTACTTTATCACACATGGTGCATGGTTACCCTAAAGTTCATATCTATTATCTGACATTATATGTGGGAATCCATGCATGCAAAGAGTCCACATGACACATTCTGTACACAAAAAAGAAGAAACCCTTCCCCACCCACCCACCCTCCTTCCCAGTTCAAGTGCACAAGTTTATACATAAAATATAAAATATTTTACTCTGTCAGACATAAAGTTCCTATGTTCAACTGAAGTCTTTGACATACTACCCGCTACACTGTGTCACAGACTTCTGTCTTGGCACCAATCACAGGTTTCAAAGGTTTCAAAGCAAACAAAGAAGTGAATGATATTTTTTACTTCACATTTTTACTTCACAGGAACTGATGAAGTACAAATACATAATACATTTTTCTTTGGCAAAGAATGAGGAAAACCCTTGCTAAACAAATGCATGTGCACATGTGTGTGTGTGCGCAAGCACACACACACACACACACACACACAACACAACACACAACACACACACACACACACAACACACACACACACACACACACAACACACACACAACACACACACACATTTTAAATTTATTACTATTATACCTGCCAACTACCATCTGCTTGACAACTGGTATTTACATGTGCCACATGATGATCATGCACATGATCATCCACACAACATTCTTCTGCATCAGGTGGTACTGTCTCCTCACGTGTCTCAGACAATATCTCGGCAATCATCTGCAAATGGTAATTGTTTTACATTTACACTTGCAGCCCTGCAGGGTTCCAGAGGTATCAGTTAAAGGGAACTGCTTAAAATTCAGTGAAGAAATACTATGTATCATAATGAAAACAGAGTAGGTAGTTGATCATCTGCACCAAAGATATAATTTAAAATAGGCATCACACTTTCAGAATAATTACGCAACAACAGAAACAAGTTAACCTTTGGAATTTACTGCCATGAAAGTCGATGGGGAAAAAAAAAATACTAGTGATAGAAAACTACATAAAAGCGTTCTATAACATTAGGTGAGATCATATTACAACATCAATAACAAAGAAAAAAAAGATTCAAATGCAGTATCTTTTGTCTTTTAATTTTTTTAACACAATGGAAACATCAAAACCCCACAAACTGCCTATTAATGATAGCAGTACTAATACAATTTAACACATATTATATATATACAATGTAACATGCAAGTCACACACAACACACCACACCACACACAACACACACACACACACACACACACACACACACACACACACACACACACACACACACACACACACACACACACACACACACAGAGTAATATCATTGGCGATGAAAAGACATTAAACAAACCTGAACTGAACAACCACACAGCACTTAACACACACATTGGCATGTACACAACTTTCCCCCTGGCAAACTGTCATGCTCACCACACCACATCACTACCACAAACATGACAAGGGCACATGATGTTAGATCACATCTGTTTTAACACTGCATTGTCATTTAATTCAATGATACACTACAGTGTGAAATGTAACACATGATTGTTCTGATTCATTTGAAGTACCTATACTTTTGCTAGTTTAGCTGAACATTGCATGTCACTATCAGCTATGTACACACTACACATGTGATACTGTTTCACTATCAACTATGACTGTACACACTACACATGTGATACTGTTCAATAAAACAAGGACTTACTCTTGGCGTTCCCTTTTCTGATAAGCTCCTCTCACGCTGTTCACACCTTTCAGTACACTCGTTGAGCACACAGGTGCTGTGAGAGCTGCTGTGGTCGTGGTACATGTTGCTGATGCAGACTGGCAGTTTGATACAGTGGCTGTTGTGGTAACAACTGTTGAAAACTGGGTTGTGACTGCCAAGCGGTGCGGTTTGTGGATTGTGGGCACAGCCCTGGGAGTAACATTCTTATTCTTTTCATCTGAAAGCTACCTAGCAGCGCATAGCTGGCAGGGTAGCAATCAGGCTCAAAATGAAGATGACACACGGCCGAGTTCTTGTTTGGTGTGCCAAAGGAAGGTCCGAAGTTGGCCCGGCATGTTTGCACGAACTGAATCCACTTCTTTCGAGTATTGGATCAGATGGAAATGTGTGCAAAGAATATCCATCTCCTGCTGAGCTGTTGCACTCGCTACAGCACAATATCTGCCACACTTTCGTGACTTCTTGGGCTGTGGGGGATCGCAACTCACGTTGATTTCACTTGGCGTTGCCATGTTGTGTATGTCGCGGTGACGGCCAGTCCATCAGTTGACGTCACGGTTTTCGGTGTACCGCGCGGGGTTTGAACAGGTGTGCAAAAGTCGTTTTTTATCAATTAAATTCTTCCGGCGATTTAAAAAAAATGATACCACTCTGAAGTTATATGATATGTAGACCTGTTTTTAACAAATTATCGAAAATCTCTAAAGTAGACTTTAAAGTTCTGTATCCATGCCATGATACACATGCACAGTCCTGTGATAGACAACTATCTCTATGATAATATAAATATGCAGAATCCAATGTCAAAACGCTGTATAGTAATAATTATAAACATGCCCAGTCTAATGATAGAACACTATTCCCTATAAGAATAACTTCGCAGAATTCGGTGATAAAGCTTTGTACTCCAGCCACAGTGAATGTTCAAAACCCAGACAGCTGCAATAACTTCAGTCATCTCACTGTGCAGCCAGACTAGCCTCGCCTCACAGTAAACAACTGTAAGTGTGTGTGTGACGAGAGGATGCTATGAATTTTCTTTTCAATGTGACTTTATCACAGCCACGCGCATGTTTGACGAAAACCTAAACAATGAACATAGTGTTTGTTATTGTTGTTCTCTTTAGGTCCAAGTTTTTACCATGCATTTTACAGCTCGTTTTTCCCCCACCACTCCAGAGAATGTCTTTATACGGGTTCAAGCTCACCCATCTTATTTTGCACGATAACCCCCTTTTCACATACAAATCACGTCCATCACATTTCAATTTTAACCAAATTTAACACCTGTTTACAAACAAATAACACCTCAAAACATCTAAATATTGACGAAATCAGTACATTGAAACGGGGGTTTCCGTGCAGAATAACATGGGCGATCGTGAACCCGTATAAGACATTCTCTCCCAGGGACATGAAAATTAACGCCCGCGGGACTGAGTCCTTCTTACTCTTCCAATATGCTCCTCCACCTCAAGCACTATCGATAAATTAGAACAAACAACCGGCTCTCCATTTTGGTTATTTATTTTTACATCCAATGAATTCAAAGAGCCTCAATTAAGTCTTTAAATTCACTGTCTCCACCAAACCTGTATAGCTGATAATCGCAAAACCCCCGCATTAACGGGATGCAGCACTCTTAGAAGTGTAGATGGATAGCCATTAAACAAATTAGTATCTGTTTTTAACTGTTGTAAATGGACATACAAAACTGAGTTTACGAGAAAATCGGATGGTCTACTGCCTACATACTCATAAAGTCCGCTTTCTAAGTACATGTGCGTTTTAATATGATATGTTTCACCGCTATCATAAAAGCCCAAAATTCGAGCAAGGCTTTTAGGAAAAACGTACTCCCTTTCTTCTTTAAGTTCTGGAAAATTCATAGTAATTATAAGATTTGCCTCATTAATTTTTAACATAATGTTAAAATTGCTAAATACTTCTCTTAAAGAACAAAGTTGTAGTAACCATCGGGTATTTTTAAACGTTTTAATAGCTTGCCTTGCCCTTCCTTAATATTCACCAGTTATTCTTAGCTTTTTCAGATATGTTAATCCATTTTACTTTAAACCCAATTTCTTTAAGGGCAACCCTACAATCGCCACGTCTATTTTCAATTGGGTACGTTAAGAACACACGCTCGTTTTGCTTGGTTATATAGATGTACATCTTTTTTATAACTATTTAAAAAAAAACTAATTTAAAAAATGGAACCTTTTAAATATAATGAAAGTGCTACTTACAATGTAGGAGAGTTTTATAACCCCAAATCTTTGGACTTCAGCAATTTAACCATTGCAGTAGACGAATCATATGGCTTCCAAGTCAGACTTGTAAACCCACTAACTAGATATTTAAATCCACCAATAAAGAGTGACAGAGTGCCATCAGCATGGTCATCCCACCCTATGGCCTTTTTCCAGAATCAGTTAAATTTTGCCATTTACTGCGCAACTACTGGCTGTGGCGTTTCATATGCAAACCATTTAAACCACCCCAATCTCTTAGTAAAGTCAGTATATAACTTTCATGTTTATTACCAGTACAGACGCATACTAACTGAACTGCAAGTGTCCCTCCCCAACGACAACGCGTTTTATCCATTCAACAGTCCAATGAACAATGATGCATATGAAAGAATCTGCAACGAATTTAAACATTAACCCTTTAACTGACTTTAACAAAAGTTAGACCAAAAGCCATGGGTTGGGCACATTGTATTTGTGGGGTGAACATAGAGAATATAATTATGATTACTGGCCCGGCCACACCTCGTTTTCACCAAAAAGCACAAGTTAGATTGGGGATCAATAAACAAAAACACCCTAATGCCGGGACAACATTTATCTTAGATAAAAGTAAAGGTTTAACAATGCCAGGAGTGCAAGACTAATGACTCCATAAGGACATACGTTTGGTGTTTTATTAGGAGCGCAAGCACAGACCAAATCTAGCACGTGGATCAATCTACAGGGTTTGACGCCAGAAAACAATTTCTAGCTAATTTAGAAGATGCTATAACTCTGATGTTGATTTGCCTGCCAGCATACAAAGGTATCAAGATGTACTTTCACATGCAGGTCAAAGGTTGACTTTGTTGTAGGTCATGGATTATACATGCTACCCTCGACCTTAGACTACAGATGGCATGATACAGAAAAATAATAATGAAATCCTTATAGCTGGAGACGGCCAAAACTTAGGGCACAATCAAAGCTTAAAACAAGGCCCGCCCCATCCATTTTAAAAGAAAGTACCTAAACCCCGAAGAAAGTGATCCCGTTATAAGCGCCCCACAGCCAGAAAGCAACCCAGAAAGCACGCCACCTGTTGATTTTACCTTACACTGCAGTCACACTAGCGAAAAGACAGCCCTCGTTGTATTTTAACTTTTGCTGGTTAGCCATACTTTATTTCACTAAAAAGTAATCCGCACTAACGCTCCTAACGTCCACAGATGGTCAGCCATATAACCAGCAACTTGCCTATAGTAACAAAACCCAACTGTCACGAGTTTGTCACGAGGCCTACGACGTTGACCCAACTGGGTTGGCGGAATTAATTTATTTGTTTATTATCGTTGTTTTTGTCACGTGTCCGTCCCTTAGTGCGGCTTGTGGGGGTCGGTTGCACTTGGGTGTTCAGCTCACGTTCGGTTTGCTTTCTCTCTCTCTCTCTCCTCTCTCTCTCTCTCTCTCTCTCTCCTTTTCTCTCTCTCCTCTCTCTCTCTCTCTCTTCCCCTCTCCTCCTCCTCTCTCTCTCTCTCTCTCTCTCTCTCTCCCCTCTCTCTCTCCTCTCTCTCTCTCTCTCTAATTCCACTGCCCGTGCTATTCATCTGCAGGTTCACGGGGGCTGTTACCTTTCTCTCGAACTTGCTGTCTATCGGCCTCTCGCCTGTCTTTTTACCTGTCGCACGTGCTTCATTTCTTTTAGTTTGAAGTATGCTCACTCTGTGACGTAGCGTGGCATGTTGGCCGCCATCGCTGAGGGAGGTTAGCTCTTCACTCGAGCGGAAGATGTCTCTGGGAGCGCCTGCTCCGGTCTTGGTTCTTCACCGTATCGTCGAAGGTACAGTCGGTATCTTCAATTCCTACAGTCGGCCTGTAGGAGAGGGACATCACTTCTTCTTTTTCCGCATCTGCGCCTCTGTCCTCTCGACTGGACAGAGGGCAGAGAGAGTCGTTTGACCCGCCTCTTCGGGATCACCCACGGGTAGCTGGTAAGCATCAGTTTCGTGGTTTGTTTGTTTTGGTTTGTTGTTGTTAGCCGGCTTATTCTTCTCTTTTGCGCAATTTTCTTTTGTTTTCAAAATTGTAAAAGAAATATTGTTTGAGACCTTTTTTCTGGTTAATTCAGTCTTTAACCTGGCCATCCTAAATTTTATCCAAAATTCTTCTCCTGTTTATGCATCTCGTGATGCGGTAGTCGGTGGGGATGGGAGAGAACCTGGTGATTCAGGGTTGGTACTTGCTTGGTCTCGCTCGTCCGCCCTTGTCACATTCGCCGGACTCTTATCTTTTGGCCACCGTCTGTTTGTGTGTGCAAGGAGAACGAGTTTTATGTTGCGAGCGTGCGTACGCATGATTTGTCGTTCGGATGCGTGGTTGGAGATTTGTGTTATTTTGAAATGTGGCTATAAAATGTGACAATTATGCCATTGAATTATTATTTGCAAATGTGGTGGCAGTTATAAAGCGATGGTCGCTGTGTTGGTTTATTTCCTAAGAAAGGAAATTGTTAAACGTGAGTGAGAGAAGGGTGAAGATAATTCATATTGGTTTTATAGCCTGTTGATTTAATGCAGTCTTTTACCTGCTTCGTGTGAAAAGACTTTAACGAACATTCCTGATTTGATTGGTTTACTGTGTTATGCTCAGGTCTGTGTTGAGCTGGTGTTGTTGGTGTATTTAGTAGACCTCCCCTCGCCCATCATGCGAGTGGCTGTTAGGATTTAACAGCATGGGTCAGATTGTACTGACGGCGGGGTTCCAGTGCCCTTCCTTCCCTCCCTTTCTTCTCTCCTCCCAGCTACGTTTTCCCCCCTCCCGGGGGCTTCACCCGGAGCCTGGACTGGTTGGTGCCACGTGCTGGTTGGGCCACGCCTGGTTGGGGCCACGCCTGCAGGCCCGACGGTTGGGGGCCACACCTGGTTGGGGCCAGCTCGGTTGGGACCGCGGCTGGTTGGGATACGCAGGGGGGCCCCCGTTCTGGTAGAAAAACCGGGGTTTTTTATGCCGCCCCGATCCCCCCCCCCCAGGCCCCATAAAAAAACCCCCCGTTCCCCCCCCCCCCCCCGGACCGCTCTTCACTGCTGTTTTGTTGTTGGGGGGGGTGGCCCTTGAACGACTCTCTTCAAAAACCGACCCGGTTCGGAGCACCTAGTGCGACAGGGTGCTCCCAGTAGACTTTGGAGACGCAGGGGTGTGGAGGCACTCCATGGTGTGGGAAGGATGGATGCTGGAAATGTTTATTTATAATTGTGTATATGTCATATGTGTTGAAATGCTGTGATTGTGATTATGTACGTCGTATGGTGAAATGTTTATTTATAATTGTGCATGTTGTGTGTGTTGGAATGCTTGATTGTGATTGGGTCATGTTGTGTGTGTTGGAATACTTATTTATGACTGTATGTTGGTGGAATAAATGGGGTGTTGTATCGTAATCTTTATTGTGTGGTCTCTTGCGGGGCGTGTGAGGTCGTCACTCCCTTCACTCCCACCTAGACCGATCCTGTCAGGGCAGACCTCCAGGGGTCGGTCGTGACACCAACTAACAACACTGCCAATTATGCCAGGCAGGGCATCAAGCGCTTTAGCGGCTAACTTCTTTAAATAGGTTTGCTAGATATGCAATTGTTTTCTAATCCAACTTTTACCAGGCTGAGGTGTTGGAGGGGCTACTGGCCCTGTGGCGCACCACCCGTTAAAGCATAAACGAGTGTAGAGATAGCAAACCAACAGCCGATTAATATACTAACTATTGTAATCCCCTCTTCTCTAAACAGAATCCTTATTCTTTCTGCTAAACGTAGTGTTTTCATGAAGTATTTTGTTTATAACTTCTCTATCTGGTTATTTGTGATTCTAGATTTCCTCTGAGATAGAAATCGCGTTTAAATGCCCTTCCCTTTTCCCATTAAAACCTGTATTTTCTGCTGTTTCTAGCCTTTTCTTCTTGCCCTAAATTGTCATCATCTGCATCAGCGAGTTTTATTTTTTTTCTTCATCTATCTCTCTATCTAGCTTATTTAAGTTCTGCTGTGTTGCGCATTAGTTCTTCTCTTATTGTCGTAAAAGCAGCTGTAAGGCCGCGGATGTCGCGCTCAGGCAATGGAGGATCATCAATTGTTGCTAATGTTTTCTGACTGTCTCCTCACTTAAACCGTTTCAATTTCTGCTATTAGTTCATCTGCTGTTTGATTTAAATCTTGAAGAGGTATGTTTTGTATTTCAGATTGTTTGGCAGCCCCCGCTCCAAGTTCTGTAAATGACTAACGGCTTCGGCTCTAAGTTCTAAAAGGTTTAATTGTTCTGCCTTAGCAATAGGGATTTTTCGCCTTATTGTGCTTAGTTTGAAAACTTGTTTGGGTTTTGCGTTTGAAGTAACCTTCGCGCGCCTCTCCCGCACCAGTTTTTATATACAAATGCCCACCACCTTCCTCAAAATCGTTAGGATCAAGCACTCCTGGTAGCTCTCGTCCTAAGCTTCTATAGAATGATTGAATTCTTTCTCGCAATAGTTCTTGACGTTGTCTAGGGAGTAAAGAACCTGCTCCTTCAATTTCTTCTTGCAATGAAGGTCCCAGTTCTGTTTCATCTTCTTCTTCAACAGGATCAATCGGTCAAAATCTTCATCCATATTTTTATTTATATTCTTTTTTGTTTTATAAAAATGAACTCATACGGTTGTGACCTCGATCCATACAGAAAGAGAAGGAACCCCATGGCGTAAAAGGTATAAGGCAAACTGTAATTAGTGTAAATACCCCATCAACAGTTCAGCCTGAACAAACTTTAATAGTAAAGTTCCCGGATCTTGGCGCTGGCAATGTTATAATGCCGGGCACTGCTAAACTATCATTCAAAATAGATATTAAATCGACGGATCCTAATGCAAACTGTTGTTGCTAATTTAGGCAGGGCAATCTTTAAAAACATATAGTAATTAAACTGGAGGGCAGAGAAGAATTTTGAACTAAGCGAGGCAGACATTTTGCCCTTTATTCGGACCTATGGCTACCTAAAAAAGAAAGAAAAGAGAAAGTTTATTAGGGAATACAAGATTCAAACGGCCTCAAGCACAGGCTTAAAGCGGAGGATGCAAAGAATGATGTTAAAGATGAGGCAGTAGCAGAAGCATTTGGCAACAGATTCTGCATCCCTCTAGATTTTGAGCTGTTAAAGGACGCATATGCTTATTATCAAGGTGCGCAAAAGAAAAACTTACTTATGATCTAACATTTAATCCTAGCGATTCTGTTGTTCTGTCTGATGATCCTTTAGCTAAATACGCGGTTAGTGACATCTCTCTTGAGTTTGATGTTGTTACTAACCTGAACTGGCCAGAACAATCTTAACCCAGTATAAAAAAAAACAGTTATTTATTATGAAAGAGTTATACACGCCATTACAGAAAATAAAAACAAGCGAGACACTCTCTGGAACATACATCTAAATCAGTCTTAAAGTCTTTAAAAGGAATTTTGTTCTTGTTTACTGAAGGAACAACTCCTTTTCAGAGAGAATCAGAAGCGTTTTATAATCGAAAAATTGAAAGGTTGACTGTGTAATAAATGGCAAGTCCGATCAGTTGTATTCGGGCCGCGGACTTTTACCTCACCAACACTTTGATGAAATAAGAAAATCTTTGCTGGAGGTAGGCAAAGGGATCCTGCAGTTGATCGTGTATGTAAAAAAACTTCGCCTTTATGATGTAAGACTTGAAGACTACTTAATAGTAAATATGGCTGTGGTTAGATTTTAGATCCACATTTGACAACAGATTGTTTTGGGAAAAGTGGAGAAAGGATAGGACAAGACGGTATAAAAAAAATATTCACAAGAAAGCGACGGAAACGGCCCAATAAAAATGCACATTTTATGGTTTGTGATGCCCAGTTAAACATTGAAGAAAACAGCTAAAAGATGTGGCTTAATTAAAATGCAGATGAAATATTCTAATAAAAAACAGATGGATAGCTTGAAGTTTCTTCCTAAAGATCCGCACTGATTCTCTTATCTGCGGGATTACTGGTTTGGGAAAACTGTCTTCGTACTTGATTGTTACAAACAATAACAGGTTTCATTACGAGCACATGTTTATATTCTGACAACCATTAAGCAACAACAAGTCTTACAAAGAAAGGAAGTTTATTTGGACAGACGAGAACATATTTTTAGTTGATCCCAGTGACAAACTAAGCGACTGTTTAGAACATTACTATAGACTATTTGAGGGAACTGAAACACTGTTTATTATTGATGACTGTTCAGCTGAACGAGACATTGTTAAAAAAAGAAAAGCCCTGTGAAAGCTAGCCTTTAGTGGGCGCCACGCCTTAGTTTCTGTGTGGCTCTTAACTCAAAAATACAATGCCGTCTTAAAAGACTTTAGATCGCAGTTAAAATCGGTTGTATTATTTTACACTAAGGACAAAGATAGTTTTGAAGAATGTTTAAGTGAAAATTATATAATAAGGGACAAAGATGAGCTAAAAAAAAAAAAGGAACAGTTAGAAAGATCTAAGCATGCTAAACTATGCTTACGGACTGACCCCCCAGTTCAATACGTTTGTTTATTGTAGATTGTTTATTATTAATTGCTTATAACAAATTTGTTTATTATAATTTGTTTATTATAAAAAAAAGAATGTCTCGAGGGCCAGAACCAAAAGCAGAGCTAGCCCCCAAATGCACTGCAGTAGAGCTAAAAGACCTAGCAGACACAACTGAGTTTGATCTAATAGGAGTCCCAGGAAATGTTTATGGATTTGAATATACAGATGACGGGGTTTACAAACGAACAGAAATTGAAGACAAAAAACGACAGCAGCATCCTACCCTAGAAGAGATAAGAAATTTAAGAGCAAACGATTTTGGCAAACGTGAATACAAACTTCATAAAAGAGAGAATGTTTGGGGGGTTGCTTCTGAAATTGACTGGAATTTAAAGTTTGAACTACGAAGCCCCAATGTTACTATGATAAGAACAACAATTTAGACAGGCCTTAAATGCTGGTCCCATTCTTGTTAGCCTTGTCCCAGGAACACAACAGAAAAGCAGATTTGGGAAATAACTAAGCGAGGTTCTGAATATGTGCTACAGAGAAAGAAGTTCTTAGCTGAAGTGGGGGACGACACCGTCGCTTAGAATTTACCCCAAGCTAGAATCACAACCTAGGCAAATGACGATGATTTTCGCTTATTTATTACTCCGAGGGAGGGCGATACTAGTTTGCCAGAACATGCGTTTATTAGAGGGATACAAATAAAGGCTGAAAACTTGGATGCCCCTTTTAAGCTCGTTATTGTTATTACTAAAAACGGAGATGAAATAAAAAACCCTTGCATCATCCGACAAGGTTACTATAATGGTTGACAAAGACAAACTAACAGTACTTGACTTTATTTTTTATTAAGTATGTTGATTTATTGCGTTTTACTCTGTTGATGAAGTGCTGCCAGAAGGATTACTAAGAAAATATATATAAGATTAATTTTAAAAAATAATCTTATTTAAAAATGGAGGTTCAACAGTTTAGGTTAAAGCAAATAACTGAACTTCAAAGGAAATAGAAAGCGACTTGGATAAGTATAGAGTTACTAGAAAGAAATATGCTAAAGCTTTAAATACTCTTTCTTATGTAATTACTGGCTCATCAGCTGTAGCTAGCGTAAGTGCTGGGTCTGGCATTGCTGTTTTAGCTACTGGGGGTTTGGTGCGCCAGCCTCTTAGCATTAGGAGGGCCCTTTGGGTTTTGGGTTTGGTGCCATGTCTATGGTTGTAAGTGCTGTTTTAAAAAAATAAACTCCTAAATTACAAAAGCACACCGCCATTGTAGCCCTAGCATCAGCAAAACTTTGCTTATTAAGATTAAGAATAAGCAAATCATTACAGGGTGAAAACATTACGGACGAAGAATTTCAGAAGCTTATGGCTGACGGTGATGATTATAGACGACAGAAAATTGAACTTCAAAGGAGTGGAGAAAGACGTTTACTTCACGACAGGTAGACACTGATGCAATTAAACAAAACATTGAAAAACAAACACATGATCAGTTAAACCAAAATAGAGCAAAAAAATAAGTTTAACAAAAAAATATAAGTTTAACAAAACTAAATACTATACTGAACAACATTAAAAACGCACCGCTTGCCAAAAGACCCAGACAACGTTGGTAGTACAGAATTATTTAATGAAAGTAAGCATATTTGATTACGCATCCATTTTTCAATTAAACAAAATGTCTGTTCTTGACAAGAATGGACGAATTCATCTGAAATTAGCTGGTGACTTCACTAGGGTCCCTGTCAAAAAGTAACCACGACGAGCATGTCCGCTGCGAGCTCTAATACCGAGTGTGTCCGCCATTTGCCCCGATGCACGCTTGGCAGCGCCTCCTCATGGAGTAGACAAGGTTGTGCAAGAACGCCTGTGGCAGTCCATCCCACTCCTCGGTCATGCGCGCCTCAAATGATCGAGAGTCTGTGGACGTCTTCCACGGGCCACAAGACGCCCCAGCTCATCCCAGACGTGTTCAATGGGAGCCATGTCAGGGGACAGAGATGGCCAGGGCAACTCGGCAATGTTGTTCGCCTGGAAAAAAGCAGCGGTGGCTCTTGCGGTGTGGGGTCGTGCATTATCAGCTGGAAGAACTGCAGCTCCGGGTGCTGGCCAAACAGTGGGACGAAAGTGGTTCTGCAGCACCTGCTGGTACGTATTGGCATTCACATGGTTGTCAAAAAAGTACAGAGGTGTCCGGTAGTCATGACTGAAGCCCTCCAAACCCTCAGACTGCCCCCCTCCCCATCTATTGGCTTCAAACACGCAGCAGTTGGCGTAGCGTTCCCCGACACGCCTCCAGACTCTCATTCTCCCGTCAGCATGAGATAACGCGAATCGACTTTCGTCAGAGAACAGCACAGCTCTCCACTGACGTTGTGTCCATGGCAGATGCTGGTTGGCCCACTGCAGCGTTGCTGACGGTGTCTACGGGTGAGGACTGGGCCAACATGAGGGCGTCTTGCATTGAGCCCCGATTCTTGCAATCGACGTCAAACGGTTTGTCCAGACACTGGGCCCCCGTCGACCAACCACCTGGCGTCATGTTTCTGCTGCTGTAAGGAATCGATTACGAAGATGAAGCTGGCGAATGTATCGATCTTACGGGGTTTGTGGTAACACGAGGTTGGCCCGTTCGACGCCGATCCAGTGGTCGAACAGTTGCTGCCAAACTTTTTGG
This sequence comes from Conus ventricosus, assembly GCA_018398815.1. Taxonomy (NCBI): domain Eukaryota; kingdom Metazoa; phylum Mollusca; class Gastropoda; order Neogastropoda; family Conidae; genus Conus; species Conus ventricosus. The sequence goes on along the minus strand of CM031596.1, from coordinate 7,873,104 downwards.
TGTTTAGCCTTACAATTGTTGGTGACTGCAGTTCGTGTCTGGCTGTCTCTCCCCGATGAACTTACCGACCATCAACATTCCAATGGCTCGCTCGCGTTTCTTGCATGGGGATGTCGCGGGCATTGTTTTCGGAAACCACGTCGCCTGGTCGATGACAAACTGATACCGTTTTCAGTCGGCATGACTTCAACCCCACATTTGAGACAAAGAAAACAGATGTGCTCCGTTCGTCTCGCCCCAGGGGCCCAAAAAAAGTGTTTTTGGGGCGGATTTTGTTTGCACGTGGGCGTCACACGAACCGTCGGCAAGCGCGGAGAAACCGAGGCGGGTGTGAATCTGTGTCCTTTAAAAATTGTGTTAATATACCAAACCCCCAAAATTTCCATTTTTTCCAAATGGGAAATCGGCAAATCAAAACGGGCGTTTTTAATGTTGTTCAGTATATTTTTTTGTTAACTAACTGTGTTTGGCGGGACAACTTGCAGCTCTTCACGAACAAACGATCTTTTAGGGGCAGGCCTTTTGACTTTTAGTGGGCACCGCTAGAAGAAAGAGTTTCTCTTAAATAATACACGGGAGGGTCTGTTTTCTAATTCTTTTCAAACTTCAATTACACTCTACGCTTCCAAGGATCTGTTCTCTAATTTAACTCGCCCTCTGCCTCTCCGGAGCATACAAGTATCTTCTTTTAGTCCCTAACGGTTAAGAGTTTTTGAGGCCCCCTGCACATCTTCAGAAATTGCTAATTTTTTTTAATTTGATTGGGGTTTCATGGCTTTCAACCCCGTTGCTTTAAATTCTTCATTGTTCATGGCGCTTAAGACTGTGGCAATCTCCTAACCCATTCTGTGTTGCTTTTCTCTGTACTTCGTAGTGTACTTCGTAGTGCCCATAATTCTCTGTGATATTGATAGGTAAACAGGCTTTCAGCTAAATTCTTATTAAGTTTTCCTAAGGGCTTGTGATCGATGGTTTCCCTGGGATCCCTCTCTTAACTGTAACATGCCGCTTTAAAAACAGCGGGGTTTACAAAACCTTTAAACACTTTTCCATCATCAACCTGGATCAGCCTAGGATATTTAATGGGCCTCTCATGTATTTTGTTGAAAAGTACAGCCACAGCAGTTGAGCTTTTATCCGTTAAAGGTTCAGCGTCTTTATATCATGAGCCATGTCAACTATTGTCAGAGCATACTTAAACTTTTTTCTTCTAACTTTGTCATGTGGAAGATACAACAAGTCCATTTGGGTGGGTCTTTGGAACTGAATTAACAAATTATGGCCTTATTATTTTTTGGGGCAGGCAAATATATTTGCCAAAATCTGCCTGTTTTGAAAAGCCAGTCTTTCGCATCTGATTCAGACACTCTACCCGGCTTTACTCAGTTTTTCAATAGCAGTCTTCCTTTCCAAATAACCTTTAGGAGAATTAATTTATTTTGTAAATCGTATTGTCTTTAAGAAGGCTGTATTTTTAACTATAATTTTTAGATTTTTGCGCAAGATATAAATCGTCCCATAGCACCCACAATAAAACAATTTTGCTTTTTTTTCTTCTGAGGGCTCATAAAAAGTAGGACGTTCTGGGGGGCATTTTTGATACTTCTTTCCTGTCACTAAGTATATCATTCATTGCCTCAAGTCGTAAAGTGTGCTTGCATGGCCTGTTTCTTAACTTTTTATAATAAGTCTAAGTGGAAATCGGCTTTTCTCGAAAGCGTCTCTTCCCTTGGCTAAATCTTTTTTTACTTGTTATGACGTTCTCTCTCTTCATCGGACGCAATTACTAATAAATTGCTTCCAGAAGGCAAGGCATAAAAAAGCCCTCCTACTTTCATAACAAAACTCCCGCCATTTTTATAAATCAGAAATTTTTTATAATTAATCTGTTCTAGGGAACTAACATTTTCGGGATAATCATGTGTAACAAAAGTCTTTTGACGCAATCCCGCAGTTATTACATTATACCTAACATGTCCTCAATGTCAACTTCCTAGACCCCCGGCTTCATTTTATATTTAACCATGTTTTTGCTAACGCATTGCCTATTAAGGCCACTAATCACGAGAATGGTAAATCGATTGATATCTTTTTTTCACTATTTTTTATTAACAAAAAATTAAATAAATAATAAAAACGTAAGGCTGTCTATGTGCTTTTTAATCAAATAAATCTTTGTTGTAAAGCTAAAATAAGTTGCAACTAGTTTTGGCAACTTTTCTTTCCCATGTTGGGCCGGTTTATTCTAACAAAATTTTTGCAAGGGTTGATTAAACTATAACACCGGCGTAGGCATGAAATTAATTAACAACGTTAATCTTTTTTTTAAAGTATTATATTATTTTTTTTTGTTTTAAAATGGAATTGTGACGAAACTATTAAAGTGTGAGGAGCAAGCGGTATCTCGCAACTGCCATAAAGAAAGTTTTTTTTTACTCTCTGGTGCGTGGAAAAACTAGACGTTTTAGGTGTTGAAACAAAGTTTTGGAAATAATTTCCAAAAAATTGTCCACATCAGACTTGAGAAGTACTACGCTGGTACAAAGCGCAGTTAGGTAAAAATGCTTAGATGGTGGGTCAGACAATGATTAGTTATGCTAGTTAGTAATAAGATAGGTGGTTGATTCAGAAGAGATTTAAAATACGACTTATCACAAGATCCGGTTTTAAACAAGTCCCTAGAAACTCTTGCATGTGACATGTATTACGATTTTGGGACGTGTTTGCCATTCTCAGGGGTAATTATTTTACATTTTTATTTTGATAATTAATTTAATCGCATAAAAAAAGAGCGATCGGAGAGAAGATTGCAACCCCACAGGACAGTTCGCAGGACAGCGAAGGGCAGAATGTACTACAAGTGAATGTGCCACAAGTGAGTAATTGTTTCTAGGTTAAAAGTCCTGGCGTGTTGAGGGGGGCGTATTTAAATGGCTGAATGGAAAACAAACTGAGAAATTCAACCAATTCAGCAAAAAAATTTTTAGTGTATAAACTGCCGCCAACAACAACAAATTAAAACAACAACACAATAAACGAAAAGACATATTATTATGTTTGGAGCTGCTGTTGTTGCTGGGGGTGGTTTTGCATAAAAATTTACCTAACACCATACCTAAACAAAGCCGCAAACCCCACAGTAACATGAAAACGCTTCTGAAATATATAAGTTGCCCCTCCTGCTGTAGATCCATTTTTAGGATAGTTTTTAAGACTAGATAAGTACAGTTAAGAACTAAATAAGTACAAGTTAAGCAGTTATAGAAAGTACTTTTAAGTTATAAGGCAAGTAAATTCAAGTTAGTGCAAAAAAATTATAAGTTCTTGCCAAGTACTAGTTGGTTTTTAAATAAGTTCTTTTTAGGTTCTTAAGAAGTTTTTGTTAGGTTCTTGTTGGGTTCTTAAGTTAAGTACAAGCCAAGTCAGTCAAGTATCTTTTAAAGTTCCCAATGTCCTCAGCATTGAAAACTCAGGTTTGACGTAAGTTCTCGTTATGGTTAGGGGTAGTGATTTTTTGTAAACTGAAGTGGTTTACTGATGAAGAGTAGAAGCGAGATTAACATTTGTGTGATGAAATACTTTGTTTTCAAAGAAGAGCTTGCTTGTAGTTATATGAGATATTTTTTTTTGACAACTTCTTTTACTTATGCCTTTAGCCTTCTTCATTACAGAAGTTGGCTAGAACGCTGTACATCTTTGACCGCAAACCGAATATTCTTTGAAAAACTGCCCCATTAAGTTCATCCTTCATCTTCCAATCACTTTTTTGTTTACGTTGAATGAAACGGACTGTCTTTTAGATGTCGCATGTGTCGTACCACCCATCAGTTCCTTTAGCTACTTCTGTTTCTAAATCCTTATAGAAGTCTTCTGTTGGGACGTCTAGAATAAACTATCAGTGTCTGTGTTAAAGGACTTTGCTTCTGGGTACCGGGGTTTAAAAGTAGTCGTACAGAAATTCTAACATCAATAACTTTGACAACTCTAATACAGTAAAGCCGATTAAACACTGGCTTGTCCAACTTAACATCCTTTTCTTCATCATAATGCCAACCAGGCGGGCGTTAAATCTTCTAAAGTCTTGATGTTGGGTTTGGAGGCAACTTAATTGCTTGGTTTTCTTTTTTTAATTTAATTTAACATCTTTACGATTGTGTACGTTCTCCTGGTTTTACCAAAACAGCTGTTGTTCATCATTTTAAAAGAAGGCTTTTTCTAAAGGGCGTCAGTGGCTTGGGTTCTAAGACCCGTATTCTTCTTGATGTATGGCCTCATAAAGGGCTTTTGATCAAAAGCAATGATTCTTTTGAACAGCAGTCGTTTTATCCATGCTTTAAGTAAAACTGTAGAAGTCGTAATGGCACACATATTTTAGTTTTGTGTCTAAGATTGGGAACGATTTTTAGGCGGTTCGATAGGGCTTTTTTACCTTTCTGCGGCTAGGGGGTAATCGTTGTGGAGATCGTGAAATTCTTTGGATAATTAAATCTACTTCCAAGATTAGTCCTATTGGATTATCAGGTGGAGTTGTCAACATACTTAACACATTTTTAACCATTTGAGGTCCTTTTTCATTGTAAAGTTGTTCAGTGGAAGCGGTTGATCATTGGCCCATCCATACAGATTGTTGGCGTCTAAGTAATTAGATGTTGGACGGTTTGGTGGGATCATAGTCGTCTACATACTTGTTGTTGGCTTTACAGTAAGGATGTGAGGCCATACTAATGCCCCCTCAGCCCGTCTTCAATCATCTGAGTGTGGGCATTTCAGAAATTAAGTCAATTGGATGTTTGTAGACTTTTAGAAGGCGTCCCAAGATAGCCCTGGCGCAGAGATGTAATGTGAGGGTCTAAGTTGTAATGTTTCATGCATGTAGTCTGTAATTCTGAAAGACGTCTGCTAATAAACACACGTCAGCCAAATAATATTGTCCATGATAGTCGCCATTGTTTGACAGTGTAATTCTGTCCAGGCTTTCTGTGCGTATTCATAGTCAGAGTCAGTTATGTCTTGCCTCTAGACTAGAAAAGAAAGCGCCTTTAGGGGGAGGGGAGTCTTCGTCAAACCTTTTCCCACGAGTTATGTATTCATAAGGATTTGGATCCTTTGCGCACTAAGCCGGATCCAAAGTATTGTTTAGTTATTGGATAGTCTTGTAGAGATCCTGCTAATTTATCCAAGCTAGCCATCAGATGCTGGGCAGAGTCATAAAGGATAAGAGTCAAGAGTAAAAGTCATGTACTTTTCTGAAGACTGTGCAATGCAGGTAACCCTCTTATATTCAGGAAGTCACTGCTTGCATGATGAAATGGAATCGTAGCCTCTTAGGTTATGAAGAAGATAGGCAGTTCGCGGTCAAATTTGTTGCTCAGTCAAATCGGTTGCTGGCATACCAGTTTAGGCAAAAAAATGACGTCATTTGATGATCGATGGTCTTTAGATTTTGAGTAGGGCAAAGCCCGAGAGAGGACGAAGGACGAATGAACGAAGGCCGTTAGGCCAAGTCGTGCTCACACATTTCGAGTGGCGGATGTGTGTTGTGGCATCAAATGACGTCATTGTTTGCCCGAACGGTATGCAGCAACCGATTTTTTACTGAGCACAAATTTGACCGCGACAGGCAGTTTCCATGTCTTAGGATCACCTTAAGTTGAAGATTACAATTGTTGTGCGCAGCCCCTTAAACTTTCCGCTAAAGTGATCGTGGGCTCTCACTGCGTTAAACCCAATAATTCTCTGTTAATATCCACAGTGTGTGAAAGCAACGTTCTTGGTCTTCAGGAGTCATACATGCCTGAAGATTTGTTGGTTGGATAACTGATGCGAGTTTTCATCTGCTCTAAAATCTACTTGCTGGTTAGGACTCTGTAAAATTCTGGGCGTGTGTCGCGCCCATCTGACCTAACAACAATAAACGTACGAAAAGATCTGATGGTGGGTTAATAACGTTGTTTTTTGTTCTTTCTGTTGTGACCCTAGTACTGCGTTTTAAGATTGATTCAAAGTTTAGATAACCAGTATGGCCTCATTTGCATTTTGTGTATATTCTTTAAACTAACTTTTAGACCTGGTTTAGGTGTGAGGAGTTTGGTTTCACAGTCACAACTTTTACAATGAGTTCTATGACTGGCAGCTGTTTTATAGTTGTATTCTAACCAAAACCTTTACAAAGCCCCTGTTTAGATTTATCCTTTGAGTGTGGCCATAAGTCTGCTTATTTGTTCTGATTATGCATAATGACTTTTGTACTTCTGTAAACAGAATCAAGTTTACATGCTTGTTAAGTGGTTCACCCAAAGTGGGTGCGTTGGGAGAAGCCCTTAGAGGCACTATATCAACTTCTACAGACCATGGGTATATGTTTACGGTGATTGATTTGTTTTGCTCTTCAAACTGAGATATGCTTTCTATGCTTACTGGAAAGTTTATGTTATTTAAAGTTCAGCTCTTGCTTATTGTTATAATTAGATACTCTTTCTGCGTTCTTTTTAACAGGATGTAAAAGTGCTAAAAAAACACCACTAAAAAACACATGTTGTCAGAATTTTTTATGTTTAAGACTGCTCGTTTTAAAAACTAACTCTTTTGGAAGAGGAGGTAAGAATTGCCAACTATTGGATAGAACTTTGTTTGTCTCATTTGATTTCAGGACTGTTCCTTCAGACCACCCAGAGCCCCTTAACTTTGCCTCCTCATTGCATTTGGTTAAACTGTTTTAAGCATGTAATCAGCCAGTTAGAATTAAAGTCGCGATAGCTAATTACTTCCTTTCTGTTTAGTTGAAACCCAGCTTCCATTTTTACTATCATCGGGTGTTATATAATCAATTCAGAACGGTCAATAGCACTTTTACTGGCGGTTCGCGTTGAAGAGACTCTGGAATTTTAGAGATAGCTGTGCTACGCTTTCATGAAAATTTGTGGGGTTAAAGTTTCCATGTCTACTTCGCTAAACATATTGATTAATTGTTTGTCACTACCTTTCACCAGTGCGCTGGTTGGCAGTATTTCAAACTCCGACGTGTTTGTGAGGCCCATTTTTTAACTTCATAAATATTTACGTAAATTAAAAATATTTTATTATATATATATAAAAGTAAGTAAAACAAGCTTTTATTCTTCGCCCAGTCGTTGCAACACTTCAAGGCACGTTTAACCTTAAAAATAACGTCCGCCAATATTTCAGTCAATGTTCATCACTTTGGTTGCTTCTTTAAATAGTTCACTATGATCTTTTATTATATTGTTTACATCATTCTCAAACCAAAATTCACTAAAATCAATGTTTAACGGTTTCATTGTCTCGTTAAATAGTTCATTACAATTCTTTAAATCAGATTCACTGAGTTTGGCGGCCATTTTTAATCTAAAAAAAATAAAAAAAATAATTGTAATTCAACTGTTTTTTATAGTCTTTTCTTAATCGTAAAACCTAATCTTTATTAAAGCAATAGTTGCCCTGAAGGACAAGTAGAAACAGTCAGATTAACATCTTGAGAAGCCTTTTAATTGACTAATATGGCGAACAATTTTATGGCTTGTGGGGGCCAATAATCTTGTATTTCACTGATGGCCTCCTTCACGTTTGTTTGTATATTTATGTGAATAAAAGATCAGTAAATTGATGTTTCAAACCTGCTCCTTAACCTTTCTCTTTGGCCCTTTTCCCAAATTTTAAAGTGTGAAGTTTTTTTAATAAGCTTTCTAACTTCTTCAGGCCTCATTTTAAAACAAAATAAAATTATAAATTAAAAAATTAATTAATCAGTTTCTCTTTTCCCTCATTCCTCCCACTCTCTCTCCCTTATTCAATCCCACATCTCTGTCTGTCGTCTGTTTACTTCTTTGTCTGTCTGTCTGCCCCCACCTTCCCCTCTCTCTCTCAAACACACACAACATGCGCGAACAGTACACAAACAACAAACAAACAAACACACAACAAATAGATAGGGAAGTGCCTGCGGGGGTGTGGCGAGGGCTTTTGTGGGTTGCACTTGAACGTCGTAAAGCACTTAGCGAATCCTGAATCAATAATCACAGGTTCGTTTCAGTTTTTCTTTTGCGGCTGCCTTTCCAAACCCCAACAGCAAAAGGCATGGGGCAGGAGTCCAGAAAGTAGGCCACCGTTCACGCGCGTGAACGGTTCTATTTTTAGGCTGTGCTTCGGCGGTTGCCTACCGCCGTTAACGATTCTGGGGTTGCTGGAGCCCGCTTGTGCTTGCTATGTGCGGGTCTCGTTTCCAGTACTGTGCAAATTCGGGCACTTGCAGCATGGCCTTAATTTTATTCAGCTTGTCAGAAAAGAACGAAAGGGAAGGCCTACAGCATAAAGCCCTGTATATCCATAAAGCACACTTGCACGGCACATAATTTTCGTGCGTGAACATCAGAATACCGGTTTTTGATTTCAACCAACAGCCATGTTTCCTTCGTTTTTCCTTCTTTCCTTTCGGGTTTCCTGCCATTTTTTACACAATTCAAGAAGTTACCAAACTGATGTAAATTAACAAGGACTGTGCATCTTGCCTCCTCAAAAATTTTTCATCCCTTTTGTAGGGCTTTCTACAATTCAGCTTCATTTGCTGTTTCAGAAAATATTGATCAGTAAAAGCCTTCTTGGAAATAGCTGATGGAACGTCAGCCTGATTTTCCATAAGATAGGCATGTATTTCTTGTGGCGTTGAAAGATCTGTTCTCTTTTTTGTCTCTTCTCTTTTTTTGTTCCTTTCTTTTCTTTTAACAATTGCTCAAGCTTTCTTGTAGGCTTCTGTGCAAAAACTGGGGCCCTTCCTTTTAATCTTTTCAATTATTTCTGTCATTTTTTTTAAAGTAGTTTGATTCTCTTGCAAATAACCATTTCTTCCTCTGTCCACAATTCCGCCGGTGTTGGCGGTGGTTTAAAGGAAAATTTTGAAACCCGTTGAAAGTAGAGGCTTGATCCATGTCGGTAGAATTAAGTTGACGGCTGGTTGGAAATCTAATAGATTTTGATGAGGGAACTTGCGATTCCAGAGTTCTCCCCTCTAATTTGAAGAAATTGCTGTCTTGAGACATAAATATTTCTGGTAAAATCAATTCCCATCACAGAAAATGCACGAGCCCGCACACAGCACAACCTGCTCCGCTGGGGCTCTAGTCAAAATGGGCCGACTGGTGGGGAGTTTACAATCCCGTCAGCCAAAAAATGACGTCATACTTCTTTCTGATTGGTCCCCGTGCATCGCGCGAGAATTTCTAATTTACTGCATTGCAGGGGTATTGCTAACACAACTGCAGTGGTGGGCGGCCCGCCCCATTAACACAAGATGGGGTTAGTAATTTCAATTTATCGATTTGCCGTGTCAGGTAACAACAGCGGCAGTGCCCGTCTGAAGTATGACTGTCAAAACCCTTTTTAGTTCATTTTATGTCCCTGGGAGAGAATGTCTTTATACGGGGTTCACGATCGCCCATGTTATTCTGCACGGAAAACCCCGTTTCAATGTTTCTGATTTGTCAATATTTAGAGGTTTTTTAGGTGTTATTTTTTTTGTTAAAACAGGTGTTAAATTTGGTTAAAATTGACATGGATGGACGTGATTTGTATGTGAAAAGGGGGGTTATTTGTGCAAAATAAGATGGGTGAGCTTGAACCGTATTTTAAAGACTCTTACTCCTTCCTACTTGCCCCCATCTCCTCCTCCTTCCAATATTTCTTCTTCTGCCATGGCAACATGTTTGGTCGCGTATCATTTTTATTTTTATTTTTTTTTTGGTTGTTTTGTAGCTGTTCTCTTTCCCCTCTCTCCTCTCTCTCTCACGCAACCGCACAACCATCCCTTTAAAGGTTTTAGATGGCTACCCAGACAACAGACAGCGAGGATGGGCCCTTTAAATTTTCTCAGCTACTGTTTTTATACATTTTTCACGGTAAATTTGCATCTAACTTTTTTGTGAACAGTGAGTTTTCTGGGTGTCTGCAGGGTATGGATTTTGGGTTCTGTGGGAATGTTTCGTTTTTGCTTATGTGATTCTGCTCCAGCGTTTTGATGTTTTGTGCTGCGGAGAATTCTGGACTCAGACGTCTGACACGATGTTTAAGAACACTGCTGAAATAGGAATATGCAAGCAGGGCGAGTGTTATGTATGCACGTAAGGTGTCTGTTTGCCACGATTCAGTTGTCATTTGATGAATAGTCAACGGGTTTTTATATATTCATTTGTTTATTACTTTTTACGTGTAGACGGGGATGCCTGGGTCTGGGGCGGGGACCCTTTCTCCTTCGCTACCACGGCCAGGCCCAGACATCCCAGGTTTCTATGTTATCCCGGCCAAGACCAGGACAAAAAGGGGGGAAAAATTTATTTGAAATTTAAAACTTGATGATGAAATTCCCCTCCTTTAAGTCTATTTGCCTTCGGACAGTGAGGAGCTTGCGCTCACAAAAATGACCATTTTTTTCAAAAATGAACAAAAACTGAAAATAACTGGGTACTATTCTGAAGAGCTGGTTGAGGCCCTCTACGAACACACGAGGGTGTCGGGCCTCTATCAAGGCCACAGATCTGGCTCTCCCGCTCAGATCTAGAGATTACACCCCCACACCTCCACCTCCCACCTTGTCTCCCAACCCCTTGTCAACACATTGTCCTTCCATTCCATTGGCCTCACGTCATGCGCCCAACCGTTGCCTCCCATCCATTGTCCTCTTTTCCATTCCGTCCCCCAGGGGCCCAAAATTTCAAAAGCCCTCCTTATGGGCCGAATTATGGTCGAAATCATTGTCCTCCTTCCATTTTTTCCTCCCTTCAATTTTACTATCCATTGTCCTCCACACATTGTCCTCCATTCCCTTGTCCCCCCACTTCATTGTCCTCCATCCATTGTCCTCCTCTCATTGCCTCCTATTCCCTTGTCCCCACATCCATTGTCCTCCATTCCATGTCCCCTCACTTGTCCTCTATTCCATTGTCCTCCAATCCATTGTCCTCCACATCATTGTCCTCCATTCCATTTTCCTCCTCACATTGTCCTCCACTATCATTGCCTCCTTCACCTTGTCCCATTCCCTTGTCCTCCATTCCATTGTCCTCCCATCATTGGGCCCCATTCCATTGTCCTCCTTTTCCCTTGTCCTCCTCATCATTGTCCTCCATTCCATTGTCCTCCACATCATTGTCCTCTATTCATTGTCCTCCTTTTCCCTTGTCCTCCACATTCCCTTTGTCCTCCATCATTGTCCTCCTCCCATTGTCCCCATCATTGTCCTCCATTCCCATTGTCCTCCTTTTCCCTTGTCCTCCATTCCTTGTCCCTCACATCTTGTCCTCCTATTCCATTGTCCTCCTTTCCCTTGTCCTCCACCCTCATTGTCCTCTCATCCCTTGTCCTCCTCATCATTGTCCTCCTCCTCATTGTCCTCCTCATCCATGTGCCCTCCTCATCATTGTCACCTTTTCCCCATCATTGTCCCCATTCATTTTCCTCATTCCATTGTCCCCCATTTCCCTTGTCCTCCATTCCATTGTCCTCCCATCATTTGTCCTCCTATCATTGTCCTCCTATCATTGTCCTCCTCATCATTGTCCCCTTTCCATTGTCCCCTCATCATTGTCCTCCATTCCTTTTTCCTTTCCTCTTTTTTGTCCTCTTCTTTGTCCTCATTCCCCTTGTCCCCCCTTTCATTTCCCCTTTCCCATTGTTCCTATCATTGCCCTTTCCATTGTCCTCACATCTTGCCCCTCTTTGTTCCCCCCCTCATTGTCCTCTTTTCCCATTGTCCTCCCATCTTGTCCCCTTCATTGTCCCCCTCTCTTTTCCTCTTCCATGTCCCCCATTCCATTTCCTCCCATCATTGTCCCCCTCCATTGCCCTTTCTCATCTTTGTCCTCTATTCCCTTGTCCCCCCTTTTTCCATTGTCCTCTCCTTTGCCTCCTCTCATGTCCCCCATCTGGTCTCCTCTTTTTGTCCCCCTTTTCATTGTCCTCCATCTTTGTCCTCCTTTCCCATTGTCCCCACCCCTTTGTCTCCTTCTTTTGTCCTCCTCCTCACATTGTCCTCTTTTCCTTGTCCTCCTCCATTGTCTCATTCCCATTGTCCTCCTCGCATTGCCCTCCTTCCTTGCCCTCCCTTCATTGTCCCCTCTTGTCCCCCTCTTATTGTCCTCCTCATCATTGTCCTCCTCTCTTTTTCCTCCACCATCATTGCCCTCCCCATTGCCTCCAATCTTGTCCCCCTCATCATTGTTCCCACATTGTCCTCCACATCTTTGTCTCCTCTCTTGCCTCCTTCCATTGTCCCCCATTCCCATTTCCTTTTCATCATTGCCCTCAATTCCCCTTTTTCCTCACATCATTGCCTCTTTCCATTGTCCCCCCATCATTGTCCTCCTTCATTGTCCCCCTCTCTTTCTCCCAATCATTGTCCTCCCACATATTGTCCCCCTTTCCATTTCCTCCCCCATTGTCCCCCATTCCATTGTCCCTCAATCATTGTCCTCTTCCAGGTCCCCCTCATCTTGTCCCCTTCATTGCCCTCCTCATCATTGTCCCTATTTTCCCCTTGTCCTCCCTCATTGTCCTCCTTTCCCTTTGTCCTCCTCGTTGTCCTCATTCCTTTGCCCCTCTCATTGTCCTCCATTCCCATTGTCCTCCCTCATTTGCCTCTTTTCATTGTCCTCCTCTTTTGTCTCCATTCCATTGTCCTCCTTCATTGTCCTCTTTCCATTGTCCCATTCTTGTCCTCCCATATTTCCTCCTTCCATTTCCTCCTCATCATTGTCCCCCTTCTTGTCCTCCCCCTCTTTTGTCCTCCCCCTCATTGTCCTCCCCTTTCATTGTCCTCTATCTTGTCCCCATTTTTCCTCCCCACATTGTCCCCCTATCATTGTCCTCCATTCCATTGTCCCTTTCCTTGCCCTATCATTGTCCCCCTCACATTGCCCCTACTTGCCCTCCTTCCATTGTCCTCTCTTTCTTTGTCCCCTCAAAACTCCATTGTCCTTATCATTGTCCCCCAATCATTGTCCTCCATCCCTTGTCCTCTCTCATTGTTTTTCCATTTCCATTGTTTTTCCCCCTTTTTGTCCCCATTCCTGGGTCCTCCCATTCCATTGTCCTCCTCATCATTGTTCTAAATTAATGTTCTATTCCTTGTCTTTTTTTTGTCCCCTTCTTGCCCTCCAAGTTTCCATTGTCCTCCCATATTGTCCTCTATCATCCTCCATTCCATTGTTCCCAAACTTTGTTATTATTGCCCTTTCTTGTGGAGGAAGAGATTTTTCCGCTCAAATGTAACTGGGGTGTAGGAGAATTGGAGGGGGGAATTTTGGGAGGGTTGGGGGGTGGGTTGGGGGGGGGCCGGGAAATGGAGGGGGGGGGAAAGGAAAAAAAAGTCCGAAATTTTTGATTTTTAAGGGGGGGTCGGGACTTGGTTCTATTGGCTTTTTTCTTTTTTCTTTTTTTCTTTTTTTTTTTTTTTTAAAATTTTTTTAAAAACCTTTTATTTTTACAAATTTTTTTGGATCCGTTTTTTAATGTACATTTACATCACCATCATGATTCGCTCGATTATTTTCCAAAGTAATTTAGATTTATTAAAAAACAAGTTTCCCCTTCTGTGGCTGTAAAGAAGGGAAAAACAAAATTTCCCCAGAAACACGAAATATTTCCATTATCAAATTTCAAAATTTAAGTAAAAATTTTTTTTTTGTTACTCATGCTGACCTATGCGTGACATTAGCCTGACTTCATCGTCCGGGGGGCAAAAATGTAATGCGTAAAAAGATCCCGTTGATTGAGATGTGTGTGGGTGTGTGTGTGTGTGTGTTTGTGTGGTGTGTGTGTGTGTGTGTGTGTGTGTGTGTTTGTGTGTGTGTTGTGTGGGGTTGGGTGTGTGGGGTGTGTGGTGGGGTTTTGTTTTGTGTGTGTGAGAGAGGGGGGGAGGGGGGAGGCGGGGTGAGAGAGGAGAGAAGAGAGAGAGGAGAGAGGGGAGGGAGAGAGAAGAAGAGAGAGAGAGGAGAAGAGAGAGGGAGAGGAAGGGGAGGGGGAAAAGAGGAGAGAGCGAGAGGGGAGAGGAGAGTTTTAAGCATGAAATATTATATTGATGTTATTTTGTAAATTTGATGTTACTTACTTTTTAATTGTAGTTATTGTTGGGGAGAATTTTTAAAAGGCCCTTTAATGAGCCAAAAATTCACCCATTAAAAATTCTTCTTCATTCATTCTTTTTTCTTTTCTTTTTTTCTTTTCTTCTTTCTTCTTCTTTTTTTCTTCTTCTTTTTTCTTTTTCTTCCTCTCCCCCTCCCCCCTCCCCTCCCCCCCCTCCTTCCATCCCTTTTTTCTTCTTCTTTTCTTCTTTTCTTCTTCTTCTTTTCTTTTTCTTTTTTTCTTTTCCCTTTTCTTCTTCTTCTTTTCTTTTTTCCCCTCCTCCTCCTCCCCCTCCCCTCTCCCCTCCTCCTCTTCCTCCTCCACTTTTTCTTTTTCTTTTCTTTTCTTCTTTTCCCTTTTTCTTTTTTCTTCTTTTTTCTTCTTCTTCTTTTCTTCTTCTTCTTCTTTTTTTTTCTTCTTTCCCCTCCTCCTCCCCTCTTTTTTTTTCTTCTTCTTCTTCTTCTTCTTTTCTTCTTCTTTTCTTTTCCTTTTTTTCTTCTTTTTCTTCTTTTCTTCTTCTTCTTCTCCTCCCCTCCTCATCTTTTTGTTCTTCGTCTTTTTCTTCCTCTTGTATATGCAGCACATTTCCCGTAATGTCTGTTCTATTTTCGGCACTATCTCTGAGTGTAATCCCTGGGGTGTCAAGAGATCGGGACTTCTCCATCCTCAGCCCCTTTCCCCCCTTTCCCCCTCTTCCCTCAGTGCCACCCAAATCCCCCTCCCCCCCCCCCTGCCACCTCTCTCCTCCCCCTTCCCCCTCTCAGTGGCCGTCACTCCCTACCTCCCCCATCCCCCCCTCGGATAACTGGAGTTTTTGGTGTCTCTATGCCGTTCTCTTTACCCCTTCCTCTCCGCCCCCCCCCCCCCCCCCCCCCCCCCCCCCCTCTCCGCCCTTTCCCTCCCCTTTCCCTTCCCCCCGCCATTCTCTTACTCCCGGCTTGCCATCAAGTGGTATTACTTAATCGGACACCAGCCATTCCTCTCTCGCCCCCCCCCCCCCCCCCCCCCCCCCCCCCCCCCCCCCCCCCCCCCCCCCCATGCACTGCCGACTCGTGGAGATCCTGTCCAGCTGCCAGCATCAGCAGTCCACAGGATGCGATCAATGTCCAGTCGCCGTCAAGCAACCCACCAGAGGAGACACTGCCCTGCTGCCGAGGCGCTTGGTTGGTGTTCAGTGGTGCGTGTTCTGAACCATCCTACACTAGACCCCACCTGCTAATCCCTCCTTGCCCCTTGCCCCCTATATCCTAGAGAGGGACTTCATTGCTCTGTCGCGCAGCCAGCGTGAGCGAGCATCTTTTTCCGGGAGGGGCGAGTTTAGGATTCATGCCCTTAGATCTTCTAGTAGCGATTCGACAATCATTCAGTGAAGTGTTCTTTGTCGCCCGATCTCAGATGTAAAGGGACAGGATTAGTATCTTCGCGTTTCGTGGTTGGATTTCCATGGAGCACTATGAAGGCATTCCCCGCTTCCTGTAAAGCTGACTGTGTTTGCCGCCTGTTCACAGCTCGGCTGTTGGTGAACCTACTTCACGGCTGAGGACGTCAAACCATAGCACCTACCACGGAAAGTTCGCGTGCAGGCAGAGCAACGTACAAGCAGGAGGCCGCCCCTCCAAGCTGGTATATGTGGTCCCTAAGAGAGCAGCCCGGACACTTGAACAGTTCAGTCGCCCGGAAGTTATCAGAAACCCCCCGCGAGCAACTAGGACTCCAAACAGGCGCATAGTAGAAAAGCTAAGTTGGGACTGACTTTCCCCCCTTCAATGAGTAAACCCGCGCAAGCTAATGGGACTCCGACAAAGGCGAATAGTAGGAAAGCGAGATTGGATACCGATCTTCTCCGCTCTACATCTTCCGCCCGATCTTTTGTTCATGATCGGTGTCGTTTATATCTGGGAACCGTGATATCTGGGAACGCTTTTCCCAGATTTACCGTGATATCTGTGAACGCGTTCCCAGATTTACTGAACTTCTAATCGTGAAATCTGGGAACTGGTGTAAAAATCTTGGAACGTCTCAGAAGCAAGATATTGTTAATCTTTGATTTTTCATGGAAATTTCTTTTGTAGTCACGCCAAGAAGGCCTCAATAGAAGGCCTCAGAAAAAGAAAAGTTTTTCGTTCCTCTATTTTGTGAAAATTTGTTGAAATTACGCAAGAAGGCCTCAGAAAGAGAATACTTTGTGTGAAAATCATGCCAAGAAATTAATGGGGAAAAAAGTGCCCAAGAAGGCCAAAGATCTCAATTGCACCTAAATAAATTTGTTTCCCACCTTATTTTGAAAATCCATTTTTTTTTTCGTCTTCTTTCTGCCCTTCTGAGCTCTGAAAGACCACGTTCCCAGATAACACAGTACATTTTGGGAACGCGTTCCCAGAAATATCTGGATATCTGGGAGGCCTTCCCAGATATCACGTTCCAGTTTTTCACGCGACACCGGGCTTGTGAGGGACGCCTTAGCTGACGGTCCAAGGTGAACGGGGGGAAAGGATCTCCCTGCGGGCCCTTTGAGGATGGGAGATAGACAATCACAGCTCTTGTGTGGTGGAAACCAATCTGTGGGTTTTGGTTCAATCGTTTACTGCGGGCCCTAGACTTTGATTTTCCCGCTCGGTTAGGAAGCAAATGTTTCGTTCAGTATGGCGCAAAATTGTTCAAAATGGAGAAAATTCAAAGTGAAATTTAGGAATGAGGGATATTTAAAAATTGGGTTTACAGCCTACTGGGGCTACAACGATCTATTTAGTGGAGACCCACCAAAAAACAACACCCCACCAACACACACACACACACACACACACACACA
>CM031596.1:7833575-7841075 GCA_018398815.1 Conus ventricosus | reverse complement strand
GGGGAGGGGAAGAGACAACTCTTCACGCCGTGTTCCGTCCACCGCTGGTTCCAGTTCTCTCTTCGCCATCTCCTCAGCTTCGCGTCTTGCCACAGATCAAGGAAACAGCAGTCCACGGTGAGCCATCAGAGCAGTCTGCAAGCAGGCCACTCACCTGAGACGACACTGCACTGCTTCACGCAGACACACCTCAGTAGTGTTTAGCAGACCTTGTTCTGACCTGGTGACCTTCTATTGAGGACATTAACTGAGAAGTCACCGTCAGTCCGAGTAAACGCCATCCATGACTGGGACACAGTACTGGTGGTCTTCAGCACAGGCATAGTGGCAGCATCAGGTGGGGCCCTCGCTAACACGGTAGAGTGTTCATGTGACTCGGAGCCTGAGGGAATGAGTTTGAATCCCTTATGGGGGCCCAATTTTTCGTTTTGATAAAAATCCTCTCTGTTCACGAGTAGTACAGGCATACGTTAATCTATTTCAGAGAAGTGTAAGGCAGCAGAAGGAGAAAATGGGCTCCGCTTTCATGACGCCTCGTGCTTAGGACGGTGAGGCCTCAACGGAGCGCTGTACTTTAAAAGACCAAGTCAGCACTAGATTAGATGTTTTATCCGAGCAGCGCAATAGGTAGTGCCATGAAATGGAATAGACAGATATTCATATTAAAACTTGTACGAAGATGTGAGATATGTTTATGGTTGGTTGGATGCTTAGAATGGAAACTCATTCAAGACGATCAAGTCGAGGTTTGTTCTTGTTGTTGTTGAGATGATGGCATTGACGACGCGAGGACGACGAGGACACAACAGCAAAGAGGAAGAAGGAAGAAGGAGAAGGAGGAAAAGAAGAAAGAAGGAGAAGAAAGGAGAACAAGAAGGAAGAAGGGGAACAACGGAACTGTGGTATTACCGTAGAGGACTACGTTAAGGGAGATAAAACTAACGATATAGATCATAGAGGGCGCGCTAGGATTGGGGGGGTTATGAGAGGCTGGAGGATAACCCCAGCCCAGGCTTTAATAGCTCGTCAAGTCTTTGCCTTCCACTCTTCATGTCTGAAGTCTCCACCACAACCACATTCTACATGGTGGCAGGAATCTAGAGCCTTCGAGTCGAAGTTCGAGGATGACGGTGAACGCGACGACATGCGTGCAGCAAGTTCTATGGCATCCAATCACGGCCCCTCAGCTTGCTGCACCACGATTTTCAAGGGTCACCGGCGGCATGGCCGGCTTGGCGACAGAGGTTTGAACGATTCAGTGGGATCGGGCTTAAAGCACAAGACACAAAGAGACAAAGTAAGTGTTCATTCTGTACACTATCGGGGAAGTTGCTGACGACATATTAGCCAACTCTAACCAATCTCGGAACATGCCCCGAGCTCTACGTACGACCGTATGCTGAAAGCTTTCAATGATATTTGAACACAAGAAAAAAAGTATTGTAGGAAAGAGCTAGATTCAACAGAGAAACGCACGGGAGATCACGGAAACAAATCTGATAGTTTTCTACAGGACTGTATAAATGGCTGAAGATGTTTATTGGGACACTGAAGAAGAGCTAATTCGTGAATAGATAGTTAGTTGGAGTAGAGATGACTCTTTATCCAACGCCCTTCAGTCAAAACCCAAACTAACATTAATGTTGATGCCGTGCAGATTAGCTAGCGGCAGCGGCAGGAAAGAAAAACCAACCCATTCTCTGGTGAACTCCGCTCAGTAGACAGTGTAGACAATCAAAGAAAACGAAATTTGATTACAAAACAAAGGCGCCTGACTGAACGAAGGGACCACAAGAAACAATGTCACTACTGTGGAAAACGAAACTCACATAGCAGAAACACGCTGTCTCAGTAGGCATGTGAAATGCGGATATGTCGGAGAAAAGAAAGGACTACTACAAACGCAGTTTGCGGAAGTGGTCAGCTACTAGAGTGCAAGAAAGTCTCATGCAGATTCAGATCCGGACTCTGAAGACTATTATTTAGAACACATTTTCTGCGGTTGGAGATTGAAGCTGGACAGCAGCCATTGCAGTTGACGGGCGTTTTGCACAAATTCAAACTGGACACCGGTGCAGAGTGGCTGTACTATGCTGAAGGACTCCGGACACTCAAAAAAGCTCAAACAGACCACTAACGTTCTTCGTGGCCCCAGGGGGAAAGAAATTGACTGTTTTATGGTCCCATGACATCGTCTTCACTAACAGTGATAGACAAATAACGAAGAGGATGTCGTCATCCAAGTGCAGACTACATACTATAGCAGATTGCATGTGACAACACTGGTTGTTACACGTGTATACCATTGTAGCACAACCACCCCCATTTGGATCCCCAAAAGGGAGTTTCCAGCACTGTTCAAGGGCCTCGGTCACTTGAAATGGTCTACTCCTTCACAGTTGATCCAGACGTTCGACTACCTGCATCTACGCACCAACGCAAGGTCCCTCATGTCTGAAGCACAAAGTCAAGAAAGCAATTGACCGCCATGATACAGGATGGGGTCATTTCTCCTGTCAAAGGAACCCAACTAGTGGTGCTCTGGGGGTTAGTTGTCGTGCAAAGCCAAATGGCTCCGTCCGCTATGCATGACTACACAACCTCACCCAGCGGTCGAAAAAGAGAAATTCACCAACTGGCCTCTGTGATGAAAAAAACATCGCCAAGCATTGTGGTCAAAGGTGTTTAGGTAAGCTTGTGCCCCGCAGCGGGTTTAGGCAAATGCGAACTTTCTCGATGAATCCAAAAACATCACTCCGTTCGTCACTAATGAAGGCCGCTTTGCTTCAACGGCTCCCCATGGGCATCAGTTCTGCCAGTGAGGTCTTTTCAAACACGCAATGTCAGATATTCTCGAGGGCCTGGAAGGAGTATTCTGTCACATTGGGCGAATGTGTTGGTTCATGCTTGTCTGACCAGCAACAATGATCAGATATTGAGATCAGTGCTTCAACCGACTGCAAGAAGCTGGCTGACATTGAACGCGAATGTGATTTCGAAGTATCAGTTCGCTTCTTGGCACATATCGACGGTGCTTGCATTCACGCAGACCCAGAGAAAGTGAAGGGCCATACACTGAGTTCCCACAAGACGAATGTCATGAACTTAGAGACTGTTGGGAATGCTCGAATCAATTGCCAACAATTTACGCCTGAAACCTTGGCCTGCACTCACTGCTCATCTTGTACGCTGTACGAAAAAGTACTCAGTGGGACTGGGCGCCGACCACAAGAAATGGATCTCCAAGAGATAAGAAAACTCCCTTCCGTCCTCCGCCCAGTTTTGCGCATCTACTCAACTCAGCGCGAAACACTATCGCGCTGAGCATCACCTCAGGCATTGGCGCAGTCATGTTCCAAGAAGCAGAAGACGGCACCCGCAGACATTTGCTACATTTCCAGATCCTTCAGAAAAAATGAGCAGGATATGCTACCATCGAAAAGGACCCAGCACTGGCAGCATACATGAGGCCGTGAAAGACTACAGGGACTAATCTAGGTCTTATGTGCACTACGAGACAGATCACCAACCTCTATAGTGCCCCTCCTCAACTCCAAAGACTTCACAAGATGCCACCTCGCATCCTTACGTTCGCAAGGTACTGCGGGTACGATGTGAAAGTCGATGCAAGTGTCAGGAAAGCACAAATACAGCAGTATGCACTTTCCCGTGCACCCGTATCGGAACCAATAGAAGTGACATCAGTTCATTTCTCATGTGACAACACTTCCAGCCCGTGTACAGAATCACACCTGTATCTAGCAAAAAACTGCAGAAAATATCAGAGCACAGCCGCTGATGAAAGAACTGTCTCAATTTCGCAACTATGTGAGAGTGGATGGCGCTACATCCAGAAAACCACCTACTGAACCTATGGCAGAATACAACAATCACACTTGTAGATGATTTGTTCTCTACGACTTCGCATTTGTGATGCCCAGAACTTGAGACTAGAAACACTGGAAAAACTCCACCGCGGAACCTAGGCATACAAGACACGAGCACTTGCTATCATCAGCAGTTTGGAGGCCTTCTTTCAGTCAGATAGAAGAGATGGTGAACAAATGAACAACTTGTTGATTCACGAGCCAGCCCAGAACCTCTTCTTACCATTCATCTTTCCCAGACCGTCCATGAGTCCAGGCTGGGAAATGGATTTGTTCGAACTGAAAGAAAAACTACTGATAGTGGTGGACTAGTTCTCACGTGGAGAATTCGACATCTGGAGAAGTTTACCAGAGCTCCTACACCATTCAGAAGCTGAAACAGCATTGCGCCGTTCATGGGGATACTGTCAATATGGTATCTGACATGGACTCAGTTTGCGTCGCAAAGAATTCCAGCAGTTTAGAGAAGAGATAGGGGTTCATTCACATCAACAGATCTCAAAGATAGCCAGAAGCAACGGTTGTGCGCCAGAAACGAGCTGTACAGACTCAAAAACATGCTGAAGGAAACCAAAGATCCTACCTTGACTTTCACATACATGGCATCTCGTCACACTGGGTATTCACCTGCTGAGCTCCTGATCGGGAAGATAAACTGCAGACAACCCATCCACACTCCTTCTCCCTCACCCCCAAAACCACAAATCCCCAAGTGAAAGCCAGAGACACATTGGCAAAAGGTGAAACAAAACGGAACTACGACCAACGTCCCAACACCAACAGGCGACTCCACTAGATCTACCAGAAGGTGTTAACATTAGAGATCTGACATATTTGGCAAGTATTCAACCCACCACCCATAACCCAGATCATCTGTGATCAACACCGTCAAGGGACGTACGTCGCAATCACGTCACCTGATGCATGTCGGTTTCTCTCACAACTGCAGAAGTGAGCGAGAACCCGCCACCCATCACCACAACTCGACAGATAGATGAACGGTCACATCATCGACGAACGGACACCTAGAAAGAAATCTCTCTCTTCAAGAGGCAGAAGCCTAACCCAGTTTTCCTCACCTGTTGTTTTCAGACAAAAAGTGGCCGGGCTAGTCAAAAAGCCAGAAAAATGGAATTTGTAGAAGGATACAATCAAATTTTCACCTTACCGGTGATGTCAAACAAACTACAAACACCAAAAGCAGCTGTGTTTAATCAAAAAGGTAAGACTGTAAAATTTTTTTTTTTACAAGCTCTGTGTAGCTTGAGCTTTATTCTACATGCTAGCTCCGTGTAGTGAGAGCTTATGGCAATTCATGGCTTTTTAAGTTTCTTGCTTAGTCAGTGTAGTTGGACATGCTATCGCTTTGTTCGAGTGCTGTTGCACATAGTTTAAGGCTCAGTGTAGTTGAGAGCAGTTTCATTTAGTTTAATTTAGGGTGGTAATCCTCTTCTTTCTGTGGAAGCGAACACCAGTTTTGAAATCAACCTTTCTGTTTGGAGGAAACATATCAGATTGAGTGCTTTTAAAGATTGTTTGAGTTGTTTTGCATGCAATGGTTTTTTTTTATTATCTACTGCTACTATTTTGCCGATGCACATTGAATTTAATGCTTTAAGTCTTTTATGATGGGCATGGAGAAAGAAATACATAGAACAAGGGTTTTGTTTTTATTGTTTAGTTAAAAAACTGTGTTAATATGAGGAGATTTATTTTAATTTTAACTTGTTAAGTTGAATTAAAAAGACTAGTAGTTTGTGAATTAAACATGGGGCGCGATGATGTGAACTTTGACAAGAATCTATGATGAGAAAAAACAAACTGGTAATTATACTAATTTTTATTCCATAGATGAAAAGAATTGTTCCACCCACTCAAAAAGGGGGAGTTGTGGTATTACCGTAGCAGATAGTTAAAGGGAGATAACTAAAGATATTAGTATAGAGGGCGTAGGATTGGGGGGTTTTGAGATATGGAGGAATAACCAAGCAACGGCTTTATCAGGTCGTCAATTCTTTTGCCCCACTATCTGTCTGCAAGTCTCCCACCAAACACACATTTACTAGACAAGAAGAACAGAGACGAAGATGAGATGAGACGCCGAGACGACGACGACGGACGAACGACGACCGACGCGACGCGCCCGCCGCCGACACGACGACGACGCCGCTGCTTGATGATGATGCTGATGATGAAGATGTTGATGATGTCGACGACGACGACGACGACGACGACGACGACGACGCGCGACGGCGTTGGAATGATGTTGATGATGAAGATGATGATGATGATGATGATGATGACGCGCTGATGATGTAATGATGATGAGACCGAGACATGATAGATGCAGTGATGATGATGATGTTTGATGATTGATGTTGTGATGATGAGGATTGATGTGATGTAGAAGCTTTTTCAGGTCTGGGTCAACACTGACAGGACCGTACTTTGTGTTCTCTTTCTTTAAGGATAATGACGTCAAGGCGGCCTGCCGACCCAGGAGTGACAGTTCCAGACACATTCTTGAAGGGTCAGTCAACATGTTCACGCAGCACTCTCAGAGACATCCGATCTGCAGTGCCAGTCTCTCCTTCCTGCCTGTGCCACACGCCACAAAAGTGGTTAGCTAGTAGCTGGGGATTCGACCCCCCCCCCCCCCCCCCAACCTCTCATTCCCTGACGCTAACCACTACGCCTCAACAAAAGGTCATTGGAAAGCTACCAAGTCCATACTGTTGGCATCCAGCAGTTTTAGTTGAATCATAAACCAGCCGAAAAATAGGGCCATTACCGGACTGTCATCTATCTTGCTTTCCCCCCATCCCCACCACATCCCCGTTCACTCCATCCCCTGTCCCTCCCCCCCCCCCCCAACACACACACACACCTCTTTCCATGACCATCCACCCCTTTCTGGTTTCACCCCACCCCACCCACAGTCACCCCATCCCTAACCGATGCCTAAAAAAAAAGGGACAAAGAGGAGAAGAAGAATGAAAACAGTAAACAAGAAGGAAATCAGAAACAAAGCAAGCTAGACAGACAGACAGATAGAAACAAAGAAAGAAACAAGCAAAATAAACAAAATTAAAAAAAAAACTGAACGGGAGAAAGAAACCAAGAGAAACAAAGATGAAAAGAAGAGAGAGAGAGAGAGCAGACGGAGAGACCTAATGGTTCGTGACTTCCGTTGTCCTCTTCCGGTTGCATCCGTTGCGGGGTTATGACCTTTTGTCTGTCCCCTGACCAGTGCTGAGCCAGCATCTCTGTCAGGAGTGACTTCCCCTCTTTACTCCCGCCTTTCCCAGTTCGTTTCCCTTTCTTCAACCTTACCCACGGGGCCTTTTGATCCAGACAGCCATTGACATCACGCAACCAATTATCGAATGGAAGCAAGTCCGCTAGCGCGCGCACACGCACGCACGCGCGCACGCACGCACTCACACACACACACACACACACACACAACACACCACACACACACACACACACACACACACACACACACACACACACACACAACACACACACACACACACACACACACACACAACGAGACTGCGCAAGCAAGTGAGTGTGCACGAGATAGATAGCGAGAGAGTGAGTGAGAGAG
>CM031596.1:7819575-7830075 GCA_018398815.1 Conus ventricosus | reverse complement strand
AATTTTTACAAAAAATTAAAAATCACAAAAGACCGGTTTTAAACAAGTCCCTAAAACTTTTGCATGTGAATGTTTACAGTTTTGGGGGACGATTTTATGCCCATTTCATCAGGGTTTAATTTATTTTTAACATTTAATTTTGATCATATTAAATTTAATCGCAAAAAAAAAAGGCGTCAGGGAAAAAGATTGCAACCCCACAGGACAGTTCGCAGGACAGTCCGAAGGACAGAATTATAAAATGAAGGGCCACAATGAGTAAGTTACAAAAGGTTTTAAAAGCCTGGAGTGTTGAGGCGGGGCGTAAACTGGTGAATGGAAAAAAACTGAGAAAATCAAACCAACAGCAAAACAAAAATTTTTAGATGTTACAACATCGCCGCCCCCAACCCAACACAATTAAAAAACAACAAAATCAAACGATAAGACATATTATTATGTAGGGGGAGCTGCTGTTGTTGCGGGGGGTTTTTTTTTTTACAACAAATACAAAACCCCCATACCTAACAACAAAGCCGAAAACCCCCACAGAACAAAAGAAGAACCAGCTTCTGCAAATAAAGTGAAACCCTCCTGCGTAGACCCATTTTTTTGGGAAATTTTTTAAGAAACTAGATAAATACAAGTTAAGAACAAAAATAAGTACAATTTAAAACCCAGTTATAGAAAGTATTTTTTAAGTTAATGCAAGTAAATTACAATTTTAATGAAAAAAAAATTTAAGTTCTTGTCAATACATTAGGTTTTAAAAAATTTTTGTTGGTTTTAAGAAAGTTCTTGTTGGTTCTTTTTAGGTCTTAAGTTAAGTACAAGCCAAGTCAGTAAAGTTAACTTTTAAAGTTTCCAAGTCCTAACATATGAAAACCAGGATTGACTAAGTTCTCTTGTTATTTTTAGAGATATTTTTTTTTTTTAAGAATTGGTTTACTTGATAAAGAAAAGGCGCAATTTAACATTTGTTATAAATACTTTTTTTAAAGAGGTTGTTGAGTTATCATGAGATATATTTTTTGACAAATTCTTACTTATGCCTTTAGCCCTTTTTCATTTCGAAGCTGGCTAGCAAAGCGTACATTTTGACCGCAAACCGACAATTCTTTGATAACTGTCCCCTTAAGTCATCCCTTTATCTTTCCAATCATTTTTTTTTTTAATTTTAAAGTAACGGATGTCTTTTAGATAGTGCATGTGTCGTACCACCCATCAGTTCCTTTTCTACTTCTTTCTAAAACCTTTAAAGTTTCTGTTGGACTCTAGAATAAAACTATCAGGTCTGTGTAAGGGGCCCCTTCTTCTGGTACCCCGGTTTTTTAAAATAGTCGTACATGATATTCTAAACATCAATAACTTTGACAATCTAATACAGTAAGGCGACGATAATAAAACACTGGCTCTTGTCCAACTTAACATCCTTTTTCTTCTTCATAATGCCAACCGGCTGTCGTTAAATCTGCTAAAGTCTTGATTAGTTGGGTTTGGAGGCAACTTAATTGCTTGGTTTTCTTTTGTACTAATTTTACATCTTTCGATTTAGTGTACGTTCTCCATGGTTTAACCAAAACAGTTCTGTTGTTCCATCTGTTTTAAAGAAAGAAGGCTTTTTTCTGAAGCCGGCGTGGCTTGGGTTCTAAGTCAGTATCTGTTGATGTATGGCCTCTTATAAGGGCTCTTGATCAAAAGCATGATTCTATGAACAGCAGTCAGTTTTAATCCATGCTTTAAGTAAAACTGTAGAAGTCTGTATTGGCTCACTTTTTTAGTTTTGGTTCTAAGATTGGAAACGAGGTTTGTTTAGGCGGTTCGATAGTGCCTCATTGTTAACCCTTTCTGCGGCTAGGGGGTAATCGTTGTGGAGATCGTGTATTTCTTTAGGATAAATCCCTAAATCTTACTTCCAAGATTAGTCCTGATTGGATTATCAGGTGGAAGTTTGTAACAACATACTTAACACATTATTAACATTATGAGGTCATTTTATCATTGTAAAGTTGTTCAAGTGGTAGCGGGTTTGGAATCATGGACCCATCCATACAGATTGTTGGGCGTCTAAGTACATTAGTATAGTTGGACGGTTTGGTGGGATCTTAGTCGTCTACATAATTGGTTGTTTGGCTTTACAGTAAGGATTTGAGGCCATATAATGCCCCCCTCAGCCCGTCTTCAATCATCTTGAGTTGTGCGCATTTCAGTAATTAAGTCAATCTGGATGTTTGTAGACTTTAAGAAGGCGTCCCAAGATAGTCCTGGCGCAGAGATGTATGTGTGGAGTCTAAGGTGTAATGTTTTCATGGCTTGTAGATATGTTAATTCTGAAAGGACCGTCTGCTAATAAACACATCGTTCAGCCAATATAATTGTCATGATAGTCGCCCATTGTTTGACAGCTGTAATCTGTCCAGCGATTTCTGTGCGTAGTCATAGTCAGGTCAGTTATGTCTTTGCCTCTAAGATAAGAAAAGGAAGCGCCTTTAGGGGGAAGTGTGTCTTCGTCAAAACCTAACCAAGAGTTCATGTTTTCATAAGGATAGACTCTTTGCGCACTAAAGCGGAATCAAAGTATTGGTTAGTTATTGGATTAGTTCTTGTAGGAATCCTGCTAATTTATCCAAGGCTAGCCGTCAGATGCTGGGCAGGAGTCATAAAAGGATAAAGATTCAAGAGTAAAAAGTCCATGACTTTTCTGAAAGACTGGGCAATGCAGGTACCCTCTATATTCAGAAGTCACTGCTTGACATGATGAAAATGAGAATCGTTTGCCTCTTAGGTTATGAAGATGTAGGCGTGGTTCGCGGTCAAATCAAATTTGGTGCTCAGTCATATCGGTTGCTGGCATACCAGTTTAGGCAAAAAAATGGAAACCGTACCTTTTGAGGATCGAATGGGTCTTTAGATTAGAGTAGGGCAAAAGCCCGAGAGAGACGAAGGACGAAAGGAACGAAGGCCGTTAGGGCCATGGTAGTGATCAACACATTTCTGAGTAGGCGGATGTGCTTGTTGTGGCATCCAAATGAATCATTGTTTGCCTGAAACTGGTATGCCTGCAACCGATTTGAATGAGCAACAATAATGTGGACCGCGAAGGCAGTTTCCAAGTCTATTAGGATTCAACCTTACGTTGAGATTACAAAGTGTTGTGCGCTGCCCCCTCTAACTTTCCGCCTAATGTGATCGTGGTCTTCACTGCGTTTACCTAATAATTCTCTGTTACAATCCAACAGTAGTGTAGATGAGGTCATAACGTCTTGGTCTTCATGAGGCATAATCATGCTGATAGATTTAGTTAGTTGGATAACTCATTGCGAAGTTGTTTCATCTGCTCTAAAAATCTTTCTAGCTGCGTTTTGACCTCTGTTAATCTCTGGGCGTTGTGTAGCGCCCCATCTGACCTAACAACAATAAACGCATACGAACAGATCTGATGGTGGGTTAATAAACGTTGTTTTTTGTGCTTGCTGTTTTGTGGACCATTAGTACTGCGGTTTAGATTGATTCAAAGTCAGATATCCAGGTATGGGCTTCATTTGCATTTTGTGTATATTATTAAAAACTAAACTTTTGACCCTGGTTTAGGTGTGAGGAGTTTGGTTTCACAGTCTACAAAACTTTTTCAATGAGTTCTCATGACTGGCAGTGCTTCTATAGTGGTATTCTAACCAATCACCTTTACAAGCCACTGTTAGATTTATCCTTTGACGTGATAGCCATAAGTTGCTTATTGTTCTGATTATTGCAATATTGGACTCTTTGTTCTATCTGTATACAGAATCAAGTCTACATGCTTGTTTAAGTGGTTCACGAATGTGGGTGCGTGGAGAAGGCCCTTAGGGCACTATTTCAACTTTACAGACCTATGTGTATATGTTTACGGTGATTGATTTGTTTTGCTCTTCAAACTGAGATAGCTTTCTATGATTACTGGAAAGTTTATGTTATTCAAAGGTTCAGCTCTTGCTTATATTGTTCTTAATTAGATACTCTTTCTGCGTTTCTTTTAACATGGTTGTTAAATGTGCTAAAACACACAATATAACACTTGTTGTCAGAATTTTTTATGTTTATAGACTGCTCGTTTTAAACTAACTCTTTGGAAGAGGGAAGGTAGGATTGCCAACTATAGGATAGAACTTTGTTTGTCTCAATTTGATTTCAAGGGACTGTTCCTTCAGACCACCCAGAGCCCTATTAACTATTGCCTCCTCACTTGTCTTGGTTAAAAACTGTGTAGCAAGTAATCAGCCCAGTTTGATTTTTAAAGTCGCGATAGCTTATTACTTCTTTCTGTTTAGTTGAAACCCAGATTCCATATTACTATCATCGGTGTTATATAATTCAATCGAAGGTCTAATAGCACTTTTACTGGCGGTTCGCGTTGAAGGAGACTTCTGGAATTTTAGAGATAGCATGTGCTACCGCTTTCTGAACATTTGTGGGGTTAATGTTGCCCATGTCTACTTCGCACTAAACATATTGATTTTTGTTTGTCACTACTTTCACCAGTTGCGCTGGGTTGGCGTATTTCAACTCAGGACGTGGTTTGTTGAGCGCCCATTTTTTAACTCAAAATATTTACGTAATTAAATTATATATTATATATATATAAAGTAATGTAAAACAAGCTTTTTATCTTCGCCCCAGTCGTTGCAACACTTCAAGGCACGTTAACCGTACAATAACGTCCGCAATATACAGTCAATGTTCATCACTTTGGTTGCTTCTTTAAATAGTTCACTATGATCTTTTATTATATTGTTTACATCATTCTCAAACCAGATTCACTAAAATCAATGTTTTAACGGTTCATGGTTCGTTAAATCAGTTCATTACTAATTCTTTAAATCAGATTCATGAGTTTGGGGCGGCCATTTTTAATCTAAAATAATTAAATATAATTGTATTTCAACTTGTTATTTTAGTCTTTTCTAATCTGTAAAACATAATCTTTATTAAGCAAATAGTTGCCCCCTGAAGGACATGTAGAAACAGTCAGATTACAGCTTGAGAAGCCATATAATTGACTAATATGGCGAACATTTTTATGGCTTGTGGGGCCATATCTTGTATTTCATGATGGCTCCTTCACGTTTGTTTGTTATATTTATGTGAATAAAAGATCAGTAATTGATGTTTCAAAACCTGCTCCTTAACCTTTCTCTTTGGCCCTTCCATTTTAACGTGTGATGTATATTTTAAGCTTTCTAAATTCTTCGGGCCTCATTTTAAAAACAAATAAAATTATAATTAAAAAATTAATTAATCAGTTTCTCTCTCCTATTCACTCCCACATTCTCTCTCCTTATTCACTCCCAACATCTCTGTCTGTCTATCTGTCTGTTTACTTCTTTGTTCTGTCTGTCTGCCCCCACTTCCCATCTCTCTCTCACACTAACACAAATCTGCGCGAACACGTACACAAACAACAAAACTAACAATACACACACAACTATAGATAGATGGAAGTGCCTTGCTGGGGTGGGTGGCGTGGCTTTTGGGGGGTTGCACTTGAACGTCGTAATGCACTATTGCAGAATCCTGAATCAATAAATCACAGGATCTGTTTCAGTTCTCTTAGGGCTGCCTTTTCCAACGCATCAGCAATGGCATGTGCAGGAGTCAGAAAGTAGGCCACGTTCACGCGCCGTGATCAGGTTCTATTTTTAGGCTGTGGCTTCGGCGGTTGCTACCGCGTTAACGATTACTGGGATTGCTGGAGCCGCTTGTGCTTGCTAATCGTGCGGGTCCTCGTTTCCAGTACTGTGCAAATGCGGGCACTTGCAGCATGGCTTAATTTATTCTGCGTGTTCAGAAATGAAACGAAAGGGAAGGCCCTACAGCATAAAGCCTGTATATCCATAAAGCACACTTGCAAACGGCACATAATTTTCGTGGCGGTGAACAATCAGAATACCCGGTTTTTGATTTCACCAAACAGCCCATGTTTCCTTCGTTCTCCCTTCTTTCCTTTCGTTTTTCCTGACCATTGTTTTCACAAATTCAAGAAGTTACCAAACTGAATGTTAATTAACTAGGACTGGCATCTTGCCTCCTCAAATTTCTCATCCCTTTTTGTAGTCTTTCTACAATTTCAGCTTCATTTGCTGTTTCAAAAAATATCTGATCAGTAAAGCTTCTCTGGAAATAGCTGATTGAACGTCAGCCTGATTTGCCATAAGATAGGCATGAAATTTCTTGTGGCGTTGAAAGTCTGTTCTCCTTTTTTTGTCTCCTTCTCTTTTTTTGCTCTTCTTTTTTTTTAACAATTGCTCAAGCTTTCTTGTAGGCTTCTGTGGCAAATCCTGTGGCCCTTCCCTTTTAATTTTTTCAATTATTTCTGTCATTTTTTTAAAGAAGTCTTGATTCTCTTGCAAAATAACCATTTTTTCCCTCTGTCCACAATCCGCCGGGTGTTGGGGTGGTAACGGAAGATTTTGAACCCGTGAAAAGTAGAGGCTTGATCCATGTCAGGTAGAATTAAATTGACGGCTGTGTTGAGAAATCTAATAGATTTTGATGAGCAACTTGCAAATTCCAGAAGTTCTCTCTCTAATCTGAAGAAATGCTGTCTTGAGACTAAATATTTCTGGTAAAATCAATTCAAATCACAGAAAATGCACGAGCCCGCCACAAGCACAACCTGCTCCGCTGGCGCTCTAGTCAAAAATGACCGACTGGTGGGGAGTTTACAATCCCGTCAGCCAAAAATGACGTCTTTACTTCTTTCTGATTGGTCCGCGTGCATCGCGCGATGAATACTAATTTACTGCATTGCAGGGTTTTTGCTAACACAACTGCAGTGGTGGGCGGCCACCCCATTAACACAAGGGGGGGTTTAGTAATTGCAATTTATCGATTTCCCCGTGTCAGGTAACAACAGCGCAGTGCCATCTGAAGTATGACTGTCAACCCCTTTTAGTTCATTTTATGTCCCTGGAGAGAATGTCTTTATAGGGGTTCACGATCGCCCATGTTATTCTGCACGGAAACCCCCGTTTCAATGTACTGATTTCGTCAATATTTAGAGGTTTTGAGGTTTATTTTTTGTAAAACAGGTGTTAAATTTGGTTAAAATTGACATGTATGGACGTGATTTGTATGTGAAAAGGGGGTTTTTCGTGCAAATAAGATGGTGAGTTTGAACCCGTATAAAGACATTCTCTACTTCCCTTTCCTACTTCTGCCCCCCCATCTCCTCCTTCCTTCCCCAAATAAAAAACCCTTCTTCTGCCATGGCAACATGTTCGGGTCGCGTATCATTTTATTTTTATTTTTTTTTTTTTGGTTGTTTTTTGTAGCTGTTCTCTTTCCATCTCTCTCTCCTCTCTCTCACCACCGCACACCATCCGTAACGGTTTAAGAGGGCTACACAGACAACAACAGCGAGGACTGGGCCCTTAAATTCCCACTCCCTTGTTTTTTATACATTTTTATCACGTGTAAATATCCCAATCTAACTTTTTGTGAACATGAGTTTTTCTGCGTGTCTGCAGGTATGGATTTTGCTTCTGTGGACTTTTTTTTCCCCGATTTTTGTCTTTATTTTAAAATTCTGCTCCAGCGTTTTGGATGTTTGATCGCTGCGGAGAACTTCTGGACTCAGACTCTGACCAACGATGTTTAAGAACACTGCGAAATAGGAATATGCAAAGCAGTCGAGTTTATGTATGCACGTAAGGTGTCTGTTTGCCACGATTCAGTTGCTCATTTGATGAATCAGTCAACAGTTTTTATATATTTCATTTGTTTATTACTTTACGTGTAACGGGGATGCCTGGGTCTGTGGCGGAGGCCCTTTAAACCCCTTTCGCTACCACGGCCAGGCCCAAGACATCCCGGGTTTTCTATGTTATCTGGCGAAACCAGACAAAGTGGGAAAAAGATTTGATTTAAAACTTGATGTTTAAAAATCCACTCCTCAAGTCCTATTTGCCTTCCGGACAGTGGGGAGCTTGCGCTCACAAAAATGACCATTTTTTTCAAAAATGAACAAAAACTGAAAATAACTGTGTACTATTCTGAAAGAGCTGGTTGAGGCCCTCTACGAACAGCCGAGGGTCAGAGGCCTCTATCAAGGCCATCAGATCTGGCCTCTCCCTGCTCAATCTTAGAGATTACACTCCCCACACTCCCCCCCTCCACACCTTTGTCCCCACACCCTTGTCAACACCATTGTTTCCCCCATTCCATTGTCCCCCACTCATTGTCCTCCATTCCGTTGTCCTCCTCATCAATTTTCCTCTATTCCATTTTCCTCCTCATCATTGTCCTCCATTCCATTGTCCTCCACATCATTGTCCTCCATTCCATTGTCCTCCTCATCATTGTCCTCTATTTCCCTTGTCCTCCACATCATTTTCCTCCATTCCATTGTCCTCCACATCATTGTCCTCCATTCCATTGTCCTCCTCATCATTGTCCTCTATTCCATTGTCCTCCACATCATTGTCCTCCATTCCATTGTCCTCCTCATCATTGTCCTCTATTTCCCTTGTCCCCCCACATCATTGTCCTCCACATCATTGTCCTCCATTCCATTGTCCTCCTCATCATTGTCCTCCACATCATTGTCCTCCTCATCATTGTCCTCTATTCCATTGTCCTCCATTCCATTGTCCCTCCACATCATTGTCCTCCATTCCATTGTCCTCCATTCCATTGTCCCTCATCATCATTGTCCCCATTCCATTGTCCTCCACATCATTGTCCTCTATTCCATTGTCCTCCATTCCATTGTCCTCCACATCATTTTCCTCCATTCCATTGTCCTCCTCATCATTGTCCCTCCATTCCATTGTCCTCCATTCCATTGTCCTCCCCCATCATTTTCCTCCATTCCATTGTCCTCCACATCATTGTCCTCTATTCCATTGTCCTCCATTCCATTGTCCTCCACATCATTGTCCTCCATTCCATTGTCCTCCTCATCATTGTCCCCCCTCCTCATTGTCCTCCTCATCATTGCCTCCTCATCATTGTCCTCCTCACATTGTCCTCCATTCCATTGTCCTCCATTTCCCTTGTCCTCCACATCATTTTTTGTCCTCCTTCCCTTGTCCTCCTCATCATTGTCCTCCTCATCATTGTCCTCCTCATCATTGTCCTCCTTATCATTGTCCTCCTCATCATTGTCCTCCATTCCATTGTCCCCCCATTCCATTGTCCTCCCATCATTGTCCTCCATTCCATTGTCCTCCTCATCATTGTCCTCCTCATCATTGTCCTCTAATTTCCCTGTCCTCTATTTCCCCTGTCCTCCATTCCATTTTCCCCTCATCATTGTCCTCTATTTCCATTTCCTCCATTTTCCCTTGTCCTCCTCATCATTGTCCTCTATTCCATTGTCCTCCTCATCATTGTCCTCTATTTCCCTTGTCCTCCATTCCATTGTCCTCCACATCATTTTTCCCCATTCCATTGTCCTCCTCATCATTGTCCTCCTCAATCATTGTCCTCCTCATCATTGTCCTCCATTCCATTGTCCTCCATTTTCCATTGTCCTCCTCATCATTGTCCTCCTCATCATTTTCCTCCTCATCATTGTCCTCCATTTTCCCTTTGTCCTCCTCCTCATTGTCCTCTAAATTTCCCTTGTCCTCTATTCCATTGTCCTCCATTCCATTGTCCTCCTCATCATTGTCCTCTATTCCATTGTCCTCCATTCCATTGTCCTCCTCATCATTTCCTCCATTCCATTGTCCTCCTCATCATGTCCCCTATTCCATTGTCCTCCTCATCATTGTCCTCTATTCCATTGTCCTCCTCATCATTGTCCTCCATTCCATTGTCCTCCACATCATTGTCCTCCATTCCATTGTCCCCTCATCATTGTCCTCCATTCCATTGTCCTCCATTCCATTGTTCCCCCTCATCATTTTCCCCCCATTCCATTGTCCTCCTCATCATTGTCCTCCTCATCCATTGTCCTCCTCATCAAATTTTCCTCCTCATCATTGCCTCCCATCATTTTCCTCCTCCATTGTCCTCCTCCTCATTGTCC
This sequence comes from Conus ventricosus, assembly GCA_018398815.1. NCBI lineage: Eukaryota > Metazoa > Mollusca > Gastropoda > Neogastropoda > Conidae > Conus > Conus ventricosus. The sequence goes on along the minus strand of CM031596.1, from coordinate 7,820,084 downwards.
TCCTCATTTATTGTCCTCCATTCCATTGTCCTCCTTCCCATTGTCCTCCTCATCATTGTCCTCCATTCCATTGTCCTCCCATTCCCTTGTCCTCCTCATCATTGTCCTCCATTCCATTGTCCTCCTCATCATTGTCCTGCCTCATCATTGTCCTCCATTCCATTGTCCTCCCATCATTGTCCTCCCATTTTCCCTTGTCCTCCTCATCATTGTCCTCTATTTCCCTTGTCCTCCCACATCATTTTTCCTCCCATTTATTGTCCTCCTCATCATTGTCCTCCATTCCAATTGTCCTCCTCATCATTGTCCCCCCATTCCCTTGTCCTCCTCATCATTGTCCTCCCCATCCCTTGCCTCCATTCCATTGTCCTCCCATCATTGTCCCCCATTCCCTTGTCCTCCTCATCATGGGCCCTACCTTCCTCCCTTGTCCTCCTCATCATTGTCCTCCTCATCATTGTCCTCCCATCCCTGTCCTCCCATCATTGTCCTCCCCATTCCCTTGTCCT
>CM031596.1:7797075-7807075 GCA_018398815.1 Conus ventricosus | reverse complement strand
AAAACATCCAACACTGAAGCATGGCATTGCAGGACGAGGGTGTTTTGAGCCAGTCAGCGCGAATAGATCTCAAAACATCCAACACTGAAGCATGGCATTGCAGGACGAGGGTGTTTTGAGCCAGTCAGCGCGAATAGATCTCAAAACATCCAACACTGAAGCATGGCATTGCAGGACGAGGGTGTTTTGAGCCAGTCAGCGCGAATAGATCTCAAAACATCCAACACTGAAGCATGGCATTGCAGGACGAGGGTGTTTTGAGCCAGTCAGCGCGAATAGATCTCAAAACATCCGCCCTTTCCTCATCTCCTTGATGTAACCACCATACTCATGACATAAAATGAAACAGTCGTTTGTTGTCTTCTTTGTCGTCGTCACAGCTGTTGTTGTTGTTGTTGTTGTTGTTGCTGCTGCTACTGCCGCTGCTGTTGCTGCTGCTATGGTGGATCACAGGATTGGCTAGTATCTCATTCCTGTTGCAAACCATAGTTTTCTTTGTCGTCGTCACAGCTGTTGTTGTTGTTGTTGTTGTTGCTGCTGCTACTGCCGCTGCTGTTGCTGCTGCTATGGTGGATCACAGGATTGGCTAGTATCTCATTCCTGTTGCAAACCATAGTTTGCTGCACAACGACGCTGCACTGGTGCCTTTTTATTTGTTTACATTGGTGGTCATATCCTTTGTGTTGTCTCATTAGCATCTTCCCATAAGCTCATTTCGGGAGCCATACACATAGCCACACCCAGACTTTCCCCTGTCACAGCAACCCCAGCACTGACAATCCACGAAACAAATCGGCATCACATCGTCGTGAGGTAACTCACCAGAGGCGGCACCGCACCGCCGCCAAGTCCCTTTACTTTCCTGGTGTTCGGAGGCGCCTGTTGTGAGACAGTTTACGCAGGACACAACCTATTAAGCCTGGTCAGTATGGGTATGCTGGACCTACGCCCGTGTGTCCGGTCTCTCCAGGCTGGTCATTCAACAGCGTCAACCCTGTCCACCCACCTTTGATCCTCTGGTCAGACAAACACTTGAGGGCCTGAACGGAAATTGGTTTGTGGCTGGCGCCGGAGAGATCCCGGATAAAGTTCAAGGGCTTCCAGAGCGAAGAGTGGCGGCAACGTGCGAGAAGTAGATAGACACTGTTAACACACCACCCTGGTCTCATGCGATCGAAGCATGTCTGTGTCTTTAAGCGCCTTCAACTGTGACGTCTGGCAGACTTGACGAACGACCTTGCTGCTTGCTAGGCTTCACCACTGAGTGAGGGTGGTTTTTTTTTTTTTTTTTTTTTTGTAAATAAAGGAGAGATCGCTTACCTTCAAATCAACTCGGTCACACTATTCTTTGATCTTAAATCCAGTCTACCCTGAAAAAGTTATTCGCTTTCAGGACGTGTGTGTGTGTGTGTGTGTGTGTGTGTGTGTGTGTGTGTGTGTGTGTGTGTGTGTGTTGTGTGTGTGTGTGTGTGTGTGCGTGCGTGCGTACATGTGAGCGTGTGTGTGCATGTGTGCGTGTGTGTGTGTGTGTGCATGTGCGTGTGCGTGTGTGTGTGTGTGTGTGTGTGTGTGTGTGTGTGTGTGCATTCTCTCTCTCTCTCTCTCTCTCTCTCTCTCTCTCTCTCTCTCTCTCTCTCTCTCTCTCTCTCTCTCTCTCTCGAGCTGGCGTGCCTGCGTGCCTGCGTTCGTACCGCAGGCGTACGTTACACAAACGCATGTCGGAGCATTAGGAAAAACACATAAACATTTTTTTAAGTGGGGAGGAGAAGGTGGGGGGGGGGGGGGGGGGGGGGGGTATCACGGGCACTCTATACACCATAAACAATCCACCGGGTAGGAATCAAACTCCTCAGGGTACATCCGAGCCGTGACACCGGTATACCCTTCACCTCTGACCTCCGGGGGTTAGCTTTCCGGGGCTTAGGGAGGAGAGAGAGAGAGAGAGAGAGGCCACCTGCTGTGGAGTACTGTCCAATAAAGATTTGCTGGATGAGCCTGCCGTCTAGAAGACCGCTTCCCACTGCCTTCTGCTCCGACTGTCTGCCCGATCATCCATGGCTCTTTGATTGCCCGGTGAAGGTCTGGGAACATTTTACTGGGCAGTAAAAAAATCATCACTTAATTAATGGCCGGTGGGCTGAAAGGTGGTCGTGTAAACCAGTAGTACACGCTAAAGCTTCATCACCTATAAGGCTGCACGTTCAGTAAGGATACTTGATCAATAACGCTACACAATCAATGCGGCCACACAGCAATTAAGCCTACAGTATCAGTTGTATAAACTAGTAGTGCACGCTAAAGCTTCACCACCAATAAGGCTACATGTTCCGTAAGTATACATGATCCAGACGGCTACACTATCCATAAGGCTACACGATCCATAAGGCTACACGATCCATAAGGCTACACTATCTAGAAGGCTACACGATCCATAAGGCTACACGATCCATAAGGCTACACGATCCATAAGGCTACACTATCTAGAAGGCTACACGATCCATAAGGCTACATTATCTAGAAGGCTACACGATCCATAAGGCTACACTATCCAGAAGGCTACACGATCCATAAGGCTACACTATCTAGAAGGCTACACGATCCATAAGGCTACACGATCCATAAGGCTACACGATCCATAAGGCTACACTATCTAGAAGGCTACACGATCCATAAGGCTACACGATCCATAAGGCTACACGATCCATAAGGCTACACTATCCATAAGGCTACACGATCCATAAGGCTACATGATCCATAAGGCTACACGATCCATAAGGCTACACGATCTAGAAGGCTACACGATCCATAAGGCTACACTATCCAGAAGGCTACACTATCCAGAAGGCTACACTATCCAGAAGGCTACACTATCCAAGGCTACACTATCCAGAAGGCTACAGAAGGCTACACTATCCAGAAGGCTACACTATCCAGAAGGCTACACTATCCAGAAGGCTACACGGCCATTAAGCCTACGGTTTCGGTAAGTCTACACGATCAGAAAGGCTACACAAACAGCGAGGTTACACACTCAAGAACGCCGCTACACGAGCAAGAAGGCTACACCAGCATTGACGTCACACAATCAATGTCTTCACGACCAGTTAAAAGAGCACGACGGATCGTCGGGTTTCGGTTTTCGACTCCTGCTGCAGCGTGCGCCATCTTCTCCCCTTCTTTCCCCACAGGCGGGGTTTTCCTTGCCCTTGTGTTTTTCAAGGTGTATGATGTCTGTTTGTAATGTTTTGCGGGGCTGTCTGTGTAAAAACATGGGGTTTCCGGAAAAATTTTTTATACTGTTTGTGTATCAAGGGATTTGCTGCGAAACAAAGCTTTAATTTCTCTTTTGTTTGAGTTAGAGCTAGTGTGACAGGAAGAATGTTGCCATGTAGACTATTTGTCTGTCTGTTGTCTGTTGCCCCTTTCTCCTCTCTCTCTTCTTCTCTCTCCTCTCTCTCCCTCCCCTCTCTCTCTCTTCTCTCTCTCTCTCTCTCTCTCCCTTTCTTAAGAGTCAACAAATTCCACCTGTAACTTACCCTTTGCTGAGACAACAGTTCATTCCCCGGCTTGCAGCGGAAAAACACGCCTGGTGACACTTCTGGCTTTCATAAATTAGCCTGACAGCGCGTTTGGAAGTGGGCCTTCTCGACCGGGAGACTTTGTTACCACATGGTCAGTTTTGGCCCTTTGTCCAGTTGGGGAACTATTTTGGACTGGGAATGCCCCCTAACCTAAAAACAGGCTTTCACCCAATGTTTCCCGGGGAAATGTAGGAAATGTGGGTGGGGACAGGAGGGAAGTAGTCCCAAGTGTTGAGATATACTTTTTTTGCATCGGAAAATTGGAAAAAAGGGGCAGCGTGTAGAAAGACTTGTGAGAAGATAGCCTCTTGATGTTTGAAAGCGAAGTTTAGATGTATGAGACAGTTGTCAAAAAATGAGAACATGCGGTCCTAGAATTGTGTAAAAATTTGGGTAAGCATTTTTGTTTTTTTTTTTTTGCAAAAATGTATCTTTTGACGTTAAAAATTTTCAATTCATTTGTTGAGATGATTGTTTTGTTTTAATAATTGCTGTCTTCTTTAGCGATTGATGACGGGTTGTGTACTTGTTTGTATTTTTTGTTTCCAGTACGCAATGAGTACAGGGTATTTATCTTTGTGGTTAGGATGGAATGACGAAGTATGGTGTGGAGAGATAAGATTATAAAGCCCCTGTGGTTGTCAGTGTTGGAAAGATATTAATTGGGGGCCCCCTCACTTGATTGTTTATGGAATGCAAAATTTTTTTTATATTAATGATAAACAGAGAGGATATTTGTGTGTGGGGGTTTTTAATTATATTCCCAGATTTTTTAATTTCCTTTTTTGAATGTAATATGACTTAAGTATTGTGAGGCATAAGGGGCCCCTAAACCCCAGAGGTTGGGGTTTTTGTAATAAGACGAAGAACGAAATCATGTTGGGATCGTTTTTTAAGTATTTTCCGGGTTTTTATACCCTTTATCAACGGTAATTAACCCAGGGTTGGCGTTCAAAGTGGGTTCCGAATTCAAATGCAATTAATTAAAAGCTGAATATGGTACTCGATTGTAGACGGGACGTAAGCAGAGACCTCTTTCTTGCAGTCAGTTTGAAAAGTACCCCTTTCTTTCTTGTAAGGCCATGTCGGGGGAAAAAATTTAAACCCAGTTCCTGGCCTGGACTTTAGCCCGTCTCAAAGTCCGTACCTTAAATTTCCCGTGTTTCGGATTTCCCTCTGTTTTGTTTTTCTACAGCTTTGGTCAAAGAAGTTTACATGCGGATTACTTATTTAATGAAGACTCCATTTTTGGGTTGGGGTATAATTTATCTGTAGACTATAATTTTGGGTAAATGACTTTGTTATAAATATGTTTTTGGAAAAGAACGCTTTTCATGTGTTTTTTTTCATTCCATTTCTTTATATAGGTTTGGGAGGAAAAGGTTGTTATTTACTTGTTTAAGTCGTCATTTTCGCTGTAATTTATTGGTATTGGAAATTTACAGGTGTAAATTTTTTGTAAGCAGATTTTCTTCTTTTTTTTCAAAAATTTTTGGGTTACGTTGGTGGGGTTCACTATACTTTTTTTTTTAGTTGAGAACCTACTAATTCCATGAGGGGAAAGGGCCCTTTACACGTATACTATGATGTGTGTACTGGTTGAAATCTCCCTTTATTACTGACTCGCACTGTGGGAAGTGCCCGGTTACAGATGGGGTAGACGCGGGATTGGGTTGCATCACTGCTGTTGAAGGACGATGAGTGAAGATGCGCTTGGGCGAGAGTCACTGCCCAGGTGTGTGCAACTCTATTTTTGGGTTTTTGTTTGTTGTTTTTATTTTGGTTTGACGATTGTATTTTTTGTAAAAGTTTTTGTAGGGCAAAATCCGGGTTTTTGTCATAATTTCCTGTTGGTTAAGCAAGAAGTGTTGAAATGTGAAAAAAGGAAAACACAATCTTTTTGGGGTTGTTGTTCATCTTGTTCATTTAAATTTAAAAAATGATGGCGAAATGTGAAAAAGGGGAATAAGTCCCCCTTGGATTGAGGGTTGATTTAGGCCGATCAGCGTTCGAGAAGAAGAAGATGGTAGAACCTCAATTCTTGTTTTTTTTATTCTCATGTTTCCCCCTTTTAGCCCTTTGGGTTTGAGAGTTGCACCGGTGACTATTTGTGGACTTGTTGTTTTTCATTGATTTTTCAGTTTGTTCGTATAAAATGTCTTTTGTATTTCCAGGCCACTGGGACTAATAATAATGACCTTTTTGTATTACGAAATTGTTATTATTTTAGGAAATTCACATATTCGATTCCAGTTTGTTTTTCTTATTCGTAAATTTCATTTAGTAATTGGTTTTCCCCATTTGGTATGTTCGGAGGTTTGGGACGATTTTATGTAGAAAAAAAGGGAAATGGAGGTAGTAAAGGGGGTGTTGAGAAAGGGTGTCCTCCCTATCCCCTTCCCGCAGGCCCATCCCAACCTTGCAACCACTCCCCCTCCTCTCCCCACAAGTTACGTGAATCATAGAAACATTTGGTTACCTCGCTCGCCGAAAACTTGGCCAACGATTTTCTCTTACCTGGACCCGCTCTGTGGAAAGGGGGCCTTCTTTCTGGTAAAAAGGACTTTTCAAGTTTTAAAACCCCCATAAAGACACATCTTTTCCCCCTTTTATTAACGTTTTCCACTTATCTCTGTGCGCGAGTCGGCTTTTTTTGGCGCGCTCGTGTGTCTGTCTGCATGTGTGTGTATTTTGTTTTTCGTGCGTTGTGTGTGTGTGTGTGTGTGTGTGTGTGTGTGTGTGTGTGTGTGTGTGTGTTGTGTGTGTGTGTGTGTGTGGTGCTTTGAGTTAGAATTAGCATTTTATCATGTTTCTGTAATATGCGCTTTGGGCTCTCGCGAGGTTAAAGCGCTCTATAAATACCCTTTTACATTACATTACATTACATTACATTCAAAACTGTATCAGAGTTATCACCATCGTCTTCATTAAGACAAAGCTTGTCAACATCTGTGTCAGATGGCGGATCCAAGTTGGGAATTACTGTAACTGATTTCACTGTCTATGTTGCACGTGCCATGTTAATGTGCATTGGTCCATCGCGGACAAGGTAAGGTAAGGTAATGTTGCATTACAGCCAGCCGACCACAAAGGGCCATTATCACGGCTGTCACCACGTTAAAATCAAACCCACAAGTCATTCATTCACACATTTCTTTAAAATTACTCTTCTAAAAACCCATCCGAAATTTTGTTAAAAATCTTTCCACTGTAAAATCTCAGATTCGATGAAAAATGTTAATCTCTTTCAAGAACTCAAAGATCGCGTCAGGCGGAACATCTCTGAACAAGGTTTTCATGGAATCTGCTGTAAAATGTTTGTGTCTCACATCATGCAAGTCCCAACACTCTAAAAGAATATGTTTCATTGTGAGTGGTACACGACATGGAATGCACCATGGAGCTTTTCACTCTTTAAAAGGTACGAATGAGTAAAATACGAACGGCCGGTGTGCAGCCGGCATAGAACCGTTTTCCTTTGCGACCACCAGACGTAGATGAGAGGAACTCCTTAAGGTTTGGACGGATCTGAAAGAGTTTGTTATCCGTCTGTGTATTCCAATCCTCCTGCCAGAGGTCTCTGTTATAATCATTAACATTTGATGTCAGATCTGAGCAGGGGATATACATGCCAGACAATTTCCTGTTGTGGCATTCTTGGCCAGTGAACGAACTCGATGCAGGCAAAGGTACAGAGGAAAGTGGGATGGTGTGAATGCTGAAAAGTGTCGGCACAGGAGACTCCATTATTGGTGTCACTTGTGTCGGCATTGTATACTTTCAACTAGAAGGAGATGTTGGTACGAACAGACCGGAGTGGGGTGGAACATTTTCACTCGCCTTTTGCTTCCTGTGTTCTCGGCCTTTGTCTGTCCCTGTTGACCAGTGACAGGCATTTTCTTCTGACCACAGCGCTGGGAGCTGGGGGTCACGTAACAGGGGGAATGGGCGGACATTGCTGTCAACCTGAGACACAGCAGTCCTATTGTCCCTGCCTACAATGTATCACAACAGTCCTATTGTCCCTGCCTACAATTCATCACAACAGTCCTGTTGTCCCTGCCAACAATTCATCACAACAGTCCTGTTGTCCTGCCTACAATTCATCACAACAGTCCTGTTGTCCTGCCAACAATTCATCACAACAGTCCTGTTGTCCCTGCCTACAATTTATCACAACAGTCCTATTGTCCTGCCTACAATTCATCACAACAGTCCCGTTGTCCCTGCCAACAATTTATCACAACAGTCCTATTGTCCCTGCCTACAATTTATCACAACAGTCCTGTTGTCCCTGCCTACAATTCATCACAACAGTCCTGTTGTCCCTGCCTACAATTTATCACAACAGTCCTGTTGTCCCTGCCTACAATTTATCACAACAGTCCTGATGTCCCTGCCTACAATTTATCACAACAATCCTGATGTCCCTGCCTACAATTCATCACAACAGTCCTATTGTCCCTGCCTACAATTTATCACAACAGTCCTGTTGTCCCTGCCTACAATTTATCACAACAGTCCTATTGTCCCTGCCTACAATTCATCACAACAGTCCCGTTGTCCCTGCCTACAATTGATCACAGCAGTCCTGTTGTCCCTGCCAACAATTTATAACAACAGTCCTGTTGTCCCTGCCTACAATTCATCACAACAGTCCTGTTGTCCCTGTCTACAATTGATCACAACAGTCCTGTTGTCCCTGCAACAATTCATCACAACAGTCCTGTTGTCCCTGCCTACAATTGATCACAACAGTCCTATTGTCCCTGCCTACAATTTATCACAACAGTCCTATTGTCCTGCCTACAATTTATCACAACAGTCCTGTTGTCCCTGCCTACAATTTATCACAACAGTCCTATTTTCCCTGCCTACAATTTATCACAACAGTCCTGATGTCCCTGCCTACATTTATCACAACAATCCTGATGTCCCTGCCTACAATTTATCACAACAGTCCTGTTGTCCTGCCTACAATTTATCACAACAGTCCTATTGTCCCTGCCTACAATTTATCACAACAGTCTGTTGTCCCTGCCTACAATTTATCACAACAGTCCTGTTGTCCCGCCTACAATTTATCACAACAATCCTGATGTCCCTGCCCACAATTTATCACAACAGTCTGTTGTCCCTGCCTACAATTTATCACAACAGTCCTATTGTCCCTGCCTACAATTTATCACAACAGTCCTGTTGTCCCTGCCTACAATTTATCACAACAGTCTGTTGTCCCGCCTACAATTGATCACAGCAGTCCTGTTGTCCCTGCCAACAATTTATCACAACAGTCTGTTGTCCCTGCCTACAATTCATCACAACAGTCCTGTTGTCCCTGCCTACAATTCATCACAACAGTCCTATTGTCCCTGCCTACAATTCATCACAACAGTCCTGTTGTCCCTGCCTACAATTTATCACTACAGTCCTGTTGTCCCTGCCTACAATTTATCACAACAGTCCTGTTGTCCCCGCCTACAATTGATCACAGCAGTCCTGTTGTCCCTGCCAACAATTTTATCACAACAGTCCTGTTGTCCCTGCCTACAATTGATCACAGCAGTCCTATTGTCCCTGCCTACAATTCATCACAACAGTCCTATTGTCCCTGCCTACAATTCATCACAACAGTCCTGTTGTCCCTGCCTACAATTTATCACAACAGTCCTGTTGTCCCTGCCTACAATTCATCACAACAGTCCTGTTGTCCCTGCCTACAATTTATCACAACAGTCCTGTTGTCCCTGCCTACAATTCATCACAACAGTCCTGTTGTCCCTGCCTACAATTGATCACAACAGTCCTGTTGTCCCTGCCTACAATTTATCACAACAGTCCTATTGTCCCTGCCTACAATTTTCAATGAAGACAATAATCACAACAGTCCTATTGTCCCTGCCTACAGTTTTCAGTGACTACAATGTCGTATCGCGCAGCACGGCGTTCAGTTTACTTTCTACATTCGATGGAACACCTTCAGCCGGCATTGCCCATGCTTTGTTGCGAAAACGACCAAAACTTTTATCGGAGCTGTAAAAAAGTGTGTCAGCCGGCAACCAGACAAGGGAAGTCACTCACAGAGAGAGAGAGAGAGAGAGGAGAGAGAGAGAGAGAGAGAGAGAGAGAGAGAGAGAGAGAGAGAGAGAGAGAGAGACTCTCTCTAAATTTCTCTTTGGAAATGAGAAAGTGTTCTTGACTTGACTCGACTCTCTCTCTCTCTCTCTCTCTCTCTCTCTCTCTCTCTCTCTCTCTCTCTCTCTTTCTCTCTCTCTCTCTCTCTCTCTCTCTCTCTCTCACCACACACACATACACACACACACACACTCACACACACACACACACACACACACACACACACACACACACACACACACACACACACACACAGCGAGTGAGCATGAGAGACAGACTGAGAG
>CM031596.1:7789575-7792075 GCA_018398815.1 Conus ventricosus | reverse complement strand
TCTAATATTAGTGGTGGAGGTGCCAGAAATAGACCGGAGGATCGATAATACAACCAGACATTATTCGCTCTGGCCGCTTCTCTGGAGTGCCTACGTCATCGTCACCGAGCAGTAGAGAGGCAGGCGACCCCCCCCCCTCCTCTTCTCCCCCCACCCCCTCCCCCTTCTCCTCCCCACCCCGCATCCCAGCTCCCCACCTTCCTTCTTCAGCATTCCGCCCCCCTCCCCCCCCCCCCCCCCCCCCCCCCCCCCCCCGTCCTACTCATCTTGCTCACTCCCTTCCTTCTCTTCTTACAACACACACGCGCGCGTACATACGCACACGGACGTGCAACTCAAACACACACACACACACGCACGCACGCACGCACGCACGCACGCACGCACGCACGCACACACACACACACACAACACACACACACACACACACACACACGCACGCACGCACCGCACGCACACACACACACACACACACACACACACACACACACACACACACACACACACTTCTAACCCCCAAACCTCATCCCCCGTTTTCTGCCTCTGATTTCTCCTTCTGATTTCTGCATCTGATTTCCTAATCTCTACACTGGTGGTCAAGAAGATGTCAGGTCGGATAACACACACACTCTCTCTCTCTCTCTCCTCTCTTTTCTCTCTCTCTCTCTCTCTCTCTCTCTCTCTCTCTCTCTCTCTCTCTGTCTGAATTCCCAGGAAATTCAATAACCGGCCATATCTGTTTCGTTTCAATGAATAAGAGTTGAGCAAAAAAATGAAAACAACTTACGATAAAGAGACAGATTAAGTAAGACAGCACAAAATCACACGGTGTCCCTGGCAACTGCTAGACATCCCACGACACGGAATCTTGTTCTGTAACAGCCACACACAGACAGCGCACTACGCGACGTCTGATTCTGCAACATTCACACAGACAGCGCACTACGCGACGTCTGATTCTGCAACATTCACACAGACAGCGCACTACGCGACGTCTGATTCTGCAACATTCACACAGACAGCGCACTACGTGACGTCTCATTCTGCAACATTCACACAGACAGCGCACTACGTGACGTCTGATTCTGCAACATTCACACAGACAGCGCACTACGCGACGTCTGATTCTGCAACATTCACACAGACAGCGCACCACGCGACGTCTGATTCTGCAACATTCACACAGACAGCGCACTACGCGACGTCTCATTCTGCAAAATTCACACAGACAGCGCACTACGCGACGTCTGATTCTGCAACATTCACACAGACAGCGCACTACGTGACGTCTGATTCTGCAACATTCACACAGACAGCGCACTACGCGACGTCTCATTCTGCAACATTCACACAGACAGCTCACTACATGACGTCTGATTCTGCAACATTCACACAGACAGCGCACTACGTGAGTCTGATTCTACAACATTCACACAGACAGTGCACTACGTGACGTCTGATTCTGCAACATTCACACAGACAGCGCACTACGTGACGTCTGATTCTGCAACATTCACACAGACAGCGCACTACGTGACGTCTCATTCTGCACATTCACACAGACAGCGCACTACGCGACGTCTCATTCTGCAACATTCACACAGACAGCGCACTACGTGACGTCTCATTCTGCAACATTCACACAGACAGCGCACTACGTGATGTCTCATTCTGCAACATTCACACAGACAGCGCACTACGTGACGTCTGATTCTGCAACATTCACACAGACAGCGCACTACGCGACGTCTGATTCTGCAACATTCCACACAGACAGCGCACTACGTGACGTCTGATTCTGCAACATTCACACAGACAGCGCACTACGTGACGTCTCAATCTGCAACATTCTCACAGACAGCGCACTACGCAACGTCTGATTCTGCAACATTCACACAGACAGCGCACTACGTGACGTCTGATTCTGCAACATTCACACAGACAGCGCACTACGCGACGTCTGATTCTGCAACATTCACACAGACAGCGCACTACGTGACGTCTCATTCTGCAACATTCACACAGACAGCGCACTACGCGACGTCTGATTCTGCAACATTCACACAGACAGCGCACTACGCGACGTCTGATTCTGCAACATTCACACAGACAGCGCACTACGTGACGTCTCATTCTGCACATTCACACAGACAGCGCACTACGCGACGTCTCATTCTGCAACATTCACACAGACAGCGCACTACGCGACGTCTGATTCTGCAACATTCACACAGACAGCGCACTACGTGACGTCTCAATCTGCAACATTCACACAGACAGCGCACTACGCGACGTCTGATTCTGCAACATTCACACAGACAGCGCACTACGTGACGTCTGATTCTGCAACATTCACACAGACAGCGCACTACGCGACGTCTGATTCTGCAACATTCACACAGACAGCGCACTACGTGACGTCTCATTCTGCAACATTCACACAGACAGCGCACTACGTGACGTCTCATTCTGCAACATTCACCACAGACAGCGCACTACG